>ULGN01000003.1:1667543-2267543 GCA_900518985.1 Yarrowia alimentaria
AGTAAGATACTAGATCTGTAGGATGTTAGTGGAAAACAGACTGATCCAGGTCGATTCAGCCGTGAGCACAGAGAGGTGACACGATTGTTGGTACAATAGTGCCGGGGGTAGACCGCAGTCCGTTATGCTGATTTCAAAAACATGCCAATGATCCGGGGTGGACACTGGCAAGGGCTCGTGGTGTAGTCTTTCTGGATACCGATCAAAGGGGGATATCGTTGGGTATTTATGTTATTTCGATTCTTTGTGTCTGGTATATTGGTTGCGCTTAAACTAGAATAACGTGTGGAAGTATGCATTTGAGGACAACCTGACACGTCGGGAGGGGACTGGGTGGGGAGGGAGTAACAGCCATAATCATCAATGGAGATTTCGTCCATCGGTAGCAATTCTTGGCTCTATACTGTGTAGGTAACACGTTCTCATTATTTCTGGTATCTCGAGGCTCCACGGTTGTTTGCTTTATTTTCTGGCATTCCATGTGTACTTAAGTGACACATCGTGGGTGTTGTAGGAGAAGGTGAGTTATGATTCACATATTATAAGGCACCTCAGATAAACTGCCACGGCCTAAAGTGAAGACAAAACACTGTCGGTACAAAGGATGATAGACACAAAAAAAACATAAGGGATGCTCTCAAACAACTTAGGACTACTTAAAGAGCCCACTTCTGCCCTTTTATCTCTTCTCTTTTCATATTTCTGGCCTCCCACCTCCGGTCATATTACTAATCGCAGCCTCTCGCAACTTTCATCGGTATAACCTTCTCTCTCAGCTGTCGTCCCAGTTACAATAAAAATGTTACCTTTATTCTGGATGGCGCGAGAGAGACAGAGGAAAGGAACACACCCTGAGACACCCTGAGACACATTTACACCCACGTCATTGAATCCAATTGCCTCACCTTTTTGCCATGACTTCAATCACCCGAACACTTTCAAAGCTGACCCGACCCAGCACTTTCTCTTTGTGTCGTGCTCCATATTATTGTGCCTCTTATTATTCCCACACCCCTTTGACACGCTCGCTAGCTGCACGAAGAAACTTTTCCCAACACACACCCCCCAAAATGTCCACCACGCCCATCGTCATCTCAGGACCCTCTGGAACCGGCAAGTCCACGCTGCTCAAGCGACTGTTGGCCGAGTACCCCGACCGATTCGGCTTTTCCATCTCCTTCACCACCCGAAAGCCCCGTGATGGCGAGGTGGACGGCAAGGACTACAACTTTGTGACTGTGGAGCAGTTCAAGAAGCTCATTGAGGAGGAAGCCTTCATCGAGTGGGCGCAGTTCTCCGGCAACTACTACGGTACCGCCATCTCGTCGGTCAAGGACGTGGCCGACAAGAACCGACAGTGCATTCTGGACATTGATATGCAGGGCGTCAAGTCCGTCAAGAAGTCTGATCTCAACGCGCGATATCTGTTTGTGGCCCCTCCTTCCATCGAGGAGCTGCGAAAGCGACTTTCTGGCCGAGGCACCGAGACCCCCGAGTCTCTGGAGAAGCGAATCGCTGCTGCTGAGGGCGAGATGGCCTACTCCAAGGAGCCTAACGCCCACGACCTCATCATTGTCAACGACGATCTCGATAATGCCTACAAGCTGTTTAAGCATTTCATTGTTGGCGAGTAGATGACCGGAGTGAGGAGAGTACATCTTGAGCACGTCTCGAGCACATATTTTTATTACATGGATTGGTTTCGCGTTCTTGCGACTTACTATAGGCGCGCGTTTGGACACCGAATTATTAAGGGCCTGAATTATGGTTCACGACTCTCCCAACGGGAACGGAACAAATAAGCTTTGTTCTCGTCAAAATAAACCTTGGGCCGGGTAACCTCGCCACCAGCCCCATACACCGCCACAGCCACACCCAGATTACGGCTCACCAGCCACACGACTACATACGCCTTGACCAGAGCCTTCAGCTATGGTTTGGCGGTCTGGTGCAGAGCTGCGAGCCCAGACAATATATGTAACGATCCGACGTGAGCAAATATAGCCGGCCTCGAGCAAATATAGACGGTGTCATCGGGAAACTCTCGTGCACCCACCCGCAACCCGGCCGGACCCACCTTGCCACTATTTAATCTTTTTCTTCCCTACCTCCGTCACACAACTTTTTTAACTGCACCATCCTTCAACACCACCACATACAACATACATCATGTCTGAACTTCCTTCCAGTTTCGATAACGGCAACAGCATTGAGTGAGTATAATGAAGATGGTTTTGTGTCGGGTTCTGTCTAGTCGTCGTCCACCTCAGTTCCACAGCAACCTCTGCTGTTCGCTACAGTGTCCCATTCAGAGCGACACTGGTACGAGTTTGATTAGGGTGGCGATTCTGGACACTGAGCCCATACGCCGTGGAACCCATATGTCATGGAGTTTGTGTGCCATCTAGGCAGCTGTTCGCTGGGCCACATCCTGCCATTCAACCATAGCCACTTTAACGCGCCACTAACCCAGCGACGAGAAGCCCCCCGGATACTACAAGATCTGGGAGCGGTGCAAGGAGCAGCCCCTGGTGCCCATCGGATGTCTGCTCACCTGCGGTGCCCTCATCCTGTCGGCCCGAGCCCTCAAGGTCGGCAACAAGCGCCAGGCCAACCAGATGTTCTTTGCGCGAGTCGGCTTCCAGGGACTGACCGTGGCGGCCCTCATTGGAGGAGCCATGTACTATGGCCAGGACCCCAAGGAGAAGCTGGAGGCCAAGGAGCGGGAGAAGCTGCTTGCTCGACAGCGAGAGAAGATGTGGATCGAGGAGCTCGAGCGAAGAGACCAGGAGGTCCAGGACCGACGAAAGCGAGCTGCTGCATTCAGACAGTCTGAGGAGAATTAGTCTAATGTCCTGGTGGCCTTGTGTATATAGTATTAACATTATTGTGAATTGCGAGTAGGTGTTTGGGTTGGTCGTTGTTCAGTGTTTGGCGTTGTAGCGAAGTAGCTCTATGGAGCTGAAAGATAGATAATCTCAAAGAGACTCCAAAAAAATATCAATACAGTCGTCAACAGCGGACGTAGAGATACTGTCTTGTGTATATTTGCATTAAAAGAATTTCGCACTTTTCAGATTCCCTCAAGCTGTACTGTGACACTTATTAATCCGTCATCATGGTGATTATATGGTATGGCCATTGCTACTCTAATTAAAACTTCTGCAGTTCATACAGTATTGCCACCTTTCAATACATATTAATATCAGAAAAGTGACACAAAAGCCGATATCTATATATACCTGGCGTCCCAGCAGCTGTCTTTCCCCAGTTTTTGTGTCGTTTCAGCAAGAATCCATCTCTTTATCCGCCTTCAAACGTCTTGCACACAACTTTCTCAGGTGCACCACTCCCAAAACAAACTTCGGAGATGCGTCTTCATCGCCATGTAAATCTAGGTTGCCTTCCAAACCTCTCTACCTACAACCATCAGCCATGTCCAAGCCATACATTCAGTCATTGGCCATTGCCGACGCGCACAAGGCCGACATTTTCTCGGTCACCACCACCGACAGATACACAATCACGGCCTCAGCTGACGGCACTGTGGCTCTGTGGAACAATGCGGAAACCAACCCCAAGCCTCAAACCATCGCCACAAACCCCCTGGGGTTCCACCACGTGGCTGTTGACGCCAACGGAGACTTTCTAGCCATTGTGGCCTTTGATGGCACCATTTCGCTCTTCGATCTGCGAACAGTGGAGCCTATCGAGACCAAGATCAACGACACAATCTCTGGTGCCTGGGCCGTGGCAGTGTCTGGAAACGGCCACATGCTGGCTGTCACAAACACAGAAGGCAGCGTGTACCAATGGGATCTCGAGAAGGACGAGCTAGTGCACAAATTCCCCGTGACCAAGCCCTCCCACGGAATCTGCGTCGACTACTCTCTGGATGGCGCCTACATTGCCAGTGGTCACGAAAACGGAGGTCTGTACCTCTTCTCTACATCCACTGGACGACTAATGTACTCGCTCCTGGGCCACAGCCACCCCATTCGGTCCGCCCGAATCTCTCCCTCTTCCCAGCTTCTGGCTGTGGGCGATGATTCCGGTATCGTCTACCTGTACCACATTGCCTCTGGCGAGTACTACACAAACCTGGTTGGCCACGACACGTGGGTCATGGCTGTCGCATGGAACGAGACTGGCGAGTACGTCCTGTCTGGTGCTTATGACGGTCGTCTCAAGGTGTGGTCAACGGAGAACAAGACTTGCGTGTGCACCCAGACGGCTCTCACTACCCCCGTTTTCTCGGTGGCCTGGCTCAAAAAGGGCTGGGGCCAGGGTGTCATTGGTGGCAGGAACCAGGGCTTTGTTGCCGCAGGTGTTGGCAAGAGTTTGGTTTGGTGTCGAGAGGCTGCTGGCGAATAAGCAGAAGGCATTCTTAAGAAATGACAAAGGGATTCATGTAATGAAGCATTGTGTACTGTATAGAGTGTGTGGAGTTTGTGGGAAGCTCTGCAAGTTGAGATGGTCGTTTGTATGACTTTCGTGTAGATTCTGCCGCTATAAGTAGGTGCTGACGCATGAAAGCGAATTACTACGTATGTACTTGATATATATTCTTACTATCGTCGATATCTTGAAATAATATATTACAATACCAACTGCTGACTGCCATATCTGAGCATGTCCTGCGCACTCTTGCCGTAGTTGTTGATGTCCTCCTTAATCTTGACCCACTGCTCTCCAGTTGTGGGCTCGGCCTTGTTAAACTCGGCCAGACACTCTTCCACGCCCTCGTTCTGCTCGCTGTAGAATTTGTAGGCCCACAACCAGGTGTCTCCGTTGCTTCGATCCGCTTCCAGGGCCGTCGTGAGCCACTTGGACGCCTTGTCGAACTTCTTACGCTGCCACAGCCATCGCGCCAAAAGAACCAAAATGTAAGGATCCGACTCGTTCTTGGAAACGGCATCCATGAGTTTGGTCTTTCGGTGTGTTCGGGGCTCAAGAGCAATGCTTTCCGTCCATAGACGGCCAGAGCTGGGACATTCCTGCAAAGCTCTGGCCGTGAGACCCTTGACCTGCTGGGTGTTGCCTGCTCTGATTTCCAGCCGCAGTCGGGCCAGCCACAACTCTTCGTTGGCAGGGTTCACGAGGGCGGCCTTTTCCAGCACCGATCTGGCGCGGATCTGGATGCCTCGAGCCTCCTCAGCGTCCGCCAGCAGCATCCACAGCCACACAGACTTGGGGCTGTTTTTCGTTCCCTCCTGGAACGTGTCTCTGGCGGCATCTATCTCGCCAGAGTCCATCTGAGCATGACCCTTTTGGATCCACAGGGTACCGCAGTCGGGGAACAGACCCAGAGCATCGTTTGCCAGCGCAATGGCCGCATTGGGCTCTCGCAGCTGACGTTCTAGAAGCACAGCTCGGGTCCACAGAGCCTCGGTGGCCACTTCGGTGTCTCGGGCCTGCTTGAGCAGACTCCTGGCTCGTTCGGGTTGCTTGGCCTCCAGCTCCAGCGACACGGCTTCCAGCCAGATGGACTCATCGGACGAGACGTGTTCAAATGCCCGAACCAATGTGTCTCTGGCCTTGTCGTACAACCCTCGATGCCACTGTTCACGGATGTATGTGAGCCACAGGTGGGCTGATAGCGGAAGAGCTGTGACTGCCTGCTCCAGGGTTTCCCAAAGTAGCGAATTGGACGCCTCGGAGTCAGACTCGGCCATACGTCGTTCCAGGGCCACAGCGGCAGTCCAGATCTTTCTGCTGCGCGGCAACACACTGAGAGCATGAGTGTAGATGGCTCGGGCAGTGTGTGGGTAGGTAGGATCTGCCGCAGAGTCCAGATAAACATCGGTCTGGACATGTTCCTGTTCGTCGGCAAGTCCCCGAGACATGGTGGTCCTAATGATGGCATTGCAAGCCAAAATGGCCCCTTCAGTCTCGCAAACATGAGCTCTATTCAGCCACTCTTGGCGCGACAGGGTGCGTCCATGATCCGCCAGCTCAGCCACACCCTTGGCCATAATCTTGTCCACGTCCTTGGCCTGTCCGTTGACCTGTTCTCGCAGTCTGGCAGCAGCAATCCAAATTTCTGGCGCGGTTCGAACGGCCTTTCGGGCCTTGTTGAGCACCTTTTCGGCGGTCTTTTGGTCCTCGAGCCGCGCCAGAGCCAGCCACAGGTCCACAGAGAGAGGCACGCACTTGACTGCCTCTCGAAGCAGCTCTCGGGCCTCGTGGTCCTCCTCCATGTTCACCAGCTGCTTCCACAGCTCCACGGACTGGGGAACCTCCATGAGCGCCTTGCGCAGCACCTTTTTGCGCGCCCCGTCCTCGTTTTCCAGGTCTGCCGCCGCCTGCCAGATCTTGACACTTGCCGGCAGCCTGTCCACGGCCTGGGCAGCCACTACCCGGGCGTTTGCCGGGTCGTTCACGCGGATGCTCTCCAGCCACATGTCCTCGCTCTTGGGGCAGTTGGAGCAGCCCTGGGCCGCCAGCTGGACGGCCTGCGACGGCTTTTTCCGCAGCTCAGCCAGCCGGACTGCGGCAATCCAGCCAGGAGCGCTTTTCGGGTTGGACCGGATCAGCGACTCCACAAACGGCCGCATTTTCTTAATGTCCGCCATCTCCGCGTCGCTGTGGCCGCCCATGGCGTTCAGAGACGTCACGTAGCCCTCGGCGTCCACGTCGTTGCTGTGGTCTGACGCGCCGCCCAGCTTGAGACCCAGAATCCGGTCCTTGGCCATGCTGATGGCCCGCACGTCCGTCGTGCTGCCTCCGGCCTCCTCGGCGACTTCGCCCACCACATCCGCCTGGTCGCGCATTCCGCTGAGCATTGTGTCGGACAGATTGTACGATCGCATGTTGGCGCGGGCCTCGATTCGGGCACGTTTGTTTTTGCGCGTCTGGTCGCCGCTTTCAGGCAGATTGAGCCACTCGTCGGCCGTCACCTCGGCCAGCGCCCGCTTTGCGTCCGCAAACAGGTTGGCGATTTGCGGCTGTTCGGCCTCCTCCTGCTGTTCCCGGGCTTCACGAGCTGCTCTCTTGGTGGCGTTTCGCTCCTCCATCCGCTTGTCAATAGCCTCGTAGATTCTGTCAGCCTCCTCGTCCTCCTCGTCGCGGTTGCCTCCTCCAAAGATTCCAGCGTCGTCTGGGTCCTGGAACCGGTCGGGGTCGTCTTCTGGAGCCCCGGAGGCTGCTAGACCTGATCTGGCGGCCGAACCGAGATCTGCACGCGTGCTGAACCCCGTGGCGCCTCGGCCTAGACCCGGGACGTATCCCGCGGGCGCGGGCATGTCCAAAAAGGACAGTTTAGGCGGCATTTTTGGTGTTTTGGGGTGGGAAAAAAGTGATGTTGAAAGGCTATCTGGCGATGGAGGTTATGTAGTTTATGCATGAGGGTTAGGTGTGGAGATGTGGGTGGGGCCTTTTCAGTAGAGGTAGCAGAAGTGCAAGGAGGGTGGTGGCGAGGTGGTGGGGTACTTTGGTGTGGATATAGATGGATTTTGGCTGGGTGAGAACAGTTTTTGAAATTTTGGAAGATTTTGGTGGTGTGTGGATAAGACCTTTAGAATGTGCATGAATCATAGTAATAGGAACACATGTTTGGGGTATATTTCCGTGGCTAGTTAAGATGTGGGTAATTGGAGTGCACCGTTCTGTTAAGAGTGAAATGAGCTTCCAGATGTGATAAAAAACTTTTCAATAGCTTTGAAATTTGGTTCCTTTAGTTTGCTCCATATCGGTACTGTGTAGTGATGGTTTTCAAGATAAGTATCTCCGAAACAAGATAACGGGTGGAATTGGTTTTGTGGGACTTTAGGTGATAAAAATGAAGCGATTTGATCAGAAGTTCCAACTAGAGCAATACGCACTTTTCGGATCTTCTGTCAAGAATCTGAAAATTGATTGTCACGCATTACATCTCTGAATGCTCTGGCATAATACATTGCCAAAAGGGTTCGCCAATATCTGGGGCTGTGGTGGTGTGAGGAAAAATCTGAAAAGTGCACTTGTTTGCAAACTCAAATTTTACCTCAATTACACCTTTTATTTCTACAACTTCTCTCTATCAAGTTTCTCACTGTGCATCTTTAGAAGTCTGACATCTTATAAGAGCACACTCTATATTCTGTCAACTTAAGATCCCCAAATAAGTCATAATGGGTACATTACGTACAATAAAGACTCGAAACACCAGATGAAAAAACTCACTAACGAAATAAAACACATTCTCTTTGTCAGTCCCCCGTGGAGTGTCATCATCTGTAATCATTCTCCCTTTTTTCAAATCAATTTTTACCTCCCATCTGTCCCCATGCTTACTAAGCTAACTCATAACCTGTGACACAAACAATATTTTTAGCCTCAATCCCCTCTCCCGCATTCAATCACACCAACCACCTACTCTCCACCCTCCCATCACCGTCCTGGTTCGCCACTATTCGCCCCCTTGACATCGTCTCATGCAGGACCATGCAAGATTTTTTTTTTAAATTTAAATTTTTAGCTTGGAAATAAATTTATAGACGAGCAGCGCAGCACATTTTACTGAACAGCACACTCTCACATCCCACAGAACACCACAATCATGTCGAAACGAGCTGCTGAGAACAGCGACGCTACCAACAAGGCGGTCAAGACGGACGCCGCGGCCTCGGCCTCCACCAAGCAGCCCGAGGAGCTGTCTGAGATGGAAAAAATGGAGCTGGAAATGGGCGGAATGGAAGATCGGTACGATGACGAGGGAGACTCCGAAGAGGAGATCTTCGAGGCCGGAGACGAGATGGACGAGGAGGAGGACATTGACGAGGAGGCCAGCAAGTCCAAGGCCATGGCCGCCATTTCCAAGGACGAGCAGCGCGAGAAAAACACCAAGAACGTGTACATCCCCCAGCTGCACGAGCTCGAGGAGGGCATGACCATGGAGCCGGACATGAGCGTGTACGAAATGATCCACAGCGCGCGGCTCAAGTGGCCGTGTCTGTCGTTTGACATTCTCGGCGACACGCTGGGCTACGACCGGTCCACGTACCCCCACACGGCGTACATTGCGTGCGGCACCCAGGCGGTCAAGCCCAAGGACAATGAGATTCTGGTGATGAAAATCTCGCATCTGGGCAAGACGCAAATCAAGGACGACGACGACGACGACGACGACGACAGCGACGACGACGACAACGACTCGGACCCCGTCATGGTCTCCAAACACATCCCCACCAACTCCACCACCAACCGCATCCGCGCCTCGCCCTTTGGCAACAAGACCGGCGAGTACCTGACCGCGTCCATGGCCGAGTCCAGCGAGGTGCACGTGTGGGACCTGAGCCCCCAGATGAAGGCGTTCGACACTCCCGGCGCCACCATCTCCAAAAAGGACCTCAAGCCGCTGCACACCATCAAGGCACACAGGGGATCGAGGGCTACGCCGTGGACTGGAACCCGCTGGTGTCCTCCGGCGAGCTGCTCACGGGCGACTGCGACGGCCACATCTACCACACCACCCGTGGCCAGAACGGCTTCTCCACGGACTCCACGCCCTACTCTGTGGGCTCGTCGGTCGAGGAGCTGCAGTGGTCCACCTCCGAGAAGACCGTTTTCGCCTCTGGCGGCGTGGACGGCTTCATCCGCATCTGGGACACGCGCCAGAAGCAGCACCAGCCCGCCCTCAAGGTCCAGGCCTCCACCACGGACATCAACGTCATGTCCTGGAACCACAAGGTGTCGTATCTGCTGGCCTCGGGCCACGACGACGGCACCTGGGGCGTGTGGGACCTGCGGTCGTTCCAGAAGCCCGAGCCCAAGCCCGTGGCCGCGTTTGACTTCCACAAGAAGGCCATCACGTCCATCGAGTTCCACCCCACCGAGGACTCCGTGCTGGCCGTGGCCTCCGAGGACTCCACCGTGACTCTGTGGGATCTGGCTGTCGAGGCCGACGACGACGAGGTCAAGCAGCAGGTCAAGGACAATGGCGACATTGCCCAGATCCCCCCTCAGCTGCTGTTTGTCCACTGGCAGGCCAACCCCAAGGAGATTCGATGGGACAAGCAGATCCCTGGAATGCTCGTTTCCACCGGAAGCGACGGACTCAACCTCTGGAAGAGTATTTCTGTTTAATGTATGATTTAGAAATCGTCAGTTTGGAGTTGGTTATCGGGGTGAAGGATAGTCTTACAACAGTAGAGAGTACAGTACAGTAGTCCCATTTGGAGCTTTGTAAATATTTCGAATAGCCCATTTGTGTTATTAGGGGATTGTGCGTAGAATGATCAAGTCCATGTCTTGTTTTCTCTGTAGTAGATATTGGAGACAAATGCTGCTTCTTTCTTTCTAGTAAAACGCTGCTTCTATCTTTCTAGAAATGCTATCAAGAATAGCAACCAGTATCTGCTCATAATACATCATACTATGACCCAAATACAACATCATATTAGCATGAATATCCCTATAAATATATATGTACACAGTGTCTAGTCATCACGAGTGGCAACTGAAATATCCGAGACAGAAGTGTTGCGAATGCTCATATCCAGAATTTTTTTCCTGGATGGAGGCAGCCGTGGCTTTTCACGCTCCTTTCTGGATGCAGGGGGGCCAGGAGAGTCGCGTGAAGGGGGAGGAGGAGGCGCCGGACTCTTACCTCTGGATGGGGGCAGGAAGGGAAGCGGCGACTTTCCCCGGGAAGGAGGGGGAGCAGGGGCTGCAGGACCCTTGCTGGATGCACGAGAGGGGGGCGGGGGAGGCGCCAGTTTACCGTTAAGCGAGAGAGATGACATTAGAGAGGTGGTGGACGAAACGGCGGAGTTGGAGGTCAGAGACGTCTGGGACAGCCGTCTGGCATGCGAAAAGTTGGTGATGCCAATGCTAGGCACCCGCTTGGTGGGCGAGTCGGCCTCCTCGGTGAAACTTCCGATTGAGGAAGACGGCGAGGGAGGCACAGTGCTTAGAGGCGAGGGGAATGAGTACTCGAGCCAGGGCACTCCCAGACACCTAACGGCCAGTCTGAGGGTGGTCTCGGATACTGTGAGAAAGGTGGACGAGCCCTTGTGGCCGCTGAGCATCTCCAGAACGTCCGTGAGCGAGGCGGCCTTGTATGGCTCGTGTCTGATTTGCGAGTTGATCATCATGGGGTGGAGGACTCGTAGATAGGTGTTGATGAGCGTCTCTTCGTCGTTGGGCAGATCGTGCAGCTCTCGGATGAACACATCGATGAGAACAAGTAGGTCGTTGGTGTAAAAGTACTCGTAGGTGGGCTCGTTGGTGAAGAACAGATACAGCAGCTTGAGGCCCATAATCTGCAGGCAGGTGTCGATAGCGCGGTTCAGCAGCAGCACGAGCTTGGCGCCAAACTCCACGTACCCGTCAATGTCCAAGGAGATGAGGTCCAGCACCTTGCTGGAGAAAATGTGGTTGTCCTCTGTGTCCTCGTCGTAGGCCGCAATCATATACTGCTCGTTGAGACTCAGCAGCACCTTCATGACCGAGGCGTCGTACAGCGAGGTGTCGTCTCTGTCTGCGTTGACAACCGTGCGCAGCAGCGAGTCGATGAACCGGTCCGATATCTGCGCCAGGTCGTCGGGCTGGATGCGCTGGATCTTGCACATTTCAAACGTGAGTTCCAGCAGCACCCGCCGCAGCCGCAGCGCCGACGTCTTTTGGAACGTCAGCAACAGCCGCGTGAGCGCGTGGCACGCATTTTCCTCCTGCATCATTTCCAGCGTGGGCGGGTGGTGGTTCGAGTCAATGAGCAGAATCAGCGAAACCACGGCCGCCAGATCCGAGTACTCCTCTGCGAGCGTGAGCATGGCAATGAGCTTGCGGCGCGCAAACGCCTTGTGGTTGACAAAGATGGGCGATGTGGTGAGTTTGTAGCCCGCCCTGTAGAGGTCTGAGTCCGAGACCAGAAAGTCCGACAGATGGCGGGTCGCAAACAGCAGGTAGTCCTTGAGCGCGGCCTCGACCACGGGATACGAGTGCGTCTGTTCGGACACTAGGTCCATGAGTTTGGTCCAAAAGTCTGCGTTGGACATGTCTGTGTCGTCTGGTTCTGGCGGCATGTCTAGAGCTGGGGCCAGGTGCGAGGACATGAGCGGGTCCACCAGCGGGTCCATGAGCGACTCCAGTAGAGATTCCATGGAAACGGAGGTGTTTGGGTGGTGTTTGAGTGGATGATTTTTGTGTCGCTACGGTAAAGTTGTCGTGTCGAAAATGCGTTGAAAAAAGGGGTCGAAAAAGTGTCTTAATACGTGTCGTGTGAGTAGGACCGTTTCTGGTGTCGATACTGCCGCCCTATGCGATTCAGTAGTGTGGTGTGTGTGCCGTACCTTCAGTTTAGCCTAAGCTGTAAATGGCTTTTGGAACTGACTAGCAGCTCCCAGTACCTTTTATCTTTTAACCTCCCAACTGCAGGCCACCTCCTCATTTATCTGGGGTGATGAGCCAACAGAGTTTATGAGGTATTATGAAGCGAGAACAGAGGAAAAAAAGAGGGACGGCGAAAAGAGAGGGAGATGTGGGTGTATCGGACCAGGTAGAGTGCCGTTGAGTTCAGTGAGTGTATACGAGGGAGAATGGAGTTTCTTTGAGAGAATTGGTGCGTTTTTGGGGCTTTTAGAGGGAGCTTCCAAGGGGTGTTCTTCTGGTTTTATATTATATATTATCTTTTTATAAATTATCTTTTTTCTGAATATTCATATTTTCAGCATATTTTCCTTTTGCAAAAAAAGCTTACTCCACTTGCTGCTGCCTAGACTAGACTGGACTCTCAGGACTCAGGTCAAACTGCACATTGGACAGGACTGTTTGAGTGGTTCAAAAGCGCAACAAATAGCCGGAGCATGCTCAAAATCTCTTTCTCATGAAAACGCACTTTTAAGAATCTCAATAATCTGCCCGTAACCTCTTTTATCAAGGGGTATTCTCTCCTTTAAATAGGTTTACACTTTTCGGAACTGGGCTGAACTGACTGAACTGACCTGGATTTGACACTTGGATCTCATCAGAACATGGAGTGTGGCTCTGTCAGAATACATTATAATGACATAAGACTAACACCAAAATACTCGTGGCCGAAATCCAAATCAAATGCACTCTTCAGATTTCTCACAGCTCCACCTACTCGTCTTTTACAGACACAATCATTGCCCAATAGATGGTATTACCATGCCAAACCTCATGAAGCTCTCAAGCCAGTCCAATAACCAATAACGGGTAGTCTAAGTGCAACACTAGACCTTCTTTGGCAATTCTATATATAGAAAAGTTCTTTTCGCCGCACTTTCATCTTTCCTTTTTGGTCATGGGTTTTTTTTTTTTCATTCGTGAGGAAGGTTGTCCTAGAACAGTGCCGTACTGTACTGACTAAAATCCGATTGAGTAATAAAAACGCAGTATAACTTATACCATTGAAACCAGCGGCTGATTTCCTGAAAGAAGCACTTTTTGTACTTCCAATAACCCCACCACACAAGTCTTGAACCAGACTTTTGACCAGAAACCACTAACATAGAGTCCCCCCCCTTATTAGGCCTTCTCTGCATCTTTGCTCCCAACTTAATTCCCGATTACGTGCCTAATAATGCTATTGTGCAGCTAGTATTTTTTAAACCCGCAGCTGACCTATAATGTGACCAGAAACGTGACCTGAAGGACATTTGAGATGTGAAAATGAGAGAATACATGAATTTGATTTTTTTTTTGTAGACCAGGATATTGGTTTAATAAAGAATAAAGTTCTCTTCTGGGAAGCCTCATTGTATCCAGTTTGGCTTAGTTAGGCTATGACTATGTTAAGCGAACTGAAAATCAACTTTAGTATCAGGAAGGAGATGACACCAAAATGCTTGACAAAAAACAATACAAGTGAATTCGCCTTGAAAACAGTATCTTAATCAGTTTCATCACTCTCATCTCTCGAAATGTGCCAACAAACATGTTTTTTGAGGTATTTGAATGTCTAGTCACTCTTGAGTGGAGCAACAGTAATGAGAGAGCTTGTTAGTAAGTGAAGACTAGCAAATGGAAACGATACAGGACGTAAAAGTTGAATATTTCGATGAACAACGACTCAGTTTACTCAACACTGAATAATAAGTAATATTTGTTGTTTCAAACATTCATATGTAACGACTTGAATGGTTTTAGGAGGACTCGTATTGGCATGTTAGGTGGGTTATTCTTAGCTACAGAATCGTACAATCTAGAATGGAGAAGAAGACAACAAGAAGAGACGAAGAAGAAGAGAAAAGAACAGACCACCCAATCTAAAAGCTCATGTGACCCATCCAAAGACACTTTACCACTTCTTCCGTCTAGCAACTAACAGATCGATACCTAAATCATAGACCTTTTGGACAAATGTTTCTAAAATTACCCGATCTACCAGGTCTCGAAAGCCAAAAGTAGTAGCAAGTAAACGTAAGAGTAGATGGTCAGTATAACTCCATCAATAATTCTCCAACAAGAATTCTGAATAGCGTGTTCGATGAACAGTACTAGACTTAGTGTAATACACCCATCTAAACCAACATGTTCCATCAATAACACTCACCAATGAACTCCTTCTCATACCCCTCCATCCAACTGTCAAAACTCTAATTTCCCTTTGCCAAATATACTATTCGCTGACTAAGCACAACCTTATTAATTTCACACCAAACCAGCCTGCATGATCAATGCATGGCTCTTTCTCACCCTCGACACATCTCCAACACTCACTCATTTACGACACAACCGCATGTTCAAAAAAAAATCACTGGCTAGCGGTGGCAAAAGAAACCAACGGTCGAGCCGAAAACAGACGTCGGACTCCGAATCTGACTCGTCCTCATCCGAGTCCGATGTCGATGGATCCATGTTCAAAAGACGAAAAAAGACAACCGGTTCGGGTGGCAAAAGAACAGTGGCTAGCACGGAAGAGGCCACAAAACCAGACTTTTCGTCGGCAATAGACCACTCACATTCGAAAACGCTGGCGAAATCCGACGAAGCGACCAAAGAAACGATTCTATTTGCCAAAGACGACTCGGATGAGGACGAAAAGTTTGGAACTGGACCCTACACAGTCCCATTTACAAAACCAGCAGCCTCAACAATGGCACTCAAGGCGTCGTCCAACATTAGAAGTACCACTGCCCAGGATTACCAGCCAGATGTGTGCAAAGACTACAAGCAGACTGGATTTTGCGGCTACGGAGATGCTTGTAAATTTTTGCACATGAGAGAGGATTACAAGGCTGGATGGCAGATCGAACGAGACTGGGAGATTGGCAAGGACGGCAAGAACGACAAGGCCGTTGCAGTCGAATCTCAGGAGAAAAAGAAGGACGACGGAGGTATTCCAGACAAGTGTCCTATTTGTGAAGGACCATTCAAGTCACCAGTAGTGACACAGTGCAAGCATTATTTCTGTGAGAAATGTTTCTTGACAAGGTACAAGAAAAGACCTGGCTGTGCCGTATGTGGAGCAAACACAAAGGGTGCATGTAAACCGGTGAAGTTGTGATCATCAGTTAACAGGCAAAGGACAATTGTTGACAGGTCCCTGAGTGAGGGCTCATTATGTTTGGATGATAATTCTGAAGAGAAAGAACTGTCTAGAAGTCTCAAATTTTCACTGGATCAACACATTTCAGTTAGTGTATATAAGTTATTAATTTTGCAACAAATATTGATGAGGGAGGCATAGAGCCTTTGGTAGCTGAAAGATAAACGTTCTGTACTGAGCACACCACACTCGATTTTCATAGTAAAGATTGTCCAAAAATACCCATTATATTTATATTACATGTGATTACATTCTCCATCATCTGCTCGCTCATTTGGTCACCTTTTTTCGTCGGATTTCAAGACCGTCAGAATCGGATCCAAACGCCAAAACAGCCGAGTCCTGGTATCCAGAACAATGTGCCTGTCGAGGAACGACCAGCTTCTTGGCCAGAGCGTACTTCTCCATGGTGGCTCCTTCGAACAGGTCAGAATCCTCCATAATAACCTTGTACAGTGCATATGGAGACTTTACGATGCTGGAAGTGGCCAAATCAGCCACAGAAGACTGTGTTTGGGTGCCCAGACAGCTGATGAGCCACGAAAATAGCACACCAGTAGGGGAGCTCTGCGCAACCAGACATTCGGGTAGAGATGCGCTGTTAGTGGGCTTCTCGACACATTTGAACATGAGCGAGTTGAGGGCCGAAATGACAGAGGCTGTGGTGGTGAGCAGCTTTAGCAGCGACTCCTGAAGCTCCGCACGGACTTCAGTGAGACCCAGAACCTCGGCGGCAACAATACCTCCCAATAGGTTGGTCTGCTTCATCTGGGGAGGAAGAGGGATGCCGTAGAGAGTGGCAATGACCATGTGGAAGTGAGTCTCGTTGGTGAGCTTTCCAGGATCCTCATATGTGATTTTGATCTTGGTAAGTCGCTCTTTTCCCTTGGCAGCCGTCAGCTTGGAAGCTAGCACGTCTGATCGAGCAGCAATGGCTGCATGGAGCTTCATGACGGGCATGTTGTTGACGGTTAGAAGAGCGTCGTGCCAGATTTTGGTTCGGAACATTTCCTGCACATAAGTGACAGTGGTATCTCTCTGTTCCTCCAGTGCCTTTTTCTTCTTTTCCTTCTTTGCGTTTTTGTTGGATTTGTCAGAAGAAGCTGCATCGATTTTGTCGCCAGTTTCGGCTTTTTCCTTCTTGTCGGATTTGTCGGACTTATCACTTTTGTCGGTCACCTCGGCTCTGTCATTCTTGTCGTTCTTGTCGTTCTTTTCAAGTTTCTTCGTCTTCTCACTCTTAATTTCAGACTTGACGTCAGTCTTAGCGCCAGCTTTGGTCTCCTTGACCTCAGTCTTGCCCTTGACCTCCTTGGCCTCCTTGACCTCAGGCTTGATCTCAGGCTTGGCCTCGGGCTTGGCCTCGGGTTTGGCCTCTGCTTTTGTGTTCAACTCGCCCTCGTGCCGAACGTCTCCCTTGTCGTACACAAAAGGCATGGTCTGCATGGGAACAGGCACAAAATGCATACCTGGGGGCGGTGGCGTGGTCATGTCGAAATGGGGATGGTGGTAGCTGGGCTGCCGTTGGTGGGGATGGGCCATGGGATGGTGGTGCGCCATGGGGTAGGGGGCCATGTGTGGCGGCATGGGGCCCGGCATGTACTCGAACTGCGTGTCGGCCATGTAGTAGCCCTGCGGCTGCTGTTGCTGTTGCTGCTGCTGCTGCTGCTGGTACATGGAGGTGTCGTAGTCGAGAGGCTGGTAGTAGCGGTACTCGTCGTGCTCAAACACGGGGGGGCGTTCGGTGGCCATGCTTGGGATGCTGGGGTGATGCTGATGGGAGGGGGAGGGGGGGAGATGGATGGGGGTGATGCGTTGGAGGGGGATGCCGTGTCTGTGGATGATCCTTTTGTGGGTGGACTTTTGTCGCTGTGCAGTGTTCTCCTGCGTGGTTTTTCCTCCTCAATCTGGCCTCGCTACTTGTGGTGGAGAGTGCGAAAGACGGCTATTTCTGGAATTCAAGATTTCAAGATTTCCAAGCGTCAAGAAATTTGCCCCAAAGCCTATCCTCGAAAGAGTGTATCCGTCGAACCTTAACGCGTGGCGGTCGATGGGGCTTGCCCACATGCCCCATCACGAATGTGGATGTGTGGGTGGAAAAATTGGTGACAAGAACTGTGTCAGATTTTTGCACTCCCGCGTGATTCCACCACGTTCCACCAAGTTACAAAGTGCCCCACAACGCTCTGAATGTCGTTGGTGCCGTTTCCCACGGACATTGGGCCGCTACCAGAGCCACTAGATCCAGTTGTCCAGCCTCTTAGCCTCTCAGAGGTTTAGCGCTTCTGCCAGTACTCACAACAGCACACTGTTTTCGACTCAAAACAGCCCCACTGAATAACATTGTTGAGATGGGCTGGAAACACAAAAGCGGTGTCAATGGAACGAGAACAAAAAAATGGGGGTTAATGCACTCTTTGGAATTTTCATTAACGGGCAACAGTGTGTTTTTGGTAGTCGATCATGGTTTCGACAGTTGTGAGTGCAGTTTGTCTTTGCCGATGATAGTTATAGAGTGTAAGTTAACTTGGTGAGGAAGCAGTTCACTGATAGATGGACCTCTTCTCCAAACGACGCAATATCGAGTCTGTGGCGATTCTGAAGAGTGAATTTTGCTCAGAAGCGAATTTGTGACCAGTTGGAAAGAAAAAATATTGATAAAAATGCGCAGATGAACTATTTACAGATGTTGTTTGGTGTGACTGCAGTCTAACTACAGATGTACGATTTCTTCATCTTACAGCTACCATTCAATGCTAACTTGGAACAATAAGAAATCAGATTATGAGCGATTTCGACATACCATCAGCTTTACTAAAGCTATTAGGACCTGATCATGCAATCAGTTTCAGGTTCGTGACGACACTACACCCTGTCAGATAGTCCAGTGTGTTCTGACCTTGTGCTGGAGTAATCATTATCCACACACTACAGTGGCTACACCAGACACCAAGCTCAATACATCGATCAACGCTACATCCACCTTAGATATTTCCTACTTTAGAGCTGCTGAACAGACCTCTAAGGGAAATACCAACCAAACAACCAGTCGTGGTCTATGCGCCACCATCAATTTCATATCATCAATTCCAAAGCTATCTACCTCGTCTTGCTCAACTCCTCCTTGAGCTGTGCAGAAAAGTCGTCGTCAGCATCATCGTGATCCCAGTCCTCCTCCCACAGTTGCTGGGTGTTGGAGGTGGGCAGCTTGACCTCGGATTCGGCCTCGTTCCAGTCTGAGTTAGTAATGGACACAAATAGGGCGCGCGAACCCCACAACATGTGACAGTGGTTATGTGATGGACACGACACAAAATCTACCACGACCCCAAATTTCACTGGGGACATCCATATCGGCTCTGTCTCTTCTTCACTCCAGCATACTCACCCTCAATAGGGAAATCTTCAAACTCGTCGTCCTCCTCAAGAGTGACAAGAACCTTGGGCTTGTCTTCGTTCTGTTTCTCTGACATGATGTGTGTGATTGTGTGTGATGTGGTGATGATGGCGTGTGATATCACTGAGTGCGACTTGCATTGCCACGGGATAGAGTTTGGTGGATGATTCTTGGTTTGTTCAGTGGAGATGATGCGTTAAGTAATCAAGTCCCAAACAGTGCCCTACTAGAACGCCACTGGAATCTGCTGGAAACACAAAAACAGCACAAGCCAACTCACAGTGCGATATTGAGCAAAATGCACTTTTCAGAATTTCAACAGTGTCTCCACAGCACTTTTTACCCGGTTCATATCCGAGGCAAAGCAGAGTTCAAACTGTTGTTTAGTTGGGAGAGACAACAGCACCTTCAAAAAATCCACCATACACCGTTAAAGACGCAGTTTGAACGTTACGAAAATTCTAAAGGTCTCAAATTGCTCACACAATCGAGCGCATCACCACCAGCACCCTCTCTTTGTCGCCATACCTTCTCTAAACCACTTTACGCTCCCCCACAATTCTCTTCAAATGGGTCCTTCCAGAGTCTTTTCCTGAAAAAGGCAAAAACTTGATACTGGATCTTCCTTCTCCAACACTGTGCATACACCCACTTGTTAAACTTCAATAAAACAGACAAAAGTACAGTCAGTCCAAGGGGTACCAAAAGCGGTAGAAACAGCCCCAAAGGGTCTGAAAACCGTCCATATTTATTCCTACAGACTCACAGAGGCATTTCCCCCACTTGCAGGCTCCCAACCCCCCCCCCCCAATCACCCCACACACCCACTCTACTACTCCTCCCAACCCTAACCCGCATGCATGAGAAGACGAATATTTTTGATAAGCTCGGACGGATTTCAGACTTGCAAAAAAAAAAAAACAACCCACAGTAAAGCATCCATCTCCACCAACCCCCTAGCACAGAACCACGTTGCTAAAAGTGAGTAAAGTGTCTGCCAGCACGCACCTGCCGTCCCCAGCAGCAACATCTAACCCAGTGAAAGAACGCTTCTCGTCCGACCCCCCCAGGGTCATTGGAGGAATCGAGTTTGGCGCCCTTTCTCCCCAGGAGATTCTCAAGTTGTCCGAGGTGGAAGTGGCGACTCGAGACCTGTACGACCTGCAAAAGGGCCGTGCCCCGATGGAGTACGGCGCGCTGGACCCCCGAATGGGCGTTTCCAACAACATGAGCAAGTGCAAAACGTGCGCCGAGCCGCTGGCTACCTGTCCCGGCCACTTTGGCCACGTCAAGTTGGCGCTGCCGTGCTTCCACATTGGCTACTTCAAGGCCACCATTGCCATTCTGCAGAACGTGTGCAAGGACTGCGCGCGGATTCTGCTGTCCGACGAGGACAAACGCAAGTTTCTGGCGGAGCTGCGGCGACCCGGAATCGACAACCTGCGGCGAATGCAGATTCTCAAAAAGGTGAACGAGCAGTGCAAAAAACAGCGGCGCTGCGTGCACTGCAACTCGCTCAACGGCGTGGTCAAGAAGGCCGGTCCGCTGAAGATCATCCACGACAAGTTTCGCCACGTTGGCAAGAAGGAGCCCGTGGAGAAGGTGGAGTTTGAAAACTCGTTCAACACGGCCCGCGAAAGCATCCCGGAGGTGGAGCGGCTGCAGAAGAAGGCCATGGACGATCTGAACCCGCTCAAGGTGTTCAATCTCTTCCGCGAGATTCTGCCCCTGGACTGCGAGCTGCTGGGCATGGACCCCGGAAAGGGACGGCCCGAGACCTACATCTGGCGCTACATGCCCGCACCGCCCGTGTGCATCCGGCCCTCGGTCATGCAGGACTCTGCCTCCAACGAGGACGATCTGACGGTCAAACTCACGGAGATTGTGTGGACCTCGGCCATCATCGAGGCCGGCCTGAAGCAGGGAATGGCCGTGGCGTCGCTCATGGAGCAGTGGGAGCTGCTGCAGCTGGCCGTGGCCGTGTACATCAACAGTGACACGCCCCAGGGCCCCGGCCAGAGTGCCACCAAGCCCATTCGAGCCCTGACCCAGCGTCTGAAGGGTAAGCAGGGTCGTTTCCGAGGCAACTTGTCCGGAAAGCGAGTGGACTTCTCCGGCCGAACAGTCATTTCTCCGGACCCCAACCTGTGCATCGACCAGGTTGCGGTTCCGGACCGAGTCGCCAAGATTCTGACCTACCCCGAGCGGGTGACCAGCCACAACCTCCAAAAGCTGCGCGATCTGGTCATCACCGGCCCCTCCCAGCACCCCGGCGCCAACTACCTGTTCAAAAAGGGCGAGTCTCTGCGACGAAACCTGCGATTTGGCGACCGAGCCAAAATCGCCGAACGTCTGGAAATCGGAGACGTGGTGGAGCGACATTTGGAGGACGGCGACGTGGTGCTGTTCAACCGACAACCGTCGCTGCATAGACTGTCGATTCTGGCCCATTTCGCGCAAATCCGGCCGTGGAGAACCTTCAGACTCAACGAGTGTGTGTGCACACCCTACAATGCTGATTTCGACGGAGACGAGATGAATCTGCACGTGCCGCAGACCGAGGAGGCGCGCACAGAGGCCATGTGTCTGATGGGCGTCAAGCACAACCTGGTGACCCCGCGGTCCGGCGAGCCCATCATTGGAGCCACCCAGGATTTCATCACCGGCTCCTTCCTCATCTCCAAGAAGGACTACATGATCGACCGACGCACCTTTTGCCAGCTGCTGGCCATGATGTCCGACGGCCACATGCAGTTTGACATCCCCCCGCCAGCCATCCAGAAGCCCGTGCAGCTGTGGACCGGCAAGCAGGTGTTTTCGCTGCTGATCCGGCCCAACAAAAAGTCCAACGTCATCATCAACCTGGACGCCAAAAACAAGACATACCAGCCCCCCGCCCAGGGTCAGCCCCAGGACATGTCTCCCAACGACGGCTTTTTGATCATTCGAAACTCGCAGGTCATGTGTGGAGCCATGGACAAGGCCACTCTCGGAGACGGAAAGAAGGACTCTGTATTCTACTCAATTCTTCGAGACTACGGCCCCGACGAGGCTGCTGGCGCCATGAACCGAATGGCCAAGCTGTGTGCCCGATGGCTGGGTGGACGTGGCTTTTCCATTGGTATCTCTGACGTTACACCCGGACTGGAGCTGTCCACCACCAAGGAGATTCTCGTCGAGCAGGCCTACGCCAAGTGTGACGAGCTCATTGAGGCCCTGGCAAAGGGCCAACTGGAGCCTCAGCCCGGTTGCACGCCTGCGCAGACGCTGGAGGCCAAGATTGGAGGTCTGCTGTCCAAGGTCCGAGAAGAGGTCGGAGAGGTGTGCATTCGAGAGCTGGAAAAGAGTAACGCGCCGCTGATCATGGCCACGTGCGGCTCCAAGGGTTCCACTCTTAACGTTTCTCAGATGGTGGCTGTTGTTGGTCAGCAGATTATTTCCGGCAAGCGAGTGCCCGACGGTTTCCAGGACCGGTCTCTGCCGCATTTCCGCAAGTTCTCCGTGACCCCCCCGTCCAAGGGATTTGTGCGAAACTCGTTCTACTCCGGTCTGGACCCCCCCGAGTTCCTTTTCCACGCCATTTCCGGTCGAGAAGGTCTGGTTGATACCGCCGTGAAAACCGCCGAAACCGGATACATGTCGCGACGACTGATGAAGTCGCTGGAAGACCTGTCTGCGCAGTACGACTCGACCGTGCGAACCTCGTCCAACGGTGTGGTTCAATTCCGGTACGGAGGAGACGGCCTGGACCCCTTTGACATGGAGGGAGACGCCAGACCCGTGGATTTCAACAGAACATGGACGCACTGCGAGTACATTTCTTCTCGTCTGGGCATTGAGGCCGAGGCCGAGACGCTCAACGTTTCCTCTGTGGCTGACGTCCCTCTCAAGCCCTACGAGGTGGTGCAGGTGGTGGAGTCCCAAATCGTGGCTCTTGAGCAGAAGCTGCAGCGAATGGACAATTCCGGAAACCTGCTCAATCTGTCCACCAAGGCCGCACGCGAGCGAGCCTCGGCAGAAAAGTACGTGGACGAGGTGGATCCTCGACGAGACTTTTTGCAGTCCGTGCGAGCCTTCATTCTGTCCAAGGCCCAGACCCTGGCAGCTGTGCGGGAGTCGCGAGGACTCATGGGTCTGCTGGAGATGCCCGACGGAGACGAGTACGCCGGCCAGGACTTTGATTTGTTTGCACCCAAGCCTGTTCTTCGAGCCGTCAACCAGGTCTGCCGAATCTCTCACAAGCTTGTGGAGACTTTTCTGCAGGCGTGTCTGCGCAAGTACCAAAAGGCGCAGGTGGAGCCCGGAACCGCTGTCGGAGCTATCGGTGCTCAGTCCATTGGAGAGCCCGGTACCCAGATGACGCTGAAGACGTTCCATTTCGCCGGAGTGGCGTCCATGAACGTGACGCTTGGTGTGCCTCGAATCAAGGAGATTATCAACGCTTCCAAGTCCATCTCCACGCCCATTATCACCACAGTGCTCAATAACGAGACAGAGCTGCAGGCTGCGCGAATTGTCAAGGGTCGAATCGAGAAGACTCTTCTCGGCGACATTGCGCACTACATTCAGGACGAGTACTCCGCAGCCAAGGCGTCTGTGCGTGTGCGAATCGACTTCAACACCATTGATCGGCTGCTGCTGGAGATTGATATGGACCAGATTCGCGAGGCTATCATCAAGGCACCCAAGCTGAAGCTGAAGCCTGGCCAGGTGGCCATTGAGGAGGAAAAGTACATTCGTGTGGACGTTGACGGCGACCCCGTCAAGAAGAACGGCTCCACGACGATTATCGACGAGGACGGTACCGTGTTTGAGGAGGGCGTGGATTCGGACACAGCCATGTTCCTGCGCACCCAGCATCTCAAGCGGGTGCTCCCCAACATTGTTGTCAAGGGCTTCACGGACATTTCGCGAGCGGTTATCAACATCAGGGAGAAGGACAACACGCACGAGCTGCTGGTCGAGGGCTACGGTCTGCGACATGTGATGACCACCTCGGGAGTTATCGGCACCCAGACGTCGACCAACCACGTGTTGGAAGTCAAGGAGGTGCTGGGAATTGAGGCAGCTCGAGCGTCCATCATTCACGAGATTGACTACACCATGTCAAAGCACGGCATGTCCGTGGATCCCCGTCACATTACGCTGCTTGGCGACGTCATGACGTACAAGGGCGATGTTCTCGGTATCACGCGATTCGGTTTGGCTAAGATGCGAGATTCGGTTCTCCAGCTGGCGTCTTTCGAGAAGACCACCGATCATCTTTTCGATGCCGCCTTCTACATGAAGACCGACGAGGTGGAGGGTGTGTCTGAGTGCATTATTCTCGGCCAGGGCATGTCCATTGGTACCGGTGCCTTCAAGGTGCTGCAGCCTTTGGCTCTGGACAAGGTCAAGATTGGCCCCAAGCCTCTGCTTTTCGAGGAGGTGTGCAATCGGCTCAAGAACGTGTCTCTGAACGCGTAGCTGACTTTGGCCATGGAAGTATATAAATATTAGCATAAATAAATTATTGTGACAGTATAGAATGAAGTTGGAAAGTTTAGAGTCAAAACTGACAGTGGCACATGTACATAATGGATTGTGTCCACTTGACGTCTGTTATGAGAACAAGAAGTGTCTGGAAGTGACTACAATCGTGTTTGAACGCCTCTTTTGGGCCTTTTTTTTTGGGCCTCTGACTAAGCAGACGACACCTCGTATAGATTCAAAATTCACGTGACTCAAGAAATGGCAACCTGGCCGAGCGGTCTAAGGCGCCAGGTTAAGGTAACTCTTAACCAATATCCTGGTCTCTTCGGAGGCGAGAGTTCGAATCTCTCGGTTGTCATTCTTTTTGCTTCTCTCTTCATTTAGAGAGCATCAAACACATGTTTAGCATGTTTTAGTTGGAGACGAAATGAACTCAAGGTTCCATCTTCGACTCTACAACCATCTAATTTACAGAAGCTACAATTCAACAGTACTATAAAACACGAAAAAACCTATAACAATTTTTGATCATCAGTTGATGGTTTGAACATCTTCAGAATTGAGAATGTCGGCCAAATCACAGCGTCGAATTGGTCTTGCTGGTCTAAGAGGATGTCTAGGGGGATATCCAGGAGGATGATCCTCAGGAGTACCATCAACATCTGATTTTGAAGAAGAAGGCACATTAGGGACTTCAGGAAGTTGTTTTGTAGGACTTTTCATTTCAACTTGGCCAGTTTTCTTGGGTGTCCTGTTCCGTTTGATGGTTACCGCTTGCTGTTTCTTGATCAGCTTGTTTCGCCGATCAACCATCATTCGTAGCTTTTCTTTCAGAGGAATCTGAAGATCAGTGTTTGGAGCAGTGTTTGCATTGCTACCGCTTGCGATTTCAAGCGGGTACGAGTGAGGAGGAATTGCCTGAGGGTGAATCGCCTGAGGGTGAATTGCCTGAGGATGGATCGGCTGAGAGTATAAGGGCTGGGGATGGATTTGCTGAGGATGGATTTGCTGAGGATGCATCTGCTGAGGATGAATCTGCTGAGGATGCATCTGCTGAGGATGCATCTGCTGGGGATGAGTTGGCTGAAAAATAACCAGCTCAGAATGACTTGGCTGGGGATAAACAGGCACAAAGTGAACACAACAAGGACATGTTCGTTTGAGAAACTCCACAGCTTCCAGATTTCCCTGAATGGCCAGATCGACTCGATGCTTGACGCTCTCAATGCGATCGCTGATTCGCCGCATGTCGTCCAGGACCAGTTCGCGAGCTCTAAGATGAGCTGACTTGATGAAATTCCTGGTCTGCTCTTCTTGTTGTAGCCTGGTATCGCCTGGAGCGGTAGCTGGCCTGATCATAGCTCTAGAGCGGTCATTGGCCAAAGCCATTGCAGCTGCAGGGTCAATGGGCATTTGCGAAGCGAGCATGATACTGGGACTTACTTTCAGTACAGTTTTCTGAGGCGGGGCTTTCTTTGGTGGAAGAACCATTGCACCTGTTTTCTAATTCGTATCGAAGGAAAGATGATAGCGAACACATGGCAGCTAGAGAAGTAGTTGTACTAGAGCCGTATCGATGTATCGATCCTGGAAAAATCTCTGCCAACTTCAGCTGCTGAATACCTGAGCGGGCAATTTGATCTGTAGCATTCTGGTTTTCGTTATGTGGGAATATTGGACGAGTCTGGAACATGTCGAGATGTGGAAATTGCACTTTTTTTTGAAACAATGTTTTTTACAATTTTCTGTACAATTTTCTGGTTGGCCTCAAATGTGCAAAAGGTGACCAAACAATAGTTTAACAGTGAGAACATAAGTGGGTGAATAGTTGTCGTAGAAACATATTAATACCAGCGTTGTGTTCAGATTGGTCTCACAAACTCAATGAGCTGCTTAAAACCCATGTATCGCCGAAATTGCGCCATTCAGCTAGACTCATTTGCCATCTTTTCATGTCCTCTCATGTACATGGGCAAAATATAGTGTTCATGGGCAAGTTGGAACCTTGATAAATGGCAGATAAGAACCTAACTTTAATGACAACTTTGGAGAGAGAAGCCACTACTCTGTACTGTACGACCAGATATCGAAACCGAATACGAATTGTTCGTTTTTCTCCCCCGAAAATGATGATATCAACTGCCAACGTTCCTCCATATCCACTCTCTCAAGTTCAATCGCTCTTGCTGTCGAACCCACAATTGCCTGAGACCTGTCTGTCAAGCGGTTCAGTGAAAGTCCTTATTGGGAAAAGGACCCGCTCCAGTCCAGATTCAGCATGTATTATTACATGTCGTGTTACCCGGCAAAAGCTGTTCCGGAGCTGCTCCTAGCTACAGTACTCCTAGTTGTCCCCTTTGGGGACGCCCTTCCCCCTTTTAATATCTTTCCATGAGGCTCCAAAGCTCCCTTTGTAATTTCGTTTTCATGTGTGGTACCCCTTGTCAAAGTGCGCTGTAAGAAAAAAAAAAGAATACAGTCAGTGTAATGAACCTTAATTAATTAATATATTACCTTGGAATAAAAAAACAGTGTCCAAGGGAGTGAGGAGTGCTCCATATAATCACTCTCCCAACACAACTGCTTTTGGTTTTCCTTCTTTCTAGGAACTGCATTTGGTGTATAAATAACGTTCCTCTTCCGCATACAAACCCCTCCCAAATGAAATGCTTATGCAAGGTCTCGCTCCCAACATTACTTATAACAGTCAATCGAACTTCATTTCCTTTCACAACCGTACTGTTTGTTCCAACAGAAACAATCGCCATTTTTAACCATCGCCAACAGACTATCCAGTAACAACGTGACACGCCCTCTGTAACGCCAACCACAAACCATCCGCAGCAATGACCAGCCCCCTCACCTTGGCAGTGTCGTCAGCACAACCAATCTCGTGTGACGACTTCAGTATGGACACACGAACCGCCAAAATCAACTTTTGCGTGTCTGTGGTCCTTACCCTCGGCATGTTTGCCAGCTACGCGCCGCAGCTGTACAAGATCGTCAAGCGGAAATCCGCAGAGGGCATCTCCCCGTCGTTTCTGCTGCTGGGAACGCTTTCCGGAGGCTTCTTCTTCTGCAATATCGCAATGCTGGCAGACCCAGTGGTGCACTGCTGCCGTGCGGAACTCAGCGCCACCGAGTGTCTGTCTGCGTCGTTGGGAATCATCCAGATCTTCTTCCAGGCGTCCATGTTCTTCACCATCCCCGTCTTTTGCATCATCTTCGCACGCCACCAGGCCGACAGAGGCCAGTATGCGGAGATTAAACGCGTCACAGTGCTGGTGGCCGGAGTTCTGTCTATGTCAGCGCTGATTTGTATCGTGTCAAAGGCCACTGGCAAATACACACGTTCAATCGCAGATATCTTTGGTATTCTCGCTGCTCTCCTCACTACGGTCCAGTACCTGCCCCAGATTTACACAACTTACACCCTGGGACACGTTGGCTCTCTCTCTATCCCCATGATGTGTCTCCAGACCCCCGGAGGCTTTGTTTGGGCTCTCTCGCTGGCTCTGCGGCCCGAAACCAAATGGAGCACTTGGGCCGTTACCTTTACAGCTGCTGTTCTCCAGGGAGTGCTGCTAATTATGGCCGTGTCTTTCGAATTCAAGGACAAAAAGGTGGACGAGCGAACGGCTCTGCTAAACGGCAGTGCCCATGACGATGGCTATGACGATTAATCAGACACTTACTAACATACATAGACACACATTCATATTTATCTTCAACTAATAGTGTATTGTAGACCTAGGCTAGACTATTTGTATCCGTAGTCACCAGCAATCCACCGGTTGACCATATCGAGCGACGTCTTGGGCTGATTGAAGGGGACCATATGGCCGGCTTCGTAGACCCGCAAGAAGGTCAGGCCATTGGCATGCTTCACTTCACCAGCGGTAGAGTCTCCAACGGTCCAGTTTCGAATTTCGGCCTTGGCAAACTCCTTGGCTCCGTCCCACTCCAGCTCATTGGTCCACTGCTGGTTTCCAAGCCAGTTGCAGATAAAGTCCTTGTCACCGGCGTAGATGAGCACAGGCAGACCGTCGTTGAGAAGGTCGGCAATGTCATAGTGGAATGGCTTGTTCCCATCACCATCAAATCCGAAATCAACACCAACGGAGTTCTTGCAACCCTCAAAGTCGCTCACCTCGGCTCCCAGCGCCTCCAGAACGTGGTCCTGGTTGAGGTAGGATGTGATCCACTCAATCTGAGCGTAGCAGAGAGACGACTCGCCGCACTGCTCTCGAATATCGTACACATTGAGGCCAGTCTTGGAAAAGGCGTCAAAGGCAATGTTGTTGCAGTAAATGGAGGGAGCCACACAGGCGTACCGAGTTCCAGAGGAGTAGCACATGTCAATGAGCTTCTGGCACTTGGGCACGTCCTTGTGCATCTTGTCACACTCTTCGGGAGTGATGACGGCAGGATGGCCTCCCTTTCCGCAGGCCATGGGCTCGTAAGCCTCGATTTGCGTTCGGCTGTCGGTGATACCGTTACCAATGAGAACCGAGGTCAGGTTGAAGCTGTTTTCGCCCTTGTAGGCCTCGATTTCGGTGGCAATGGCAGGGATGTAATGGCCAGCATACGATTCGCCGGCAATGTGAAAGTCCAGGGACGCGTACTCGGGGAACTGCTGGAAAAAGAGGTTGAGGAAGGACCGCACGTCCTTGGCGCCAGCTCGCGAGTTTTTGACTCGGTTGGGCGAATGGGAAAAGCCCACGTTGACCGGCTGGTCAAGGAAGATGACCGAGGCGTTCTGGTTCCACGACGACGGGTTGTAAGTGAGGGTCAGATCCTCGTTGATGGACGAGGGGCCGAGCTCGAAAAAGAGGCCGGTCATGGAGGAGCAGCCGGGGCCTCCATTGAGCCACAGAATGACGGGGTCGTTCTTGGGGTCATTTCGGGACTCGAAGAACCAGTAAAATAGATGTTTGTCTTCCTCCTCAATGTCAATGTAGCCGGAGTACTGCTGCACGTCGTCGAGACCGAGGCTGGAGGGGTCGGCTACCCGTAGAGTGTTGCCGTTGGCCTCGGTCTGAGCAATCCACTTTGTGGGTCTCTTTGTGGTTTTCTTGGGCACAAAGCGGTTGTCAGGAGACATTAGACGGTCGGCAATTTGGCCGGGAAATTCCTTCTCGACTTCAGTCCACGCCTCAAGCACGTCCTCGGGTATGTCTTGGAGTCGGACTCCGGCGGCCTTTGCGGCTGAGTCCAGGGCCTCGGGGTTGAGGCCGATGCGGTGCTGTTGCCACAGCGACGAGGCAGACGTGAGCGTCAGGAGAGAAGCAAGAGTTACAAGCTTCATGTTGTGGGGGAAAGTGGTGAGGAGGACAGGAACAAGTTGAGAGTGCCGTGCAGAAGAGCCGTATGTCCTATGTAGAGTTTACGCTTATCTCCAATCGTCCCAAAGTTAAATGTGCTCTCTTCTTTTTTATTACTCATTGGGAACTA
This sequence comes from Yarrowia alimentaria, assembly GCA_900518985.1. Classification (NCBI taxonomy): domain Eukaryota; kingdom Fungi; phylum Ascomycota; class Dipodascomycetes; order Dipodascales; genus Yarrowia; species Yarrowia alimentaria. Next base: position 1,697,360 of record ULGN01000003.1, read on the forward strand.
ACTTGCAGTCTCTTTTTTTTTTGGGACAATTTTTGGGTTTGGAAAAAATCCCCTCTGGAAAATAGTCGCTTTCAACACACTTCATATTCGAACCGACACTCTCAAGACACACCTGAAAAGTTTCTCAGAAATCACCACACAACCTCACAGGTCCAGATCATCCAACCCTACCACACATCACCATGGCGCTCCAACTCGCAAAGCCGGCTTTTCTGGCCAACCTGGGGGCCCTGCCCGTTGTCAGAATGACCCTGGGAGGCAGCCTGAGCAGCCTGGGATCCCTCTTCCCCGGATTCCCTGGACTCGCAGCCAACGAGGAACACAAACACAAGCAGTGTAACCACCCCGCCAACGTCGAGGCCGCCGAGACCGCCGAGTCCGCGGAGTCGGACCACGGCATCGTGTACGCCGTGCCCAAGAAGAAGGTGTCATACGGCCAGAAGCGAAAGCGGCAGTTGGCAGACACAAAGGCGCTCAAGCCTCTGACCAACCTCAACCGGTGCCCCGCGTGCGGCCACGTGAAGCGAATGCACACGCTGTGCATGCACTGCTTCTACGAGCTGCGAGCCTTCTTTGCTGGCAAGCAGCGGACCGTGGAGGCCGAGAAGAAGCTGGAGCTCAAGAACAAGGGATACGCCGTTGATCCCGTGGAGCTCCCGGCCAAGGACGAGGCGTTCATCTACAAGAAGAAGATTGACCGACCGCATTACGACAAACTGAAGGATACTGGATCTTATGTCATGAGATATCCTCGGTCCCAGGTCTACAAGAAGAAGCAGTAGACGCAGCATGTATATAGTTGGGGTTGGCGCGTTTGTCAGCTCTTCAATAAAACACTTATTTTGTTTCACTTGATTGTTTGTTTTGGATGTTGTAACTACCAGGGTATTGGTTGTGTTGATTGCATGTCATAATCTGTTTTTTATCATCACTTGGCTTAGTCATCACGAAGTTGACGAAAATTGCTAAAAGCGCGTTTTTGGAATTTTGATTGGATTTCAAATAGACCGTTGATTAGAGTGAAGTACTTCATTTTCAGAACGACCCTCATTTGGGGTTATTAGTTGGTGCGTGTGTAGTTGTAAGTGGTTTGTATGGTAATGTGATGTTCTCACGGTACTACAGCAACAGCAGGATGAACAACCATTGAATATAGATCATCAAATTCTGAAAGTGTCATTGTTTGGACTGAACTTCATAAACAGTAAGACTGATTAAAATGTACTTCTCACTCACAACGTCTCTAATCAGTATAACCTCGTTTTCAAAATGAGGTGAATAGGAATACACTATGATGCATCCTATGAACAACCCTGCCGCCAAAACTCGACCAATATAGTTCCAATCCCGCCCCAGTCAACTCCATTGGATTCCGCAAGGTTACCCCACAAAAACGCACTTTTCCGATCCGCTATAGTGCCATTATTGCGCCTCTTTCTGGTGACCTTGTCCAAAATATAGCATGTCCATTAATTAGCATGAAAAAAACAAGAGAGTATGGAGAGTACCATATAGCTCATACCCCCCACTGTATCCACCCAGTTGGCGCTAAAACCACTCTTATTACTCAACGATACCGCTGTGAGTCATCTATATTAGTCAATTACCCCTCGTATTAATCAGATCTCTCCTGAAAGATGTTCCATGGACCTTCCCCACCAGTGTAGACCCCTTTAGTATCCAGCCGTTGGGGGAACATCGGACAAACTCGGACGCTAAACGAGACCCTTGGCATAAGGAGATAGTGGAAGAGTTGGTGGAAAAATAATTTTCCCGAGTCTGACGATAATCGCGATATTGACCTCAAAAAGACCCCCAACAAGACCCCGCAAACACCGCAGCAAATGCCCCTCATGCAACTGCAACTCCCCGCCTGTCAGTTATCGTCTTGATGCGGATATTGCGGAGTTGGTGGACAGTACAATACCACGTGGTCAAAGATTGTTTTTGGAATATGCATATTTCGTGCCACACATTTTATATTAATTAATTCATACAGTAAAAAACAAGATGTATCAGTCAGTTTTCTCATTTATGAAACAGTACTATCGTTACAGCTCAACGGTGTGACATGTCCAGTTTATCGGACGAGTACTGTACTGTACTGTACTTCTGTGCAAGTGGTTTACTTTCATTACCAATCTCGCAGATGACACCAGAGTGGCTACTTTTTTTTTCCCTATTTTTTTTCTCTTTTTTTTGCTTTGTCATTGGTGTCCTTTTTTTTTCCGCACTGGACCAATTCCCCCCCAACATTCACGGACTAATGCATTCTTGGACTTGATGTTTAGACTGAATAAAAAGTATAAATATGTATATACGTCAGGGTATTGAGCTCAGTATTGACTGTAAAGGAAAAATGACAACTTCACTGTGTTTATATTGACTCTCTGTATCGAATTCTCCTTTCCAAATTGTCATATCTCCACTCTAGCCACTTCTACCTACCCACTCCATCCTCGCTAGACTTGCATAAACTTCCGAAGTTGATATTCCGAAAAGCGGGGTTAAGAGACAGTCTAAAGTCGACTTCACTCAACATTAGTCGAAAATACGACAATGAAAATACGACTGGGTCGATACGACAGGGGGATTGACGCCTGTTGAAGAGCTCTGCTGCGTTCCTGGCATTACTTTTTCGGTACTGTAAGGAGGTTTTCTAATCTCATGAATTAGAAAATCACAGCTTGTTCTTTTTCTCCCTTTTCCACCAAAGATCCCCATGTTTCAAATTAATTTACGGTCAACTTTTGGCAGCAGCCAAAACAAGCTAAAACAGCGCAAAAAGCTGGAGGTGCCAGATGGAGGCCTGTTGCGCGGCTAGCGGATCCTACTGAACCCCCGTTGTCCCAGATGCCACGCAGAAATCTGCCAAAAAATGGGCCATAAACTTTTTTTGCAGCTTTCGAAACGACCGAGAGCCAAGACGAGTGCCAAGCTGTTATTCATCGGCAGCAGCACAATGCCACGGCTCTGGGCGATGAGCTGGGCAAAGGCTTGAGTTGATGGCGTCGGAGAACCCGGAGTTTTCGAATCTTTTTGATTTTGCAACTTCTAGAATCAAAGATGAAGGCGTTGTTGCAGCCTTACCAGTGACACACACCCTCACACGGCTGTTACGATTAAACTTGAAATTAAACAAGATCAAGCAAATCAAACTAAGCTGGTACAGTAGCCACACCCTTCAGTGGATAGCACGGCTAGTGGAAACTGATAACGACCTGCTATTGGCCCAATGAGCCACCGATCTGAGCTAACCATGTCATAAATGCAGTACTCGGAATTGTCCGGCGGAGCATCCTGAACTCCAGAGATAGCTACAAGCCTCCGAAAGACATTCTGAAAACAGCGTTGGAACCGGAAAAGGAAGCCGAACCCAGCGGTCAACTTTCCACTCGAAAAACTCCACTATTCACTAATCCACGACATGTTATATCACCCTCCTCGTTAAGCTCAGACTTTTGAACAAGGAAAATGGGGTAAACATGTAAGTTCAAAAAGAACTGCAAAAACTGGATCTAGAGCATCCAAATCGCTCCTAAAGCTCCCGAAACGACGCGTTTCCCCGCTTGGTTACGATGCAGCCCGAGATCTAGCTTTCCCTGGACCTCCTGTCACTCCATTTTGCATATATAACGGCCTACTTCTTCAGACGATCATGTCTCTTCTCCCCAGACTTTGTCAGAGCATTGGCATCTTCAAACATGGATCTCGACAACCTTCCCAAGCCCGATCTCTCGCTAAAGAGTATCAAACGGTATCTCGTTACGCGTGTGACAACACTCAAGCCTCCGAAGCTCACTGAACAGGAGAAGAAGCACATCAACCCCATCCCCGCCCTGCGATCTCTCACCAAGAGACAATGGCAATTTGTGGCGGTTGGCATGGCCGGATGGACCTGGGACTCGTTTGATTTCTTCTCAGTGTCGCTGGTTGCCTCTGAAATCGCCAAAGATCTGCATGTCTCGGTAACTGACATCACCTGGGGAATCACCCTGGTTCTCATGCTGCGATCTGTGGGAGCCGTCATCTTTGGAGTCGCTGCTGACAGATACGGCCGAAAGTGGCCGTTTATCGTCAACTGTGTGCTGTTTATTGTGCTGGAGCTTGGCACTGGATTCGTCACGACCTACAAGCAGTTTTTGGGAGTCAGAGCGCTGTTTGGAATCGCAATGGGCGGCATATATGGAAACGCGGCGGCTACAGCCCTCGAGGACTGTCCTCCCGAAGCCCGAGGTGTCATTTCTGGTCTTCTTCAGGAGGGCTATGCTCTGGGGTATCTGCTCTGTGTTGTCTTCACCAGAGCTATTGCCGACACCTCTCCCTATGGCTGGAGAGCCCTGTTCTGGTTCGGTTCCGGCCCTCCTGTTCTGATCATCATCTTCCGGTTCTTTTTGCCCGAAACAGACACCTACATCCAGTCCAAACAGAACGCCGAGGCTCAGGGAATGGAGAAGCATTTCTGGCTGGGCGTCAAGGTAACGTTCAAGTCCTACTGGCTCATGTTCCTGTATCTGATTGTGCTCATGGCCGGCATGAACTTCATGTCTCACGGCTCGCAGGACCTGTATCCAACCATGCTCAAGGTCCAGCTGGGCTTCAGTGCAGACAGATCTACTGTCACCAACTGTGTGGCCAATCTGGGCGCCATTACCGGAGGAGTGATCATTGGACACTTTTCCAACGTCATTGGCCGACGTCTGTCTATCATGATTGCCTGCATTCTGGGAGGAGCTCTCATCTACCCTTGGGCGTTTGTCACCAACGGCGGAATCAACGCTGGCGTTTTCTTTTTGCAGTTTTTCGTCCAGGGCGCCTGGGGAGTCATTCCCATCCATCTGACTGAGCTTGCGCCCCCGGCTCTGCGTTCTTCAATGGTTGGACTGGCTTATCAGCTCGGAAATCTGGCTTCTTCTGCTTCCTCAACCATCGAAGCTACTATTGGCACTACTTTCCCTATTAAGGACGCTCAGGGCAAGATCCGACCGGGAGTGTACAACTACAGTCTGGTCATGGCCATTTTCATTGCCTGTGTCTTTGTCTTTGTCTTTTTCGTGACTTTTTTGGGCCCCGAAAACAGACAGGCCGAGATGGTGTCTGGAGCCAGAGACCAGGCTCTACATGAGAAGGAGCAGCAATTTGCCGACGAGGAAAAGGGCGGAATCGAGACCGTCGAGCGGGTGGATACTAATGTCACCAGGTAGTTTTTAATTTATTAATTTATGGGTGATTTGGTGTTGGTAGATGTGGCAATAGTTATGTAGGTCTAACCATTTAAGCTATGACCATAACAGCTATAATATATATAGATATAATATATAGCTATCAATCTTCGTATCCTTCAGATGAATGAAACGTTGTAATGTTGTAATATGCCACATTCCGAACTGGTTAATACTTCGGTAGTGCCACAATATTCTTGTATTTGATCTGTTTCACATAGCTACTGTATACTATAGTGTGCTACTCTGTACTGGATAAATCCGTTATGAAGCGTTCAACTACAGACCCCACCAACCTTGAATAAAATCTGATATTACTATGTACAATTATCTCAGTTCAACTCCATATCGCTCGACCAACATGTTCTTAAAGTCGTCCAGCATCTTGTTGATTTCGGCATTCTCCAAGTTTCGCTCCATGGACTGGAAGTTGATTCGGTAGCACTGGGAAGAAAGACCAGTCTTGGGGTTGGTAAAGGTGTCGGTGAGCGCGACGTTCTCGACCAAATCGCCAGCGGTAGCTCGAATCAGCTCCATGATATCGTTCTCGTGAATGGAGGTCAGATCAGCACCCTTGGGGAGCCAGAAGGCCACATCTCGGTCGGTTCCGGGGTACTTGGACCAGCTCTTGAACGCGGTGATCTCGTTGGGCTTGAACTGGGACAGGAACCGCTGGTCCAGAGACCAGAAAAGTCGGATATCGGGAATTCCAAAAAGAATCATGGCCAGACGCTCCAGACCGAGACCAAAGGCCCATCCAAAGACATTCTCCTTGTCGAGACCAGAGGCCGTGTAAACGTGGTCTCTGACAAGACCGCAGCCACAGCACTCGAGCCAGTCACCCTTCCACCAGACCTCAATCTCCCACGAGGGAGTGGTCCAGGGGAAAGTAGTCTCGACCCATCTGACTCGCAGAGGAGAGTCCAGATCCGAGTCTGTGGATCCGGCAATCTTGGCGGCCACCTTGGCTCGCTCAAAGATGTCGCCAACAAGCAGCTCGATGGACTTTTTGAGATGTGCGGCTGTGAGCTCGGTCTCGGCATCGGACATGTAGGGGGACTTGGGGTTGGCGGCGTGGCTGACCAGCTCAACGTCTTCGACAATAAGGTTAGTGGAGGGGATAGCTGCCACGTCAGCTCTCAGCTTGTCCAACAACTGCTCCTCGGAAGCATAGTCTGACCGCACCCAGGTTCGGGCTCCCTCCATCTGGTGGAAGGCAGGGTAGTGCGTCCGGTCAATGGTGTCTCTTCGGTACACGTCGGCGGTGACAAAAAAGCCGGGGGTTTGTGTCTGCTGGAAGCAGTGCACCTCGTGCGCAGAGGTATGTGTTCTCAGAAGCGTGTCAGCGTTGATGTAATAGGTGTCGGTCTTGGCTCGTCCAGGGTGGTCCTCGGCAAAGCCCAGCTGGTCGAAATTCTCGTGCTTGGTCACGACAGGGTGGAAGTCGTTGTACGCCGTGTACCCCATGCCCTTGAAGCGGTTCTCAATGATGGATCGAATGATGCCCACGGGGTGAGAGTCCTGGAGATGCAGGTTTCGGCCAATCAGCGACGAGATGGCGGGAGTGATGTTGGTCCACTCGTCCACGGCGTGCTTCTTGCCGTCCACAATTGTGTTTGTGGAGTAGCTGCGGATTGACCGCAGCACTGAGGTGAGTCGTTTTGACATGGTGTGGGATACCAGCTGTTAATGTAGCGTCTTCTGCACCAGAGTCAGATTTGATGTTGTACTGGGTGGTACCAAACCTTATTTTAGAGATGAGGTAGTCTGATAAATTTGTAACCTGGGTAAACCACCTAATGTGTCTGTTTGGGGTGAAAATAGGGTTCAGTTGAGTCCTTTGGAGTCTTGCGAGTTGAATGGTTTTGTTTTCGTTCGGGTGGGGGTATTGGTTCTGCTTTTAGTAATTTATCCGTGTCCAAGTATGATTAAAGCAAATCTGACAAGTTTATGATTGTCCTGAGAGCTGTCGCTTCGTTTTGACATACTTTTTGCTTCATTTGGAACGGTTATTCGTCTCATTAGTCATTCCATCTTTTTTCTCAGAATCACAACATCTTGAGAGAGGTAAAGTGTAATGTCTCACAGTCAGGACTCTTAATATGGCCAAAATGGGGTTTGAAAGATTGTGAGTAAATCGGCTGCACTCTCTGCGTATTTTCAAAGCGAAAGCACTTTTCAGAATTTCCATTTTTACAATGTATCTTTAAGATATCCAGTCAGGAGTGTCTAGTAAGAGACTGTAAATGAGACTCCAAAAGAGACTGTAAAAGAAGCGGTATTGAGCCACTAGAAATCTGAAAACCGCCTCTTTTGCCCAAATACAACGTAAATCACGAATTCGCTCTTGTAACACAACTAGTTTTCTCTCTCAAACATCCTACAGAGTATTCAGTCCACCGCACAACTCTCACTCATAACCTCTAGATTAGAGTTCGAATCCCACCTTCTTCTGGCTTACTCAGCATCTCCCATTTACACGAATTTCATCACCGAGCTAATTTTTCACAACACCAAAATGCTGGCTCGACTGGTTAACGGAATCAGGGGTGAGTAAAGAAAGAGGACGAGACGGAGTTGCAAGGACGTTACACGCCCGATGAAATGCAGCCAGGCCGAGTTTCCCGAGATTTGCGACGACAACAGAGACCTGGATGGTGACACTTGAAGGATCAGAGACACAAGCATATGGAGGTCAAGAGAAGGAACTGAGCTGATATTCTGACATGGGTTTGGTGACTGTTGGATTCTGGTGCTAGCTCTAGCAAGTTGCGACTTGTGGCGTTCTTTTGTGTCTCTTGCTTGCTACACTTCCAGTGATCTGATCATTTCTGTGGATCACATTCAGTATCTCATTTTGTCGTTGGACATCTTGCTCTGGAAGTGGCTATGCACAGTCACAATATGGCTTTCCTTCTGTGTCAAACTCCCAGTTCCCAACTGCCACGTGGCTTCGTTCCACTCGTCCTTTTATACCCCACACTGTTTTACACGTACTAACTCCAGGACAAACCCGACCCACGGTCTTTGCACCCATGGTCATCCCCTCCATTCGACACAAGCACGAATACGCTCCTCGATTCAAAAACCTGCGAAAGGCCCAGCGAGGACGGATCACCGTGCGAACCGGAGGCTCCACCCGAGGCTCCACTGTTGAGTTTGGCCAGTGGGGCCTTCGTCTCGTTTCCGAGGGTGTGCGGCTCTTTGACAAGCAGCTCAAGGCCGCCGACGGAGCCGTGGTCCAGCTGATCCGAAAGGCCGCTCCCGGCTCCCAGCTGTACCGACGTTTCCTGCTGTCCACGCCCGTCACCCGAAAGGGTGTCAACATCCGAATGGGTAAGGGTAAGGGAGATATCGAGAACATGGCCACGCGGTGGCCCACTGGCAAGATTGCGTTTGAGATTGGCGGCGAGATGCACGACCAGGTGGTCAAGGAGGCGTTCAAGCGGGCTTCCCGACGTCTTCCGGGACGATGGGAGGTTGTCAAGAAGGGAGACATGCCCATTGTCGGCTCTCAGGAGGTTCCTGCGCCTGCGCCCAAGAACTATCTGACCGCGCTGGCCGAGAACCCCACCAAGCGGTTCCAGGCCATGGAGGATGCCAAGAAGGAGGAGTTTGTCAAGTACCGACGACGATAAGCTGTGTAGAGTCTCTAGGCCTACAATGATTGTATATAAGAATTTGAATATCTAAGCTAGATGGAGTAGTGGGAGGCGGTTGTTGGGAGGTGGATTGGTGATTTTGACAATGTGACTTGATGATATCGGATTTCACTAAGTGAAACGATTTCTGAAGGAATACCATATGCTGTACAGAGTACTGTTTACTGATGAAGTCTGATTCAACCAATGAACATATTTTTATATTCTAAGGTAATGTATGAAGTAACCATATGCAACAATGATATCAGATTCAATCGAGAAACAACTTGAATGTACATTGTTGACTGTAACTGTCCAAAGCTGATCATTGAAATGTGAGTATTGAAAAGCTGATCATTTGAAAAGCTCGTTCTGAAAAGCTCGTTCTGAAAAGTTCATTCCAACTCCCTTAATCATCTCAACTACTGATCATTACATAATAAATTTATTCCCTGCCAAAAAGACCTAATCTCTCTCCAGCAAAACCATGACCTTGGCGCAAAAGGCCTCCAGATGGAAAATGTACTTGGCTCCCTGCTTGATTCGGTGCTCGTACAAGGCCGCCGCGGAAATGACCTCGGATCGCAAATCCGAAGGAACCTGGGTGATCAGTCTGAAGGTCAGCTCCTTGATAATCGTAGACGGAGGGATGCAGTGCGACAGCAGCTCGTAGAAGATGGATCTGACTGCCAGGAGCGTTGCCGGGGTCCGGGAAGTGACAATGTCTCGGGAGATTCGGCCAATCAGCTGTTCCCAGTCCGGCGACGGCACAGGGGTGCTTTCAGACACCGTTTTCGAGCCCGAGTACGTGTACATGGTTTCCAGGATGAGCAGCGCCTTGCGCAGGTTTCGGTCGCACTGCTCGGCAATCTTCTCCAGCGTGGCGTCCGCGTTTTCCAGATCCACGTGTTCCTTTCTGGCGACCTTGGCGAGCACATTGACAATGTCCGAGCGCGTGGGGGCCGCTACTCGCACCAGCAGCGTTCGCGAGCGGATGGGCGCAATGATATTCGAGGTGGAGTTGGTCAGCAGAATCAGCCGGATGTTTTTCGTGTACTTTTCCATGGTTCGACGCAGCGCGGCCTGGGCGTCTCGAGACAGCGAGTCTGCCTCGTTGATGATCACCACCTTGAACCGCTGCTTGGCATTGAGGTCCACCTGCTGCGTTTCGGCCGTTTCCTTGAGCAATTGCTGGATCACCAGCCGGTCGTTGTTGCCCATGTCCGAGGGGGTCACTTCCAGATGGTACGCTGAGCAGATGACGCCAAGCTCTAGTTCTCTTTTGGACGGAGTGATAAACTTGTGCGACTTTGTGCTGATTTTCTCGACGCTGGGGCCGTAAATCTTCTTGAGCAGACCCATGACTCGGGTTTTCTTGCCAGCACCTGAGGGTCCGTACACGAGCAAATGGGGGAGATCTCCGGTGGTGGCGAGCGCGGAAAACCGCTCCGAAATCTCCTCGTGGTAGTCCACCTGTTCCAGCGACTTTGGCCGGTGCTTATCTACCCAGAGCGACATGTTTGTGTGCTTTTAGTGGTGTGTGTTGAGGTGTGTGTGTGGAGTTGTGAGTTTACGGTGATAATGTATACGCGTCAAATAAATTACATTACCATTGAATGCTAAATTGGGAAGAGAGAGACGTGACAGTCACGTGGTTTGGGAGAGTGCACAAGTTGCTGAGTAAGCGAGATATGGAGATTTTGAGAACGAGAGGTGGCTTTAGGGAGGTGGTTCAGAAGATTGCCGGTGGTTTGGGGGCATTTTGGGCATTTTGGGCACTTTTCGGAGGTGTTTTGGTGGTCATCAGAGTGTTCCAACTGATGAACTTAATTGGACATGTTGGTGGGTGGACGGGAAAAAGCAGACGGCACGTGTTGAATGATATTTTTGGTTGGTAATCAAGGATCGGAAGAGTGCGTTTGGCTTGAAATTTGTTTTTGTGGCTTCTGGTTTTGTTTTTATTGTAACGAGATCAATGCCCGTGTAGATATATGTTCCTTCTACTTCTGAAGGTCTAGCTTTAGAGAGGAAAGAGAGTGGGTTTCTTGGAAGACAAAGTAGCTAGGTTGTGGGCAATTTAAAGCGGTGCACTTGTTTTTCAAGCTGTATTGAGTAGACTGGTACCGTTTGTTAATCTTTCGCTTCACTTTCAGTCTCTAGACTGTGTAGTAATGACGAGGTGGCCCCCAGACCAGTCTCAGTTTTGTGGGAAGTTTGGGAACTTGGGGAGAGTCTGAAGAGTGCAATCTGTTTGCAATTGGTTTTGTGCTCGTTATTTGTCTCTGTATTTCCAGTAGAGTCACTCTTTGAGTAGTTACCTGAAATAGTTGGGCTAGTAGGATAGCTGAGCAAGGGTCGGAAAGTTGTCTTACTATTCCAATTGTAGAACTATTGAAGAAAATGTTCTTGTATGGGAGTTATAATGTCGAAATATGTTGGATCAAGTAACTGATGATGACTCTTCCATTCAATACAACTGTTGATCTAATAATACTTCTCGAAAGACAACAGAAGAAGACTAGACTGCTGGGTAGTTCATCAAAAAAGAGGACTGAGAACAAACGAGTGTTACTGTTGTCTCATTAATGTTCCATTAAAAAAAATGCACTCTTCAGAATCGCAATATCGCCATCTGGTCAGGTTTGAACGTGTTGTATCTTCAATGTGACATAGGCTAAACCTCATGAAGCCCAAGAAAACGACTAATATTGGTAATTTTTTCATACAAACCAACATCATAAAACATCAACAGCTACATACTCTTCAGACCACGATCACTGCCAACTTAGGTATCTCCAGCTCAAGTATTGACAGAGTTGTGTGCGTACTTGGATCAGGAATGATGAGAGACAGAGCCACTTAAAAGTAACAGCATCATTTTTTTAAGATCAGAAACCTCAGACCTATGTGAAACTGCCTCATAATATAAACTGTGGTCTTCTTATCTAAATGCTTATCGTTAATCCCTCATGTCCCTGATATCCATTGAGCTAGATAACATTTAATTTCCGAATTTTTTTTTTTTCTAGGAATTGCATTCAACTAAATAGCTATCAAATTTTTTTTCTTTTTTCCAAACTCATATACCGTTTGTGAACCCAAATCTTATCGAATATTCGATATAGTGTAGGGGTCATCACTTCCGCTTTTCACGCGGAGAACCCGGGTTCGATTCCCGGTATCGAAGAGATTTCTTTTTTCCAAGCAGGGTGTTTTTTTTTCTCTTTGCTTTCGAAGTTTTGTACGATATTTCGAAAAATATGTTTCTTAAATATTTTCATGCATCTGATGTTATGCATTACTGCAGCAATGATAATAAGGTTGTCGTATTTTTAGATACAGTTGTGTCACGTGACTTTCAGGTTGAGATATAATGTGGTCAAAAGATTTTTATTTGAACGTGATTGTGACTGGAACAAGAATTGGTTGAGAATGGTTTTGGTTTTGGTTTGATATTCGGGTTATTGCGACTACTGGTCGAGAATTCGTTCTGGCAAAGTGTGTGCCATTAAGACCTGATTGAATTCTGTCAAGGACGAGATATGAGAAATCTGAAGAGTGCATTCTGATTTGGGTTCTTAGTTAAACACTGTGATACCAGTATGTCTTATATATGTATTACTTTGTATCTTTGCTGGGGTCTTTTGGAGAACTGTAGTTTGGACATAGAGTCGGTTAATGAACGTTGTGGGATAGCTGGAAACAATCTGAAAAGTGCAATCATTTTGTAATTGCGCTCTGAGAAGATTGATACCAATCACGTTATCAAATCATTTTTACAGACCTTTTTGGTCTTTTCCTGTTTTGAATATAAAGTGCTTCGGATTGTTGTAGATACGTAAAGGGAGATCTGAGAAGCTCGTTTGATTCGTACAAGTTCAAATGCGAGTGATGATTGATTTTAGATAAAACTCTTAGATACTGTGGAACAGTAGTACTCATCCTATTCAAAAGTTGTTCAGTACAGTTTGAAGATTTGAAAAGGTGTGTAATCTCAAAAAAACGTAGTTTGACTCTAAAGATATGCTCGAAGTGGCACCGATATCTGAATTCACAATAAATCGTTGCAAATGAACTTCACTCGTACCTTTCATGGTCTCATTCTCATGACACTCGTCTCCTTTACCTAACGACGCTATCCATCTTATGTCATCACTCCTATGAATGTCACACACCTCTTGTGATGCAAAAAGACCCCAATACGCATACTTTCATTCAAAACGAGTACACCCATATTAGAGACATCCTGCCACGCCATTTTCAACTCATAACACGTCACTAGCCATTAAATTTGGTGCTATCATAAACCCCCACTAATGACGTCACGTTTCTAAAATAAGCTTTTCTGGGGTAAGATTAAGCTTTTTGTTAGATCTACTACCAACTGGTGCATTTCCCAGAAATACATGATGTATATTTATAGAGATTCTGGTTGATTTCGAGCCTTTCTGAAATTTATAACTTGTTCAGTGTTTGATTATCCATCTGATGGTTGGTTTTTTTTATCATTAAAAGTCCTATTATTGATCTGTTTTTGGTGTGCTTTGAGATCTGTCAAGTATAAGTCTGTTTTGTTCAGTAATACCCTCTATAGCACACTATAAAAGAGCTTCAACTGGACTTTTCTACATTCTAGTTGATACCACTCTACTCGAAATTCAATTTCCTGACCAATGCACTTTTCAGAATCTTCATAACTCCCCTTGATCGTTTTTTGTAAGCTCCTTATCTTGTAACAAAAAGCCGCATATCATCTAGTTGATTGGGTTTGATTAGAACGGCACTAGACTAGTTCAATGAGCTATATTCTAGCGTATCCGTAGGAGAGGAGTTAGGGAATGTAGATGGGGACATGTGAGAGTTGCGTTAGTTTTGTTTTGGTGGGGAAAAACGAAAAAAATTGAAAAAACCACGTTTTGACACATTCCACTGTTCAACATACCAAAACACGCGTGAACGGGTCGGGAACAGCGTTGGAGGGGTATAGAGGAGGTGGTAGACACGCGATTTTCAATCCAAGAAGAATGCACTTTTCAGATTTTGTGCAGCTGTCACAGATTTATTTTTAACTAGTGATATCGCGAATTGCTCTTGACTCCAGGAGTGAGAGAAGTGTAATCGAGATTTGGTACTTGCCAAAATTTTTTCTGAGCATTTTTGGAAAATTCGGAAGAGCGCGGTGGACTCGGAATTTGATTCTGAGTAAGATGAAACCGCTTTCATTCTTCTATCATGGCTGTGTGGGTATTTATAGCGCGTTGTTGAAAATCTTCACTGCATTGTTTGCAATGCATAATCAAGGGTGAAGATGCATACTTGGCCAAAAGTTGTGGTTCCCAAGTAACAGACGATTCAGTACCATTAGTTGAAATCCAAAGAGTGCATCTTCTTTTTGCTGCTATTCTGAGTGTAGCTGTATCCTTTTTTTGTCTGCTACCTCTTTAAACAAATATCTACAGCGAGGTTATGTTTCTGACCGCAGTCTGCATACTTTTAAAAAATGCGCCTTGTTACATTAGCAAGGGGGGGGGGTCATGTTACAGAAAAAACAATAGTGCAAGGCTTAGCAAATAAAAAAAAAAAAACCCCCCCATTGACACACTGAAGGAGTCAAGGAGTCAAGGGATACTGCGAGTCTGTGGCCATGTGTAAAGTGTAAGAATGTTGTATGGAGAGTTAAGGGTAGCTATTTTAGAAATTATTTTTGACAGAAAAAAAGAAAAAGAAAAAGAAAAGAAAATAATATTCCAATGACGATGAGAGATCCAAAAAGTAAATCCACTTCACTTCATGTCTTTAATATAGACCTAATTACAATGATACTGGTCACGGATTTGTAACTTCTCGGTATGTCCTCATATGGGAGATACCAGGGGATTGTTGAGCGATAATATGACTCCAACTCGACGAATAATTGAGTAATGATCTGATTTCTCAAACTGTTGACTTGTTTATTTACTCTAGACCGTATCCCTTTTCAATTTCTTTTCCAGCCTTCAAACTAGACCGTATCCCTTTTCAATTTCTTTTCCAGCCTTCAAACTGGTATTCTAATATCTCCAACTTTTCTGCTCAACTTCTCAAAACAACATTCACCATTTACCCACAGAAAAGTCACAAAAAGGCCTCAGATTTACTATACATCTAGAGAAATATCCATTCTAGAACAAATGGACTCTTCAGAATCTCCTCAGCTAGACTGCTACCTCCTGTTTTAGAGTCATGGTACTTCAAGTTACAACTCTGCTAAAACGACACATATTGATAATTCAGTCACTCTGGAACAAGCATTATTTTCGGAACGTGATTGTGGTTCGAATGGCGCCGTTTATATTATCCCAACGCTTCTGGCGCGTTATCTACTGTCTGCTGTCAGAACTTCAAGGTTGTACCTCGGAACTGTAGGCACTGTATATCGGACATATCGGTGTCAAAATACCTCAGTGGATAATACCATTGTGATGTGCATTAGATTTGAAGCCAGACGCACCTTTCAGATTCTCCCCAATCTCACTTTAGCATGTTTTCATGAAACTTATCTGGGTCAAGTCAAGTGCAGCCTAGGCTGATCGTCTCAGGACCCCCACAACTAGCTCTAGCAGCAACTTGAGAGGCTCCAGGCAGCCCCATTGTATTTGGAACGCAAATCTGAGTTGAATGTTCACTTTTTAATCTTTTAATTATCATCACAAACATGTTTTTTTCCAGAACAATAATCTGGGCCAAACTTACACTGTGCAGCATAACATCTCAACATCACCAGTAGAATATCGCTTCCACAGCCTGTTTGAACACGAATATGACGAATCTGAAGAGTGCATTCGTTTCGGGATCGAATTATGTATCCGTCATATTTACTCTAGCCCACATATCTGCTCTAAACAAATATTTACACTAGTCCTGTTCACCCCCCCAACACGTGCACCCTGCATACTCCGTGTCGACTCCGATGGCGAATGTTTCCGGAACCAGGCCACTGTAGACATTCTCTCCGAGTGCGTTGAGTGCCTATCAACAGGGGGGGGTGCCTGGTGCCTGATTTATTCATTTTCCCTGTATATATACAGCTGTACATTGTTGCATTGTCTCATACAGTGGAGCCTAGGATGAGCAAGTGGACATGGGTAGGACCTGGCTAGATGCCGTTTGGGGGACTTTATGGGAGATCCAAGGAGTGCGTTTTGTTCGGAATGTGATTCTGCATTCAACGATGCCATCCGCATCTCCTTAGAGTCAGTGCTTGTTGTTGTTTTGTCGTATTATTCTGGAGAGCTAAGTTGCGCTTCCGCACCCCCACTTGGCGTTTTTAGCCTTGTCAGAGAGTGTAAAATGTGAAACCCGATGTGACGGTGACTGATACTTTATTAGGGCGACATTTGCTATCATAAACAATCACAACGAAGTGTCTAAGGGCATTGAAAGATGGTGTTTGAAGGGAGCCAGTAGCATGCGAATAGCACCATGTTGTAGAGATTTTCATTCTGAGCACTTGTCTCTTCTCAGATTTGAAATGCCACCATGGTAGCAGATTTGGTAGCAGATTGGAAGGTCTGAGTTAGCCGATGAAGCAAAAAAAAAAAAAAAAAAAAACCAATGAGATTGTAACGCTCCAGGTACGTTCCCCTACTTCCATACATACACACCGCCTCCTGACGCCGACGCCCGTGTCTATCGAAACACATTGTCTACGACCCCCCGTACCTATTCCGTCAATCACGCTCATGCACCCCCTGTTTCAGCATGCAGGGGGGGTTGGTTGGGGGGGACGGAGGTTGTGGGTGTTGTTGAGACGCAGAAAAGACGATAAAAACCGGCCACAGAAACTGTCGAGGCCCGTGTGTGTGGAAATCCATCTTCTCTACATCCAAAGACCCTTCTCTAGCAGCTTTGGATTGCTGTGCCAAAAGAAACACTTGCACTGCCAGATGATGTTTAAACACACAAGCCAACCCTGTTTATGTTAGCACAACTGATGCCAAACCTAGTGGATTGGGTTTGGGACCTCCAAGACCTTATTTGGAGGGAGAAGGAGAACTTTATCAGGTGATTTCCAAAGATCCTAAAAAAAGCCCAAAAACACGCCCAAACTGAGACCGAATCACTGCGGCTGGACCTTGGCCGGTCCAACTCGTACTCACCGTGGCAGAATGGACGCTAGACGCGCTTTAGAGCGGCTTCTGACAGCCCCCCCGGGACGCTAGCCGCGGCCACAATGGCCCAACTAGTGCGATTTTCGGGCCCTCAAACGCCCTTTTGCTGATCTATACGTCATTCCAGGACCCCCGGCCTCCCTTGTTTTCCCCTGTCCCCCTTCTCACCCCCAAAGCCCAAAAGCACAAAAGCACAAAAGCACAAAAGTCCCAAAGTCCAAAAGTCTCCCACCTCCTTAGCCTTTGCCAATGCATGGAAACAGCGTGGCTAACGGGAGACTAAATGCGGCCATGTCGTTTGTGGCGGAGACAGAGAGCGGTCTCTGGTGACACGAGCGCTGGCCCTTTCTGGGCGCTGTTTCCGGCCAGCGGTCGCGACGGGTGTCCAACGGCGGCCACCGGCTGTCGCCTCGCCACCTCTCTTGTGTCGTTGTTAGTGCACAAACTCGCGAGAGAGAGTTTGATTGCACTGGCACCACGAGGCGGGGGACACCCGAAACCAGAGCACAAAACGCCACCAGCGCTATCGTAGCTGTTGCTGCCCGAGCTGCTCCTGCCGCCGCTCCTGCCGCTCCTGCCGCCGCTCCACCGCCTGCGCCGGCCCCCAGCCGCCCCACAGCCGCTACACAGCTCGTCTGCGGAACTTGCAACCCCTGCTTATGATAGTCGTGATAGTCGCCAAAACCCACCCTTTCGCCATTTTACCATTTTTACCATTTTACCCTTTTTTTCCGGGCTGCCGCTACTTAGGCTTTGTGCTGTACAGATAGGGGCTGCACACAACAAACACACACACACACGTCTGTTTACTTTGGCTCTGGACACAATTAAACTTTGTATACCCCTTCGCCAAAGCGCAGTGGGCCAAAAACACACTTGCAACCAAAACATTCTGCGCCAACAGATATATCTGTGACTGTTTTACACGGCCGGTCAGGACGGACGATTGGATTTCAACTGCCACTCAGAGTCCACCTAGCGTTTATTGCATCTCGGTACGCACAAGACTTTGCAAACGCTTGCACACCTCTCGCACTCACACACACACACACACACACACACACCTCAAAGACTCCAAACAGAGAGACAAACACGCCTTAGGACGCACAAAAAACGACCAAAACTCCGCCAGCAATGTCCACTACACGCAAAAAGTCACGGGAGATCCGCTTCGGAGACTACATCCTGGGATCCACGCTCGGCGAAGGCGAATTCGGAAAGGTCAAGATCGGGTGGAGAAAAGACGGAAAACAACCGGAGCAGGTGGCCATCAAACTCATCAAGCGAGAAACGGTGCCGCCAAATTCCAACCGAGAGGCCAAGGTGCACAGAGAAATCAACGCGCTCAAACTGCTCACACACCCCAACATTGTGCGTCTGGAGGAAGTCATCCAAAACGACAGATACATCGGTATCGTGCTGGAGTACGCATCGGGAGGCGAGCTGTTTGACCACATTCTGACCCACAAGTACCTCAAGGAGGGCTCGGCGTGCAGACTCTTTGCGCAGCTCGTCTCGGGAGTCCACTACCTGCACTCAAAGGGCATTGTACACAGAGACCTCAAGCTGGAGAACCTGCTGCTGGACAAACACAAAAACATCATCATCACGGACTTTGGCTTTGCAAACACCTTCTCACGTGGCTCCGACGGCCATGTCTTCGACCTCATGGCCACCTCCTGCGGCAGCCCCTGCTACGCTGCCCCCGAGCTAGTGGTCTCAGACCAGAAATACACGGGCCGCAAGGTGGACGTGTGGTCCTGTGGTGTGATCCTCTACGCCATGCTGTCTGGATACCTCCCCTACGACGACGATCCGGCCAACCCCGACTCGGACAACATCACGCAACTCTACAAGTATATCACCTCCACGGCGCTCACGTTCCCTGAGTACGTGCCTCCTCTGCCAAGAGATCTGCTGCGACGCATTCTCGTGCCCGACCCACGAAAGAGAATCAGCCTTAACGACGTGCGATACCATTCCTGGCTGGCTCCCCACTCACGATTCCTCACCATCACGCCCAAGGAGTGGGAAGACGCAGTGGGCAAGGTGGCTACCCCCAAGACACACATGCCCCGATCGCAGTCCGTGCACATCAGCGGCATGCCCCCCGCCGACCCACGACTGCAGCGACCTTCTTCAGGTCTCAACGTGCCCAACTTTTCCTACAACAACAGACACTCGGTTGGAGGAGTGTACACCAAACCCATCCAGCGTCAGGGAGAGTCTTCCATCGGCCGAGAAAAGGAGCCCACTTTCAAGGACCCTGCTCTGGCTGCTGCCACCATGGCCGCTGCGAAGAATGCCCCCGCTCCTCTTCCTCCTATCCCTACTGTCGCCTCCTTGAACATTCCCGAGGACAACTCTTCCTCCTCTTCGGCTAGAGCTCCCCAGCGGTCTGCCACATACACGGGCATTTCGCAGCTTACTTCGCCCGGTCTGTCCCCCGGCATTTCTCCCACCTCACCCAAGTTTGAGTTTGACATGCCCAAGCCGTCCATTGCCACCATTGCTGAGCAGCCCACGCCTCCCAGCAGCCCCAAGGGCAAGGAGGTGGACGAGATGGGACCTACGGATGTTGTGCTTGGCCCTACAGACGTCATTGACAAGGTGCTGGTACAGGCGGCGAAACAAGAGCCGGCCTCGCCGCTGGTGGTGTCTTCCTCTTCTACCCGACTGCCCCCAGGAAGAAAGCCGCGACCCACTTCCTACCAGCCCACCCAGTCGACAGCAATGCTACCCCCAGACTCGTTCCCTTACATGCACATGATCTCAAAGGGCACGTCGGTGCCTGGATCGGCCAACTCTGTCAACCCCAAACCCGTTCCACTTGCTCTTGTTACCCCAGGCAACTCTTCAGGCTCGTACTACCGTCGACCTTCCTCAGACGACTCTCAGATTTCGTTTGACGAACGACGAAAGTCCGGATCGTTCTTGGTGCCTCAGTCTTCTCTGCCCAAGGTCAAGTACTCTGACTCCATGGTTCAGGGAGAGCTGTCATCGCCCCAGTTCAGAAACTCGCCGTCTCAGGTGGCTCTGTCCAACTGGAGCAACCGAAACAGTGTTGCTAGTATGGACGAGAGCGAGTCTGAGGAGCTCAAGTTGGACGGAGAGGAGGGATCTGAGAAGTTTGATACCACAGTTACTGCTGACTCGGCAGTCGAGGCTCCCGAGCCGCCCCACAAGACTTCTTCACGATCCGTGTCAGCTGAGTCCAAGGCTTCTTCTGCCGCTGCCTCTGTCCGAGCGTCTCTGGACAAACCTCTGCCTGCTGCTCCTGTCGAGTCTTCTGCTGCTGCCAAGCAGGCTCAGGCCTCTGCTAACCCTCCCACGTCTTCCGGAGCAATCAATCCAGGAGCACCCAACTTTTCCCGACCTCGACCCGTATCCATGCAGGCGCCGAAGCAGCCCTCGCAACGGTCGCATCGTCGAGGTGTCGCGTCCATCTCTTATGGCGCCGACAAACTATTTGGCAAGATTATTGGAGATAACCTTGATAAGCCGACTAACACTACTTCTGGTAACACTGCAGGCGCTACTGCAACTGCTGCTGGAGCCAGCACTTCGTCCATCGAGCCGGATACTGCCTCGACGACGCAGAAGAAGCGCTTCTCCTTCTTCTCCAACTACTCCAAGGAGAGCGTCGATTCCCCTGAAGGACACCCTCCCTCTACGTCCAGTAGAAAGATCTTGGAGCCTCCGGCTCTTGACAGGTCACATTCGATGAACCAGCGTCAAAACAGACAGGTTTCAGTGTCTCAAGCGAGCACTGCTGAGTCCACCCATTCTTCGACCGCCAGAAAGGTGATGGATTTTTTCAGACGGCGGTCTCGAGTTTCTGCATCTTAATTAATTTTTTATACCCGACTTGTGTGTATTGTAGGTTTTGGTTCTGAGTGTAGAATGATGTTATTCCAAAGTGATGATGGTGATCTACAGATGTGCTGACTTATGTTCATCAAATGCACCCCACATATGTACTTCTGACAGACATATGCGAGTAGTAATTCCTAGAGAAAAAAAAAAAACGTTGATTGGTTAAATAAATGTGACAAAAACAATTCTGTGTTTAATTGTTTGCTAAGATCAGTTGATTTCTGTTTATTCATTTGCTAGTTTTCCATTCCCGAAATTAATCACTGTTATCATTGAGTGGCAAAGTGGCAAAGTCTTTTCAAGAGAGTATAGTCATGTTAGAGTTGTCATTTTTGTCAGGATATGGCGAGAGAAATGAGACGAAAGCTGGGGAATGTCACTATATTGAACATGTGGCGTGATATTGAGACATTGAGGTATTAGCCAGATGTTTTGTTTTGATTGTGTAGAAACTTATAGGTGTTTTTGTTCCCTTGTATATCGTGTAGACATGACTGTTTACCGTATTTTTTTTCGATTTTTTTTTTCTCTACTTTTGCTATCCCTGCATGGCTTAAAGAAGCAAAGACAAAATTGGAGCCCATATTCATTCACTTTGTAGCAGCTCTGGAAAGTCACAAGTGGTACCATTGTGTTCAGAATCGAATTTCAAAGCGATTGCACTTTTCAGATTCGTTTTCAGAGATGATTTCATGTGTTTCAAACTCCCCAAGATGTGAATAATATTATACGGCCCATCAATATTTTGATCCCTGACATTCTCGATAAAAAAATAATAGAAAAAAAAGGCCAAACTCAAGAGTGGAAACAAGGACCAGGATATAATAACGCACATGTTACTGGTTAAAGAGCAATACGACCAACTAAGTGAATAGAGCAGATATTTTCCATGTGGCCATGTGGTTCATGCGACCTTGTGACCCCACACTTGGTTTGTCGCATCCAGAGTTACATTTTCTGCAAGTGTCTTCTTTTTTTTAATCAAAGATGGTCCAATAGCTCTCTCCTTCTATATCCAGTATAACGAAGGCGAAACACGTGAAACGAAGGCCAAACCGCTGTTTGTACGTCTCCAAATGCGGACAGGCAAGGCACCACATCAAATCACACTTCTGATAGGAGTTTGCTACAGATGTACACATGTTGTGGTTGAAAAGCAAAGGAGCTGACTGTAGTCCGCTTTCGTAAAACATTTAATTTCCTACAGCATGACATATTATCGCAAAGTTGCAGTCTTGAACAACTTTGTCTACCATCAGAACTCCCAGACTAGTAGTTGGATTATGGGTTTAAGAGCTTGGAAAGCAGCAATTGATTCAAAATCCCATTTTGAGCAAGATGCACTTTTTCAATTTGTAATATTCAGCTCCCTTCGTCTTTTACGGAGACTACTCTCTCTACTCTCACTAATGTGGCCATAATATCCGGCAAAGATAATTTCGTTGTCGTCAAACAAAGTTCGGACTAGTCGAAAAAATGCTAAAGACAAGACCAGCCATTAGCGGGAATGATAAAAGCAAAGAACCGGAGACATTTTTTGCCGTGAAACCTGGGCGGGGAATTTCCACTAGCAGTTGTTTCATCCAGTGTCTGAAGTCGGGTGTTTAGGTTGATGCAGGCACAAATTAAACGTTAACGGCAACTGTTTTCATGTCGTATTGGGCTGAGAGTAGGGTAAGACTTGGAGGGTTGAAAGTGGGGGTCGCGGACGATATTCGGCGTTTTTTCGCTTACCACGGAATAGCCCTGTTTTTGGGATTCTTTCGCAAACGAAAAGGTGTTTTTTGGTGGTCAAGATGTGACTTTGGTGATGGCTTTGGTGATGTCTTTGGTGATGTTTCTTTGGGTCATTTTACAGTATGGTACGGTACTGAAAGATGAGATGCCCTCAAAACGTGCAGCTCTAACCATCTAAACATGCAGCTCTTACTCATTGAAACATGTTGTATTAGAGATGTGCATTACCTGAAGAGTTCATTTGATGCAAAATTTGGTCCTGATCAGATTGGTACTATTCAGCCTGTTATATTGTCATCCTTTTTTTTGAGTGTTTGAAGTGCGCGTGGTAATGAACATACACCACTAAACATACCCTTCGAGGCCTCACTTGGTAGATGATCCACATCAGTTGCAGTTTGTACGTATCATCATTTCATTGAAGCACTGCAACAACGATTCTTCTTTTACCCGTGTACACTTGAGTATTTGATTTTCAGACTGTCTAGTCCAGAAGACATTTCCTGAAAGACGTTGACAATGGATGTTTCACTTGTACCTCACCAAGTAGAGATGTGGTGTTACCCATATAAGAGATGAGAGTCCCTGAATAAGACTGCAAATCCAACAGTACCAAATTTCCACCTTTGATTATGCTCTACAAGTTTATAGGGTGGACAGTTGACACACACTTCTCTTCATCCAACAACACCACTAAAAGACGCCACTCTCATGCCATGACTAATTCCAAGAGTGCAATATTCTCAAAATCGCCTTCTGAGAACAATGATGCCACCTATTTCCCTCCAAACCACCTCAATGAACACTTTCACTGAGCTGTCTCTAGCCATGTTGAACTGCAGCTCTATCCAAGACTATCCAGGTCTACCTTTATAACTGAGTAATTACAACCATTAATTTACTCTCCACCACGAAGAGACTGAAAAGAAAAACACCCACAGTACATCCCCCTCACTCACCACCACATGACTTTCTAATAATGTTATCGTATATACATGATTGAGTTTTTACATCTCGGTGTCTGAAGCTGCTTTCATCTCCGCACTTCAAGGGTCATAGAAGACACCATTATGTTGCTGCTGCGTCCGTAGCGGCTGCCAGCACTCCCCCGCTCGTCGTCTCTGCTTCCACCGGTCTAGTTGTCAGCCGTCTGAGGAGCTGCTTCGGTCTCGGGCTCTCGGGCCCATCCCTGAGACGCCTTCTGGACCATCTGGGTGTCGCCAGGAGTGATGCCCTTGTCGCGGAAGATCTGGCCAATCTTCAGGTTGGCGGAAAAGTACTTGTTGACGCACCGGTCAATGCAGACCATCTCGCCCTTGTTGAGCTCTCCTTCTCCGTACTCTCGAGGAACGCACTTTCTTCGACATGTGTTGGTCAGCGACTGGAACAGCTCCGTCAGCGACTCCATCTCCAGCTCGGCCATCTGTAGACGCGCAGGATCCACCTCCTGAGAGTTCATGCCCATAGAATACAGCGACATTTTGTGCGGTTGTGTGTTTGGTTGACGAGAAAGTGATGCACGGTGCAAAATTGAAAATTCACCCAGTAGAGTTTAGCTGGGGTAGGTGTAGTGCATGGGTGGGTGTTTGAAGCGTGTGCATTCAGAAGGGGTTTGGGGGGCTTGTTGGGTATTATGAGAGTACCAGTGTGTTTGAAATAGAGCGAGGAACAAGATGCACTTTTCAGTTTTCTGATAATATCATTATACCATCTTTTGGCTAGTCCTGGTTGAGATGAGAAGTACAGTAGGATAACATTGTTTCCCAGATGACTATTAGAAAGTACAGTAGAAACGTCATAACCATGAGTTACATTCTGAAGACTGTACTTTGTTCTGAATCAGATCGAATGATACAATCCAAGTTCATGTATTTCCACGTAACAGGTACTGATAGTTTCCGTGTGCTTTTCGGAAATCGCAATGAGAAGCCGATACATGTTTTGATACCAGTACTTCGCCATGGATTCAAACACTCATGGAGACAAAACACGCGAAAAACTACTGCTACAATCGTGCAAACTACTCACGTGAACCTCTGACTCATGCCACCGGCAATCATCTACTCGACTACGCTTCTACACACTCTTCGGTCTAGGTTATCATACATGCTATAGGGAGGTCTCTAAATGAGAGGTCGCTCGGACTTCCAAACGTGGTTGAACTTGAAAGCCTCGGGAGCAACAGCCTTGTCGACCTGCTTTCGGCCCTGAGCACCGTTGAGTCGAAGATCTCGCTCCATCATCTGCTCGTCCCACTGGTCAACAGCGAATCGATCTCGAACTCCACCGTTTCGGTAAACGTGGAGAACCTGCATGGCGCCACCACCGGCGGTGAGCAGCTGTTGTTAGTGGTGTTCTTTGCGGTTGTTCTTTGCGCTCGTGTGATGACACAAGTCATGTCGTGAGTGTATGACCCCACTTGCCCTTCTCAAATTTCCTCCAATCAAGAAGCGGGAAAAACAAACGTTTAATCCAGTCGTCAACCAATAATACTCACACCAAAAATGATGCCGTAAGGGAGCAATGCCTCAAAAGGAATAGCCATTTTGTCGTATGGTCTAAATGTGTGTGTAAAGCTGTGATGTCACTGCAAGGTAGGTAATTTCCTATTTTTGATTGGTGGGAGGAACAAAACCCTAACCTTGAATTGGGTTAGTCAGCTGCTTACGTAACCTCAAACTGGGCAGCTTTATCAAAAGTCGTTTACGACCCACCTTTTTAATAAAAAAGCTAGGCTGTAAATATTCAGAAAAGTGCGAAAGTCTCAGAAATCTACGGCCAGAGCAATAAAAATAAAAAATAAAAAAGCCAACTGCTCATTCTGTCTCTACAGTGTGGTATTACAGTGCCGAATTTAGTTCAGCCAGACTTCAAGCAGTCTTATTTAAAGTAATGATATTTAACAACGGTCGCTCTACTTACATCTAGATAGTATCAGCAGCCTCATCAACCTCAGTCTGCATCTTGACCTCAGTCTCAACCTCAGCCTCGGCCTCGGCCTCAGCCTCCTCGTCCACAGCATCGGGATTCGCTGCTTCAGGCTCAACATTGGTGACAGCCTCAACCTTGCCACCCTCCTTGACCTCAACTGACTTGGGAGCAGAAGATTCCTGCTCCTTCTCGTCCACGTCAATCAGGTTGCCAGTAGGGAACTTATCGGGCTCCTCGCTGGGCGTAGAAATGGACTCGGCAATCTTCTCCTTGCCGTTAGCGTTGAGCGACGCCTTCCACTGGCCAATGCTCTTTTCAACATTGCCCTTGCCGTATGAAAGCGCAAGAACAGCAGCCTCAGAATGTCGACCGGTCTTGTTGAGCAGATCAACACACTGCTTGACGGCGCCAATGGACCACAGGGCGTTGAAAGCAACGTTGTATTTGCCAGCGTCAGCAGCCTTGTCAGCAACCCACTCCATACCTTCTCGGTTTCCAGTGGCTGAGTAGAGCAGCAGAAGAGACTCGACCTCAGCGTTGGAAGAAGATCGGAAGCACTTCTCGGCGAGATCAAAGTTCCAGGCAGCAGTGGCAGCGTCTCCAAGAAGCTTCCATCGATGGTCCTGGGGAGTTCGCTCGGCAATCTCCGACGCAACAGAGAGGTCATTCAGAGCAAGAGCAAGATCAAACTTGTGCTCATCGTCAGTGCTTACCTCCAGAGCAAGCTCCTTGAAACCCTGAGCCTCAAGGAACTTGGCAACCTTCGACAGCTCCTCCTCGGGGATAGCAGGAAGGAAGTCAGACTGTGCCAACTCAACATCTCCTCGAAGAACAACAGTCTGGTACTCAACAAGAGGCACAGACAGTCGATACGACGAGACATTGACATCCTTGTCACACAGGTAGATACGCGAGTCTCGAGCAACAAAACCAAGCAGGTACTTGGCCTTGTCGAAATGTGCAACAGTATAAGTAACGCCACCAACAAGGTAGTTGAGACGGTTAACGGCAGAGGTGTAGACAAAGCAGTCAAGCAGCCATTCACCGGATCGCACATTGTCAGAGATCTCGTGCAGCAGCTCAAACGACTCCTCAACACCGTCCTCCTCGTTGATGGCTTCGCCGCTGGCAACAGCCTCCTCAACGGCGTCCTTGTTGTATCGGAGTACGTAAAAGTTGTCTGCAGCAGTGATGGCAACCAGCTCGCCAGAGTCGGACCAGTGGACGCCAGTGACGCCCTCCACGTCAATTCGTCGCACCAGCTGGCCAGTCTCCCACGAGAACATGGCAACAAAGCCGTGGCCCTTGACACCAAGTAAGGTACCGCCAAAGATGCCCTCAACAGCAAAGCCAGGGTCCACGTGGCCGAGTGGTCGCTCCTTGAAGTTCTTAAAGACTCGGATGGAGGACGCAGACTCCTGAACAGCGTACTCGTTGGAGTCCTGGGCCCAGACAAAGTCAAGACCAGATCCGTAGGCCTTGTTTCTCCATGCCAGAGCTGTGTAGATAATGTACTCGCCGTCGCCAACCACAGCCACAAATCGGCCGTTGGGGGAGTGTCGCAGGAAGGTGGGGAAGACTTCGACGGATCCCAGCTCCTTGGGGACAAGGGCAAGAGACTCGCCGTCCTTGGCATCTTCGCCCTTTACCTGGGCGGCGTAAACCTCACCGTGCTTGCTCCACACCAGCTTTCCGGAGTTGTCGAGAGAGATGGCAGGGTCCTCCTTACCTAGACGCAGCACAACGGCTCCGGCATCGTAACCAACGGCAACGAGGTTGGAGCCCCGCTTGACTGCCACGCACCACGCTCGCTCGTAGCTGTAATTGAGCGTCTGCTCGAGCTGGTAGGTGTTAGCGTTCCAGACCTTGACGGTGTTGTCCTCGGCTCCGGAGATGATGACGGGCAGATCAGGGTGGAAAACGGCGAAAGAGACGTTGTTGGTGTGGCCCTCGAGAGTGGCAACACAGGACTTGGTCTGGTAGTCCCAGACCTTGACGGTCTTGTCATCGGACGAGGTGATGAGGTAGGGCTTGTCGGCGCCGGGGTAGTACTCGACAAAGTTGACACCGGCCGTGGCGTGGGCCTCGAGGGTGAAATTGGGCCGCGACACGGTGGAGCCGCCGGACACGGACCACACCTTGACGGTTCGGTCGAGACACGCGGAGGCAAAGGTGTTTGTGTCCTTGGGGTTGAATGCCAGGTACATGATGTAGTGGCTGTGGCCGAGGTACTGTCGCTCCATGGTCCAGCCGCTCTCCCAGTTCCACAGCCGGATGGACATGTCGTCACCGGCCGTGAGCACAAACGGCAGAGTGGGATGCACGGTGATGACACGGATGTAGTCGGGGTGGGCCTCGAACTGGGCCTCTTTGGCGCCGGTGTTGTAGTTGAACACCCGCACGACAAAGTCGTCTGAGCCCACAATGATCCAGTTTTTTCGCGCAATGAAACGACCGGCTCGCAGCGGCACGTCGGCCACCTCAATGCTCTTGACCACTGTCTGTGTCTCGTAGTTCCAGATCTGGGCCACACCGGAGTACAGCGTGGTGAGCAGCCATGGCTCGGTGGGGTGGAAGTCGATTCCCTTGACTCGGTCAGACCGGGTCTGTGAGTGTCGCTGAGTTAGTGGGCGTGTGCGGGCGGCTTTCAGCAGCTCAATCAAATACTCACCTTGATTTCGAGCTTCATGGTGCGGTAGAGGTGTCTGAGAGTTTCATACGTGTACTTAGAAGGTGTCGGTAGGGTAACCTTTACTGGCGACGTGGTTAAACACACACTTTTTTTGGAGGCTATCGTTTTTTTTTTTTTTTCCTTCTTTTCTCCAGTTGGGAGCATTGCGTGGAGCAGCACATACATAATTAGAGCGTGTGGTAAGGCGCATAAATGGTGTGGTAAATAAGAGCGATTGGAAGAACAGGGCTGAGGAGTGGACTACTGGGGAAAGGAGTGTAGAGGCTGGTAAAACGACGACACGTGACCAGAACACCGCAAAGTACGCGTTAAAGCGACGCGCACAGCCAGTAATTATCACGTGACAGGCTTTTTGACTGCCGTTTGCGTAATTATCTCTTGACTCACAGCCAACCAACAGACACCACCCCCTCGCTCAGCAGCTGCACGTGAAGGAGTTAGACTTTTTGCTACATTCCAATTACCACCACCTCACGCACATTTAACTTATTCATACACGTTGGTGTTTAATTTCAACAGCTAATTCAACATGTGGATGATCAACTGGTGTGAGTATCAGCCGAGAGCCGACGACACTGGACGGGAAGCGGGACACTGAAGAGCGAGAGCTGATTGGATCGCTCGTTTCTGTTTCTGTGTTTCAGTCAGAGCTGGACTTGACTGAAATCAGGCCTGTCTCTCCAGTCTCTCCCAGATCAGCCAGCGCAGCAACGACAATGACGACTCGTGCACAAACAGCTCCACAGCGGGTCGCCGAGCCTCACGCTGCCGGTGCTGCTTTTGCGGTCGCAACAAGACTTTCGCCACCCTGAACGACCTTCGTTTCTGGCGCCACTCTCGACCCACACTAACTCAGTCTACGACGTTCTGTCCTCTCTCGGACTATGGAACAAAAACGCCAAGCTCCTCTTCCTCGGCCTCGATAACGCCGGAAAGACCACGCTGCTGCACATGCTCAAGAACGACCGAATGGCCGTGTCCAACCCCACCGTGCACCCCACCTCCGAGGAGCTGTCCATTGGAAACTGCAAATTCACAACCTTTGATCTCGGTGGACATATCCAGGCTCGACGAGTGTGGAAGGACTACTTCCCCGAGGTGAACGGCATCGTTTTCCTCGTCGACGTCGCCGACCCTACTCGATTTGCCGAGTCCAAGGCCGAGCTCGACTCCCTTCTGGCCATTGAGCAGCTCAAGACTGTTCCTTTCCTCATTCTCGGTAACAAGATTGACATGCCCGCGGCTGTTTCCGAGCTCGAGCTCAAGGACGCCCTTGGACTCTACCAGACCACCGGTAAGGGCAAGCAGGTTGTCGATGGCAACATCCGACCCATTGAGCTCTTCATGTGCTCTATTGTCATGCGACAGGGCTACGGTGATGGTATCCGATGGCTGTCTCAGTACGTCTAAGTACAGTATGTAGGAATAAATTATACATGAGAATAATAGACTGTGGGTTGAATGGAAGGGGGCAACAGAGCACGATTGGGGTGTATTGTGGCCCAAAAGGAGTGTAGATGGCACCCATGAGCTCTGATTGAGAATTCAAGACACATGCACTCAACAGTTTTCGAATATCACATCTAAAACATGTTGTTTCCTTTAGAGGAATAGTTTTTAGGACGGTTGGGGTTTAGGGTGGTTGAGTCTAGTGTGGTTTAAAGCCAATGAATGACCCATGAGTCTCTCAGAACAGTCGAGTATTATCTGCAGTGATTGAGATAGTCAAATTCTGATCTCACCATCATCTTCATAATCACACTAAAAAGATATTAATTCTCTTTTTATTATCTCAACTGAGGTATCTGTGCTTTTATATTGTCTGGAGACAGTTTCAGGCAGTTGGCTGCTTAGTCAGCAAACCAAATACCAGCCATGTGTGATTGCCACTTGTTCGATACTGTATATGCAATAAGGGTCTTCGTTGTCAATATCTGTATTTACATCCACTGACCTCTTTACGTTTTCTCTACTCTTTATTTCTTTCTTAATATTTCCAGTTATTTACTTCCTCTTAAATTCAATCACCCCAGTCCACTTCAGCAGTGCATTGAGTTCGCCACCACTCAGCATCGTCACTCACACACACATACAACACAAATGAGCGGCTACGACAGAGCACTATCAGTATTCAGGTGAGTATTTGCAGACACAGACACAGCCTCAGACGGCCTCAATGATTGATTGATTACTAACCCAGTCCCGACGGACACGTTTTCCGTGAGTAAGAAGAGCACACAGGTGGTTACGTTACGACATGGCCAATGTGATGGGAACAGATGGCATGAGGTAAAGACGACGACGACAGCAGAGAAGTCAGATTTCAAGGGATGTCGACAGTAGCTATGTTCTAATGCCAACATCAGCCGTCTACATCATCAGCGCTATCACCATGCCACACATCGCCACACATGGTTGCCATAACCGATCACGATCACCACACATACTAACTCAGAGGTGGAATACGCCCTGGAGGCGGTCAAGCGAGGAACGGCAGCAGTCGGCGTCAAGGGTAAGGACGTGGTCATCCTGGGATGCGAGAAGCGATCGGCCCTCAAGCTCCAGGACCCCCGAATCACCCCCTCCAAGATCTGCAAGCTCGACACACACGTGTCGCTCGCCTTTGCCGGTCTCAACGCCGACGCCCGAATCCTCGTCGACAAGGCCCGAGTGGAGGCCCAGTCCCACCGACTCACGGTCGAGGACCCCGTCAGCGTGGAGTACATTTCCCGATACATTGCCGGCGTGCAGCAGCGATACACTCAGTCTGGTGGCGTGCGGCCATTTGGCATTTCCACGCTGATTGTGGGCTTTGATCCCAACGACAAGGTGCCCAAGCTGTACCAGACAGAACCCTCTGGCATTTACAACGCCTGGAAGGCCAACGCCATCGGCAAGAGCTCCAAGACGGTGCGAGAGTTCCTGGAGAAGAACTACGAGGAGGACATGGACAAGGCAGCAACCATCAGACTGGCCATCAAGAGTCTGCTGGAGGTTGTGCAGACCGGTGCCAAGAACATTGAGATTGCCATCTTGTCTGCCGACAACCCCACCGAGGTTCTGAGCACGGAGACCATTGCCGAGTACGTTGCTGAGATTGAGGAGGAGAAGGAGGCCGAGGCCAAGAAGCAGAAGCCCAGCCGAGATTAGATAGAATGGATTATTAGTTGTATGTGGGTGTGTGTGGTGGTTAAGATGGGGTGTAGTAGATGGTAGATAATCTAGTGTCATGAACGATGATCTATGAAAACTCGATGTGTATTTCAAGATCGAATCTTGGAAAGTCGATTACTTTCAGATGGTAATATAATTCCATTGATTTTAATCATTCATCTTTGGAGCTAATGGACTCAGTTCCTAAGTGAAGAAGAAAAGAAAAGTGCCCATTCTTAATCGAATGCAGTCTCGTGACCAGAACTAGAGGAGCAAAAAACAGCCAATACAAGTCTCAAAGTAAAACAAACAACACAAACATGACGAGAATGTGATCCCAAACAAATCCCGCTTTTCAATTTCCAGTTTCCGACACCCAATGCCGTTTTTAATATCCACTTTTCTCTCATTCTCGGAACTGCATTCATCCCATTCATATCCCACTTGGTGCTGCATCTCCCTCCGCTGACTAAGCGTCAAGCTGCAAACTGAAATCTAAATTCCGCCAAAACTCACCTCCACAACAGACCTGAAGACCGGCGAGAATGAGCCAATCCCCGGCCCCAAACCCCCAAGGCGCAATCAACAACGGCAAGCCCGCCAACGGCGCTGCCCCCGGTGCCGCCGGAACGCCCAACCGTGCCGCCAACGGCGCTGCAGCAGGTGCTTCCACCCCCACCAATCGGCCAGCCCAGGCGTCGGGTTCGGACCTCAACCGAATCGTCATGGAGTACTTGCACAAAAAGGGCTATTTTCAGACAGAGTCCATGTTGCGGTTTGAGTCGTCGCGTGCGCCTGCTCCCGCCCAACCCGTGGGAACCCAGTACACAGGCGGCCAGAACGCTGGAAACGTAGCCCCAGGAGCCACTCCCCCGCCTCAGGCGCCTCCAGGCGCGCCGCAGGTGGCGATTGGAACCAACAGCGCGGGCCAGATGCACCAGGTGCCGCTTCCCAAGCCTGCCGTGGCCAAATCCATCCACGACGACACCTCTGCCATCCGCAAGGCATATATCATGCTGCGCAACTGGACCGAGGCGTCGCTGGATTTCTACCAGCCCGAGCTGCGACGCGCTCTGTACCCCATCTTTGTGCACTGCTACCTTGACATTATCGCCAAGGGCCAGGCTTCCGAGGCCCGAGACTTTTTTGCCTCTTACTCTGGCGACCACGCAGTGCTGCACGGCCACGATCTGCAGAAGCTGTCTGGTATCTCGCTGCCCGACCACATTCCGTCCAACGAGCTGGCACAAAAGTTCCGATCGTCCAAGTACAGACTCAACATTAGCCGTACGGTGTTTGATTTGCTGTTTTACTTTCTGCAGGAACACGACTCCTCTGGAGGAGCCATCATTCTGCGAATCGTCAACCAGTACATTGACGCGCAGGTGTCTTCTGGCCGCCCCAACCGTTTCGACTCAGAAGGAGCTGCACAGTCTTCCGAGGGACTCCCAGACACAGCCCACGGCTCGCAGGTGGACTCTTTCAACCAGGGAGAGGTCAAGCTTGGCCGTCTGCCGTACGAGGCGTCGTTCGAGAAGGAGGTGGAGCACTCGTTGCGGGAAATCGACAAGGGCAACTCCGATGGAGGACCTACTCTGGAGGCTGAGTTTGGCACCATGAAGGCAGACTCTGACAACTCGCCAAACAGAGAGATGCTGCCTCTCCCTCCACACCGAGGCGTGAACATTGCTGCCGAGATCCAGGCAGTTATGGACTCGCGAGCAAAGATCAAGGTGGGCCCAGTCCAGGCTGCCATGCCCTCAGTGTGCATGTACACCTTCCACAATACCCACGACGGCCTCAACTGTCTGGATTTCTCCTCTGACGCCACTCTCATTGCTGGCGGCTTTTCCGACTCTTTTGTCAAGGTTTGGTCGCTAAACGGTTCTCGACTCAAATCTGTCGTCAAGGGAGATACTGCCACAACCTCCAAAAGACTTGTGGGACACGCAGGACCCGTATACGGACTCAGTTTCAGCCCCGATCAGCGCTACCTGCTTTCGGCCTCTGCGGACAAGACTGTCATCCTCTGGAGTATGGATACATACACTGCTCTGGTGTCTTTCAAGGGCCACAATGAGCCCGTATGGGACGTGGCATTCAGTCCACACGGCCATTACTTTGCCACAGCGTCGCATGACCAGACAGCTCGACTTTGGTCTTGCGATCACATTTACCCACTGAGAATCTTTGCTGGCCACATGTCCGATGTGGACTGTGTGATTTTCCACCCTAACGGCACATATGTCTTCACTGGCTCGTCTGACCGTACAGTGCGGATGTGGGACGTGGCCAAGGGTTCTTCTGTGCGTGTTTTTATTGGTCATACTGCTGCTATCAACTGTCTTGCTGTCTCACCTGATGGACGATGGCTGGCCAGTGCTGGTGAAGACCACGTGATTGTTTTGTGGGAAATCGGCTCGGGACGTCGTTTGAAAATGATGCGAGGCCACGGCAAGGCATCCATCTACTCGCTGGCCTTTTCCCGGGAAGGAACAGTGTTGGTTTCAGCTGGTGCAGACCAAAGTGTGCGAGTCTGGGACGTGAAAAAGTGCACGGTAGAGAGCGGACCCGAGCCCGAGACTCTAGCTGTCGAAAGAGCCCCAGAAACAGTGTCTTCTGCAAAGGGGGCCGATGCATCCAAAAAGCGAGAAATTGTGGCTACTCCAGACCACATGGCTGTTTATCATACCAAGAGCAGTCCGGTTTACAAGGTCCAGTTCACCAGCCGAAATCTGTGTTTGGCTGGTGGTGCTTTCAATGGGTAAAGTACGGTACTAGGATATGAGGTGTAAATGAGGAGGTGTGTTTATAGGTGTATATTATAATTAACTGGTAGAAGGAGTACCAGCAGAGGTTTGAAAAATATAATAAAATCAATCAATTGAGATGATAATGGGAAAATATAACTCCGCTCTCTGTATGTATTTCTGTTTTACATGTCTTTACACTTATATTCCCGCTCTCTGTTATATTGCTTTTCTTCATTGATGTATTATGTATATATGTCTAGTCAGCACTTGACAGACTTTCTATTTAGAAGTGACCGTGAGTCGTATGGTCTTTAATGTGTTTGTTGTATGTCCGATAGTTGTCATCTGCCCCTATGGCCTATTCCTAATAAGAGGCTTGGCGATATCCCACGGACCCTGAATATCGTTTTTGTACTTTTGGAGAGCCAGCAGCCACAACGGGGCTCCAACGGTGACAAACAGCTTGACTCCAATCCACGCTCCCAGAGCCCAAAGTCCTCCAATCACGTACAGCCCCGTACCGCTCAGACCTAGCAGAATGAACAGCAACGTCCAGTATCCACGACGAGATGTGGCACGACACCATTGCGTGAACATTGGAAAGACGCCAAAGAGAATGACCGAGAAGAGCACAAAGCAAAACACTGCCATGGTAGTGCTCAACTGAGATGCCAGCACGATAGCCGCCAGCATTGCCAGATTAGTCGACAGAATTGGACGAGTCAGCTTGAGCGACGGTGCGCCTGTGGCCGTGCTGACTCCGTCTGTATAGTCGTGGAAACAGACGTTGGCCAACCCCAGCCAGCAAGCAATTGCCCAGATTGAGTCCGATGACGTGGACCGTGTCAGGGATTTTAGAACTGGCGACAGGGCCAGCAACACAAAAACAATGAGCAGCGCGCCCTTGATGGTCGATGGTCGGCTCTTGTCGTCGCTGTGAATCTTGTACTTTTCGTACACAAAGTATCCGGGGACTGTTAGTGCAGATGCGAAGATGGCAAACAGTTCAGGGTCCCAATGGTGGTTGAAGATGCCGAGGAAGACCACGACAAAGACCACTATGGTGCACAGATGCATGATGATAACGCTGGAGTCCAGAAACAGCGAGCGAAACGAGTACTGCGCCACGTTGTCGTTTCGTTTCAGCTGCGACAGAAACGAAGTGTCGACGTAATTGTCGGGGTAGTTTTGCTGGACCCACAGCAGCTTTTTCCACGGTTCGCGGGACGATGAGCAGGGGGGAAACGCTGCATCGGAGTCCAACGGCTGCTCGTCCTCGTGCACGACTTCTTCCGACAGGTCATGGTTCCATTCTCCAGTTGTTCGAGACCGCAGTTTTTGGATCCCTCGAGACATGTGTGTGAAGTGAAATTAGGTTGCAACATGCTAACGCGTTTGGGATTAGAAATTGATTTCAATTTTGGGCATTAATTTAGAAAATAATTAGAATATAATTTAAATAATTTAGATAGATTGGTACAGTAGGACTGAGACTAGGCACTCAATGAAATCTGTGAAATCACTGGTCTAGCTGGAAAAGCTGCTATTTCAGCTCCAACAAACCAAAAGCTGCTGCCTTGAAACTCGAACAAGATTTCTTAGCGTTAACTGTGAGCTATTGATTTGGTAGTGTAGTTGATTAATGGTATCAGTAGAGCACTTACAACACTGTATTTACATCTTCTCAATTAAGAAGAGTACATTAATTAAGAAGGGTACATTAATAAAAAAGAGTGCGTTCCATTCAGACCTCTCTCTTTAACTTCAATGTTACTCAAACTGATCCAGTTGTAGCCAACAAAAATGACAGCTACATAGCTTGCAAAGTGGAGCCTCACACTAGTGGAGCCTCACACTAGTGGCGCCTCATATTGCCTTGATCTAGACTCATAACTAATTAACCTACAGTTGTAACACTTACTCACGACTGTGCTACTGTAACCTCTCTTCTCTTAAAGTGGGGTCTGGAAAGTGGGGTCTGAATGTCTATATAAACTCCTCCTCGCCCAGAAATAATTTTGCTCCTTGTGCTCATCACACCCGGATAAAATCCGCCTCGACTCTGTTCGCTGAATACAGCGAATACAGCGAAACGTGATCATCTCCCACACTGGTAAGTTGAATTCTTTTTTTTTTTTTCTTTTCTATTTCTTTTGCTGTGTGGCTACAATTCGGTCCCTTTCATATTTGAGAGGACGGATTCCATATTCCACTCTCGAGTCTGGTAACTTATGGAGAGCTTCGAAACCCTCGTGGTTCTCTAGTGTGGTGTCATTATTATGGCATCCTGCACCTTTAAAGCTGGGCAGAGAAGTCTCTGTCCAGTAGGAACTATCATTATTATGATGGTGGTTCATTTCCTTTGAAAAAACATGGCCCTAACAGCCATGTCGGACAAAGCCTTCTTCACGTGTCATTATGTCCTGGCTGTCCTGATGAGATTGGATAAATCGCCAGAGTCGAAACACTGTGCTAAAAAGTGCAGTGTAGACAGCCGCTGGTAGATTTGAAATTTTGATGCAATATATAAATATTTACGATAATGATATCAAACACCTCTGATGACTCGATAGAAAGGAATTCTACTCCCTCCATGGCATCGCACTTGACTCTCTTGGTATATTAGTATTCGTAAGTAAGTACACTCTATGGAACTAAAACATGGTGCCAAAGTTGCTTCGAACCTCTCGACGACCATGGGCATTGTTAGCCTTGTTGGTTTCCTCCAGAATGTTGTTGTTGGGGTTTCGTGAGTGTCGGAAAGTGAAGCCGACAAAAGCCCGGTGGGGAATGGGGTTGCCCTTGTCGGCCAGGTTCTCAACCTGCGTTCGCTTGGCCATCACCTCCTGGTACTTCTCCATATCAGCCTCGTTGGAGAAGTCATCAAAGTAGCCAGCGTCGACGTCGGAGTCCAGCTGGGGAATAAATGGAGGAGTCTTCTGTCTTAGGGTCTCCCACTCCACCTCGGCAAAGTAAGGATGCTTGGCAATCTCATCGAACGACCGCAGACGGTATCGAGCAGAGGTGATGAGCCGCTGGATGAGGTCCCAGGTTCGATCGGAAAATACATATCGACCGTCGTCGTACTTGGGTCGTCGAAGAGCATTCTTCCACTGTCGCAAGTTGGAGTATGTCTCGTCGGGAGAAGCTCCGGCAAAGGGAGGGTATCCGGCGAGAGTCTCGAACAGCATACAACCCAGAGACCAGTAGTCAATGGTGTAGTCGTAGTTCTTGCCCTCCAGCACCTCCAGAGCCATGTAGTCAGGGGAGCCCACGATTGACGACGCGTAGTTGATATCTGATGATCTCAGAGATCGGTACATCTTCTGTCGCTCGGTTAGTGATCGGTGGGTCACCTGAACGTCCTTGACTGCGTCCAATCGGATCTTCATGCTCTCAACTCGGTCCTTGGAGATGGCACCCGAAGCTAGACCGAAATCAGTCAGCTTAATGTGACCGGCCGAGTCAATGAGGAAGTTTTCAGGCTTGAGATCTCGGTGGATGTAGCCCAGCTTGTGCAGCGCCTCCAGTGATGCAAACATCTCGGAGATGTAGAAGCGGGCGTGTCGGGGGTTGAGAATGCCCGTGTTGTTGAGCAGAGTTCGGTAGTCTCCTCCGGGGACGAACTCCATGGCGAGGTACACAGACTCTTGGTCCTGGAAGGCATACAGCAGCTTGACGAGCCACTCTGAACGGGCGGCAGTGAGAATGTCACGTTCGGTGAGAATGTGTCGGATCTCGTCCAGCTTGAGCAGAAGCTTCTTGTTGAGAACCTTGAGCGCGCAGATTTCCCTTGTGTCTGCCTTCTTGGCTAGGAACACCTGTCCATAGCCTCCCTGGCCCACCTGGGTGAGAATCTGAAAGTCTCCGTGCTTGAGTCGGGTTCGCCGCTTTCGCAGATGAGCCCGCTCTCTGCCCACGTATGACTTCCACTGTGTCTCGGCCTCCTCTCGGGGGACTCCAGCGATGGCGGTCTTGGCCTTTCCCAGTCGCTGTTGTCGTCCGTGCACGTAGGTGAGCAGGTCAAAGTAGTAGTCGAAAAAGTAGAGCTGGGTGACGTTGACCAGACGCTTAGTTTGGGGGTCGTTGAACTTTTCGTAGTCTCGAGAGGTCCACGACGGAGTGTGTGTGTTGTTGGCCGCGACATGACCGTGGTTGTTACCCTGGCCGTGGTTGGGAGCCCAGTTTTCCTTGTCGGTGGGACGGCCAATGTTGAGCGACTCAATGTTGGAGATGATCTGTGTCGTTTCGTCCTGGTCACATCCGCCAGTCTCGTGTCGTAGGGGACTTCGAGGCGGAGAAGCGGCTCCTCGGGTGGGCGATTGTGGCATTCGGAGAGACTGGAGTTTCTGTTCCACCGAGCTGATGGCTCCCTTGACGGGAGATTCCTTGAACGACACCATGGTAGATGTTACTAGAGTGTTGTGGTGTGTGAGTGTGCAAGTGCAAGTTGAGTGTTTATGTTGCTTTATTCTTTTTCGAACTGTACCTCTTTACCTTTACCTTTATCGTCTCTCTTTTACTTCTCTGATATACAGCTGACCATGTGCATGGATGTTGTGTTTACGCCGAATCGGGACGCGTTGCCGGGACAACGGCGGCAGTGTGCGACACGACACGTCAAGTCAAATTGAGTTTTTGGAGGCACTAGAAGGGAGAATTGGATGGAATTGAAATTTGCGAACGAACCAGGTGAGATATCCGGTTAAAAGTTGTGGAACTGAAGTATTGGGAAATGTATTGATGACTATGTGCTTTTTCAGCTTTTGAATGGTCCTTTTAATGTCTTTTGGAGGGTCTTGTGGTGGTAGTCTAAACACACACGGGTTGAACACGATGGAAGTTTATGTTTTGTAAATGGGAAATTATTTTATTTTATTTTATTTTACATTATTTTATTTATTTTGGAGGTAATTCCAACAGACTGATTGTTGGTGTGGTTGAAGTAGTGATTGGATTGTAGTGTTTTGTAGTGGAGACATCTCTACCAACAGCAGACCTAACTAGAAAATGAGATATTATTTTTGTTTGTTGGTATTATTTGTGTTGGGAAAACTACACTTAACTCGTTTTGTATTAGTCGAATCACTCTTCACTGAGATGGTATCTCTTGAGCCCTTCTTCACCAAGTTCAATGTTTACTGCAATTTATCTTGTTCAACCTACCGTGGAGAAGGTCCATAAGACAACATATGGTAGACAGCACTCGTCTGAAACGTCTTTTGGGCTATATCTGGAATGAGTCGCGTTTTGGAACTTTTGAAGAGGAAATTGTGCTCCAAATCTCATCTTCAACCTAGACAAATGAAAAGACGAAAATAGCTCATGACACATTGATAAATCCCAGCTACTTGAACCCCATATGTGGCCCTGCAGAAGATCACGTAAGCGAGAATCTTAAGGGATTTAATGTTAATTTAAGGTTTTATTGTGTTATTTATTCTGGCAGTTTCAAGTTTGGAGTAAAAGATATTGGCGATTGAGTGTTATATTTGGAAGTTTTGAGTGACTGGTAGAAAATAGAATCGTATCGAGAGCATTTTGCTTGTTCATTCGTTTTAATTGCTTTATTATTGGCTCTTTTAGGGGAGTGCAGATCAGAACGATTTCTATCTACAGTTGTGCATCTCCTTTTGAAAAGTGGCAACATTCTTTTCGCCACCAAAGATCAGCTGTGGTTGACTAAAAGTGTCAGAAATCAAAGACTCATCTTTCATACCTTATCGCACCCCATTAGCTGTAATATTGCTTTATCTTTTCTTCATCGGTTTATTCCTTCCCAAAGAATTCCATAAATAACTCTAAAGATATTCAACATATTTGGCAGTATCTGTATATGACATGGTTGTCTCATTTGCTGGTATTTTACCGTGGTAACTGACTAGATATGTCATTTACATTAGCAAGCACTCTTTCGATTCTTTCTTTTATCTGTACATCTTTCAAATTCAGCTGAACACTGAAACACCTATAACTACAGTTGTTGGACTAAAAGCACACAGAAATCGATCATGTTCAGAACGGTAAAATACTGGCTGTGACACCTTGGTAATGGTGAATCATTTTCTCTCTCAAATATCTCTCTATTACTGTACAGATAGCAGCTTTGTAAAACTACAAAGCATCTGCCAAGTGGATACATCATCCCTGTAGCATCAACCATGCATGGAACAGCCATTGTTAGTTGACCAAATAGGCAAGTATAAATACATGAAACATGGCAGATTTTGATGAAACTTTGACAGTGTTCTGAAACTTGATTTCAAAGATGGACCATTGTGTTGTTTTTATTATTGGTTGCTTCTCTAGCAAGTGTGTACTCTTAGCAGTAGAGTGAAGACACATTGCTCATCACTTTTAGCGATACTAGTGAAGTAGGGTCAGTTTTTGCAGCCAGTTTGCCTTGTTAGAGCCTGCCCTGAGTTCTTTTCACTTCATTTGCTCTGTTCTAGAAGTAATAGTGGTAAAGATTCAAGTTGTTTCTACTGTAACTCATCCAAGC
Organism: Yarrowia alimentaria; assembly: GCA_900518985.1. Lineage (NCBI taxonomy): Eukaryota > Fungi > Ascomycota > Dipodascomycetes > Dipodascales > Yarrowia > Yarrowia alimentaria. The sequence goes on from ULGN01000003.1 coordinate 1,738,017, forward strand.
TCATCAACAGAACTTCAATACCTGCACCAGAACATCCAAACAACCCTCAGTTCACTTTTAAATCAGATTCTACCACATGATCCGCTCTGCTTAATACCCAAAAACTGCTAAACACCAAAACAAGTCACTTCAAATCATGTTGCAGCGCTCTCGAAGGGTAGTTCCAACAAGCTACTGCGTCAGTCAGGAACCACACTCAATTTACCGAAAACCGATATTAATGGGGAAAAACACAGTACAGTCCCATTCACGATTCCACTCCAAACCAAATGCACTTTTCTGATTTCCCATAATTGCTCCACATCCGCCGATAACCCCTTCCTCTGTTTTCCGTTACCGTTTCTTTCTTCTCTTTAGTCTTCTGTCAATTGATTTCATCTTCTGTCTTCCCCCAACTTAATTTTAAACTCCCAATATCAAATTAAATTTGCAATAAATATTTTTAGTGTCAACTACCGCCACTTGGAGTCTTGAAAACACTCAATTCTGGAACAATCGACACTAAACGCGCGCCAGCCCCGGCTCCACCCTCCCCCCTGCTCCCCCCACGGATTTTTAGCGTTTCAACCGCACTTTTTCTTTTTGCAAACCACCTTTCAGCAAAAACAAAGACCCCCCCTTGCTACAATGCACATCTCCATCCCTCCACCCTACGATAAAATCGTCCAGCCGCCTCCGAATAGAGGAGTCTTCATCTGCATCGACACAGAAAAAGCCGAGCATCATGCTGGAGTGATTACCGAAATCGGAGTCGCAGTAATGCGTCTACATCCTGTCGGAAGACCAGATCTACCCTACAGCTCGCCAAAAATCGCAGCGCAACATTTTGTCGTAAAAGAGCGAAGTGCGCGCAAATACAGAAACGGACTGTACGTGCCGGACCATCGGGATTTCTTTGGATACGGTACGACACAAATTGCGCCCTTGGCAGACATTAGACACATCTGGGGCCAGCTGATGACTTCTCTGGTCAACTCCTTCCAGGACTCAGATCCCGTCTACTACGTGGGTCACGGAATCAGCGGCGATCTCAACGAACTGCGCAAGATGGATTTCGTCGTCCCAGACCTCCCTGTCGTCGATACTGAGAAGATCTGGAGACACGAAAAGAAACAGGGCAAGGGAAACCTCACTTTCCTGCTAGAAGCCCTTTGCATTCCTCATTCATTCCCCCACAATGCCGGAAATGACGCCTATCTGAATCTCCAGGTCTTTCTGGCGCTCTGTGATCCTGTGGTTCGTCTTGAACACAATGTTGGACCAGATTTCAACTTTGAGCCTCGAAAACCACACAAGAAAACCCGTCGAAAGACCCCCATTGACTATCCCATTGACCACGTTGACGACTATCCCTCTCTGCTGCGAAATGTCCAGTATTGCGGAAGTTTGGACGGCTACAATCGATTCATCTCTTTGGGCCTGGAAGACGACCCAAAGATCCCCAGATCGCTTCCGGCAATTCTGCAACAGCAAGAGGCACGTGAAAGATACGAGGACTCGCAGCGACCGGTGGTCAGCACCCCTTCTCCGGCTGTTTTGGACTATGGACATCATAATGCCAATATTGGCCATGTCCGGAACGCTTCGTATGACAGAAACGACCGATTCAACCAAGCAGACTCGCGTTCGCAACTGTCCAGCCGATTCCGAGCTCCTGAGAACACCCATACCCGATTTTTCGATCAAAACGCGCCCAATAGTGGCCAAATGACTCGAAACAACAACAGAAACAAGAACAGAAACCACCGGAAACGAAGTCCCGCTTCTGGAGGCTCAGGTGGTGGTTACGGTGGATCTGGTGGCTCTGGTGGCTATGGACCTGGTCGAATGGATGAGTCTTAGGGTCATCTGATGAAAGATGGGCTAACCGATACTACTGGCATCTGGTGGACAAACATAGAAATAAATCTGCAGGCGGATAATGAGAATTACAAGAGTATCTGTTGAATGAGAAACTGAAGTATCTGTTGAGCGATTATTTAGGAGTATTTGTTGAATAAGTTTTAGGATATCTGTTATATATGTATAGTGGTGGTTAACGGGTCGCTTGATGCCTAATAAGGACATGTAGTGATTAAAGTGAGACGACTGGTGAAAATTAAAAAAAAAAAAAAAAAACCAAAAAAAAAAACTACAGAGTAGTGAAACTGAACTCTTTAAAATTATAGCATTCAAATGAATACAAATAAAATAGAACACAGCCACTCTCGAATCATAACACCAACTGAATCTCTAATAAAACTATCATTAAAACTCTCGAATCATGACACCAACCGAATCTGGAATAAAACTACATTTCAGTCCCTACAACCATCTATATCGCAACTAAACACCCATTACTCATTCAAATCATCCATAACTATATACACTACTTCTTGGCCTTCTTCTGCTTGAGCTCGGCAACCATCTTCTCGCCCTTCTCGTTCTTGGTCTTCTTGCCCTTCTTGGCCTTCTTGACAGGCTCATTGTGAATGGCCGTAGGCTTGGGGGCCTGTCGAGCCAGACGACCCTGCTGCTCCTCAAAGAGCTTGGCTCGCTCGATGGAGACGGCAGCCTGGGTCAGAGAGCTCAGCCACGACGCGCAGTCCTTGGTCTTCTGGTCGTTCTCGCCGTAGTGGGCGTTGAAAAGCTTGAGGGCTCGTCGCAGCTCGTCGGTGGCCTCCTTGTACTGCTTGTCGAAGCACATGGTCTGGGCCAGCTGGAACCGCAGCTGCGCGAGCTGCTTCTCGTTGTTGACCGCCTCGGTGATGGCAATGGTCTTCTCCAGCCACTGTCGAGACTCGTCCCATCGCTTGAGGGTGGTCAGCATGGTGATGGCGTTGGACAGCGACGTGATAATGTCGGGGTGCAGGTGGGTGCCGCAGACAAAGACCCAGGTGGAAATGGCGTGCCGGATCATGTGCAGAGAGCTGACGTAGTTGCCAACAGCGTGCTCAAACAGAGAGAGGTTGAGGTAGTTGAGAATGGCGTCCACAGAGTCCACGCCGGAACATCGCTCGGACATGATGCACGCTCGTCGACCGAGATCGGCAGCAAGCAGGGCCTCGTCCATCTCGTAGGCAAGGTACGACGCGGTGTTGTAGACCTTGGTGAGCTCGGGGTTGACGGAGCCGTACACCTGCTCGGCCAGAGGAATGGACTCCCGCAGCAGCTGCAGAGCCACGTCCTTGTCCGAAGAGACAGAGTTTCGGGCGGCCTCCAGAGCCTCCTCGACAATCTTGCTTCGGAAGGTGGTGGACTTGAACACGGGCAGGATGTTGACCACGTCGGCCACGGCAAAGGGCTCTCCTCCAAACACGTAGTTCTTCTGCAGCCACTGCAGACCAACCTTGCCAGACACCTCTCGCAGAATCTGGATGGGTCGCTGGGCGAAGATGGCGGTGTCGAGATCGTAGCCAAATCGAGTCTTGGCAATGGCCTGGACAGCGGCCTTGGCCTCCTCGGCAGACAGCTGCACAGTGTCGACTACCTTGACCAGAGAGGGCTTGGAGTTGGAGTAGACTGTGGAGGAGTCGCCGAGCAGCAGGTTCATGGCGTGGGCAACAACGTATCGGGGGTTGCTGCCGTCCTTGGCCATCTCGGATCGCAAAAAGTGCTTGACGGACCGAACGGCAATCTCCTGCTCGCAAATCTGGGCCAGGAACTTGGCCTTGAAGGCGTCGCTCGTCTTGGCGGCCGCAATCACGTGCTTGAGGTGTCGCATGGACACTCCCTTGGCGTGCAGAGACTGCGTCAGCTGCTGGCTGTCAATGGGGGTGGTGCCAAAGCCGGCAATCACAGCCTCGACGTAGGCGGGGACAATGGTGTCGACGACAAACTGCGAGGCGGCTCGGACCTTGTCCTCGTCCTCGGCGGAAGTCTCGAGCACAAACGCGTCGGGGTTGAGGTAGTAGGGCTCAACGGCGAACTTGGGGCTCTCGTCCTCGTCCAGGGCCTGCTTCTTGATCTCGGCGCGCACCTGGTGTCGGAAGTACGCCTCGACGGCCTCGAACCGCAGCAGAGTCATCTGGTGGGGGTAGTCGGGGCTGGACTCTCGGAAGGCAATGTCCACGGGAGCGAGTCGGTACAGGTCGAGCAGGTACTTTCGGCCGTCGGTGCCGGCCAGACCCTTGCACTCGGACGACAGGTACAGCTGGTGCTCCTTGGACGCGTCCTTGACGGTGTGGGCCTTGAGGCGGAAGGCGGCGGCAATGGGCTTGAACGCCTCGGCAAAGGCCTCCTCGGAGGCAATCTCCTCGGGGCCGTCCACGCAGCCGTACTTGACCTGGGGCGGGGCGTTCTCGGGCTGTCGGAAGATGCCGGGAACGGGCGACTGGCACACGATTCGCTTGCCCTGGTAGTCGACAACGGTGGTGCACAGCGAAGCCACGTCGGCGAAATCAAACTGGATCAGCTGGGTCACGGCCTGCAGGTCCTTGGCGGCAGCCACTCGGGCGGCCTCGTCTCCTCCGAGCTCGGCGTACTGGCCGGATCCGTCGGCGCCAACAGAGTAGAAGATTCCCTTGTGCAGGAAGATGTGGGCGGCCTCGGGCTCGCCGGGGTTGATGGGCTGAATCTCGCCGTGGACGACCTGGGCGGCACCGGCAACGGCAGCCTCGGTGAAGTCAAAGTACGTCTTGTTCAGATGTCGCTCGCGCACGACCCGGTCGTTGATGGACTCTCGGGGCAGCTCCTTGAGCGACTGCAGGTCCTCGGACCACTCCCGCGAGTCGTCCTGGCCCTCGAGGTTCTTGGAGCACAGCGCGGGCTGGTTTCGGGCCATGTCGGGCCGTCGGAAGCCGGCGGGCTTGGTGAGCCAGGGGTTGGCCAGGAAGCAGTTGGTGGCGGGGATGACGGAGAGCATGCCCTGCTTGTTGAGGTCCACGTAGTTGGCGGCAATCTTCTTGGAGAACTTGTCGGACAGCGACACCAGCAGGTCAAACAGCGAGTGGTGCATGTTGGCGGTGGTGACGGGCACAAAGACGCTCTCGGCGTACTCCTTCTTGCCCTTCTTGCCCTTCTTGGGCAGCGCCTTGCCCTTGACCTCGAGGGCCTTGGGCGACGAGTCGAAGGACGCAATGGTGGAGTTGGCCACGTAGAAGCCGTTGGCGTGGGCCACAATCTGGTACGACTCGCCCTCGAGCGTGGCGCACTGCAGATACATGAGCTCGCCGGCCAGCTGCTGGGCCTGTGTGGGGGGGTTCCAGTGAGACAGGTGCAGCGACAGCAGCGCGGGCGAGGGCAGGTTCTGGCGGTCGGGGAAGAGCTCCTGGAGCGTGGTGGACTGCTCAATGTCAAAGCTGGCCAGAGGGGAGTTCTGCTCGAGGGTCTGGGACGACACCTTGGGGACAATGTCCTCCTCCTCGGCGTCGGACTCCTCCTCGGAAGACTCCTTGGACTCGCCCTCGGCGGTCTGGGCCTCCTTGGCGGCGGCCTTGGCCTTCTTGGCGGCGGCCTTGGCGTCGGCCTTGCTCTTGATCCGCGCCGCCTTCTGCTCGGCCGTCTCCTTGATCTCCTCCATGTAGTCCTTGGCGAAAATGTCGATTCCGTCCATCTGCGCAAACACAGAGTTGCCGTAGTCCTGGCCAACGGCGGCGTGCGCGTGGTTGGCAAAGCCCGCGAGCTCGCGCACCCGAATCACGTGGAGCCGGGCCTCGTGCTCGTTGTAGGCGGCGTTGGTCACCTCGATGGCCGAGCCGGAAACAAGGTCCTCAATGTCCGCGAGACACTCGTAGCCGTCAATGGGCTGACCGTTGAAGTTGAGCGTGAAGGACGTGATGCATCGCTCCTGCACAAAGGCGTCTCGGATGTATGTTCGGATCTCCTGGACGGACTCTTCGGGCGAGACCGACAGCTGCAGCTTTTCGATTTCCGGGTCGGGAAACGTCACATTCAAAGTGAGGACTGTGTTAGCGGTGTTGCGGGGAGTGTGTTGAGGGGCTTTGTGTTTCAATTGCGGCTGTTTCGTCGTTTCTCTGGAGTTGGAGAACTCGCAACGTTTGGAATTCCGACCATTTTTTCCAAAACGTGGGGTCCCCTCTTAGTTTTTGGGGTGAAATTTGGAACCCGGTGGAAATCGGTGGAAAAAGCGGATTTCGCAAAGCTTCCAAAACCCCCCGGCCAGTGGCTCGCCCGCGCCGTGTCCGTACTCACTCGAAACCTCGTCCTGTTCTGAAGTCATGTCGATAATAATTTACCTCAGATCACAGATCACTAATGAGAAGAAAATGGGTGTGGATCCGAAAAGTGAAAAGATGGGAAGGGGACTTACCCGGACCCAAAACCTTGTCCGGAGCGGTGCCGGTACCCCACATGAGAGACTTTGGGGGGCGGTTCCCGTGGTCCGATGGGGCCGTTTGAAGCGGTTTTGGGGTCGTCTGGGCTGCCTGTTTGTGTTTCCGTTTGAAAATCCGCAAAAATGCCGCTGCATCCGTCTTTTTATCGGCCCCTCTAACCCCACTCTATCTGACTCTCTCTCTCCCAAAATCTTTTAGCTACGTTTTGATTAGGTTTTTCGGTCTTCGGGAGGTCACGTGCGTTTTTTTCTCCGAATGGGTTTTCGCTTTTTCTCGGGTACAGGCGGGTTTTGGTGGGATTTCTCTGTGGTCCTAGAGTGACTGGAGGTGTCTATAATAGAATAAGCGCTTTTGGAAATCGAGAATATTGCGGAATTGCGAAATTGTGGATTTGTGGATTTTTGGAATTGGAGAAAAAATGGGGAAAAGACAAGTTGGAAGAAAACCTTGCTGTCGAATTAATTTTTTGATTTCATGATACAACAGTAGTTTGGTGGAAATGAGACCACATTATATCAGCAGTTTGAGGTGGAAATGAGGTGAATCTGAAGAGTGCATTTTGTTTGTGATGGGATGCATAATGAGTTTCTGACACTTTGTAGTTATTTTATCTGGTTTTAGCAGTTATAGAGAGTGCTTTCTGAGGTCTACTCTACATCATGAATAAATTCAAGGTTATTATTCACTGTTATCATTTGTTCAGCTCTAGAGGGGTTGGTTCAAATCGAACATGAGCGATAAATCTGACTCAAATATCAGATAATTAGGTCTAGATTTTCATTTCCTGACGAATTCCGTTTTCAGAATCTTCATACCTGCTCTGTAGCAGTAGCTAAAGAGGTCTTGAGGGGTACCATACTTGAATACATCCCACTGTATACTCACTTCTCGGTATCAAGTCAACTCTTTCATTTCAAGAGTTTTCACACTAGTCCAACTTCAAACATGTTAAACAGCACAAGTTGGAATCAGTATCGTCTTCATTTGAGGGTTACGATACCCATACAAAGATTTTACTACACTGGATTAACAACTCTCGGTTCCTAAACTTCACACTGATCAGAATCTTTTTGAGCTGTCCAAAAGCACGATAGGTATATGTGACTTGCCCCAAATCACTCTCTGATCAAAGTGCACTTTTCAGAATCTCGTTAACTTGCCTTAACTGTCTTTTATCAAGAGGTATTGCAGATTACACCTCGATTCTCAACAGTATTCATCATTAAGGAACTTTTCACCACTCGAATCACTAATAAAAGAGCTTCTAGGTAAGCTGTAGCACCCAAATAATCATCTGACATCGGTTTCTGTTCCAAAAAACCCCTATTTCCGTCGTTATTTCCAAAAAATTTCGGCGATTTTTTTTCCATTTGGCCTGTTAAAAGCGACCTAAACCCATCTGTTTCACAATCAGGTTGTATAGTGTAGCGGTTATCACCTTGGATTCTGATTCTTATCAGTCGATTTCCAGTAACCCCGGTTCGATTCCGGGTACGACCTTGTTTTTTTTATTTGGTTGCAAAAGTACAGCAATCTGCTTTTGGTAGGTCCAGTCCATTTTTGCAGCTATGTATGTTTTTTGGATCTGAAATACCTTATTTGGAGGTTCCCAAACTTTAATGTCAAAATGCTTAATAAGCATTTTAAGAAAAAAAGTGGTGAGTTTGGCCATGAACTGTTTTTTCGTTTTGAGGTAGTCAGATGAAATTTCAGAGGTATCTGCGTGTAGAATTGAATTTCAGACTAGATGTAATTATTGGATTTATCATACTTCTTCCTGATTTGTGAAATGCTTGTTGTACAATATGAGGTTGCACTTGATGCAAAGCCGTTACTACTCCATTCACTGAAGATATGGACATGGAACTGAAATTCGGAAAAGTGGCTTCGCTTTTTGAATTCATTTTTAGTCCATTTCCCAATATCATTTTCCATCCAAACCAGTTCATTGCAACAATTAAACGTGTCTTGTTCGGTTATTGTATGGATCCCTGATCTCTTAGACCACTACACGCTATGGTGGTATTTTCATAGATTTTTCATTTGTAGAGAATACCATGCGATTCACAATTGCATTTCAAAACTAACGCACTCTTTAGAATTCTCATACGACTCTGATAGAACAATCTACAGAGGTATAATTGATACAGGAGTCACTTCCAAATATCAGTCCCTATATAATCCTGAGACACACCATTTAAACATTTGTTGTGATGATTAAACGTGAACTTGAAGATACCATTGTGCTCAGAATCCCGATTCACGTCGAACGCACTTTTCAGAATTCCCATACCTCTCCCACAAGGCTTTTTGCAGTCACATACCTGTACTTTTATCGAGCTACTGGGGTCACATTAGAGATTTCATATCTACTCGTTTTTTGTCACTTTTAAAACAGCTGAAAACTTCCTAAAAACGCCGTTTTGCTCGCAAATCTCCCGCAAACAAGTTGCACTCCTCAGAAAACTCCCAGAGCAACAACATACACCATCAACCAGACCCCCCAACCCCCAGATCTGCCAATAAACTTCAAATCTTGGTATTTATCAGTATCTGATTTTTTCAGAACACCCAACCCCACATCCGGGTAACTTTAGCTCGTGCAACACTTAAGAAATTTTATTCCACCCAGTTTTTTTTTTCCTCTCCAAGACAATTCGTGAGTACCGCCAAAACAACAGCTGGTTCCCCTTTTTGCGGGGCAACCTGTCGACATGATGATATCGAAACCTACTCGAGCACCTGAGAGTGATTTCTAAAGACTACAACGGTATCTGATCTCGTCTAAAAAATTGATTTTTTTTCCATTCCCATCGCTAACAAAGAACCCCCCCCCCCTCTTTTCTCTCCCTCCTATATAATGAAAAAGAACAATCTGAATTCGTTATACCCTCACCCATACCCTTATGTGGTAGACGTCGTACCACCGGTGATACACAATCCCATCTCGGTGCTGTACTTTGTGTGTAGATGGATCTTTGGCGGGCCAGCGTCCCCAGAGTATAGAGCCGAGTATGTCGATGGTGTAGTTCGGGCTGTGGGCGACAGCAAAATGGGTCTGTGGCGCGACGGGTTCTTCGGCAAGGGCATTCTGTCTCGGTCCGAGCCGTCGTGGGACATTCGCAGCAAACGGCGGCTTGGGTTGCACGTTGAGGAGGGTGTCTATGCCCCCGAGGAGGTGACTCAGTTTCGCCGAGAACAGCGGCAGCACTTCAAGGCCGAGCGAGCCAAGGCCGACGAGGAGGAGCTCAAGCGACGCCAGGACATCGACAAGGGTCTGCTTTTGGAAGACAAGAAGGACGAAGAGCTGCGGCCAGTGCGACCTGAATTTGACCGAGACGCGTTTCTGGCGAAAAACTACGTGGGAACGCGACGAACCGAGGACGACGAAGTCGTTGACGAACAGGGCAATCTCGTCAACATTGAGTTTCTCCAGCTCATGGACGTGGAAGCGCTGTTTCTGCATCTGGCCTTTGGCATGCCAGTCTCGGATATGAACGTTCAGCAGCTGGTGGCCGAGTTTTCGCGCAAAGACCCGCTGTTCCTGACCCACTACGCCGTCTACCACCACTACCGGTCGCTCGGATGGTGCGTGCGGTCCGGAATCAAGTTTGGAGCGGACTTTCTGCTCTACAAACGAGGTCCGCCTTTCACCCACGCCGAGTTTTGCATCAAAGTCATGTCCACAGCCGACCCCATGCCGGACTTTTGGTGGCAGTCCAACCTCTGTCGAGTCATTGGCGGAGTCAAGAAGACCACCGTCTTTTGTTTTGTGGAAAAGCCGAGCTTCGACTCCTCGGAGATAACCGGAGATAAGCTGGTTGCCCTGCTTCCCAAGTTCAAGGTCCGAGAGATTGTCTATCGTCGATGGATTCCTTCTCGAAACCGAGATTAGCGGCTGTTGGAGGTCCGTATATAGTATTTATTCATTGTATTTATCATGAAAGAGGATGAAGATGGAGGGAGGGTCAAGAGCATATGGACGGGTGCTGTGGCTTTTCTGAGGTGGTCTTTGTTGCAAATGGCGAGTTGATGAAGGTGGTGACTTGTTTTTTTTTTCAAGTTCCCCGTTATTGACAGAAACTGAGTCACTGTGGTATTACATTCAAACGATACTGTATACAGAGTACTGTAGAACGTTAGAGGTTGGACAAGTATCTAAAGAGTATGATGTTTGTCATCTGACGATACTGATTGAAAACCATTCATCCATCTCAAAATCTCTTGTCCTTTTTGTTTTGAAAGGACTTACCAACATCTCAAGTTCGCATTGATTTGAAAGGACTAACAAGTCACTGACCTCTATCAATGGGTCTCTTCTGAAACCTGCTGAGAAGTACAGTAATCGAAAATCTGAAGAGTGCATTCTTTTTCAAATTCACTTACGAATACATTGGCACCAAAAAGTCATGTCCAGTGTCATTTTTGAATCATGTACATGGTTCTGATCCTTGAGTGTCTATCATCCTCACATTCAAATACGACTCTAGCCTAAACAATGATGACGAAAATCGTAACTGAAAATACACTCCTAGAACCCCATCCATCCCGGTCAGCCCATCTTGGACGCTAACACACCTGATAAATCTATAAATATCAATTACTGTACATTTTCCAGGAAATACCCTTGTCAAAGCTCTCCCAAAAAGGCCTTGGTCACCCAAGCGCAATCTCGCTGTCCATCAACGGCCTTGGAACCGGCGTCTGACTCGTCGTAGCCGTCTCCCGGCTTGGAAATGCACACGTAGCCGGAATTGTCGGGGTACAAACACTTGATTTCTGAAGCGGGGAACTGGCAGGGACAGTCAATTGGAGTCTTGACACATGCAAGAGTATCTGGGCAAACATGTCCTTCACATGCGACTGTGTTAGTGGGGCTGTGTATGTGTTTGTAACGACATACGTGTCCTTTCTTCCTTCTGAGTGACACTCACCTCTATGGTATTCTTGATTGTGCCATGATTCTTCCACTGTAAACTCCTTTTTCAGCATTTGGTTGAAAAAATCTCCAAACATGTGTGCTTGGACAATTGCTGCGCATGCAATGATACCTGTTAACTTCATTTTTCAGTTGTGGTTGAGGTTTCGGAGTTGTAAAAATGGTGATAATGTATCGTGACACGTATTGTGGTTTAGTAAAGTTGTGCATATGCATGAACTCAATCTAAGTCATGTGACTGACTAGAGACTGGTGTGGGTTGGAAAGAGTGGGAAAATGAAGTAAATTGCTACGAGTACATCTCTTGTGATATTCAAGATATCTAGGAGTACCGATTAATTGTTTTTTTGGTACTTGTACTGCTGTTTTTTAGGTTCTTGTGAGTGTCAAGTGGTTATGAAATTAATTTAATCTCTTGTGCGCTCAATACCTTATAATTCCTTATAATTCCTTAAAAGCGGTTAAAAGCGGTTAAAAGCGACTAAACCCGGAACACTACTTTTCTTGTAGTTGTTTCCTTCACTTCTCAATACCTTATAATTCCTTAAAAGCGGTTAAACGCGGTTAAACGCGACTAAAGCCGAAATTTGACCTGTCACATCCATCTCTGGTCGAGGTTTGCTTATGTAAGCATCTCTCAAAAAGAAATACGTTCAAATGGTTGATTCAGGCCGATCAGGAGTTGGTACTGGGTGTCACGTTATACGGTCTGTATCGTTCCTTTTGTTTCTTTCGTTTCTTTCGTTTCTTTCGTTTCTACCCTTTCTTTCAGAACTTGTTTAGCTGGAACAGCTATGATTTTATCGAATTGGAGGCCTGAATAGTCCTTCCTGGACCAGTTTTCTTTATTTAGAATTATAAGAAAAACACACTGTTCAAATACTTCATTTTCACAAATCTTCCCAAATCATTTGGTTATGTTTGTATCAAGGCAGTGCTGTTATTTTCTCTGGGAAATGTACCCAAATGTGACCATCACACACTTACAGGTGAGAACCGGTTCTGGAGACTAAACGAACATTATCCCTGTAGATCTCTGTTGACCCCTTACTCGCACGTCAAACGCTGATTACTGTATGATCTTCATCTCTTGGTTCTCTATCTGTTTGACATTGAGATGGGATATGAGCTGTTTGACATTTTGGCGTACATTCATATTATCATACTAAAAGATGTTACAGTAAGGGTAAGAGAATTCTGAAAAGTGCATCTAACAGGAAATTCGATTATACAACCAATGATACCTGTTAAATATCTCTATCGCCACTCAGCAACCAGTTCTAACGGCTAATCTTTGACCAGAACTTTTGTAGCAAGCCTGTCTAAGATTCATCTCATTCAAAATCAACTACTCTGTACTCTGTACTCTATACAAGCTCAAGTCAATGGACCCACTCTCCACTTTTCCACACTCCTTCCTCCACCCTTTGGAATTTTCAAAAAAGAAAAAAAGTTGATTCGGTTTTCAGTTGCTTTTCACAGCCCCGGAGAGACATGACAGACGTCACACTGAAATGGGCAAGTCCAGAGATGTGTCTATCAGTCATTCCGGACTTGGATTTTGAAGTTGTCAATTTTGACGGAAGATGTCATGCATAGCAATTTATTCCAGACAGGACTTTGAAACAGGTTCTTGAGAGGCTATATAGACATGTAACTAGCATTACAGTGATTCTGAAGCGATTCCGAACAGAATGCACTCTTTGGATTTTTTATATCTCCTCTAAAAGTGAAATTATCATGGCATGGTCACATGTCAATCTTGTTGACCACTCTATGGTAATCTTCTCTTTTAGTAGTGGTCCAATCCATCCATGTTTTACAAACACTGTCACTCAAACGCTGTCGTGATCACTCGAAATCACACTGTTGACATGACTTTTCTCGGAATACGCCGCTTTATATTTTTTTTCTTTTTTTTATCTTTTTTATATATTTTTTTTGTTTTTCGAAATTTGAATTTGTTCCTCGGGTCAAGATAAGGCAACCCGTACAGCCCGTACTTTGATAGTTTGGAAGATCTCCAAGACGTCATTGGAACAGATATGGATATGCGCATGTGTCTCTTCTGACAATACTTGTTTCAGAACGTGAATACATATCTTTACACTGTAGTCAAGTCTCAGGTTCATCATGTTCGGTACTCTGTACCTGAGTTTTGTTTTTCACACTCGCTAGTTTAGACCCGTCTCAGATGAGGAATGTGTTAGAGATGCTGAGACATGACTAATGGACACACCGATACGGGTGGATTCTTGTTTTTTGGGTCTCCTTTTTTCCCTCTTTCGGTCGTCTTTGCTTTTGGTCATGTTTTGGCATGTTTTAATTTTATGATTGGGACTACCGGTAGCTGCGGCAAGTCCTGGTTTTATGTTGCAGAAGTGGGGTCTCTTTTGGGGGTGTTTGCGACACGTTAAAGCAAATCTGAAAAGTGCATTTTGATCGGATTGCGATTCTGAAAAAGATGGCACCAAGTACATCTTCACATCTCTCTTTTTGCGACTTTTGAACGGCCTGATTCTTCTACTTTTTGACCTGCTTTAGATTTGGCGTTCATGAAACCGTCTCTCTGCAGGGACAGTGTTGGGAGATGCAAGGGGTGGATGAGACTTTTGTATATTGAGCGGCTTTTTTTGGTTGCCGAAAAATAACAACTGTGAAAAATGTGTTGGAAAAACGACTTGGAACGTGATTTTTCAGAAAGAACAGAAATCACCTTTGAAGTGAGCATTCTTGGTGGCTGTAATCACCAATTTAACGCGCCCCATTAGCTCCAAAATTCACTTTTTCATGGGCTACTCTGTAGACTAGACTGAGCTTTGAAGCGTAAACTTGTCATCAAACAGTGGACCTATCATAGCTTCGTTGTGGAACTAGCTAGAAGCAAACGGGTGGCACCACCGTGTCCAGAATCAAATTCTGGTCATGATGCACTCTTGCGATTTGCTTTTGAACCACTCTCTCGTGTTTTGGTCCCGGTCTTCTGGTAGCTAAATATGGATCAACATTATGACGTCAGCAGCATATAGTCTAGTCCATGAAATTATATTTTTGAAAGTAAGGGTCCCCCCTTGTGGGAGAGAGATCTGGAACGGTCAACAACATATTCAAAGTGACTGAAAAGAAGGAATTTTGTCTGGGAAAAAGCCCAGGAGAAGCGAAACGACACGGTAGTGATTTGTAAAAGTCCAGATAGACGGTTCTGTCGTTTTAGTGTCAAAAAACAGCCATTTTTGGCCCTTTTGCTACTGACGGACATTTATGGCCCTTTTTCAAACCCAATGATTCGGCTATGTCCAGCTACTGGCGTTGAAAGACAGATAACGGCGGTAAAAGTAGTTCAGGTCCGGTTGGGCCGGGTTTGACTGGGATGAATTTTTGGCCGAAAACCCGAAATTGCGAATAAAATCGAATAAAATGGCAAAAAATTTGAAAACAACTGGAAACCCGTTTTCGGCGCCATTCATTCGTCTATATTATGAGTGCCACGGTCTAGGTAGCGTCATACGATGGCAAGCCGTTGATGGTACCTGCCAAGTCATCTTGGTATCTGAAGGACATATATGTGCGCCATTTATTTACCCTTTTTTTGAATTTCAAAATGACGCACATTTTTGTCCGACCAAAAAGGTCCCTCTAACAACTGTGTTAAAGGTGCTACAAGAATTCTGAAAAGTGCGTTCGTCTGGAAAGCGCTTTCTGAATCCAATGGTACTTTCCACGTTCTTCTAAGACAGCTACACCTTCTTCTAGAGACACCGCCGCCCACTCTTGAAGGACATAAATGTACGCCATTATTATCTAAACCAAACTCGTGCCTCTGACATGCACAGTGTACCTGATGGAAGCGCATGACGTCAGAAAGCCATCTACTGTGCCCTTAGAAACACCAAAACCCCCTTTGGAAACGCAGTAGAGAGAGATACGGCCGCTTTCCGGGCGATGTAGCCACTTTGTGTCTTGCTAATATAAAAGGCTCGTCTTTTCCGCTTTCTTTCCGGCCATCAAACCAACAAACACCCTCACACACACACACACTCAACATGACTTCTCTAGACTTTACTCTCAACAACGGAAAGACCATTCCTGCCATTGGTCTGGGAACCTGGAAGTCCACCACCGAAGAGGTGGCTGGCGCCGTCGAGTGCGCTCTCACCGAGGGCAACTACAGACACATTGACACGGCCTTCAACTACCGAAACGAAGACGCTGTGGGACTCGGAATCAAGCGAGCCATGGAAAAGGGCGTCAAGCGAGAGGACATCTTTGTCACCACCAAGATCTGGGTCACCTACCACGACCGAGTTGAGCAGAACCTCGATCTTTCGCTCGAGCGACTTGGACTTGACTACGTCGACATGCTGCTCATCCACTGGCCCGTTCCTCTCAACCCCAACGGTAACGATCCCGTCTACCCTCTGCGGGAGGACGGATCTCGAGACATTGACGAGTCCGGATCGCAGCCCAAGACCTGGAAGCAGATGGAGGCGGTGCTGAAGACTAGCAAGACCAAGTCCATCGGCGTTTCCAACTTTTCCATTCCCTACCTCGAGGAGCTTCTCAAGGACGCCGAAGTCGTTCCTGCCGTCAACCAGGTCGAGCTGCATCCTCTCCTTCCCCAGCTCGAGCTCATGGAGTACTGCAAGTCCAAGAACATTGTCATGACTGCCTTTTCGCCCTTTGGCTCGGTTGGCGGGCCTCTTCTCAAGAACGAGCTGGTTCTCAAGCTGGCCGACAAGTACAAGACCTCTCCCGGCGGCATTCTCACCTCTTACCACATTGGAAACGGCACAGTTGTCATTCCCAAGTCTGTCACCAACTCTCGAATCGTCGAGAACGGAAAGTCTGCCGTGACTCTCTCTCAGGAGGATCTCAAGTCTCTCAACGACCTCCACAAGAGCGAGGGTATCCATCGAACCTCCAAGCCCAAGTGGGGTGTTGATCTCGGATTCCCCGACTTTGACTTTTGCTAGGCTGTGATACGCAGAGATTAACAAATATTTATTAGACATAGAATTAGAATTGATTATTGATTGAGAGAGATGAAGTGTAACTGTATGAACTGACGGGTTGTGGTTGTAGAAGCGGTGTATATCTGATCAATGGGGTGGTTGGAGAATGATGCACTTTTCTGAATTTGATTTGCTCGCCTTTGGATCTTGTAGAATGGTCATGTGATTTTCATGAGTTTTTATATTTTATTTTATTTATTTTATTTTATTTTATTTTATTTTATTTTATTTATTACTCGTCTTAATGTTCATGTTAACATGTATGTACGTAGATTTTGACATACATGACAGAGATGACTGATCACGATCTCAATAATCAACATAAAACCGATTCCAAGATCCCACCACAATACCCATTTCAATACGAGATGAATCATCTATAGAGTACAGAGTACTTGCATCCATCACGACACCGGTATTGCCCACTTTCATCTTGCTGATTAAGCATTTATCCCATACATACATACATGCATCTGAACTGCTTTCTAACCACCTTCAAGTTCAAAATGAAGTAGCAACAAGTCACCAAAAAAAGATTGCGGCACCCAGGATTCTCGTATGGTCTCCCACTACAATACTAACTGGGCTCTCAAGAGCTTGACTATGGCTGATCAGACGGGAAGCCGTATTTTCTCCAGGATATGGCCGCAACCGAGATTGCAACAAATGAGTGCCTTCGACCAGATTTGAACTGATGATCTCAGCATTACTAGTGCTGCGCCTTACCACTTGGCCACGAAGGCATTTGTTGAGACTGAAAAAAAGGTGGGGTATAGGCGGTGTATTGGGGGTTGAGGAGGCGAAAATGGGTCAAAAACGGTTTTCAAGCAGTTTCTCTGGGTCAATTGCGAGAACAGGAGTCACTGGAGTTTTCAGATGGTCGAAATTCCTTTATCTGAGTGTCTTTTAAGTGACATGTGGTCATTTCTGATCTGTTATAAGTTGTTATTAAGTTTGAAACAGAGGTTGGGTATATATGGTTGAATTAGCTCTTATAAAGAATTAGGATGATTATGAAAGAGGTGGCCGATAAATCAGATAAAAACGAGTTCTTTCTGAACCAACAGTAGTTATAGTAGATTGAGACGATTATCGAGTATAAAACTATTGTTTCAATTACCAATAGTAGTCAAAATACTCATACAAATACGTCTCTTGAGATATCTTGGTACACATGTTTTTAGAGATGGGTGGAGATATGAAAGTAGTATCGTTTGATTCAGAATCATTATAGCGATAATAATTTACCCACTAATCTGTAAATCTCAATGTCAAGTGTTTAAATATCAGTTATATTTCCCAATAGAATGTGTTTCTAATAAGATACTATTCCTAAGAGTGTACTCCCTAACGAATATAATTCCATTAAGAACCTACTCACAACCTCTCTACAAAACCACCAACTGATACAGTGCAAAACCACCAAACTCATATATACAATACATTCTTTTACTTGTCAATCCCTCCCCTCATGTCCCATTCATGGTCTATCGTCTTCATCTTCATCACTGTCGCTATCACTACCCTCCTCACTCTCTTCACTGTCGTCCTCGCTCTCCTCTGTCGACTCCTCCTTCTTGGCCTTCTTGACAGCCTTGACAGACTCTTCCTCGGGGGCCTGGGCCAGAAACTCGTCCTCTTCGGCATCCTCAACCACGTCCTCATCGGCTCCAGCAGCGGCAGCTCTCTTCTGAGCGTTCTGCTTGCCCGAAGCCTTGGGTTTTTTGCTGGAGGCTGTGTTGTCGGCGCTCTGCAGATCGATGACAATCTCGCCGCTCTTGATGGCCTGGGCAAACTCCGCCCGGAACTCGCTTCGGATCTTGGAAGACGTCTCCTCCTCAATGTTCTCCTTGGGGTACAGCGACACGTACTTCTGGCCCTGGGGGAAGTGGATTGTGTAGGCCAGGTCCACGGTGTACTGCTTGACGAGCTGCTCGGCGTCCTTGCGCTTGGACCGCGAGTCTGCCATTTCCACGAGCTTTCGCGCCTGCTTGACCTTGCGCGACGCCTTTTGCCGCTCAAAAAACCGAATCATGTGGTATTTCTTGGCGATTTCCTGCTCCTTGCGGCCGTTCATGAGATCGTCCAGCTCCGACTTGTAGGCCGTCAGCGCTCGCTCGATTTCGATTTTTTTCGCCTCGTCCAGCGGTTTGGGTCGTCTCAACAGTCGCTCCAAGTCTCGGACTTTGCGCTTGAGCTTGGCGGAGCCGTCGCCGCCCTTGGCTCCCTCGATCTCCCGGGGTCCGCGCCGTCGCTTTCGGGGCTGCTGCTGCTGTTGTGGGCGTTCCATAGCTGTGTTTTTGTGTGTGTTGTGGACCTGTCTGGGTTAGTAGACTTGAATTAGGCATATGCAGCAAAATATTTTAGTCTTTCTCCTCCCAATGGAGATATCGGATTTAGGGAATGTGAGGTTCGATAAGGTTTTTCAGGGGGGGTGTGACTTCCAGCCTACTGCTGTAGATATGGGGACTAGAAGTGGGCGTGATTGAAAAGTCGTGTGGGCGTGGAATTGAAATTCCAAAAAGTGCGTTGATTTGAAAATCACATGGTGAGTGTCGTTATTGCGTTTTTCTGGCTCTTCAGATAGGTTGCTAGTGGATTTAGTCCTCTGATAGCTGCATTGATCTGCAGAGAGTACTCTGTAGTTTAGAAGACGTTGATCGATTCTAAAGAAGAAAACACAGCCATTTGGAAGAAACCAAAAAGTGATTTCGCTGAAGAAAACAATTCTGTATCTAGCTGAGCTGGTTATATGTCTTCAACTCCCCTGAGGCGTGTTTTGATACGTGATATGAAAATCGGGGTGAAATCCGAAATATGTATCACTCTTCAATTCATCCAAGGTCGGAACAGTCTCTAAAAGTCGCAGCGGAGGGCCGATTGAGATTCTGAAAAGTGCATTCATCGTAATTTGTTATTATTAGCAGGATAGAGCTGACAAATTGTTGAATATGTGATTCTGGTAGGTGTTTAGTTAGACCTCCTTTCCACATTAAGAAATGAATCAAGCAAACTCTAAAAAAAGATGGTCGAAATGTCAAGATATGACGCACCTAATCTAGCCCGCCCTCTCTTCAGCAAGATAACTCCTATCAACGACTGTTCTGGCTGAATTGAAGAAATTCTAAAGAGTGCATCTTGATTGATTTTGGATTTCAAACGCGAAAATACCGTTTAAATACCCCCAACTTTCCTACAGCAGCCAATAATAGGGGACAGAGATGCTCTTGAAGTTTCTTCTCTGCACAAGAAATTGAGAATCAAGGGGAAACAAATTATGAATGCAATTCCTAGAGGAAGAAAAGAAGAATAATAGCCAAAGGTCGTGGGTGATTGAAACAGTCACTGGACGTCTCACGAATGACGTCGTGTCCGATGTGAAATTATTGCTTCAAAATTATTCATCGAACGATTTCCGGTTTTTAAAACACGTAAAAACTCACATGAGACCACCAAGATGCATACATCTGATTTCATTTATAACATTAGCATTAGAGTGAGGGCTTCACTCTTTTATAAGAGAGAAAGTAAGTGAATCAAATCGGTCCAGACTTTAGAACGAGAAAGAGGTCACTGTAACGTCATGGATAGAACAGATATGGCGAATCCAAAGAGACAGTTCTTTTCCAAATTCTCTTCTCTATCGAACGGTACCGGTTAAACCCCTCCAAAGCCGCCCCCACAACCGTTATTTTCACGGTGCTGTTGTAAATTTACCCGTATTACGCCTAGTCCCAAAAAATCAAACCGAAATTTCTGTTACTCGCTTTTAGGAGTAAAAGAGGAGAGCCTCAGTAATGCTGCTACAATAGACATGTTTCACCAAATCCATGTGAACTTCAAATAGTGAAGTGGACGTAAGACACAACCCATTGGAACACGCGATAATGTTGCCACAGACGCGAAAAGACGACCATTCGATAGCCCTCGCCGCGCCGAACAATATGGACCAGAAAATATCCCCATTTGCCCAGCCAATCGTCATCTTAAGGCGCACCTTCTCCTAGGGGTCAAGTGGGCCTCATCTCCCCCTAACACCCTAAAACCCAAATTCACCGCATCCCACTTGCCAAAGGTTACCCTACTGCCAGATCACGTACATGTCTACAGGACACAGACAGACCCTCCCCCTTACAACTAAACACAACTCATACACACAACAACTTCTAAACATGTCTTGGCAAGGTGAGTAACGACAGAGTCACAGACGTGCCCAAGGGCCTGTTCCCGACCCTCTGAGGCCGCTCCCCACGAGCGCAAACGCCGCTAACACAGCTTATGTTGATAACCTGGTGGGATCTGGTAATGTCGACCAGGCCGCCATCTTTTCCCGGGCCGGTGACTCCGTCTGGTGCACCACCTCCGGCTTCTCCGTGTCTCCCGCTGAGGTGCTGGAGCTGGCCAAGGGCTTCGATGACCCCTCTCCTCTCCAGGCCGGCGGCCTGCACATCCAGGGCCAGAAGTACTTCCTTCTGCGAGCTGACGACCGATCCATCTACGGCAAGCACGAGCAGTCCGGCATCATTGCCGTTCGAACTGGCCAGGCCATTCTCGTCGGACACTACCCCGAGGGCATCCAGCCCGGCGAGGCTACCAAGGTCGTTGAGGCTCTTGGTGACTATTTGATCAAGGCTAACTATTAGTTAATGATATGGTATGATATGAGTGCGGCAAGTGGCAATTGGCGAATCGACGAAATGATTCCAGGGGGTGACGTGCCAATTGAGTGTGGGGAGCAAGTCTCCGTAGTAGTGGCCGTAGTCTGGGGGTGAATGTGTGGTATTGTGCATATCACTAGTGCATGAGGGGGTGCCTGCAGTAAGTGTGGCAGGGGCAGTGGCGATGGCAGTTGCACTAGCGCAATCATTCAGGAAAGGGTGTAATTGGACCGTAGGAAGTCCCATCCTGAATCAATTGCAGTTGCAATTTTTCTACGTACTCTAGTCTGGCTCATCTCTTCCAGTAATATCTGGATGTACATCATGTCAAATCACAAAGCATAACGTGTACATGTATGAGTAAGCACTTGAGATAGAAAACGTCATGAATATTGAAGTTGTCATACTCTAATAAGCAGATGTGTGTTCAGTGACCCATTGCGAGTACATAGAACTGATTGAAATTTCTGTAGCACGAAAATTGCGTGATATCTCCTTTCCATATCTACTAATGTTCTTATTGGTCAAGTTTACGAGATCCAAAATCGGCTTATCACCAGAACTACTGCTAAAAGAACCTCAACTACAGAAATAAACCCATTTTCTTGATCTTTAGATCATTGCAAGTCGATTGCACTACTTGATATTTCGATAACTCATTGAATGCAATTCCTAGAAAGAAAAAAAATCATCTTCGAGAACATTCATTCAGTTCTCAAAACAGTCAAGTATAGAACATTAATTTCAATGACTAATACGCAGCTTATCTGAATATTCATAAATATATATTAATTAAACAACTGTACCCATATCTATTACCATTTTCAAACCTGCCGGAACTCGGCACAGCTTGACACATAATGTACCTGGACTTCTCCAGCCATGATCAGGACCACCAGTAGCACTAACAGAACCACCAGACCGTACCGTACCAGCACTGACACCATTCAAACACTGCATTTATACAGGCAGAATTCTCACGCCAGCAAGTCTGTCAATCACTGGGGCAACAGCCGGATGACTAAGCACGGGTCCAATCACGGGCATTGATCTCAAAAAGGCGACAATGACGGCAAAAAAGTCTCCAAACAGGGCCAGAATTCCCACCATTTCAATGGCAAATCCAATGAACGGTCGTCGAATGAGAATCAGGAAAATGCCCAGCGTAAAGGCTATCGATCCTCGCAACTTGTTTCGTCGTGCGAAAAAAGCCAGGGTCTTTTGGGGGCCAATCAGCAGTGTGATTCCAATGAGGAACAGAATCTGTGTTAGACACCATGTGGGGGATACGTGTTAAAAAAAGAATCGACACAAAAAGGACGAATGGAAAAAAAAAAAAAAAAAAGCAAACCATCATTACCCAAAAGTAGTTAACTCACATTGCCAAAAGCCATAAGAGCCGAGTCGAAAAAGGTCATAATTCCCAGAAAAAGGAAAAAGACACCTGTGTTAGTGCTGTCTGTGTCCCTCCCCTCACGTTGTCGACATTGCCACGTGTCGTTATTGTGTCGCTATCGTATCACAAAGTGTCGTTAGATTTCGTGTGTTATGTCGTTACGCGTCTCCCCTCAACTCACCTCCAGCTGTAAAAGCTGCTCCAAATTCTGTATTAGTAATGATTCCTTAGCTGCCACGTGTCCTCCTCCTATTGGCCTCAGCCCCTCCCAAAGCACTCACTTTGCATGTCGCTAAACATTTTGTCGTTTTTTTCTCTTTCTGCTGTTCAAGTGATAAGATCACGTCCGGATTCCAAAATTTAAATTTTGAAATCTCGTGCAAAACGCCCCCAAAAGTCACGTGCCCAGTGGCGCAGGGGGAATGACGCGATAAGTGTTTCTGGCACCATGAAAGCGTTCAGGTGTCACGTGACTTGTGTCGTACGAGACGGTGCCATTGCTTGAGCCTCTGTTGATGATATACCAGCTGCACTAGCTGCAATTTTAGCTATGGCTATCTACAGTATTATTAGTTTCGCGTGAGTATAGAGACGAAGCATAAGTTGGTTTTAGGGGAGTCATGTCAAGTGGATGTTGCAGCTGAACGAGGGCTGTAAGAACGGTACCGTTGAACTCGGAAAGACTCGCCGAGCAGTTTGCACTCTTTGGAATTCTTGTAGCCTAACCGCAGCGGATTTTGAGTGGTTGAGGTGGTAGTAGGAGGTAGATAATATGCAGACGCGTTAGAAAAGTTATGAATGTGCAATGAAAGCGATGCTAGGGAGGTGCTGTACAATTCTTTACCCTAATAGAAAGATATTTAAGGATACCATTTGATTCCAAATTTCATTTTAAAGCGAATGCACTTTTCAGTTTGTAGATATCTCCTATATTGTGTCATTTATATGAGTCCTTCTGGTGATCCTTCCAGTCCTACATTACAGCATTATTTAATTTTTATTTCATTTTTATTTCATTTTTACTTTATTTTAAAAATTACTTCATTTTCTTATTCCAAGAATTCAACATTAACCTCCAACATTGCATACAACCCCAGCTTGTTCATCTCGAAATCGTCTTCTCATCTCAACACCACAAATGACACAATTACCCATGGATCCGAGCATGGATAAAATCCTGCTGTTTGGCGACTCAATCACACAGTACTCGTGCAACCAAGAGCTCGGATTCGCGCTGGCTCCAGCTCTCCAGCACCTCTACCAGCGGAAACTGGACGTGGTAGTTAGGGGATACTCGGGGTACAATACCAACCAAGCCGTTCAGTTTTTCCACAAGGTTCTGGAGCAGGAGCAGCGAGTCAGACTAGCTGTCATTTTCTTTGGATCCAATGACTGCGCCACAAACGAACAAAATGTGCCGCTGGACCAGTACAAGGAAAACCTGGAAGCAATGGCCACACAGGCGCTGAAAAGAGATATCAAGGTGATTGTGGTTGGTGCGGCCACCCACGACGAGATTTCCCGTCGCGAAATGTTCAAAAATGACCCTGGAGTCAATCCCAGGTCGTCCCAATTGCAAAAAGACTATGCAGATGCCGCCTGTCAAGTCGCTCTGAAACTGGGGCTGCCAAGCATCCATTTGTGGCACGCCTTTGCCAAGTCTGCGGGCTGGTCCGCGGGAATGCCCTACCCCAGCAGTCTGGAAGGTGAAGGAAAACAAGACGCCACAGACATCACCGAATATCTCTCAGATGGATTGCATTTTGCCGGACCAGGATATCGAATTTGGTACGAAGAGCTGGTGCAAGTCATTGCCGAGCGATATCCAGAGCTGCAGGCCGATAACCTGCCGTTTGTGATGCCTCTTTGGCGAGAATTCTATCAATGATTGGATTTGACACAGGGGGGTGATATTGTAATCAGTGGACACTAACGACTCAGCGAGGGAATTGCACTGTGCCGTTCGAATCAGAATGGCATTGCGGAAGATTACAATCTCTAGACTAACCTGGTCAACATAAAATCAGCCCCCACAAGATTTCTTGTTACTCAATGTGTCCTCTGATGGAGCAGACATGCTATACAGTACTGTACTACAGGTAATGCGACACTCTTTAAACCAATATATTATACAAAACTATTCATCATCGCTATCAATGACGCGTCTCTTCTTGACCCCAACATCCGCCTCTTCCTCATCATCGTCGTCGTCGCTCAAATCCCGACGATTTTTGTACAGCTTGGCACCATCGGATTTCAGCTTTTGCAGTCGCTTTGCTCGCCGTTTTTCCTCTTCATCATCCTCCTCCTCATCGTCGTCGTCCACAACAAAGTCGTCTTCCTCGTAGGCGTTACGAGAAGCCGAGTCGTAGTTGTGTTCCTCCTGCTCGTCCTCAATCATTGCATCGGCAGCAGGCTTGCCGAAATCCTCCTCGGCCTGGCGTCGCTTGGACTCGAGCTTTCGTCGAGCGGCATGGGCCATGTTTTCGGCCTTTTCGGCCTCTCTCTGCACCTTGTCGGGATCGTCGTAGGTGGCCCATTGCGACACGGACGCAGACTTGAGCGACCGCTTGGCAAGCTCTTCCGTGAGCCGCTTGTGCGTGAGACTCTTGGTGGACGTGGGCACGTAGGTAAAGTACTCCGACAGCACTCCCGAGGTCTGCAGCACCTCCTGGTCCGGGTGCGAAACGGCCAGCGACGTCTCCTGCACGGGCTTTCGGATCACGTCAAACAGCTCCTCGCCCAGCTGCAGCGATAGCGAGCCGTCGCTCCACTTGACAAACCGGGCGTTGGACTCTCGCGTGACTGTGGCTCCGTCTCCCTTGCCGTACTTCCACCGAACCGTGTTTTCGGCCTGCGTCTTGAGCCGCTGCGACTTGGACGTGTCCGCGGCACTGGTTCCCTCCTCGGCGGCCTGGAGAAACGCCGACGAGTCAAACGGATGTGGATCGACCTGCAGAAACGCCGGAACTCGACTGAGAAACAGCTTCTGGCCGGGCTTGTGCGACGGCGGGTACCGCGGCAGCGCAATCTCCAGCTCCTGCTGCTCAATCTCCTCAAACTCGTCCTCGTTTTCGTCGGCCATTCGCTCTGCCGTCGATCGGGTGTCCACGGGCTGATCTTCGTCTCCAAAGAGGTTTTCGTCGGCATCAATGTCCGACAGGTCGCTTTCGTCGTCGTCCTCGGCGCCCGCAGCCGTCACACCGTCGTCGTCGTCGTTCTTTGTGTCTTTTGAGTCGCTTTTCGGGTCCTCCTGCTCGTCGTTTTCATCTCCGAAAACGTCGTTCTCCAGGCTCTTGGACGCGGAATCACCCTGCGTGGCGTGGTTCACCTCGTCTTCCTCGTCCGAATCGACAATCACACGTCGGCTTTTCTTTTCCATGGTGCGTTTTGTGTGTGTTGTGAGTGGGCTAGATGTGCTGCTTCTCAGACACTGGTGATGTGCATGTCGAAAGATGCAGGACTTTGAGTTTGCTTAGTAAGCGTTCCAAAGTTCAGTTTGCCAAATTCTGACGATTTAGGGGAGGTTCATTTAAAACCTGACTGGTGCGAATATTTGAACATCTAGTTTGTCAGATACATGGAACCGGCAATTTGCTGAATATCTCTTTTTTTAGAATCTCTCCAATGTAGCTATACGGTGTTTTATTCTTGAGTGAAGATGGTTGAAGGTGGAGATGGCTTGTTGGCTATTTAGTTGGATGTAATTTTTAGAGAAAAAGATGAGATTGAGGAATTGTTTCTTTTTTTTTGACCAGAAAACAGACAAATATAAATAAGACAAATATAATTGTAAAGACAAGTAAGACAGAAATGCACCTTGATCATTAGCACCCAAAACACTATACATGGACACTACCATAAAGAGTACAGTTACGAGTGCTCAGTGAGATCCAATATCTGTTATATGAGGGTACAAACAGGTACAATAGAATCCGTTAGCAATTCTCATCCGAATGCACTCTTCAGAATCTCTACAACGTTTCTCAGATTTTTTTCAACCAAACCGTCCTTGACTCTACATTCATTCTTATTTTTTATTCCAAGGTAATATATCAATTAATACATCTGTACTAAATCAACATTACCTTTAAAAAATTAATTCACACAACACTACAGAGCACCAACAATACAGTACCATACCATAACATATAACCACACTTCGCTAAACCTGAATCTCCAACTCGTACTCGATATCCAAAGCATCGTTGATGCAATGAAGCACAAGAATCTTGGACTCGTAGCCTCGGGGAACAAGAATCTCGGACCGCATGGACTTGCCAGGCTGAGGAGACACTCGCTTGATGCCCAAAAGATCCTCGCCGCAGCTGAGAACCACAAACCACGACTCCTTTTGCGGCTTGTGGAACTTGGGACACGGCATTCTAAAGTCGGCGTGAAGAGGCTTGTTCTTGTGGGTCAGAGACACCGAAACGGCTCCCTCCTTTCGCAGATAGTCCACCTCACACACGGGAAGAGTAGAGGCGACCCTGACAAAGTCGTTGACGTTTCGACAGCCCATCTTCTGGGCCACAGTCTTGATCTGGGCGACCGACATGTTGCCCAGCGACTCCAGGGTGGTTTCGTGGGCACCGGCCTCGTTGACAGCTCTATCTCGCGGTCTCATGCCCGGAAGAAGAGACACGGGGTCAGTTTCGGGCCAGGAACCCTGCTTGATGCACTGCATGGCCGTGATGGCCATTTTCACCGAGTTGAGCAGTCCCAGCTCCGCCACAGTGTCCACCGCTGCCTGCAAGATTCGCAGCGTCTGATCCAGCACCGAAACAGTGTCCTGGATGTAGTCCGTGATTGGCAGCTTGACACGCGACATGTACGCCTGCAGCAGCAGGAAGACCTTCACGTGAGGGTCCCACATGACCAGATCCATGGACTCGCCGGGGTATCTCATTTCCTTGGAAAGCTCGGCGTTGACCAAATCTTCGTTGTGGCGAACGGGCAGCAGATCGTACTCTGTAGCCCGCGAAACCCACGCGAGAACGTCGCGGAAAGTGGACTCCTCGGACGCATCGGAAATGATGAACCGCACCGTCTTGTGCGACAGGTAGTAGTAGGAAGAAATCTTGAGGAAGCAGGTGGCGGACAGGGTGCCGTCGGCGTTCAGCTGGAGACACGACGAGTCAGACAGAGCCTCCAGCGAGTCGTCAATGAGATCGGACAGATACTCGCCCACAGCCTCGGCCGTCTGCTCCTGGATTCCGTAGTAGGTGGGGTTGGAGTACACTCGACGGTAGAGAAAGGTCCAGGAGAGGAAGTCCATGGCGTCCTGGCGCGACTTGATGGAGCCAGTCACAATCTCGGCTCCCAGATGGTCCTCCAGGGCCTTGTGGAGCTGCGACTCGACCGGGAAGCCGACATTCAGAAAGTTCTTGTAAAAGGCCTTCTTGCTCTCCTTGGTGTACACCATGGCGATACCGTTGGTGTCGAAGCCAGGACGGCCGGCTCGACCCATCATCTGCAGGATATCCGTCAGATCCATGTCTCTGTAGGCCTCGATCTTGGCGTCGTAGAACTGCGTGCCCTTGATAATCACCAGATGCGCAGGCAGATTGACACCCCAGGCCAGCGTGGACGTGGCAATGAGAATCTGGATTCGGTTGGCGGCAAACAGCTCGTGCGAGATGCGTCGGTCGCTCTCGACCAGTCCGGCGTGATGCAGACCAATGCCAAACTGCAGCGACAGCTTGAGGGTCTCGTCCTTGACCTGCAGCAGGATCGCCTGCAGCTCGTCCTCGTCCATGCTGAGGAACCGCCGGGGGTTGTCCTCCAGACCGCACAGATGGATGAGATCGAGCGAGGTTAGCCGCGTCTGGCGTCGAGAGGCCACGAAAATGAGCACGGGCTTGGTGGGCGAGTGGCTCTTGATCGCCATAAACGCCGGCTTGTTCATGGTCTTCATCAGCGGGCAAAAGCCGACATTGTCGGGGAATCCGTCAATGTACATCTGCAGCGGCACGGGACGAACGGCCGGGGGGAAGTTGAACAGCCCCTCCTTGACGCCCAGCCATCCGGCCATGTCGGTGGTGTTGGAAACGGCCGTGGACAGTCCCAGAAGCCGCACCTTTCGGCCCGTCTGGCCAGCCACGTAGTTCATTCGGGACACAATCATCTCCAGAATGGGGCCTCGGTCCGAGGCAAGCAGGTGGATCTCGTCCATGATCACCAGAGACACTCCCTGCACGAATTTTCGCGTTTTCCAGTTTCGCGAGATTCCGTCAAACTTTTCGGGGGTGGTGATGATGATGTCGGCCCGTCGCACCTCGCCGGCGTCCGGATTGGAGTCTCCCGTGAGCTCGACGATGCGCTTGAAGCCCTTGAGCCGCTTTCCCCAGTCCTCGACCCGCTCTCGCACCAGCGCCTTCATGGGCGCAATGTAGACGACCTTGGAGCCCGGCTGATCGCGGAAGGCCGCCCACATGGCCAGCTCGCAGGCCACCGTCTTGCCGGAGCCGGTGGGAGAGCCCAGAAACACGTTGGTGTCCATGTGGTAGAGACAGTGGAAACACATGGTCTGCATGGGGTTGAAGAACTGGAACTTGCGGGCGTAAATGTCCTCGATGACGGGGTTGCGCACGGCCTCGATGGGCAGCGGCCGCAGTCGCAGCAGCTTGGTGTGGATGGTCTCGTGGTCCGGCATGATCAGGTGCTTGAACGAAACCGTCTGCACGGTCTCCACGTGGGCCCAGTGGTCGGAAACGAGCCGGACGACGATCTGAGAGGGCACGGGCTGGGCGAGCGGGATCGTGAAGTCAATGGCGTGAACGTCGCGGAGCTTGCGCTTGCTCAGCATGAACTTCTCCACGTGCGAGATGTTGGCATTGTCCGAGGACTCGACCCACAGCCAAAAGTGCTGCACCTTGCCGTGGTAGCGGTCGTCCCAGGTAAAGTCCGCCCAAATGTCGAGGTGCACGCGCAGCACGGACTTGGTGATGGGCGCAATGTCCGCCTCCATCATCATGTACGGGAACCGGTCCACGTAGCGGTACAGCTTCTGCGCCATGGAGTGGTTGTGCACGAGGTCGCCCATCTCCTGGGCACTCATGTCCCGCAGATCGTCGATGGACGGGTCCTTGGCGTCGAGAATGCGCAGAATGTGGTCGGGCAGCTCAAACTGGTACAGCGGATGCGCAAACGGCCACAGCCGCTGGTCAATGGCCTTGCACATGGACAGCAGCGAGTAGGCCACGTTGCCCCAGCGTCGGTTGAGCGCCAGAAAGAACAGGGCTCGCGAGATTCGCGACGCGTTCTGGGCCACGTAGCCCGTGTCGGAGATGAGCGACGACTCCTTGAACTGGTGCCGCGAAATGTACGCCTGCAGCAGCAGGTTGGTCTTGCCCTGGGTGGTGGTGAGCGAGCCGTAGACCTGGCAGGGCATGTCGTCCGAGTTTTGCAGCTTTTCGAGCTCGTCCATCTCCTCGGGCCGGCCCTTGAGTCCGTCAAACTCGCCGGACATGGACAGCAGCGCCAGCACGTCGGCCTCGGAGGCGTCGGGCTTCATCATGGAGTTGAAAATCTCAATGGAGTTGTTGAGCAGGTAAAAGTCCGAGGCGACCCGACCGTTGTCCTTGCTCACAAACGAGCCCACGCGTTCGTCAAAGACAATCATTTGCAGCGTGTGCAGCCGCTGGGCCGCAGCCACAATCAGCTTTCGCCGATGTCCGCCCAGCATGGGGTCGTCCTGGACGTCTGCCCACGTGAGCGCGTAGGCCAGCGGGTTCTTCCGCATCCGCACAAACAAGTAGGTGTAGCCGAGCCACTGCACGCCCTCGTCGACGTTGGTGACGGTGCCCAGCGAGATTTCGGCGTTGAGGTTGTCGATGATCTGCTCCTGCAGCTTGGACTCGATGGGGTGCTGCTCGGTCACGGCCGAGATAAAGTGCGGCAGCCGGTCGAGCGACGTGAGCAGAATGCCGGTTCCAAACTTTTCAAACTGCGGACGTCCGGCTCGGCCGAAAATCTGAATCACGTCGGAAATGCCGAGATCCGTGAACCCGCCCTTCTTGGCCTCGTACACCTGCGTGCCCTTGATGATGACCACGGCCGCGGGCAGGTTGACACCCCACGCCAAAGTGGCGGTGCAGCAGAGCACCTTGATGAGGCCGTCGGCAAACAGCTTTTCCGTGAGGTTTCGGTCGGATCGGAGCATTCCGGCGTGGTGGATGCCGAATCCGTGCTGAAACAGCTCCCGCGTCTCCTTGTTTTTCGCCTTCATCACGTCCTTGGTGTACAGCGCGTAGTTGGGGTCGTCGGAGCACGAAAAGACGTCGGACTCGCCGTTGTGCTGCGCGGCCTGCACGAACTTCATGGCCGACTTGGCCGTGTCCTTTCGGCTGTGCACAAACACCATCACCTGGTGTCCGCCCTGGCCCACCTCCTGGACCAGCTTTTCGTACGCGATTTCGTCAATGTTTTCGCGCGACTCGTTCGAGCCCTGCTTGCCGCGGACGCCGATAAAGTGCTGCTCCAGCGGCACCGGCCGGAACGACGAATCGAAAAAGAACATGCCCACCTCCGGATTGACTCGCAGAAACTGCGCAACGTCGATAAAGTTGGGCAGCGTGGCCGACAGACCGACGATGCGGATCAGCGACTGCGTGGACTCGACCTGCCGCAGAGTTCGCGCCACCAGCGACTCGATCACGGCTCCTCGGTCCTCGTGCAGCAGATGCACCTCGTCGATGATCAGCAGCTTGACCTTGGTCACAAGCTCGTTGTCGCCCGTGGACTTGCGCGTGACCACGTCCCACTTTTCCGGGGTCGTGACAATCACCTGCGTGGCCATAATCTCCGTCTTCGTCAGCTGCATGTCTCCCGTCAGCTCGCGCACACTCACGCCGAGCCACGCCAGCCGCTTGCCCAGCTTGACGACAATCTCCGCAGCCAGCGCCTTCAGCGGTGCCACGTACACAATCTTGAAGTCGTTGAAGTGCACGCTCACCTCGCCCGAGGGACTAATGTCCGAGTACTGGTTGATGGTGCTCAGCACGGCCAGCATGGCCACGTCCGTCTTTCCGGCTCCGGTGGGCGCACAAACAAGCATGTTTTCGTTGGTGTTGTACGCCACGGGATAGACCAGCGACTGGATCTGGTTCAGCGACTTGTAGGCCTTGAAGGCGCCGCGACAGATAATGTCCAGGTCTCCCAGCGGGATGTAGTTGGACTCCACGAGCACAGGCCGCTTTTTGGGGTACGGCACGATGATCTCCTCGTGTTTGTTGAACACTAGCTTCTCGGAGCCCTCGGGAAGACCGTACTTTTTGCCCACACTCGACAGCACGTTTCCGCCGTCTCCAGACATGTAGACGTTGGGGTATTTCTTCTGTGTTGTGACCGGGTTCTTGGGCAGCTCCTTGGCCCGCGCTCGGTTGTCTCTCAGCTGCTGGGCCTTTTGCTCGGGGGTCATGAGCGAGTAGCCGTTGGGCAGGGCAGCAGTGATTTTCTGTGTTAGCTAAAGTCTGGGGGGTTGGGACTTGTTTTGTGTAACGTAAACGTCAGCAGATACTCACGAGATCGCTTCTCTTTTCCAAAAGCTCAATGACAAAGTCCACGTCATCGTATCCCACTTCTTCCAATAGTTGCATTTGGAGTTCGTCCGAGCTTCGGTTGCTCTGTAGAAGATCCAAAATGGCCGTTTCCAGCTGCTCCGGAGTGTCGCTTCGACCGTTGCGCCGATGAACGTCCACGCACTTGCCCGTGAGCCACGCAAAAGCCGCGCTATTGTACTCTCCGTCGTCTGAAGACGGTTCTTCAATGAACTCGAGATGCTCCATCAGCGGAATGTCCATTTGAGGGGGTTCCAGCTTGTTGTATCTGTCCATTCCGGAGTAGACGTCATCCTGGGGCTCCAGGTCCTCTGTGTAGAGCGCAAACTGTTCGTATTCCGAGAGATCCAGCATTTTTTGTTCTCCTGGTTTTGCCGTTTTGTTAGGATCAAGTTTCAGAAAAGTGCAATATTTCAAAATCAAGATATCAGCCCTGACATTAGCGTTTATGCAAGTGTGACAGTTTGATTATATATTGGCGAGTTTGGGAAGGAAAGAGTGGTTGAGTGGGTGGTTGAGTGGGTGGTTGAGTGGGTGTTGGTGCAATTGGAGGAGTGTGGGTCTTTCAGATTTCGTGATGGGTTTTTTTTTCTTTCTTTTTTTCGTTTTTTTCTTTTTCTTTTCTATCTTCTTTTCTTCTTCTCTATTTTCTTTTCTCTCTATTTTCTTTCTATTTTCGTCTGACTTCTCTCATTCAGCTTACTAACATGTAGACTGTACTCCATCCCACTCTCCCAACACAACACAGCGAAAACCGCCACGTTTGAAGCCCACAAAAGCAAACAACACCACTGTAATGACCACTCCCTCCTGATCAAAACGCACTCTTCAGATTTCCCCTAGCACCTTCCCACCTCCCTCCAACCACTTTCCCCTGCCATCACCTCATGCACACACCAACTTGTAGACAAACTCTATTTCCAACATGACATCTTCCCCAACACACAGTTGCAACCACTCAACTGCACCACAATGACGGAAATAATCGCCCCGCTGCGGTTTGGAACGGTCCAGCCGAATCTGTACCGCGGCTCGTATCCGCGGGCACAAAACCTGCGGTTTCTGCAGCGTCTGCGGCTCAAAACGATTGTGTCTCTCACGCCCAAACCCATCGAGGGTCCGTTTGCGGATTGGGCCCGTGAAAACGACATTCTGGTGATCCACATCCCCGCAGCGGCCGAGGGCAAGGCGTACACGTCGATATTCGAAGACTCGGCGACGCAGGAGAAGGAAAAAGCCAAGAAAAAGTCGGAAAAGAAGGAGGCGCGCAAAACCAAAAAGAAAATCCGAACGTTGCCAATCAACTACAACGTGGCCATCGAGGCCATTGGATACATGATGGACGCCGACAGCCAGCCGCTGTACATCCACTGTCTCAACGGCTCGGAGGTCACGTCGTTGGTGATTGCCTGTCTGCGAAAGCTGTCCTTCTGGTCGTCTGTGTCCATCACCGGCGAGTACGTGGGCTTTTCGCAGCTGTCTGCCACCGCGGACCGGTTCATTGAGGACTTTCGCGCGGAAATTGAGATTCCCGCGAACCCCGTGCCGTGGATGTGGCGAGGTCTCTCTCTGGGCGTCGTCAAGCGCCATCCCACGCTGAAGATTGTGGACTGCGACGACAAGGAGGACGGGTTCAACCGCGGAGGGTTTGAGAGCAAGAACGCGGCTCGCGAGGCAATTGCTCATTTGCCTTAGTGGTTGTTGCAAGTGTTGCCAGTACGATACGGTACTCTGTACTCTGTACAGATATGTACCCACCTCATGTTTGTTACAAAACCATTTACCGTTGGCCAGCAGCAACAACGACTGGTTCAACTGAAGCAGACTCTCAATCCGACGCTACAAGACTCACTGAAACAGGCATCTCAATCCAATGCTTCCATATTCTCTGAAACAGGCCTCAGTCCGACGCTTCCAGAATCAATCCGACTACAGTCACTGCATCTGCACACTCTACTACACCCGCGCTCGATCTCATAACACATAATTTATTAAGTCATCATCTCATCGTCCGAGCTCATCGTCTCATGTCGTCGCCATCTCGGGCATCTCGACCATCATGTCTGAATCCAAGCCAAACAGCAGCCAGGAACAGCAGCGATCCAGCAAGAAGACCGCCGCCAATCTTGGGGTCAATGTAGATCTTGAGACCAGCAAGAACCACCAAGAAACAGGCCAGAATGGTCTGGGTCAGCAGCTTGAACGACGTGGAAATGCCGAGAATGTACCAGATGGCGAGATCAAACACGCCCAGAGCGACTCGGATGATCTTCTCGGTCTGGTCCTGGGTCTCCATGAACCAGTTGTAGTAAAAGAATGCGGTTCCGGCCATGACGGCGGCCAGAAGCACATAGTACAGCACGTTGAGGAAAGTCATTGCGGGGTTTTTGTGGTTGTGTGGCGGAGTGCAATGTGCTTTTTTTTGAGGCTGAGGGGTTTGCTATCGCCAAATTGTCGTCGAGCAATTGTTGTGAATAGTTCGAAAGTGTTCACTGCAATTCTCGTGGTGATATGGTTGCTACTTTAACATTTAACCTTGAGTGCATATCGAGCTGCGTCATGTGGGGCGGATGCATGTCCTGTGGTGATAAGTGGGTTTACTTGGAGATTGTGGCACTTTGAAGAGGTATAGATACTATCTTTGGGGTTGCGATCATCTTACGAAGATTTTGCACTTTTCAGATATTCTATAAGACCATTTCCACGTCTTTTAGAGAGTGCTTCATTTGGATCAAAGTTGAAAAGCATCTCTTCATACTGTCGCGTAAACTACTTTTCTCACATTTCCGAAACAACTCTGGGTAAATACTCTTCTAACCAAAGAAAACGTATTTCGACTGATACCGTTGTTGTCTCTAAGATGTGACGAATATAACGCACTCTTCACATTTCTCATATCTCAACTACAACGGTTTTTAATCGGTCTGATGTAGAGTTCAGAGGATTGGCATCTATATCGGTGTTGCATCAATCAATGACTCCAAAAGTAAACTGGATCTACATATTATTGTATTCTGAGGTGAATGCACTTTCCAGTTATTTGGTATCTCAACCATGTCTCGTTTTATCCTTACTCAAATCATCACACACATCTCCCTTGAACCTGAGTTTGAAGTGACTTTTATTGCGACCCCATTTTGTCGTACAATCCGCCAAAAACAACAATTATAGTATCATTAGAAAGATATTGTAGAGACAATCATCCCTGTCAAGTCAAACCCCTCGAATCTCTTCTAGATGAAAAGTTGCAGGTCTCCAAAGATTCTCCGAGCACTATAATAAGCCCATGACCGTTAATGAATACATTTTTACTGAAAACGAGCAGATACTTGATAGAGTAACAATCATTTTAACGACAGCTGGTCTCAATAAGACTGAGATGTGGAAGTTGTGCTACAGTATGAACAGTAACATTGAAGTCCGGACAGAGTGACAACATTAAAACTGCAAATATCAACATTATTGCAGTTCTGAAGAGGCAAATCGAATTCAAATCGTTTACTGAACCAATTCCTTTTTTCAGATTTACCATTGCTGTAGTTTTGGTATGGACAAGATCGTTTGAGTGCCACACATTGAACACATCACCAAACATCGAATAACATCCTTCATAGCAACAATAAATCGATTCCAAAAGGAACACCAAGTGTAAAATCAAATTCTCTCTTAGACAGTTACTTCCAGATTCCTTCAACTGCTCTGAACTGTCAGTTTCTTGTAATCAGTTCCATGCAACGCTGTCAAAAGTCTTCTAAAAGAACAGAAAACGGTTCTATAAAAATTCTGAAAAGTGCATTCTTCTCGAATACAAAATCTCACCTAACAGTTCCGTCAAACATTATGATTAACATACTGTACTTGTTGTCAGCCCGTTGTATGGCTAGAACGGCGCTATCATTAAGGTTGATAGGTGGCGATTTATACAATTTTTGGACGCAAGTAATGCGTTATTAAAGAGCTGTCTGGGGGGATGTATAGGACCAAAATGACCATTGGCACCAGCAGAATACGGTGGTGGTCTTTGTTTCTTAGTGGCTCGTCTGTGAAAGAAGTTGTGCTCGAAAATGCTTTGGAGGGAGACAAAACTGGCCCAGTAAGATTGAAACTTTTTTTGGGACTTGAAAATGTCCAAAAACACAGCTCCTCCAGCTTCGAAAATGTCAGGGCAAAGCAACTTGGAACTTCCTGAAACACTCTGAATATCACACTGGAAATGCCAAGCCATTGATTCAGGGTTGGGGTTGACGGATTCGTGCATCTCGTTTTTTTTTGGGGTGCTAGTTTAGAGTTCTTGGAAAAGTGGGAACCTACCTGGTTGAAGGAATCCATGTCGCTTCAGAAGCTGCCAGAGTGGTTATTTTGGAATTCTGAAAAGTGCATCTTGTTCAGAATCCACCTGTGAGTGCAACGGTGCAAGTTTCAGTACTCTAGCTGGCTTTGGCGGCTAAATGTAATGTGTTGTTGGGACATCTATTCTCGCAGAGACTACAACAGTAGAGAGAGGCTGGTGGGAGCTAATTGGAGGAGAAAAAGTAATGTATGGAGACACTAAAGTAGCATGGCACCAGCGGCAGCAATGGCGCTTTGTGCTTCAGTAGCACGACCATTTTGGTGCGCTGCTTGTGCCTCCAATGGGCCCGTTTTCTCCGCCCAAAAGAACTTTTTTTTGCTAGGAATGACGTAATCTGCACCCCACACCCCCGTATCCGCAGCATTGTCCGCAGCAGTGTGACAGTGGCAAAACGGTTGGAGGCAGCAGAGGTGGCAGCAGCGGCAGCAGCAGCAAGTGGCAGGCGCACCAACTGCGCCGAACATGAAAAAAAAAAAGTGCTCATTTGCCCTAGGCCCATTAATTTTTAGTAATTTAACCAACTTTCCACGTCACCTGATATCTCCGAGATCAGCGAGATTAGGGGGCGAGCGAGAAGGAGGATGAGGGAGGAGGGGTGGGCTGGATTAGATTTGGGTCGGAAGTTTCAGAGCGAGGAGTTTAGAGGCATGAAAACGGAGGCACGAAAACGGAGGCATGGGACTCGCGGCAGCAGCGGCAGCAGCAGCAGCAGCAGCAGAAGCAGCAGGGACAGATGATGCTGCACAGCCGCTTCCTCGGAATTAGCCAAATTTATGGCACCTGACCTGCGAGAGGTCCGTGTGGCTCACTATACCTTGCTGTTGGGATGTATACAGTGTGAGCTGGGAGCGGCGGCATGCGGCATTAGAGGCACGAAAGCGGTGCGGGATTTTAGGCGCAGGTGGCGGCGGCGGCGGCGGCAGCCTGGAGACGCAACCCCAGGCATAGTGGGCTCCCGGAGGGCTTTTGGAGAGCCCCGAGACCTCGCCCCTGGTGCGGGATTTAAGGTGTTTCCGCAGTTATTTTATCTTGTATGTGAGTGCGAATTTAGAATTTTGTTTTGCTGCACCTGCGCTTGGGAACGGAGATAGCTGGTAAGACTCTCTCGACCAACCCAGACTCAACTCCAGTCCGAGACCAACGACACAAGAGAGACTCTCACGACATGTCTCGAAACTACGAAAAGCTGGTCAAGGTGAGTGCAGCAGCAGCAGGCGCCGGCCGCCCGCAACAGAGGCGTTGTGGCCTCGCCCGCATCCGTTAAACACACACAAACAACTCATACTAACCCAGGGAGCGACCAAGCTCAAGGTGAGTGCAATTTTGGGCACATTTCGGGGTCTCTGCTGAGGCAGCAGCGGGCTCAGGGAGTGACGATGGCAGTCGGTGACATGAGATCTGTAACGACTTGGCTGTGAGGTTTTGGTGACGGTGTCGTCGAGATTGAGACAGACAGACAGTGACAGTGGACACAGCAAGGCCGCAATGGGGGAGTAGCTCTGTGCTGCACTGTTGTGCCGTTAGTCTTACCGTCGACGTGGCCTCTTTTACTGCCCTCCTGGTCGAACTGGTTACGTTGCAGGGTCCCAGTGCTGTGGGGTATTTGTGGCTTTGAGCAGTTATGCACATAGCCCCAGTACAGTACAGCCACAAAGCGGCCATTGACAACCTAGACAGAGGAGAAGACACAAAACCCTCGCTCTACGAGTGTGTCGCTACCACAGCAGTAAACACCATACTTCACCGGACCTCAATTCCAAGCCATGACTGCCCAGCCACCCCAATTACGATACCAATACCACATTGAAACTAACACAGCTTGCGCCACCAAAGGCCAAATACGTGGAGCCTCTCCTTTCCGGACTGCGACACTCTGATGACCTGCGCAGCATTATGGGCTGCATTTCCAGACGCCTGGACGACTCAGCCTACTCGGTCGTGTTCAAGTCCCACATCTTGCTACACATTATGATCAGAGAAGGTCCGCCCAACTCGGTGCTCAAGTACCTCAAGCGACACCCCAACATGCTCGACTGCCAGGGTATCCGAAGACAACGAGGCGGAGGACTGGACGGCGGCTCAGAGGCAGCAGTCGAGGGACTGCTCCGATATAACAACTACCTGCAGGTGCGAGCAATGCGGTTCGACGAGCAAAAGGGCGATTATGTGCGTCCCAAGTATATCCACCGGGACGACGACCTCAAGTTTCTGTCTGTGGAGAAGGGCCTGCTCAAGGAGTGCCAGGCTATCATCGACCAGCTGCTGGCCCTACTCAAGTGCCGGTACTACGAAGAGGAGCTGAATGAGGACACACTGCTCACTGCCTTCCGACTACTCGTGGAGGATGTGCTAGTACTGTACGAGAGTCTCAACCAGGGCGTCATCAACGTGCTGGAGCATTACTTTGAAATGTCTCGGTACGACGCTGAGAAGGCTCTCAAAATCTACCAAAAGTTTGTCAAAATCACTTCGCAAGTCGTGTCTTACCTCAAGACAGCTAAGCAGATGGAGTATGCAACCAAGATCCATGTGCCCAACATCAAGCATGCGCCCACCTCTCTCGCCGACTCGCTGGAGGACTATCTCAACGACCCCGACTTTGATCTCATTCGACGACAGTATCTGGCAGAGAAGGAGGTGCGTGAGGGCGAGAAGCGCAGCAACGGACGAAAGGCTTCCGACGCCACTGTGCGGCTGGACCGAACTGCCTCCAACCGTCGCAGCGTGTCGCAGCAGTCTCAGCCTGCTCTTGACGCACAGGCTCAGGCCATCCAGCAGCAGGCCCTCCAGCAGCAGCAGGCCCAGATGCAGCAACAGCAGCAGCAGACGCAACCTCTGGTGGACTTTTTTGGACCCAGTGGCATTCAGATGCAGGAGACAAGCATACAGATGGACCCTGCCATGCAGCAGCAGCAGATGTTCCAGCAGCAGCAGGCACAACAGCAGGCCCAGCAGCAGGCTCTTCAACAGCAGCAGCAGGCTCAACAGCTGGCCCAGCAACAGGCCCTGCAACAGGCTCTGCAGCAGCAGCAGGCTCAGCAACAACAGCAGGCTCAGCAGCAGGCTCTACAACAGCAACAGGCTCAACAGCAGGCTCAACAGCAGGCTGCTCTTCAGCAGCAGCAGCAGCAGCAGGCTCAGCAAGCTCAGCCACAGTCCTTTGGGCAGAACCAGCAGTCGTTTGGCCACAACCCCTGGGGCCCACCACAGCAGCCTCAACAGCAACAGCCCATGTTCCAGCAGCAGCAACAGCCCCAGCAACAGAACACCATCATGCCTGTCCAGCAACAAAACACGGGTTCCAACCCGTTCAGAAAGTCTATGCTGGGCCAGCAGGCCCCCATCCAGCAGCAGCAGCACACTGGAGGTCACAACCCCTTTGGATCTCTGTCTAGAGCACCATCGACCTCGTCTACTTTGTACTCTATCTCTGAGCCCAC
The DNA here is from genome assembly GCA_900518985.1 of Yarrowia alimentaria. NCBI lineage: Eukaryota > Fungi > Ascomycota > Dipodascomycetes > Dipodascales > Yarrowia > Yarrowia alimentaria. The sequence continues at coordinate 1,777,648 of ULGN01000003.1, forward strand.
CACAACGCCTACTTCGCCTGCATTGACTGCCCCCAATGCCTCGGTGTCAGCTTCGCCGGCCTCTGTTGCATCTTCATCTGCATCTATGCCTACCGGCCACCTGACCCAACAGACCACGGGTACGAACCCATTTGCGGCAGGTGGAGTGGCCGTGCAGCAGGCACCCATGCAGCAGCAGCAGCAGAACTTTGGCCAGCAACAGCCGTTGGCCCAGCAGTTGACCCAGCAGACAACGGGCTACAACCCCTTCCGCAAGTCACTTGCTCAACAGCAGTTCCAGACGCCCATGTACAATCCCACTTTTGGCGGATTGGAGCAGCTGCAGACCAACCCTGTGTTCCCCCAGACACAGCAGGCCCAGACGCAGCAGACGCAGCAGCAGCCGTTTGGTTTTTAATGGTTTTACGATTTACTATACATGTCTCGGCTTTGGCAATCCAGAGTTGAGATTTAATGGAGAATATGAATTATGAGTTTGTATGAGCTGGAAGTGGAGTATTGGCCCCGGATTATCCCCGAGTTAGTATTGATCCGTAGAGTGAGGAGATATTGAAAGTTAAAGTTGTAGTAGTTAAGTGGAGTGCGTATAGGAGACTGATCATGTTATATATTTTGCCCATGTAAGTAAGCAAAAACCAATATAAATCTGACACGACGAATGTGACAATTGGTGCACTCGATCAGATAGAGCCAACTGAAGAGTAATGTGTTAATGAGGATGAGAGCCACTGGCGAGACTAGAGGGAAACAAAGGGCTAGCTGGACCAGTGTGGGGGAGGAAAGAAAACAAAGGCAAAGGAGGGGTGACTACAAGTGGGAATGTTACATGGTGGTTGTAACCAATAGTGGTGACATAGTCCATGTGTTGTTTGTGTGAGAGAGGTTGTGAAAGACGAGTGTGTGCGGGATACAGTGGTGTAGATGACTGAATGAACTCACTTTGTCTTTGTGCAAGCAGTAACGTGGTATTGATTGTGATAGAAGTGGTTGGGAAGAGACTAAGATTAAAAGTGCGGAAACTCTTCTTTATATACTCTCTTGAGATTGACCTCACATGTTGAGTGTTGGATATTGTTTTAGGTCACGAGACACGGAGATGGAATTTGACAAATGAGGTCTTGCAAAGATATGAAGAGATAACAAGAGTTGGTATAGCCAGAAGAGGGTCATTTTGTGTTCATTTGCTTCAGAAACACAACAAACATGTGATTTGTTTTCTTCTAGGAATTGCATTCATGCGAAAACAACATATAGCAACAATTACAACATCAATTTAGTACAAGAAATGAAGTGCTAGAGAGAAGTAGAGTTGTTGATATCAATAAACAAGCAGATTGAAACCAAATGCACTCTTCAGACTCTTGGTAAATCACCAACAGCTTCTGTTACTCTCACCCTTTAACCAAGGTAGATTTTGACAGTAAATGAGTAGTAACGACAACTTTTTCTACATTGAACCTATGACGTAGATTGCAAAGACAGAACATCCCAAAGGTGAGTGTCTCAAAATACTCTCTCTTTTCCTCTAGAAAACCCCTTGATAACCCTCCAAAAAGACGTTGACAAACACACTTCACGCTTTTTTCTTTCTGAAAGTCGCATCTGATGTTCTGGAGAGATTCCAAAGAGATGAAACTGCTAAGAATCAGCAGAAGATTGCAAAAACACCACCTTTCACTCTCTTAGAGCATTGGAAACACTTGAAAATCCCATTTCCCCTCCGCAACAACCTCTCAGTCTCTCCAAGAGCACAACTTGTCGATTAATGACTCGATCGCAAATCAGAAAGTCGAGCGTTCATCAGCCACTCAATCCAAGCAAGGTGACACCAAAAATATTCCCATTCAACAGCATTTGAGCATTGGAAAAAAAACTGGCCCCACGGCTTCCACGCATCTGTTGCATGATCGTGACATAATCTACGCAAGGTTAAAGTGAGCCGAAGTGCAGGGAACATTAAATTCAGCGGAAAAAAAGAGAGGAAAAAAGAGAGGAAAAAGAGAGGAAAAAGAGAGGAAAAAGAGAGGGAAAAACCGCAATCTACGGGTGAGAAATGAATAATAAAAATAACAATAAATAAATAATATACAGGTTGAGACTGAGGATGGCAGACTAGGCTTCTGTCTCAGGTTATGACCTAACAGCCGTTTCGGTAGCAACCAAGACAATACAGGTCCGTTCGATAGATGCTGGAAATGGAACATCGTCGACAAACAATGGACGAGCAAGAGATGCACGTGTAGTTGTCGTAGTAGTAGATGTCGTCTTTGGCGAGATCTTTGTCGCACTGCTGGCAACAAATGTTTTCCACTAGTCCTGCTGGAGACGGAGTGAAACCGTTGGCGGCACAGGGTTCCTGTTTGGGTGCAGCGGAGGCAGCGGAGGCAGCGGAGGCAGCTGCGGCGGCGTCCAGATGATGCATGGTGACGACGTGGGCGTAGCCGTCGACAGGCGAGTGTTGGACCCTTTTGTGTCTGTTGGAGCCAGACGAATGCATCTGCTGCATCTGCATCTGCTGCTGCTGCTGCTGCTGCTGCTGCATCTTGAAGCCTCCATCATGACTCCATCCGGTTCCAGAACCGGCACTAGGAGGGGGTGAGTTGGCAGGAGATGTCAACTCCATATCTTCAGTCACTCCCATGTCCATATCTGTATCCATACCGTCGAAATTGGAGTACAAAGACGAATGAGAGGTGTGGTGAGACAGAGTGGGCTCGCTGTTGGCCATGTATTGATGCTCTTCTTCACTTCTTCTCTTTCGAGAATTGTGCATGGCTCCGTGGTTCATTGAGTACATTTTTGGGCGTTGTTGTAGTTGCAAATGAAAGAGATATAATGTTGTGCGTGCCGCTGTTGGATCCTGCTGTGGTCGTCCTATCTGTCGCTGCCGAAAGTCGCCGTCTTTTTCCCTCTTTTTTCCCAATCTTTTTGCGGGAGAAAGGGCCTATATATTACTTTCGCGTTTGAGTTTTAATAGTGGTAGGGCAAAGTGTCAATTAGGCTTTCGTGCACCGCGTTTATCGCGACCAAAAAAGATTGACATAAATCAAATTGGCCGGAAAAGAGGAAAAAACAATTGGAACGAGCAGGACAAATAAAGAGAACAGAAAAGACGAGAAATTCGGAAAATGGACTGGTGAAATCCGCAGTAATACCGCCTTTTTGGGGCTGCTAACCACATCAGCAGTGCCACAAAAACGCCCCAAAAAATTAGTTTCCTCCGCTTTCTGTACACTGTTCTTTCCAGCCACCTTGCCAGCCCCCAATGGTTCCTCAAAGAAGCCTTTTGAATTTCGGAAAGACAAAATTTTTCACTTATTGCCCTAACCCTACCCTACCCCAACCAGCCAGCCACGTCCAGTCAGCTTTTTTGGGACAGCTGAATGGGGGGCTTTAACCCTTACCCAGGTGCCGCTCAGAGCCAGCCCGCTCACCCCTTCGGTAGGGTAACACATCTTGACCAGGGTGTAATAGGGTTGCATAAACTGGGCTCAAGGTGTTAGGGTTTGCTGCCGTTTTCGGATAGCTGGGATTGTCTGTCTGATGAGGGTAGAGTGTGGTGTGGGGAGAGGAGAGAATGGCAAAAATTGAAATGGTGATAATATTTTTGTTTGTTAGAAATGAATGAAAACTGAAGAGTGTATTCGAATGAGATTGACGAGATGAAAATGATGGTACAGTTGAAATTGTGATATTGCAAGTGATTGTTTTGACAGGTTTACTGCGAGTGATGTCTTCTTGAATAGTGGAAGGAGATTCAAGAGAGGAAGAGAGGAATTCACTTTGATGTCCGAGAAAGGTGACCCAGTGCTGTTTCCAGATAAGTTTGGTGGGCACGAGTTGGTAATCAGATGGACCCTTCTCAGTATATTCAAAAGAACATGAGTATTATGGCATGTTCCATACTGTTTGGTGTAGTTTAGTATAGTGTAACAATAAGTTGTTTTGCAGTGAATGATTCAATTTGAAGGTGATCGAAGCTGACATCTGTTCAGATTGAGATCACTAGAACGATCTCTCTCTTGATCTGTGAAACTCCCACTCTTCCCTCTTGTACTTTCATGTCTCTTCGTTGCCATCTTGTTGTCTGAAAAGTCTTTCAAAGATTCAACGCTTCAGATTTCAGATTTCAGATTTCAGCTTCCAACCGCCTACTCTGTACTCACTTCCCGATGAACACGCCAGTGCGACCCACTAGTGCGACATTCGTTGCAAGTTTCAGCACTAGAGACATGAATCAAATTAGACCAGGGAGCTCGATAGGGAGCAAAGTAAAGAGTCACCGTTTTTCGACTGCAGCCGTTGTAACGAGTCTCATTTCTCGTTCTGTCTGTGTCTGTCTCCAGAACTGTCATTAGTTGGTTCTTTTCGTACACATATCTCATCTCACATGGAAGTTAGCCACCCAAATGAATGACTGGGTTTTTGATGCCGATTCTCATCAGATTTCCATCAGATTTTCGTCATTTTTCGTCAGATTTTCGCCAGTTTCTACGAATCCAGGCTCTGCCCTCCTTTTGACCTCTTTAAAGTGATCAAGTGACTCCGTCGTAGCATTATCAATGCCCGTAAATTGTGTCAATCAACAATGAACCCAATCAAGGTTCAATTTAGCTATTGCTTTTTTTTTTTTTTTTCCTTTTTTTTTAAAAAAATACTTCACTTTTTTGCAAATTACATCCCCACCGGGAATCGAACCAACACCCCCTGGGCCAAAATGACAAAATATCACCACTCCATACATGACACCCAGCACCACACAAAACCGCCTTTTTCGCATCTGATGGACGATAAAAGAACGGCGGAAAGCGCGAGTTTGCCCTCGACCCCCGGGGCCGACTCCAAACGAGCACGCGTGACCACCCGGCCCATCACGCTCGAAGATGTGGCTGATTTCCAAAAGGAGGCGATTTTCCGAGCCATGGAAAACTACCGGCGAGAAAAGGAGCTGCTGGAGGCACGCGTGGCGACACAAACCAAACGGGAGCGCCAGATGCAGCTGCGGCTCGTTGCGCTCTCCTCGTGGTGGGACAAACTGCTCGACCGCGTCGCTCTGACCGCAGGAGGATACCATTTCAAGGCCGCGCCAAAAGTGGAGGCAGAGGCGGAGGCGGAGGCGGAGGCAGATGCGGCTGAAGATGCAGAAGATGCAGACGACGAGACCGAGCCCGAGACACCACAACCCACCGGCCTCCCATCAGACCTGGAACTGGAGGAGAAGGCCACAGCGATCAAAGACAGCATCACGCCACTGCTGGATGTGATTTCCAGCCACATTCAGAGCCAGGACCACACGGAAACCGCCAAACTGGCGGCTGGATACGCGGAAATGAGTGTTCAACACAGTGCCCTCGTCTCCAAGATTTCCGAGCTCGAGAAGCTGGTTTCCAACACCACCAGCAGCTATCTGAGCGCCTGCAAGCAGCTGGACCGGCTCAAATCTCCCACAGTCAAGTTGATCGAGCCCGAAGATGTCGAGGAGGAACCGAAGCAGGTGAAAAAGGAAAACAAAGAGACAAACTCGGCAGCCAAGGACGAGTCGGCAGTGTCAGAGGGTGACTCAGCGGCCCTAAAGACCCTTAGGGCCGCGGCTGAGGTCCAGGAGACCCAGATGAAGGAGCTGGATGCGAAAATATCCAGTTTGGAGCATGACGCATCACTTTTTGCTGCCAAAATGGCCGATCTGGGCGAAGTCGACCTCGCAGAGCATTCGGCAGTATTTCGAGCACTCAGAGCCAAGTCTGACGAGCTCAGAATGTCTGTTTCTGCCCTCGAAAGTTCCCGAGACGCTGCATTGGCCGAAAAGCGTCTCTTGGAGGATAACCGCGGTCAGTACCGTCAGACTCTGAAGAGGGAGTTTGAGAAGCGAGAAAACGACACTCGCAACCAGCTCACACGAACCGAAGCAGATTTGGTTCGAATCAGAACGGTGAGAGACGAAATTCTGGCAGAGTTGAACCAGAAAAAGGCCGTTGAAAGTGACAAGATCAAGACTATCGAGAGTCTGAAGGAGCTCGGCGACATCCAGGAGCAGCGAATCAAGACCCTGGAGGCCGAGGTGAAGCGATGGAGACAGGAGGGAGCCGAAAACGAGTCCTCCGATGGTGTTGCAGAAATTGGCGACGACATTGAGGCGCTGAAAAAGAAAATCGCCAACCTGGACGCTACAAACAAGTCTCTGATGGCGGAGATTCCAGGAATGGAGACGGCATTCACCAAGGCCCAGTCGATGGCCACCACCAAGGCCCTGGAGGTTTCGGACCGAGAGAGTAAACTTCACAAACTTCTGGCGGAAAAAGCGCGAGCTGACGAAAAGTATTTTGCAGCAATGCGACATAAGGACGCCCTGCAAACGGAAAACAGCAAGCTGCAGGCACAAATGGTCAAGTCGTCTGAGCTGGTCAACAGTTTACAGGAGCTGGACAACAAGACTCGTCTGAAGATTGATGTTTTAGAGAAAACCCTGGCCGACTATGTTTCTCTTCAGGGCAAGCAGCAGCTGGCCATCAAGCATCTGACGGGCCAGGTGTCGGAGAAGAGCCTCATGCTGGAAGGTGCGCAAAAGTACGTGAGCAAGTTGAAGGAGGAGATGAAGCATAGCATCACCAAGCTGGAGGTGGAGCAGCATTCCAAGCGGAAAATGGTGGCGGAGAATGCCAGACTGACCAAACAGGTCGAGCTGGCGTCGTTTGGAACCAAGGACGGAGCTTCGGACGAGGTCGACGAGCTGAGATCGATCGCCATGTGTTCTCTGTGTTCCAAGAACTGGAAGGACACGGCCCTCAAGGTCTGCGGGCATGTCTTTTGTCACCAGTGTGCTCAGGATCGACTTGACGCTCGGTTGAGAAAGTGTCCCAACTGCAACAAGCCGTTCAGCCAGAATGATTTGCTGACTGTTCACTTGTGATGCACGAGTCGCCCCGTCACACCCCACTGCTTACTATATAGAATAATGTATTATATGTTTAATTTGCGCCATGGTTTTGGCGGCAGTTGTGGTACAGTCAAGAAGCAACTACAGAAGATGAAAACAATGGCGAACAGATATACAACCAAATGGTGTTCTTTTGACTGAATATTCATCTGAACATTTCCAAACCCAAGTTCACACCCCTGATCTTCTGAAACCAGAATGGGGCTAAAACAGTAGATCACCCCAGAAAACAATTTGGATTTGGTGCCCAACATTCCAGAAGACGAGATACGGCTCGAAACAACAAGACGACGAAAAGAAGCAAGTGGTTACGTCATTACCCCAGAGAGTCTGAGAAATAAATTTCGAGTTTAACTTTAGACCATATGGAGGGAAAACGGCTCAAAATGAGGTTAATTGGTAGTTTGAAGGTATCAGTATACTCGTAACAATCCATGGAGACCGAAAACAGTCCCCAATTGACAATAAAACATTCACAAACAAAGTTGTATACCATCAATCACCCCTTACACTTCTCTAATTATAGTTAAGCACAGAGTCTAAGTATATAGCCAAAAGTAGTTGGGAGTTTGTTGTAGACTACATCCCAAACTAATAACTTTGTTTTTGGCACTTCAAATGCTAGTCTTTAAGACGTTTTCTGATAAAAGGCAGAACACAAGAGATATACAATATATAAATGAGCCCCGTCACCAGTGAAACTATCTCACCCCCCTCGTGTTCTCCATTTTCAAATAGCTCAAATTTCCACCGTTTTAGCCTCCCCCAAACTCGCTCGTCTCATGTCTTATATTTGGCTTTACACTTGCACACCCCGGATAAAAACTATCCGGAGCAAAAAAACTAAAATAAATAAAAAAGCGAAAAAAAGCGAAAAAAAATATGTATAACAAAAAGAGAAAAAAAAATACACAGCAATTATGCATGGGAACAGGTGATAGCGAGCCGCAAAAGACGAGAGAAGGAATACCCGATGACGTACATCTAATGCAGAGATGCAAGAGCAGCTTCTGTTCGGAGTTAGGCGGTAGTTTTGCGAAAAGCGGTCTGAAATTAATTTTGAAACGTGTCACACGATTGTGAACATCTCACGAGTTCAGTTACGGGCTTTATTTCGTCGCCGCACAAATACTCAGCATTTTGTTGACCTTTTGAGGTAGGATGGGGTGTAGTTGTAATTAGGGTACTTCGAGAAAAACAGCTTAGTCAGCAGCTTCAAACGGGTGAAATGGATCATTCTGCACATTTAAACGATGCTTGATATGATTATATGACAGCAGAATAGGGTGGGACTGTCAGATTTCAATGTTTCTACCGTACTCAGAGAAAAACTCTTCAAACCACGGCTTTGAAAAACCCCACACTATGTGCAGAGTCTCAGGCAGATTCCGCAGGTTCGGGAACCCGTTGCAGCTCTCCTATGGCTCCACTGCTGCCCTAGTTATGTGCCACTGCGAGAGTTTGTCTCCAGATTCAAAAACGTGGTTCTGCAGGTGCAAGCGAATATATGGTAATTTTGGATTTTGGATAAAAAGCAAAAAAAGCAAAAGAAAAAGTGGGAAAAAACAGAAGACGATGCCGCATGGCTTTTTGGTTGGGATCGTTAAAGTTGAACTGGGGAAAGGAGGAGGAGGATACTAGGGAGGGGTCAACTGGACGACTAGTGGTGATTTAGAGATGGAAGTTGGATCAATGAACGCGTCCAGCTCAGCAGATCACAACGATACCGTTAAATCACATTTCCCCCTGGTGAAAAACCCCCCAAATACACCCCGTCCCTAAACCCTCCAAACCTAGACCAAGGGTTCCCCACAGAAAAAAAAAGAGGACCCCGAATCGCAGTTCGCGTGCTCTTTCTAGCCGCCAAAGGACCGACGTCATGCACGCCGCTTCCCCAGCTTTCCGGACCTGGGTCTTTTCTTTTTCTCTTTCGCACATTCGGCGTTTTCGTGCCATCCGAAATTTTATTGATTTTCCGTCACATGTGGTGCCACCTCTTTCCCTTTTGGCATTGGACATGTTCCGTGGTCAAAAAGAAACGTATAGGCTTTTTTTGGATTTCTGAAAGTGCACTGCGTCGAAACAGTATGGTCATGTGCAGCGAGAAAGTTAGTTTGTATTTGGAAAAACGCCCCTTGAAAACAAGTGTCTAGGGGGACTCTAGCGGGACAGACAGACGTGCCACGGCCGAGAACTCAGCGGATTCAGAATCAGCGCGGAAAATCAACACACTCTGTCTTTTCAGAATCGCTCCAACGCACCCATAAAGGCTGTTAGACCGACCCTCGTTCTCTGTCTCCAAATTGACCCCATCCAGCCCTGCTTGTAGTAATGCAAATGCTTGCAGCCTTGCAGACAGAAAAAAGTCACAGCAGAAAATGTGGATCCTGAGTTTCTGAGCAAAGCAGTTGAGAGCGAGAAGGATAAAAGATTAAAAAAAAAAACGGTTGTTTTCATTTGAAAATAAAATATAACGAGATTTTCGAACGCACATGGTTTGGGCAGTTGACGGCGATGGTTAGTAATCGGAAATTTGAACGGATCGTGCAGAACGCAATATTGGAGATACGGCGGATTTGGAACAATAGACGAGTATGAATTCAACAGCCGGTTCGGACGGTGCTGTTAGATTTGTGATTGGAGATGTATTGGCAGAGTTGGGGTGTTATCTTGAGCTAGACCTGTTGTTTGAAAAGATATTGTAGTGGGTAACAATTATTGTAGTAGAAATAATGGAAATTCAGGGATATATTCCTGTTCCTGACAGCGCCAGTACTCTAAAAATACCGCTTACAGCTATGATCGAAGCCTACAGCAAAAGTTACAGGGATGTAGGGAGGTCGGTGTTACTAGACCATCTGGGAGGTGAATAGACGACGGGGGTTTCGTTATCAGTTGGCAAGATAGAGCTCAAGCGAGTGAACAAGGGCTACTGAATGTTTAATCTCAGCTGAGGATTATTAGTTAGAGTTGTTGTTTAGCAATCGAGGTGATGTTTGCGAGATTGTAGAAACAGGTATATCCGTAATATTCGAGCCCAGACGTCTCGAGAGATCAAGTGAAGTACACCATTGGAATCGCTGTAATTGAGCAAACGAGACTCATTTCTTGGAATTGCTTTATCGCCACAGATAGTCTCAATTCTGATGGATAGTAATTCAGTCACCAATCACGAATTGTACTCCTCCAGCTCTTCCAGCTGGAGTTTCAGAACCACAAAAACCTGGATTCTAGCTAATTGAGCTTTTTCGAGTTGAAAAACACTTTGAAATCTGCTTCAATTCCGATAAAACCGCTTTTACTCTCCACACAGATTTCTTACAAATCACATTGAATCACGACTCTAAATATCAGCTGGAAACCCCTAAGAACCCCTAGTGACTTCCACAAGGTCGTATTTGCACCGTTGCCAATATCCCGACTACTTTTAGTCCAGTTACTAGCTCCAAAACCTTTCAAACTAATGTGCAATGTCGTCAGCGGTCAGATAGCCACGATAACAAGGGAAACGAACCCTTCAAAGAAGAAAAGAAGATTGCGAGACGACAAAGACGGTGTCAGATGACTCGGGCGTACTTAATTTACTCACGAAAACCGCTCAGATTGCGGAGAAAAGAGGGTAGATATTGGCAATCTAATTAGCCAGTCTAAAATGTCGGTCTAAAGTCCCTTTTTTCCAGCTAATGCAATTTCCACGTTAGTCCAGGCAAATATAGCTTGACTGTGATGCTGGACATGTGTTCTACCAAGGGATTGTGGGCTAGATTGAGAGTGTGAGGGAGATGTTGGAACTTTTCCAAGAGGAGAAACTGGGTCATTAAGAAACGTAACAAGAAATCTGAAGAGTGCATTCGATTCAAATTGAAACTGTGCATCGAATGATACCATTCACCACATCTAAAAGAGCTTTATAATCTCAACTTGAGGAGTAGTGACTTGCTGGTATGCATGCATGTCCGGAAGTTACACTAATGCAGATTCTACACCTGACAAATGGCCGAAAACATGCCGGAATACGTCAACAATGGGATATTCAATACGGCCGGAGCTCTTCGGAGTTGTGTGCCTGCCGAGAAAGCCTGCTTTTTGACAGCCACAGGTTGGCATATTTGACAGGTGTCAGAAGTCTTTCATTTGGAGACAAGGGGGTTAGAGGACGTTGTAGGTGTCCAAACGTCGACTTGAGGGTACCACTCGACTCGTGTGGACCTGTAGACTACGACTGAAAAGTCGGATTCGATATTGCGTCGGTTTTGGAGGATTTACACTCAAGTAGCGTTGAGTGTGAGCATTGAAGCAGTGAGGTATACAGCACCCAGCAAATGATCATTCAGCTGCCCTAAAGACGATCCAAGAGACACCATCCTAGTCAAAATCCGATTTGAAGACGAATGCACTTTTCAGAAATCTCACAACTGGCTCCAAAACGGCTGCAAAGACTCCTACTCTCAGACTAACTATACCAGCCATGCAGACACTAGTTTAGGCTGCTAAACCACGCAGGAAAAGCAAATGTTTCGTCAGAATGAGATCCTTCTCAGCTACTGAGTAAGGGTACGGAGTACAGGGTACGGAGTACAGAATACGTCATTGCTGAATTTTTATTTTATTTTATTTTATTTTACATCATTTAATTTAATTTTATTTATTTATTCCATTTAAACCACTTTATGTCGCTTTATCACCTTCTCTCTCTACCCACCTTGCATCGAGGTGTCTTAGCTTGCAGGACGGAAAAACTCTTGGACGTTGGCAACAAAGAAAACAAAAAAACCCAGCGGCTAGCAAATGGCCAATAAACGACTATATGCAACGGGCGAACGTTGATTAGCGGACCTCAGACGCTCGCAAACGCCTCTACTCGGTTCCTCGGAGCGAAAAACAAACCATAGATAGACTCTCTACTCTGCCGTCCACTGATAGGCTCTCCTGAAGCGCTTATCTTCTTTTTGTGGCAGCAAGAGGTCCATCTGTCGCTATCAGAGTTACACAAAGTCGAGCCACAGAAAGCGAGGGGGCGTGGCCAGGTCAGAAAGAGGGAGGAGACGGCGGTGGCGCCGAATTAGGAGTGGGCCCCTTTTTTTTTTGGATTTTTTTGGATTTTCGCCGGAAAGAAAGACGGCCAAAAAAAGCAAGCTCCTGTGTGTGTAAGAGGCTCTGTCTGTCTCTCTCTACTACTTTCCATAATAGGATGGATGTCTGGAAAGTCTAAAGAATTAGAGTTTTGGCAGACAGTTGAAATTGAACTTGGGGGGGGATTCAAATGGGATTGTCGTGATAGATGGAGAGCTGAAACTGTGATAAGGGGATGGAGCAGGTAGTGTTGGAACGAATACCGCTCGAATATTTCCAAAATCTCAAATATTGATCGAGTTATGACCTGAACAAAAACCTCCTTCCAACGGTTACCCTACCGAAATCTCACTGCCGATACGAAAAAGTCCCAAACGCGATGCAACAGCAGGCTGCAAGTTGACGTTGCAAAAAAAAAAAAGAGAAACTGGCCAAAAAAAAAAAGTTGAAACAAAAATCGTTTGCACCGCCAAGATAGGAGACATTACTAAAGTCGGTCGGTCACAAGACCAGAACCCGATGCATAGCCGTTATTTGCCGATTTCACACATACGCCAATGTCTTTTCGTCGGGACGATTGGCTCACAGATTTTCGTATTCCAACATCGATATCCGCGATAGTCACAAGGGTACCTTGCTTCGAGAAGACTTACTCGCCAACGGTTACTGTAACTGATTCCGAAGGAAATGAGACCCTTTGGATAGACTATGGTTCAAGGGATTTAGAATGTAGAGATTAGAGATAAGCATATGGGAGGCGGGGGGTTGGAGAGAGCCACAAGCGGGGTATGGGAATTCTGAAGAGTGCGTTTTGACGAGCTGGCGGCTGCGAGTGGAGTTGTTGTTGGCTTTTCTTCGTAGCTGTCGTAATGGGCTGGTTTGGTTGGGGAAGAACCACCTATTCACTCTGTAGTTGAGATATGGTTATGCTCCACGGTTATGTTCAACTCTAGATTATGGAAGTTCCATCATCTGAGCCATTGTGGCTAGAAATGGGGTGGTGGACGGCAGAGAAGATAGGTCTAGTGTTATCTAAGCAGATTTGCGGACCCGGGTGTGTAGTTTAAATGTCCTGAGATTTGAAATCTCCAATTCTGTAATCTACGTAATCTTCACAGTCTACAGCTACAGAGGTGTACAACCGTATTCATTTATTGAAAGAGCATTTCATTTTAGAAGCAGTCATAGCAGTCATAGCAGTCATAGCAGCCATAGCAGGCTATTGGACAGTCATAAAAGCTACAACTCAGTAACAGCTCAGTAACAACTCAACCTGGACAAACGCCCCTCAGTCAGCCACCGGCAAACCGGCTTTTGGGCATTTACCAGCCTCTGTAGGTCAGGTTACCGTATTGTTTTTTTTTTTTTTCTTTCTTTTTTTTCTTGTCTTGGCCAACTCGCCTTTTCGTTTTCACCCCTTCTCCACACCATCGCACCAAAGACAAAGTTTGGGTTGCTGAACTCTTGTCGTTTTTTTGTCTGTGCTTAGCCTTCAATTCGCAGCAAAAAACGAAAAAAAAACCAAACTCTGTGCGGCATAAACTACAGAGTTTTTTTGCGCCTTGTGGAGATAATGTCGGGATGCATATTGCGTTTTCAGCGCGCCATGAGGAAAGAATTTAAACCCCGGCTTCCCCAGATTGAAGCGCTCATCTGGACTCTCCTGGACCTTCCCCTGGCCCTCTCCTGACTCCGGCGACCGCGACATGAACGACAAAACCACAACCGAGTACTCGGACGGCGCTGCTTCCGGGTACAAGAACATGTCGGAAAAAATCGAGTATTCAGGCTCCGTTCTGGATCTCCCCAACGACACTAGCGACACCATCTCCGCCTCCTTTGAGGACACAGAAGCCGGAAACGGCGCTCCCCCCGGCGGCCACACAACCAAGCGAGCCCTCAAGTCGCGGCACGTGCAGCTCATTGCGCTCGGAGGATGCATTGGAACCGGTCTGTTTGTGGGCTCCGGCGCCATGCTGTCCAACAGTGGGCCCGCCTCCATTTTCATCGCCTACATCATCATGTCTTTCGTCATCTATGTCGTGATGAACGCGCTCGGAGAAATGACCACATACCTGCCTCTCGCAGGAGCCGCGCCCCCCATGTACGTGAACCGGTTCGTGGACGACTCGCTGGCGTTTGCATGCGGCTGGAACTACTGGTACGCCTACGCCATCCTCGTGGCGTCCGAGGTGACCGCTGCCGCCATTGTGGTGGAGTACTGGACCGACAAGGTGCCTGTGGCGGTGTGGATCACCATCTTCCTGGTGTCGATTGTGATTCTCAACATCATTGCCGTGTCTGTGTTTGGCGAGTGCGAGTTCTGGTTCGCCAGCATCAAGATCATCGGCATCATTGGCCTGATTATCGTCGGCATCGTCATCTTCTTCGGAGGAGCGCCCACCCACGACCGCCTGGGCTTCCGGTACTGGAAACACGACGCCTTCAAGGAGTACATTGTCAAGGGCGACTCGGGCCGGTTCTGCGGCTTCTGGAACGCGCTCATCCGGTCCGGATTCTCCTTCATTCTTTCTCCCGAGCTGGTCACCATTTCCGCTGGAGAGACCGAGGCCCCCCGCCGAAACATCCCCAAGGCCACCAAGCGGTTCGCCTACCGTCTGATTGCCTTCTACGTGCTTGGATCTCTCGTTATCGGTGTGATTGTGTCTGGAAACGACCCTCGACTTCTTGGAGCCGTTTCTGACGGAGGAGAAGACGCCGCCGCCTCTCCCTTTGTCATTGGTATCCAGAACGCAGGTATCCCCGTGCTCAACCACATCATCAACGGTGTGATTCTGACCTCAGCCTGGTCTGCTGGCAACTCCTTCCTCTACGCCGGATCCCGAACGCTCTACTCTCTCGCGTGCCACGGAGAGGCTCCTGCCATCTTCAAGCGATGCACCCCCACCGGTGTCCCCTACCTGTGTGTGGCCATCACAGCCGCCGTCGGATGTCTGGCCTTCCTCAACGTGTCTTCCGGTTCTTCCGAGGCCTTTACCTGGTTGTCCAACATCTCCACCATCTCTGGATTCCTGGCATGGATCTGCGTGCTCACCGCCATGCTGCGGTTCCGAAAGGCCATCTGGTACAACCACGGCACCTTTGACATTCTGCCCTTCAAGACCCCCTTCCAGCCCTGGTCCACGTGGTTCGTTCTGGGCCTGGTGTCTCTCATGTGCATCACCAACGGTTTCACCGTCTTTGTCGGTGGCTCTTTCACCGGCGCCGACTTTGTGGCTGCCTACATCACCCTGCCTCTGTTTGCCGTCATCTACATCGGCCATCGGTACATTTACAAGCGGGCTGGCCTGAGAACTCCTTTCTGCCGAGCCATTGAGGACATTGACATCACCACCGGTCTCAAGGAGGCCGAGGAGGTTGAGAACATGTTTCCCGAGCGACTGCCTCGAAACTGGCTCGAAAAGGTGTGGTTCTGGATTGCCTAGAGCCGAAACTAAGACTAAGTATTTTATTTATTTATTGACAAGAATGAGTGTTTGTAGTTTTGTAGATGAGGTGAGATTGTCGGAGGAGTATAAGAGGTAGTGAGTGGTTGCAATTACAATTGTAGAGGATTACTGTTTACACCAAAAAAACCCACTTTTGATATCAAGACAACTAGAGAGAACCTGTGTGTTTGGAATACCAAGTAGATATCGCTAAAAAAGGAATATGTCATATCTTGTAATACCAATCGGCTGTAAATCACCTTCCAAGACGAATGCACTTTTCAGAATCTTTCTAGTATTCCAACTGCGTCTTCTACATGTACAATGGGATAAATTGCAAGTTCATCATTACTTGATGTACTACAATACAGCAGTCTGTAAATCTGCGAATTTTGCGTCAAACGAAAATCTGAAAACACCAGCATTATCAGGGCATCAATTTAAGCAAAATAAACACCCAAAAATGTCTCTACTAGGCCCTAATACCTTACCACGTGATAACACCTACCTTCATGACGTCATGGCGGTAAACGACGGACTGATTATTTTTCCATAAAAACCTTATATCGATTAAGCTCGACTAACAGAACCCTATCGTTTTCCCCTATGATTAAAGTTCCATACTATCAGCCGAGGCATCTGTAAAGCCATGTTACATTGTCTGAAGACAAATGGAGTTTTTCCGAGGACAAAAAAAAGTGGGCTAAAGGCTTGGAAAAAAGTATGACAAGAAGATGACAAAGCGAGCTAGACAATGAGGAAAAAAATCCAAGAAAAAGTCTCGTTTTATCGCTTCTCTTGTACGCCGTTGTTCCTGCAAGAAAAGTGGATGTAGGGATTTTTTTCTTGATAAGCCGACTTTTGTTTTAATTAGCGATGAGCCCAAACGCCGTTTGTAACTGCCGTGTTTCCCACCATGATCACTGCAACTTTAGATGCGAGAAAGTGCATAAAAAAGTGAGATTTTAGCATTCCTAAAAGTAGCAGAGATTAAGGGATGATTTAACGGGGAGAGAAGTTGCAGCATTTTTAGTGGTATACTTGGAATCAGCGGAAAATTGTGATCAATACGGTCTAGTTCTATTTGCGATAGGAGTGGTATGAAGGGATTTGTTGAGTGTTAAGGAGGATGATTTGCTGTGAAGGAGGCAATGTGAAAAAGCACTACATCTGTAGTTTAGAGCTGAAATATTGGCTGTTATGAGTGTATAGAAATTGGAGCAAGAGAAAATCAGTCTCTACAGTCTTGAGCTGTTGTCAGATAGCTTGAGTTGGAGGTTTGGATTCTAAAGCGAATTGAGACAGAGAGAGATTCTCATAATCTAATATTTTTCTTCTATAAAAGCATTCAACTAAATAGTTTCACCTAGTATTACATCCCCACAGTGAAATCAGCGATATTTACTGGCAAATATGAAAAATCAAAGAACCAAAGAAAAGCCCCTCCAAATCAATCCCAAATCAATCCTAAATCAATCAATAAATCCCCTGATTACTAATAACCTTAATTTCCCAATTTCCTACTCCCACGACCGGGTAACTTTTGTCACTGCCCTCTTACCCGGCTTAATCCCAATTGGGAAAGGTCGCGTGAGCCTAACGTTGAGACCCGCAGCTAATTTCGGCTAGTGATGGGTGGGGATAACGGCCCAAATATTGACAATATGGCATTGATTCAAACGCAGAATTGTTTGTCTGGCTGTCAACATTACAAATCCGCTTTTAAAAACGAAATCGGACCCATATTCGCAGCTTTACACTCCTCATTCGCGACTAATTATAGTTTATGGGCTCCGAATCATGTGATTGTCTGAATGCCACATTTGGGGTGTTCAGGGGCTGCCATAACACTCCAAGTGGGGTTTCAGGCCTCATGGACGCTCAAAAATGAACGTGAGACAGTCGAAACCAGCGAAAATCGCCTTTTTGGGCACCTTTTGGACACTTTTCGATCTCACAGAGTCTGGAATGTGCACTTGTAGATGGTCTAAACAGGAAGAAACTGTCCAAACGAGCTGCGAAGAAGGCGGTAACCACAGCCCCCACACGGCTGGACCAGTATTAGTTGGAATGGTCTAGTTTTGCGGGTTTCCCAGAGTAGTGAGGGGTATATGGGGCATTCTTGGCAGACAGAAGCAGGACAGTAATCATTTCAGGGTTGCCGAGCCGCTGGAGCGATTCTGAAAAGCGCACTGTGACGAGCAAGACCAGGAGAGTTCAAAACCGTTTTCAGAACGAGCCCAGCCCCCATATCCACTCAGTTACACCCCAACCCCTCCCCACCATATATGGTTCAAGTGTCGGGTCTAAGTTTTTACCTTGGGGCAGATTAAGAAAAAAAAGAGGGCCGCTTGTGAGTGGGTAAGATAGCTGGGAAGAAAGGTACGAGCCGTTTTTTTCAGGTATTTCCGTTTGTTTTTTGCAAGTGCGAGGCCGCTGGATTTACCCCGCTTTTCGGACACAAACACAGCCCACCGTTTATATATACTTGGCCCGTTTCCCGCTTCGTCCCAGCTCTTTTTTTTATTATATTTCGTACGCCCTGTCACTAGCGCCCCCGTTGCTGAAACTTGCGCATCTGACACTATTACAGTGCGCTGTAGGCCAACTACCGCCAACTTTGTCCCACCAAAGCCAACTTTGTCCCACCACACACACACCTCCCCGTACACGCTGGACAGAGCGGCAGTTTCATCGAACGCCAGCTATCCGCTATCAGCTACCACAGTCCTCTAGTCACTTTGAACGACCCCGACGCAGACACGTCACCCTCTCCACCACCTAAACCTCACTAGCTGCTTTGTGCACATCACGTCCACGCAACACATCACGCGGCGACACACAACCTCACCACACGCTACCCCACAATAACAACATGACCGCGCCATCATACCCCATATTCCTGCCAGACGAGTCGCTGGAAATCCGATCCGACTGCTCGTCCGACGGCGAAGACGACACCACACACTCGGGAGTGCCGTCGTCGGCAACGTCCCTCGAAGACGAAACCATGCCCACGACCTACTCGGACCAGGTCAACGCCCGGGACTTTGTGGACGTTCGACGGATCATCCACAAAATCTTCCCCCAAAACGTGAAATCGCCCAACGACCCCCTCGTTGAAATCGCCCAGCTTAAGGGCGGCATCACCAACATGCTGCTGTTGTGCTCGTACCCCTCGGCCTCGTCGCCCGGCGGCCTCAACCGAGTGCTGGTCCGAGCCTACGGCAACGGCACCTCCACCATCATCGACCGTGACAGAGAGCTTGCCACGCATCTGCATCTGCATTCACACAAACTGGCACCCACTCTCTACGCCCGACTCTCCAACGCTCTCATCTACCAGTACATTCCCGGAAAGGCCGTCGACTACACGGATCTGTCGCGACCCCAGATTATGAGTGGTGTGGCCTCACGACTCGCCGAGTGGCACTGTAAGCTGGATCAGCACGCCATCGAGGCCGAGATGGATCGACTCAAGCGACTGACTTCGTCCAAGCCGCAAAAGTCTTCGTCCGACATTTACGAGCTGCTGGTGGAGTGGATCGAGGTGCTGCCTACAGAGACAGAGGCCCAGAAGAAGCGAGCCAAGGACCTGTCTACCGAGCTTGCATGGATCAAGACCAGTATCGCGTCAAGCGGAGGCCCCACGGTGGTTGGTCACTGCGATCTTCTATCCGGCAACATTATTGTTCCCGAGGATTGGGAACCCTGTGTCAAGGGCACTGCTCGGGAGCACGACAACTCTACGTTTGAGCCATCGCAACTGACGTCGTTCATCGACTACGAGTATTCCATTCCCACTCCCCGAGCGTTTGATCTAGCCAACCATTTCATGGAGTGGCAGGGCTTTGACTGCGTGGTGGAGTTGATTCCCGAGCCCAGTAAGACCAACCCCGTCATGCGGACCTGGGCCAAGCAGTACCTGTGCTCTCTTGCATTTTTTGCTCGTGAGAACAACAAGCAGCAGCAGCATGAAGGTGACGTGGCGGCATCTGTGTCCGACAAGGATGTGGACTCACTGATTGAGGAGGTTCAGACGTGGTGGGGCATGCCTGGGTTCTACTGGGGCATTTGGGCCATTATCCAGGCCACCATCAGCGAGATTGACTTTGATTACGCCGAGTATGCTGAGAAGCGACTGGCGGAGTATTACAAGTGGAAGTCCGCACGGGGGGAGTAGGAAGACAGCAAAAACACGGGAGACGCATTTGGGGATGTATATTGACAAAATTATAGACTAACAGGTGAGGATATTATTTGGATAGGTGGGTTTTCGGATATATTATTTGAGGTGTAAATGTTGCAGTGCATGTTTTATGTGGTGGTGATGGAAGGGAAGAATGTGGAGTTTTTTGTTGGTAGTGTAAGTCGAACATTAGTTGGATAGATGTTAAACATTACTGATTGGTGTCAGATCATTATAATGGCAGAATTCGTACATCTCGAAACAGTGACAAGATGTTTTGTTTGTACTTAGAATCCTTTCGTTTCGAGGATGCCTTGTGTTATGGTCTCATGTGTAAAAGTTAGTTTGAGATATCAGGCCTATCGATGCATAAAAGAGGTGAGTTGTGAGACCGTTGGGTAGGGTAAGATCATGAGTTTGTGGGCGATTTGAAATTTTATTTGATATTTTTACTATGCGGTGTCTGCTGACTAATATTGTTTTTATCGGATTTTGTTTCCATCGTTTTTTACTCCTAGAATATTGCATTTCCTGTTTGCCATGTTCTGAGTTAGACCCAAATGGGAGATGTTGTGCCTAAAGTGTACATTTTCTGCATCAACAGGGTTTGGTGAGACTTCCTAAAGTTGTAGTTACACGTCAGTAAGAGTCAGACGAGGCGGTTAAAAGGGGTTTTGTGGGTGGATTCTGAGGGTGAATAGCGCTCCAGTGGCACAATATAGAGCGTGAAAAACCAGCGACAGGCATCATTTTGAAATTTGGCCGATTTTGAAAGAGTTGTGGTCATTTTTGAGTCAAAATCAGATAAAAACGACAGTGGAAGACGCAATTTTCACGCTACAAGAATTCTGAAAAGTGCATTATCTTGGATACAAGAAACCGCCCAAGGTCAAAGCTTTAGCCTCTAGATTCGTCTCTCCACCCACCCCATAACTGCCCTCATACTTCTCTTGACTAGACTCATCGAAACCTTCGGGCTATTTTTATGCGCTAAATATTATACCTCTTCTCACCACTCGTTCAGGCTCGGCAAAACGTCTTTTCGAGCAAAGAGGGATATCTGACTACCGCACGCGCGACGGAATATTCGACTTTTGGCCGTCTAGACGCGAATCCGACCGAAAAACAAAACTTTTGCGACCGAAAATGCTTCCTTCTCTGGCTCTTTTGTTGGCCGTGCCTGTCTTGGGTCTCTCAGTCCAGCAGGACGGTCAAATGGCCGTTTTCAGCAAAAACGACAACGGCCAGTTTGTACCCGCCGACTCGGGCACGCTCGACGAGATTCCCCGGGTCCGCCGAAAGCTGCGAGGCAAGTTTCTGCACATCACCGACCTCCATCCGGACCCGTACTTTCACGTGGGAGCTGTGGCGGACGACAAGTGCCATGTGGACAAGGACCACAAAGACCAGGACTACGAGTCCGAGTCCGAGTCCGAAGAGGCCACGGTGGCAGCTACGACTTTTGGGTGGCTGCAGCGTCTGCGGTCCAGCGGAAGCAGCGGCAAGAAACACGGCCACCACAAGAGCCACGACAAGCTGCCCAAGGCTGGCCACTACGGCCTTCCTGTGTCGTCGTGCGACGCCCCCGTGTCTCTAGTCAACGCGACCTTTGACTGGATCGACGCAAACCTGCGGGAAGAGATTGACTTCATCATCTGGACCGGAGACAATGTTCGACACGACAACGACAACAGATACCCACGGCTGGAACACGACATTTACAACTTCAACCAGGCGGTGTCGACCAAGTTCCACGACGTGTTCAGATACAACCAGTCGCGGGACGACGACGGCCACAGCGGCAAAGGAGACCCTCTGCATCCTCTGGTGGTTCCAATCATCCCTTCTCTGGGCAACAACGACGTTTTCCCCCACAACCTCTATCTGGCAGGTCCGTCTCCGCAGTCGCGCCGCATGCTGCAGATCTGGAGCGAGTACGTGCCCGAGTCGCAGCAACACATCTTTTCTCGAGGCTCGTATTTCTTCCAGGAGGTGATCCCCAACAAGCTGGCGGTCATTTCGCTCAACACGCTGTACTTTTACCAGGCCAACCCCATGAGCGACGGATGCGACGACAAGACCGATCCGGGATTCAAGCATCTGCAGTGGCTGGGCGTGGTTCTCAAGGAAATGCGACAGCGGGGGATGAAGGTGTGGCTCTCGGGACATGTTCCACCCGTAAAGAAGAACTACGAGGAGAGCTGTTTCGTCAAGCTGGCTTGGTGGCTGCGCGAGTACCGCGACATCATTGTGGGATCCGTCTTTGGCCACATGAACATTGACCATTTCGTGGTGCTGGACCCCAAGGCGATCGAAAAGGATCTCAAGATGAACAGTCTGCACGACTACGAGTCTTCTTCGCATTCACACAACGGCTTCAGAGCACAGATTGACGCCCCTCAGTCGTTCAGAGACGTCTCTATTGCCGCTTCCCACCCAGCTCACACGTTTGGCTCCATCTACAAGCGAAACTACATTGAGTCAGTGAGAGAGGACTACTCTGAGATTGCAGGACCCAGAAAGTGGCTCGATGAGCACGCATCCAACTTTGCCATTGCCCACGTGTCTCCTTCGGTCATCCCCAACTACTACCCCTCTCTCCGAGTGTGGGAGTACAACATTACAGGCATCAAAGACGACATTGGCAACCCTCCCCACCCTCCACAGTTCCGATCTTGGTCCGAAGTTCTCGACGAGTTTGAGCGAGACTACATCGAGGACGTGATGGAAGACATTGAGATTGAGTGGGTGGACGGAGAGGGAGTCTCTGGCGTTTCTGGCGATGTCACTGACCAGGCCTCGTCAGATATGGACTCTGCTGGCAAGAAGCACAAGGGAAAGAAGGGCAAGAAGGGCAAGAAGGGCAAGGGCAAGGGCAAGAAGGGCAAGAAGGACAAGAGCATGCCCCCCAAGTTCCCCAAGGACACCCTGCCTGGTCCTGCCTACATTCCCCAGCTGTTCACACCCGTGGCCTACACGCAGTACTACGCCAACATTACCATCTACAACAAACAGCACAAGAACACGGGCACGTCGGACTTTGAGTACGTCAAGGAGTACTCCACCACAGACGCTCCTTACAACTTTGAGCATCTGACTGTGGAGAACTGGGTTCGTTTGGCTCGAAAGCTCGGTGAGAACTACAAGGACTTGGGCAGCATCGACGTGGAGAAAAAGTCCAAGAGCGACAAGCTCTGGGGAGTTTACATGAACCGAGCCTTTGTTGGTACTGGAGCCGAGTACATGGAGGAGCCGGAAGATTGATCTTTGTAGAGATTTATTACTAATGTATTTATGACTATGGCTTATGTCGAGATGGAGGGTGGTAAGTGTCTGATTAGAATCATGGGAAAGTATTGGTATGGGTGGGTTGTATGAGAAGGAAATATTATTTTGAATATGACGAAGAGGTCGAGAAATTGAAGGAATTGGTGCGCAATTAGTGACTTGATAATCAATCCACTCAAATTTTTGACTTGGGCAGAATTTGTTCAAGAGTCGTTGTAGATTTGATGACTGCATAGTTCGAATTCAAGAGATTTACAGTACTAGACTGACTCTACATCCAAATGTTCATTTTGTTTCCTAGCTGAACAAAAGTGTTCTCTTTTGACGACCGTATTTCAACTGCTCATATTCATGTTCATGTTCTTGTTCCCCGAATTAAGGGCGTGGAGAAGAACAAAAATCAATGTAAAGGAGCTAAACAATTTGCAGCGCACGAAATGCAAGTTTCTAGTGTACGAGACGACACGCTAACGGAGTCCGAAATAGCTAGACTATCAAAAAATCTGTACCATCGAGTGATGTTACTTCCAGAGAATAGTCTAGCTAAACATGGTCAGAATCCCCTCTTGTACCCCTCATTTGTAGTACTCGCATTGGAACAAACGACTGAGGGGTCTCATCTGTTACCTGCAATACATTGCTGTATCTTTCTTTTGATGTACAGTACTTTTCTCTTTTCTTGAGTGTTCACTTCAACTTGACAATCTACTGTACTACAGACTGTACTCTGTCCCAAACGGATGTATCAAAAAAGACGTTATATGAATGCATGGAACCATGAGAAAAAAAATCTGTCCTAGACGTTACTCTTGACTGAATGCACTTTTCAGAAACCATCACTCTCTTCCATAAACCATCACTCTTCCATAAACCACAGCAGTCATCTACAAAGTACACGACTAGTTATCTGGACATTGTCGTCCTCGATATCTCAAACAGTATGGCACTGGTTTATTAAGAGACACTGCTTCAACCATCACACCTTGAAACACAAAAACCCCACAACAAACCCCTTGCAACCAGCCACCATACTTACCCCTCATCCTAGCAGATTATTGTACACCCATCTCCAGGTGGTTTTCCGCACGGCTCCAATTGCCAGCGAGTTCTGTTTGATTTATCCAAAAATAAATGAGCAAACGGATTGCAACGCCGCACCACTCCGGATCAAATGCTTCCCTCCAACGACACCAACGAGGGGGCTTTGACGAATGAGGAAATGTTTATGTCGGAGCCTTGGGCTTTTGAATTTTACCTCGAAAAAAAACGCCAAAATTATTCCACCTTTTTTTCTCAAACAGGTACGCCAAGTGCAGGAGCTGGCGAAGGTCCTAGGAGAATATTGTGGTGGGGGTGGGGGGGGGGGGGGGGGGGGGGCGTTTAGAAAGGAGAAACGGCGCTGATTTGACAGTCACGTGACTCATTTCTAGCGGTATTGTTACTCCTACGTTCTCATCTCCCCTCAAAGCCACCTTCAACCACCCACCCCTTTCCGGAGACTTGACTGTCGAAAGGAAACACTCATGACCCTCCGGTTAACGGATAAGATTGAGAGTTGAAAGGGAAGAGGAGAAATAAGGTTTTTTCCGCAAGTCTAAAACGCCGTTTGAAAATAACCGGGTCAGGAGGCAATCGAAACAAGGAATGGAGCGGTAATGGCGCACAGAAACGGCGATAAGGGCCCGTGGAGACGGTTTGGGGGTCGTTGGGGTCGTCGGAGAAGCACAAAAGGGTCGCAAACAGGAAATTTGCGCGTCCATAGTCCTGCATGGACGTGCATCTCTCCCCACACTCACTTACTCAGTGAAGTCATTTAAGGTTCGATTTGGGGAGCAAGTTGCAGACAGCTTTTGGAGGGTGTCAGGGGACTGATAGCGGGTATTCAGAGGGTTTGAGACGGTGCGAGAGCTGCTGGTTGTTTCCAGCACCTCTTAGTCAGCTTAAATGCCGCTCTTTCCCCGCTTTTCGCTCTTTTCCCGCGTTTTCCACCACTGCCGTACAGCGCAATCAGGCTGCATTACTCCGTTGGGAGAAGCTTGTTTACGTGTGCCTCAAGATCACTGAGTCTAACGGCTCCTCTTCCAGATTCCCCCAGTGATACCCACATGCCCAAATTGCCCAAAGTAGTGCCACGGCAATGTAACCGGGCAAAGTAACCGGGTCAGCCCTAGGGTATATATGGTGAGCGGGACGTGGGGTGGTCTGAGCGCAGCAAGCAACACAAACACGCAAAACACACAACATCACCCCAGTCACTCACCTCTCTCTCCCCATCCGCACAGATAACGATAAGATAACGGGCTAAACATAGCAGTATCTTTTTTCGGGTTGAAGTAAACACCGCAAAAATAGTTTTCAGTCGCTATTTTCAGTAATAGCAGTCAACTATTCACACGACTATTTAACAGTCTGAGGTTCCATTCAACAGTCTCACAAAAACCACAGTCCATTCAACACTCTGTGGTCTTCAACAGTCTCTTCTCTCCTCTCTCTTCTACTTTACTCTTCCCATACAGCTATCTCAGCTGAGACTAAGGTAAAAAGACAGGCATAGGTTATCGCAAGTCTCGTTCGATACACCCTACAAACAAACACATCTACCCTTCACGTGTCTTCTCGTGAAGTTCAGCAGTCCGCTCTAGTCACTGTTACAAACACAAAACCACAACCAAAATGACCACCTCAACCCCCCCCTCTCCCACCCCTACCTCGTCTCCTACCCCCAAGACCTCCCTGCCGTACATCCAGACGCCCCTGATCGAGTCTCTGTACCTCTCCCAGCTCGCAGGATGCAAGGTTCTCCTCAAGTACGAAACCACCCAGCCCTCAGGCTCCTTCAAGTCTAGAGGACTCGGGAACCTCGTCTACACCCATGTCGTGCAGCACTACGGAAAGAGTGCCGTCAAAGAGTCACTTTCCGACACAGAGACAGCAGCAGGATCTCCCCCCACCCCTCTGCACTCTCCCCTCTCGTCCTTTGCGTCGCTTGATATCCCCAAGCTGCACTTTTTCTCTTCTTCCGGAGGAAACGCTGGATGTGCCACAGCCTACGCTGCCAAGAAGTACAACCAGTTGTGCACTGTCTGTGTTCCCTTGTCGACTCCCGTGGGAATGATCAAGCGAATCGAAAAGACGGGAGCTCGAGTCATCCCCCACGGCCAGTACATTGCCGACGCCGACAGATACCTCCAGGAGGTGCTCATCCCTGCCTGCGACCTGGCCCTCGAGAAGCCAGTATACTGCCATCCCTACAACGATCCGCTGGTGTGGGCTGGAAACGCCACCGTGGCTGAAGAGCTTGTCGTCCAGGCCGAGGCCCTATTCCCCGACTACAAGCCCGCAGCTGTGGTTTGTTCCATTGGCGGAGGAGGCCTGTTCAACGGTATCTGTGCCGGACTGGAGGCTTCAGGACGACCCGAGTGGCAGCAGGTGCCTTTGGTCGCAGTGGAAACCGAGGGCTGCTCCACTCTCTTCGACTCCCTGGCTTCTGGCGCCCAGGTCACCCTGGAGCGACCTCAGACCATTGCGTCCTCTCTCGCCACCAGCAACGTGACCCAAGAGACTATTGCGTGGGCCAAGAAGCACCCCACCACCTCTGTCAAGGTCAGCGATCGTGAGGCTGCTGCGTCTTGTCTGGAGTTTGTAGCCGACCACAAGGTGCTGGTGGAGGCTGCCTGTGGCACTGCTCTTGCTCCCATTTACAACGGAACTCTGGGCGACATTGTGCCTGGTCTCGGACCCGATTCCGCCGTGATTGTTATTGTTTGCGGAGGCACCAATGTGACTTTTGCTCAGCTCAGAGAGTACGCCGACAAGTTTGATTTGGATTTTTAGCCAGACCGTCAGGAAGGATTATTTATAGATATAGAGTAATTAATATGTTGCTGATTGCACTCGAGAGAAATTGATGACATTAATCATAAAAATATAAATATAAAAAAAAAAAACCCTTCATCACACTGACCTGAAAATGAACCGAGAGACTTCCGGGCCATGTTGCTTTACAAATTGACGTTTGATATGACTTGGAGAAAACGCATACAAAGCCAGCCGACCTTTACATACTCCTGCCATGACCAGATGGCCATGAGACCACTCATCTTGAAGCGCAGATCGTAGAAAAAAGTCCATTTTTTGCCGCGTTTGCAAATCGATAATTCCACAAATAACTCCTGTCTGTTTGTAAAGAACAACATATCTGGAGTGAACGGGATCTTGGATGACTGTCTTCATTCGATTAAAGGGCGTGGAGAGGTCCTCGTTGGTCTCATTTGTGTAACTCATACAGGAGATGTCGATGCCTCTCTGGAGAGCACAAAAATTGATTTCCCGCATGATTCCGTCGTAACATACCATACCTGATGGCACATATCGTCTCTGGTTCTTGTTGGCGACTTTCAGACAGCCGCCATTGTCGTTATCGACCATATATGTGATACACTCCTTGTCTCTCTTGGACACAATGAACACATTATTGGAACTGACATAGAGAAGAGCTCGTTCTTCAGACACATATGCGGTAGTGTCAATGATCCTATCGGGCTCGGAGCCTTCATTACCCTTGTACTTGAGGAGAAGAGTCGATTTCTCCTCCTCAAACAATAGGAGGGCGAGAACATTGCGAGATCCAGCTCGACAATGCTCTTTGGGCACCACTGCCTCCATGGTGATACCATGGCCAGTATGGAAGTTTTCAGAGTCGAAAGACGATTCCGAGTCGCCCTTAGTTAGCTCAAAACCCCCCTCTCCCAAATCAACGTAATACTTGCCAAAGGTGACACCATGACCGTTGACTTGCCATTTTGAGCCTTTTCGAATGGGTTTTTCGAGACAATGAAAGTCGTGGGGAAGAACACAGTCTCTGTACACTGGCCAAGCAAAGTCCTCAAACTTTTCCTCCCATGGGGGATTGGTAAGCATCCATGAGTGGTCATGCGATATCTGTAACGCCTTCATTTGGGCCACAAGAGCGCTGGGAGTTTCATTGTATCGTCGCCTGAGTGTGTGGATCTTGGCACAGTGTTTCCACGAGTCTCTTGGCGAAAACTGGACTTCGTACCATGGACATTCGGCATGCAAGAGGGCTCTAAAGTCGTGCTCTCCAATGACGTTTCTCCACGAGCTGCAAGTCTGAGAAAGAGCGTACAAAGAGGCTATATCAATGTGTTCACGTAGACTGGTGATAAGTTCGGGCGGCAGCATTTCAGAGAGGGTGTGATGGTGGTTGTTGAGGGAGTAGAGAGTTCGTTTCAGGCAGCAGCCATTTTCGAGAGATAGACTATATGGTTAGAATTGCTGGGAGGCTGGTAAATTGCAGGAGCGTAATTATCAGTAGGGTTGGGGTGTGTATCTGGTGGTGGCAGAGCGTATGTCGTGAGATGATGGAATCGGGGGGGTTTCGGGCTTGATTGTGGCTCTGGAGTGATGGCAGTATATGTGTGGACTGCTGGTGGGGTTGTATGTTCACGTGACACTTATCAGAGTTTGCGATATTGGAGATTGTGCATCGAGGTGCAGTGAGAGGAAGAAGAAAAAAGAAAAAAATATTAAAAAGAAAAAAAAAGAGAGAAAAATGTGAGTGGACTTTTGCAGAGTGAGCGGCTTTGGCTTTTTTGAGATTTTTGAACAATGATTTAGATGAGAACGACAGCAGCTACTGCGCTAGCTAGTTTGAAATCTGATAGTGTCAATATCGATGAAATTGAGATGGTCTCTATTCTGTTGCTGTTACATTGTTAGAGTGAACTTTGATGCATATGACGACATGTGTACGTCTACTTTTTACTCACTTGGATTTTTATCTCAGAAAGAAATATGAGTGATACAACGTGATTATCAGTCTTATCTTCTACATTGTGTACGATGGATATTAAGTAAAAAGTGAGAAAAATCATCCGAGCGATATTCATCTCTAAAACTTCAGTTTCAGTCAGTCACTAGCAAGTTAGACTTTGATGTAATGACTCAAGATGAAGAAGAGACAGGCAGTGAATACCTCTTTAAAGTGATAAATTTCAAATTTTAAAGGCGAGATCGAGCTCCCCATTCCTCTCTGAGCTCAAAACTGTTGCATTATTCCCTCTAAAACAAATACCCGTCTCACTGGAGCATGTCCTTCTCCTCCCATAGCAACTTTAGCTTTGAATGATCGTCGAGACGTCAAAAGGACGCTAACCAACTTGACGCAAACACCAGTCGTTTTCCAATGACAATGAGAGCCATAGCTGCCCCAGAGCGTCGCCCGACGTACCCAGGTCGCCATTTTCAGCGTCTTGGACCGCATATTGGCGATACTACCAATGTGACGATTGAGACATGGGATTTCGGCAACTGGTTTGTTTCGGGATACTTTCATGGGTGGAACGGACAGCAAACAAGCACGTATTTCGTTGGCGAGATAATCGGACCCAGATATCAGTTTCTTTCGCGCCGAAACAGCTGGAACGAAGAACCCTTGTGGGATCAAATGACCAGTTTTGTCGAAAACACGCACGATTGCATTTTCATGAGATGGAGAACAATGTACACGATTCCGGAGCCGTCTGGAGGTCTGGCATCGAACCAGACGTGCTATTATGTTTGTATGAGAAGTTGTGACGGCAAAATGAACATTGTCAGTGGATCTGGATTGGAGAATGTGGTTTTCTCGCCGAGTCACGTCCGATCCAACTTGTGAGCGAATGGGGAATGAGAATGAAGGAGGAGATATTTATTATTTGTTGGGTGAAAGGAATGAGCAAGAAAGTGGAACGAGCAAGAGATGCAAAGAATGGGTTAGACAATAGATAGACAATGTTATATGGGTGCAATTGATGGTGTAGGCAAGTGAACAAGAGTAGTGTGAACAAGAGAGAATGTTTGAATTTCTGATCAAGATATGCGGTGGACTATGGTATCGTAATGTATGGTATTGTATAGCACTTCAATTTGCTTTACATAAGTTTTTGTTGTTTTCAAGTTTGAGCTCAGCTACTGGCATGTATCATACTGCACCTATGCATCTGGTTGATTATAAGGTACTCTGTAGTGTCTTAGATGAAACAGCTGAACAATCAAAAGTAGTACAAGTGAATATCGAGTTTGCAAGTTGTCAGTTGTCGCCATTGAATCAAAACAATACTTTCAATTTGTTGCTCCATTGAATCAAGACGACACTTTGAGCATGTTTCTCAACTATTTGCACCAAATTATTCAATGGCTCTGACACTCTTTGATGGCATGTCTACTACATGCATGTTAAGCATCTGTAGCTGATTCTAGTGACATAAATAATAACTCTAGTTCTCGTAAAAGTGACCTCACTGGCCACGTTTTCCGTTCCATTTCTCTCATGTAGTACCGAACACACATGACACATGTCCGATAATCTCCGTGATGATGCACACTAGAAGCAGACAAACATGCAAAAGTTCCATACGTAGCCAGATTCGAGATGAGTTTGTGAATATGATATATGTTACAGAGTACAGTAAATAATCTGGGTATTTTAAAGATCATATTTCATACAAAGTCATCTCAAATAATCAACTGGATCGAACAATTCTGACCAACTCTTGCTGAAACCCCACAACTCAACAGCCGATGCAACTGCCACCATCTGTATCAGACAAACCTGTGCTGTTTCAGCAATAAAAAAAAATCCCTGTTTTTTTTGTTTTTATTCTTCTCTCGTTTCTGCTGCAAGGACGAAACATGTGGGGGACCCTTAAGGGGTTTAATCCCCATGCAGCTTTTTGGGTTATGGTGGAAACAGCCGAGGTCTCCAGAATGAAGGATAATAGTACTGAGATTGATTTGATTTTTGAGAGAATAGCTGTTACAACCCCAGCAATACTGGCGGTCTTTTCAGATTTCAAATCGGCTAAACACACGCTGTTTTGGACACATTACACTCCAATTTTTAACTTCAAAAAGTGTTTCTCATTTCAGGTCCGGTTTCAGGTTTAATTTGGACGGCATCATATCTGCAGTTGACCGCACCTTCAACCACAGAGATACCAAGCTACAGCTGGCAAAACCAGAGATTCAGAGAGGTCAATTGCGGAATCAAAAGAAAGAGCTCTCGCTATTGCCAATGTTCGTCTTTCAACAGCAGAAATCGCACCCTTCTGGCTTCTGATATCAGCCACATTCTCACCTTCCAAATGCACAGACCCTGTCCCTGCAACTGAATGAGAGAAACTTGTTTGTGACGCTTGTTTGGGACATACGACGGCCCGGAGACACGGCACTACCCCACAAACCGTGCGATTCCGTGGCTGGAAAGGCCAGTCTAGTGATAAGGCTGAAACAGACAAGATGCGTGGCCGGATTGGTGCAAGACAGATACCAACGACAATTGGAGATATAAAGAGGCCGGAATTCTCACGAATCAGTTCCACATCACCATCCCACGCTCATTACCCACCATGAAGTTCACCCATCTCACTCTTTTCACTCTATTCACTCTTGGAGTGGCTGCTCCCATTGAGGACGCCTACAAGACCGTTTTGGACATTGTTTCCAAGAACCAGGCCAAGTCCTTTGCGCTCAACAAACGGTCCGTCGACGACTCGCACATTGTTATTTTCAACGACGGAGTCGACATTGCCGCAGTCAAGGAGCAGCTCCAGAGCCTGGACAGCGTCATGTCTCACTCGTCTAACGTGATTCACGGAGCCTTCAACATGGACGCCAAGACCGACGGATCTGGATTCCTCGGCTACGTGGGCTCGTTCAACCAGACCGTTCTCGACTACCTGGAGGCCGAGGACGGAATCATGGTCATCAAGGACTCCATGGTCTCTCTCCCTGGTGGAGTGTGTCCCGGGTCCAACGGTGACAATGGCAGCGGTGACAACTTTGACAACTTTGACAACTACGGCAACGAAGACTACTACGACGGCGAGGGCGACGACTACTACGAGGACTGTCCTGATTCCCCCGGACCAGATGTCCCTGCTCCAGAAAACCCCAGTCCTGACACTGGAAACGCTCCCCCCTCTAGAGCTCCTCCCTCTCAAGCTCCTCCCTCCCGAGCACCCCCGTCCAGCGCTCCTCCTCAAGCTCCTCCAGCCCAGGCTCCTCCCTCTGGAGCTGGCGGAAACGGCGGATCCACCTCGTCGCCCACCAACCAATGGGGTCTGGGCCGAATCTCGCACCGACAGCGGCAAAACGGACAGCAGACGTACGTGCACGCGCCTCTGGCCAAAGACACCGTCGTGTACGTGATCGACTCCGGCATCCGAATCACCCACCAGATGTTTGGCGGCCGAGCAGTGTGGGGAGCCAACTTTGCCGACAACGAGAACCTGGATCTCAACGGCCACGGAACCCACGTGGCAGGCACCGTTGGAGGCCAGGGCTACGGCGTCGCGCCCAACACCCGTCTGGTCGCTGTCAAGGTCTGGTCCCAGATGCACGCGCCCCTGTCGCAGATCATGGACGGCGTCTCGTGGACCATCAACGACTACGTGCGAAACCGATCTAGAATGCCCCGCGGAGTCATCAACTTCTCCGGCGGCACCGACGACCACTCTGGCGCCACTTCGCGGCTCTTTGAGCGAGCCGTGCAGGAGGGAATGGTTGTAGCCGTGGCTGCCGGCAACAACGACAGAGACGCCTCCACCACCACTCCCGGAGCAGACGGACCCCGAGTCAACGGACTCATCAACGTTGGAGCCATCGATCAGTACGACCGACGATCAATCTGGGGTTACACTCGTGACCTTCCCGGCTCCAACTACGGACCCTCAGTTGAGGTCTGGGCTCCCGGAACAGATATCACCTCTGCCGGATTCCGAGACGACTACTCCACCAGCACCATGTACGGAACATCCATGGCCTGCCCCCACGTTGCCGGCCTGGCTGCCTACTTCCTCTCCACCACCGGCGAGACCAACCCCGGCCGAATCGAGCAGATGATCAAGGGCAACCCTGGCATGCTCAACGACCGGGATCTCCGAGGAGGCGCCAACTACATTGCCTACAACGGCGCTGCTTAGTTGCATTGTCGCATTGTCGTATAGTCGCAACCCCCCCTTCTAACTCTTATATACAGTAACTCGATAAAAGAAATCTTTACCTATGCACTGACCAGCTTCTTTCGATACGACCAGTAGCCCTTTCGAATGGGATCGTACTTTGTTTCCAGCAGGTCCAAGGCCTCCAGAGCCTTGGCTTTGTCCTTTTGCAGCACGTAGATCTTGGCCAACAGGTCCAGCGCATGCGAAGACGTAATCAGGGGCTCCTCGTCGTCCTTGAGGTCCGAGGGAAGACAGGCGTACTTGAAAGTCAGATCCTGCAGCTCACAAACGTCCCGTTCGTAGGTCTGAAACAGGCCCTCGAGATACAGCCAGGGCGACTGGTTCTGCGGGGCCTTGTCGATGGTTTCCTTCACAAAGGCAACTTCGTCGTCAAAAGAACGGCTGCAGGTCCACCTGAGCTTTCGAGACGTGGCGGTGGTGGAGGTCTCAGTGTCCATGCCATTCTTGAGCGAAAAGACCAGAAATCTGTGGTTCCACGCAGAGTTGTTGCGGCAGTCGTCAGAGAGCATGAGAGATGTGGTGGCTAGCTCCGAGTCGAGCTCTACAATCTTGGGGAACCGGGTCACCAGCCATTGTCTGTAGGACCACACGTGGTGGTTCTTTGAGTCCTCCAGAAGCATGTCGTCAATAAGCTCGATTTCGCGCTTCAGTTCCGGTCCCTCGCTGTCCTCTGTGAGCTCCGGGTGGGCCTCAAACAGCTCCAGCAGCTGTTGTCGATGGGGCCAAATCTGGTAGTTTTTGGGAGACTCGTGCGCAATGACGTCGACCCACGGCAGCTCTCGCAAAATTGCATTCTTTTTGTCTCCGATTTCGGCGCTTGTGGCGTCCTGAGGAGCTTCCAAAACTTCCGCAGCAAACGCCTTGAGAACGCTCAGTCTGTACGCCCAAACGGTGTAGTGGGCGGGGTTGAGTGCAATCACCTGAGCAGCCACCTCCAGGCCGCGCTCGGACTTTTCGTCCTTGGCCATGAGAGCTCGCAAAAGGCCAGAGGCTTGTTTGTACTCTTCAGCATAGGCAATGGAGGCCAGAGGGTGTTCACCTTCGTCCAGGGGCACTAGTTCGAGATCTGAATAGTCGTATTCGGTCATGTTGGCGTTTGTTGTGGCGATGCAAATGTCGTGGTTTGGTGCTGTGTCGCACGTAGTTGTAAGAGAACAGGTTGTGGTCTTCTGTCCTTTTTATCACCCGCAGATATGTGAGGTTTGAGAGTTAACTCATTGACAGTGCTTGATTTAGCGTCACACGATAAACTTTATGTGGGGAGCTAATCAGTCAGCTGAGATAAATTTATTGGGGTATAGGTGGTTTTTGGAGGTAATGGAGAGCTGGAAATCTGGTATGTTTGTTTGGCAGCTAGTGTCTTTGATATACTCGAGTTCTGAGCGCATTTAGACATTTTCAGTGGGGTTTGTGGGGTTTGAGGGGGATGGTATTTTTTCAATGTTTTAGCAAATAGTTTTACACTAGCAACAACAAGGTTAGTTGAACATACATGATAATCTGGTTAACTAAAATGCACACTTATCGAGTGAAAAGGGCATCCAAAAAATGTACTCTATCAATACCACAAGCAGGCTGTCGTAAGAGATGTATGACTTCTTATTTATATCAGTTTTGAAGCTGAATATAGCTCTCCATTACGCCTTGGGTATGACAGATTCATGAATCGATTAAATGGTTGGATACACGAAATCAGTCTCTCTTTGGACAAGCAAACAAAAGAGAAAACAGATTTGAGCACTCTGATTTGCCTCAACTCCATGTATATACCCCTTCCCAACCTCTACCTATATACCTGACCCATATATGCCTACATAGTCAAGGAAGCGTTGCTCCAGGTGGCGAGATACGTGCACAATTGGAGAACCCCTCCAAGGCTCTCTCACCACTCGCAATGTAGCTATGGCCATCGTCAGGCATCACACATGTCTCTTAAGACCAACCTCAATAGATTAGTTCCATAATTAAGAGTAACATTTCCTTAACTCGTTCAAATATACGAAATCGGGTTTGTGTAACTTCCCAACGTCCCCCAGTATATAACGCTTTTAAATACGCCCAACATCCCTTCTTCTTCTCCCCCAGATTTCTCAATGACTGCTATCACTACCAACTTCTCCACTCTCCCCCTCACCCTTACATTCGAAGAGTACCTCGAGCTCTGCGAAGCGGCCGACCTCCGCGCCCTCCGAGAGCAGATGGTCATCGACTCCGGTAGCCGAAGACGTCGACGTCAAAAGCGACGTTCCTAGGTCCACTTTGGTTATCTCTCTCGCCCCGGAAGCCAGCCTCCCGTTCCCCATGAACGTGTGCCCTGGCTGGCTTCCACCCTATGGACACGAAGTGAGTACTTGTGAACAGACGACAAGGAACGACAGCAAGAGATAAAGAACGGAACAAGGTTACAAGAGCTATCACTGTCACGGTGCCGTTGATGTCCAGGCCAGGCGTCAACTACACTGTTCTCGTGGTCCCTCTGTGACATGTGGAACGACAGTGAGGTTGAAACCCAGGCTAGGTTTCAACCAAACTGTCGTGACACATTGTGTGTTTGGTAACAAGGCCAGGTGCCAGCCACACAGTTCAAATTCTCCCCTCAATTGACACCGTCGTCATCCGCAACTTCTTCTTCCTTACTAACCCAGAAAACACAAAAAAAATCGAAAAAGGAAAAAAACCAAAAAAATTGGTGGGACGGCTCAACCCGAGAAGCATGGCCTGCAGCCCATTTGCAGGAGCTTCAAGTCTTTGGTGATACCACCAAGGAGCGATACTAGTCTGCTGGCAAAAACTTTTCTTTTAACCCCCTCAGGTCGCCATGAAACATCAGAATGCCCCCGGAAACTTCTTTTTCCGAGGGCATTATCGTGTTTCTCTGATAATTTAAAGTTAAGGTTATGTCCTAATCGGGTAATCTCTTCGATCACCTAGTCGGTTTCCTCAAAAGATTTGACACTTCCATACACACTCGTCTCGACATCCCTTCGTCATTAACTTTGCCTGGATGGTTCCCTCAGTCATAAGCTTGAAGTTCATCACAACACCCAGGCTATCAGAAACCACACTGAGAAGGAACTCTGGCTCACAATCATTTTGTCGATGCGGCGTTCCAGCTCACAACCAAGGTTCTACATTATCGCTAGAGGAAGAGCACGAGAGTATTTGCCAAGATGGTTAGCGTCAGCCCCCGGCGTTCTCAACAAAGTCTACAACTGTTCTCACAGACAGGCGTGCGACCCTAAGCCTTGTCTTAACACCTGAGGAAGTCACAGGTGGCTGAGAAAGCAGCGATTTTCTGCATCCCTTCTACTGAAAGAAACTGGGATGAAACGCCAACAAACCCGACTGGGAGACTCAAAAAACGACAACATATGTGGGAGACTGGAATTCCTCTCTCAACTGATGGATCTGTGTTCCTGGAAATGGTTGAGCAACTATTCAAGACAACGCCTTCCCAACCCCGGGCACTGGATGCTTTTAAATTAACGAAATAAGATGATACCCTGATACCAATTAACGAGTTATCCCGGTATGATACAGTACCGTTCAGTACAGATGTGCTGTACGTCACTGAGCTTTGTGTATGGTTTTTTTTCTTGTTTATTTAATTTAATTTGATTTAATTTGATTTGATTTATCTTCATTTTGTTCTTTTATTTATTCACATATTTAAATTGTAATGGATTTAATTCAAATCAATTCGAATTTCTTTGAAATTTTTTTTAAATGTATTTGCAATCCATTAATTATTATTAAAATCAATTAATATTGTATTTTATCTTTTGTTTTTATTGTATTTAATTTAATTTATTTTTATTTAATATAATATAATTTATTTTCTTTATTTCTTTATTTTATTTTGTTTTATTTTATTTTATTATATTTTAAGCATATATTGAATTATCTGTAAATATTTAATTTAATTCGATTTAAATAATCTTTATTTAAATTCTTTATTTCTATATTTCTTTTATTTTTTTTTATTTTTTAATAATTCATTTTTCAAAATGGATTTTTTTATCATTTTCTTATATATTTATAATTAAATCTTTTTTTTATCTTTGTTTTTTCCTTTTCTTTTAATTTAATTAATTTTAATTAATTTTAAGTGCCAATTTGTTCTTTTTCAGTCATTTGGAAATTCAGAGAATCGAGTATATCTCTAGTTGGAGACATCGGAGGGGGTTGAAACTGCAGGGGTCGCTTAGGAATAATACAATCAACCCGAAAGTGATTGTCTCCGTCCCATATCCGCTTCATTGTATGAGCTATGAGGTTCCGACTACAACTGGTTTTTCGGTTATACGAGGTTTGGATTGGAAATCATAGAGAAGTCTGTGGAGATCAGTGGTGTAGTAAGGTGTTATTGTTACTAAAATGGAAAGGGGAAAATATCTTCAAAGTGGAACTCAGGACAGGAATTATCAATGGGTATTTGAGCTAGTGAAGTGGGTCAAATCTGCTCAAGAACAGGTTGGCTTGATTTGGTAAAGTACTGTAGAGTCCTAGCTGGTCCTGTTGCAGTTCAAACTAAGAACTTTTTCCATCCTTTCATTTCCCATATACTTATATCAATCATCTTCTAGAGAACACTCCAGGAAGCTCATTGAAGATCCTACTCATACCGATCCAAACCTGAAAAGCTATTGGCACGTAAAAAAAGATTAAAACCTGAACGACGACATTTCAGATATCCCACTCTGGTATGTCACGGTAAAAGACAGAATCACAACACCTCTCATTGTTACTGCCCTATCGATCGAGTCATATTGGTGACTCCATATGCATTCTCTATACTGTACATGTCTCAAGAACCTGTGAGGTAGAGTCCATATGGACATTGGTTCACGTCAGAAGTGACTAATCTGAATAATTATTGCTTCATTCGACTTAAAATTAAATTCTGAGCAAAATGAGATGTCACAGCAATCTATAACTTCTCCAGATGAGGTTTCAACCGTTTGGTTGTATGACTCTGATATGCATATCTGCTGGTACTACTGCATTGTGATCATGATACAGATCAAAACAGGTGCTATTGGTTCGATTTGAAATTTAAATGTACTATTGTGTTCCCCAGACAGCGCAGATTATTGTTGTGTTCTTATTGAGAGCAAAATCCTTCATATACACTCCCTAAATCTCTTTGACAGTGACTCATTATAAGTGAGTGATGCATAATAACTAAGAGAACCTGCATACAATAGTCTCCATTCAGGATCATCTAATAGAATGACTAGACTTCTGATAGCCGCACAAATTAGCGCACCCATATATTGCGTTACTCCAAATCCAACGCACTCT
The DNA here is from genome assembly GCA_900518985.1 of Yarrowia alimentaria. Lineage (NCBI taxonomy): Eukaryota > Fungi > Ascomycota > Dipodascomycetes > Dipodascales > Yarrowia > Yarrowia alimentaria. The sequence goes on from ULGN01000003.1 coordinate 1,815,910, forward strand.
TCAGAATTAACAACAACTACCCAAAACACATTTTTACAAACACACCCTCTTCTGATAGTGTGTCATTCACCATCCAACTTGTAAAACTTAAAAAACCCGCTTCTCCCAATCTCAATCTTTCTTTCTTTCTTTTTGGATTCTTTTTGGATTTCTTTTTTTTTTTTTTTTTTTTGTACTTTTGCTGCAACATGTGCATATAACAATATATCCTCTTACAGCAGCAGGGATCTGAGTCAGAACAGGTCCATTCAACTCCGCAATCAGCGCTCCAAACGAGAATCTGAAAAGGCCGTTCGCCTCATATTTACATACATACCTTATTTCCACCCCAATAGCGCCGCCACACACCTCCAAAATCCCCCCATCTCCACCGCCCGCCGACCCACACCTACCCTAACCCCAATGCACAATTTTTCCCAGATAAAGTATTTTCGGTCCCAACTTTCTAATCTTTTTCTGCCATATCACCACCACCAGCAATGCCTGCCCCCATCCACGTTCCCTCCCTGTTCGACACCATTCTGGTGCTGGACTTTGGCTCCCAGTACTCGCATCTCATCACCCGACGGCTGCGAGAGTTCAATGTGTACGCCGAGATGCTGCCGTGCACACAGAAGATTGCCGAGCTGCCCTGGAAGCCCAAGGGAGTGATTCTTTCCGGAGGCCCCTACTCGGTGTACGCCGAGGGCTCCCCCCACGTGGACCACGCCGTGTTCGATCTCGGCGTGCCCATTCTCGGCATCTGCTACGGCATGCAGGAGCTTGCCTGGATCAACGGCAAGGGAGTGCACGCCGGCGAGAAGAAGGAGTTTGGCCACGCCACGATCCACGTGGAGAAGCCCAGCGACCCCCTCTTCCACGGCATTGACAACTTCCAGGTGTGGATGTCGCACGGCGACAAGCTCAACGCGCTGCCCACCGGCTACGAGGTCGTGGCCACCTCGGACAACTCTCCCTACGCCGGCATTGCCCACACGTCCGAGAAGATCTGGGGCATCCAGTTCCACCCCGAGGTGACCCACACCGCCAAGGGCAAGCAGCTGCTGCAGAACTTTGCCGTGGACATCTGTGGCGCCGCCCAGACCTGGTCCATGGAGAACTTTGTCGACACGGAGATTCAGCGAATCCGAGACCTGGTGGGCCCCCACGCCGAGGTCATTGGCGCCGTTTCCGGCGGCGTCGACTCCACCGTGGGCGCCAAGCTCATGAAGGAGGCCATTGGCGACCGGTTCCACGCGATTCTGGTCGACAACGGTGTGATGCGACTCAACGAGTGCGAGACCGTCAAGAAGACGCTCGGCGAGGGTCTCGGCATCAACCTCAACGTCATTGACGCCGCAGACCTGTTCCTCGGCAAGCTCAAGGGCGTGACCGACCCCGAGAAGAAGCGAAAGATCATCGGAAACACCTTCATCGAGGTGTTTGAGGAGGAGGCCGCCAAGATCAAGCCCACCCACCCCGAGGCCGGCGAGATCGAGTTCCTGCTGCAGGGCACCCTCTACCCCGACGTGATCGAGTCCATCTCCTTCAAGGGCCCCTCCCAGACCATCAAGACCCACCACAACGTTGGCGGTCTGCTCGACAACATGAAGCTCAAGCTCATCGAGCCCCTGCGAGAGCTGTTCAAGGACGAGGTGCGAAAGCTCGGCGAGATTATGGGCATCCCCCACGACCTCGTGTGGCGACACCCCTTCCCCGGTCCCGGTATCGCCATCCGAGTTCTCGGAGAGGTGACTCCCTCCCAGGTGGAGATTGCCCGAAAGGCCGATTTCATCTACATTGAGGAGATCAAGAAGGCTGGCATCTACGAGGAGATTTCCCAGGCGTTTGCCTGTCTGCTGCCCGTCAAGTCCGTGGGTGTCATGGGCGACCAGCGAACCTACGAGCAGGTCATTGCTCTGCGAGCCATTGAGACCGTCGACTTCATGACTGCCGACTGGTACATTTTCGAGGCCAGCTTCCTCAAGACCGTTGCTCGACGAATCGTCAACGAGGTCCCCGGTGTTGCCCGAGTTGTCTACGACATCACTTCCAAGCCTCCTGCTACTGTCGAGTGGGAATAAACGGGCTTTAACTAGATTCAATAATTATTATCAGCGCGAGCGTTTGCGAGCGCTTCTCTACGTATTTTCTGGCCATTATGGAGTATAGAGCGTACCATTAGAACCGCAACTAGATTCCGAGTCGGATCCACTTTTCAAATCTTTTTAGTTCTTCAGTTGTTTCTGAGTATACTCTCCATCTGTTCAACTAACAGTCGGTATTTTATGATGAATCGGATTTTAATTATGAATCGGGTTTTTTTTTTTCTCACCCTTTTTAACATTCAGATCAACTCATCTGCAGTATCTTGTTCCATCAAGCTGTCAATCCAATTGATGATAATACGACAATATTTCTATCTTCCAAGACATTTTACTGCATAAATTTTCATTTCCAGGCGAATGCACTTTTCAGAATTTCAATTGAGACATTATTGGTACCATTGGTCGCATGTAAATTGCAGATCTACATGTTCCTTCTCTTCCTGAAAATCGAAAATGACTAAAATTCAAAAAAAAACCAAAAAATCCAAAAAAGCTCTAAAAAGCTCTAAAAAAATCCAACTCTTCGGCATCCGACCCACGTGGAGATTGGCTTTTGCTTAATCTACCCGTTGACGTCTGGTGTCAGCTTTTTTGGCTCCTCTTACTGGATGTCTCGGAGATAGACTAAGGATAAGCTCTAGCACGTGGATTAGCAGCGTCTTTTTTATTTTATTTTGGTGTTTAATTTTTAGAATAATTTTTCAGACAGTTCAGGGTGGGCGTTACTGTTTCGTAAGGAAGCAGTTGAACGGGATAGCTGGTTGAACAGGCGTGATTCTCGTCTCATTCTGAATAACACAGTGTTGTCAACTTTCTGGTAGCTCTTAAAATGCGTGTTTTGGAGCTCTTTACAGGTGATGAACTCATCTCAATGTCAATTGACTAAAAATTGGTCATATTCAATTCATCAATATGAGCAGAAGCGCAACAATGGTCTTCTTTTACTCAGTGCTCTCTTCCTCTCTGTTTCTGGTCTTTGTTCGGCTCGTTTGGCGTTCACAATACATTCCAATGTTGCTGGAGCTATCTTTATGATGACAAATGGGTAGCCAAACAACGCAATTGTAGCTCGATTTGCTTGCTGTGTTAACAAATATCTCCCAGAGAGTATTCTGAACAAGATACTGCTTTCAAAAACAAATTTGAACCACTATTCGCTGAAAACGATTTTTGTTTTCTTCGACTCAGTTCCAGCCAAAATCGGTTAAATCGATAGTTCAAACAAACAATGGAGCAGCTCTTCCCGACGTACTAGTCTCAACATAACCTCAGGACCCCCAAACCCTTGCCAATTGCGTGTTTCAGATTTCACTCAAAGTACCTCTAAACAAGCAGCTAGGCTAACCAAGAACAGCTCCAACACTCCATTCTAAAAGTCGCAAAAGTGGTCGAAAATCGATTTTGAAAGGTACCAGTAGCTCATAGAGTTCAGCCGGTCTTGAATATCCACTTTTCTTGCCATTTACTGCCCAATTACCCGACTTATCCTCTCCCTAAACTCCCACAAAGTGAAGCTTCCCGATACCACTAGCCCAACCAACAACTAAGACCCTTAGTCTCTTCTCCACCTTTACGACAGATGTCATATTCGTCCAAAACGCCGATCCAAGCCATACCAAGGCCATATCTTGCCGAAATGACGCCACCAAGACTATCCAGAACGAGCCAAGACTATTTAACTGGTCCAGATTCCGCTGCCTAGAGTTACCCCCCAAGATAAATCATCCTGACATTCATCTTGAAACATGAAATTGTCTGCTGTCACTCTGGCTCTCACTTTGAGCACCGTCTTTGCTGCCAAACCCTCGGCCTGGTCGCCCGGTTTGGCTCAGACACAGACTGCTCCCCTCTCTGGAGACAAGGCTGCGTTTACAAACACTCCCAAGTTCTCCACCATCTCCCCCAACGCCGTTGAGATCGAGGCAGCCGCAGCCACAGCTACGTCCAACTCGTTCAAGGGACAGAAAGAGGTCAAGGGTAAGGCGTTCAACAAGTACTACCAGATCTGGCTTGAGAACACCGACTACGACAAGGCCTTTGACCAGGCCGACCTCAAGGCTCTCACCAAGCAGGGCATCCTCCTGACCAACTACTTTGCCGTTTCCCACCCCTCTGAGCCCAACTACGTGGCTGTGGCTGCCGGTGACTACTTTGGCATCTTCAACGACAACTTCAACCGTCTTCCTGCCGAGATTTACTCTGTTGCCGACCTCCTCGACTCCAAGGGCGTGTCGTGGGGCCAGTACCAGGAGCACCAGCCCTACACTGGCTACGAGGGCTACAAGTTCAGCTCCAGCCGTTCCAGCGACTACGTGCGAAAGCACAACCCTCTGGTTCACTTTGACTCTGTTGTCAACCGTCCCGAGCGTCTGGGAAACCTCAAGAACTTTACCGAGTTTGAGAAGGATCTCAGGGACCAGGCCACCCCCCAGTGGGCCTTTATCACCCCCAACATGACCAACGACGGCCACGACACGGACGTGGACTTTGCCGGCAAGTGGTCTACCAAGTTTCTGGCTCCTCTTCTCGCCAACAAGGAGTTCATCAAGGACAACCTGATTATTCTTACTTTTGACGAGAACGACACCAAGAAGCAGCAGAACCGGGTTTTTGCCGTACTGCTGGGTGGTGCCATTCCCGATGAGCTCAGAGGAACTGTCGACTCCACTCCCTACAACCATTACTCCAACCTGGCCACTGTCCAGGCCAACTGGGGTCTTCCTCATCTTGGTCGAGGTGATGTGACTGCCAACGTGTTCCAGTTTGTGGCTGACAAGGTCGGAGGTGTGACGAACCACGACTACTCGCTCGATGGTCTCTACAACAACTTCACCTACCCTGGCTACTACAACGATAAGAGTCTGGGTTTCCCTGTGCCTCTTATTGATGCCACAGGTACTTCTGGTAACAAGATTCTTCCTGCCATCCGGGCCCAGATCAAGTCCAACTACAAGTCTCAGGGCAAGCATCGCCAGGGCAAGTACTAGACCACACTGCTACTGCAGGCAGGCCAACTTATTTACTAACTCTTTCAACTCGCTGATTGTAGGGTATTGGCTGTAGTTTTTTGGCACTATATTTCTTTCGCCATTAATTGCCTCTTTATACTGCCATTGCTTGCGCTTGTTGCTCTTAATGGCTTGTTCGTTTGTAGTTTGGATAAGGTTTGTACCATGGTCTCACCAAAAGTTAAGTTGCAGACCGTCCTCTTCTTTCTCCACTAACCATGACATCAATAGGAGTAGATATTCTGAAAACCGCACGAATCGGACAGATTCTGAGCGGGTCCCGAAGAGACCGGTTTGTGCGCAAAATTCTGCATCCGTCCGAGATTACCAAGCTAGCCACATACCCCGAACCCGAGCACGAGCAGTTTGTGGCGTCCACTTTTTCTGTCAAAGAAGCCCTTTTCAAGACTCTCGACAGGCAAGACCAGCGGTTGTTTGAATTCAAGGACTGGTATCGGTCCATGGACTCGGAGACTGGCAGGCGGCACGTGGAGAACGCTGGGTACCGCTTTGCGAAAACCGAAGATTTCGTTGTTTCTGTGTCCCATGATGGTGATTATACCATTGCCAATGTGTTGAGGAGGGACAAGTGATGTGGTTGTGTTTGTGGCTGCATGGTTGTGGTTTCACTTTGGGAGATGGCCAACCTACCTCGGTGCCAGAAACTCGTCTCTAGTTGAAGTGTGGATGGATTGAGGTGTGATGGTAACATTCGAGTTTGATGGAATGACACAGTGAAGATAGAGACTGTGAGGAATGAGAGTGTGAGGGAAAATGCAAGTGTCAGATTTTCATGTTCTACATGATATTCGTCGCTATGATATTTGATCAATGATTTCTGCTTGTTACTTCTGGTGGAATCACACATCCTCTCAGCTACACCAACATTCAAATGATTACAGCGCAATGATTGGCATTTCCCTTTACCCCGACTTTGACTCCAGGCCACCACTTGACCGCCTAAAGAGATAATACATATCAATTGCTGTCACGTTTGCCGCGTGGGTTTGGTTTGTGGTTGCCATACTGCTATCACTACAAGTACAGTATGTATAATGGTTTGGTTGGATATGGCTCTAGCTGTTACAGAGTACTCGTTTGGCCATCTTGGTTGTCTTGTTGCTTTTTTATCCTCACAGTGGAGTAACGATAAAACGGCACATTACGACTTACAACACAACACTGTATACAACTCGTTTCAGGAGCAATTTCGATTTCGAAAAGGCTCTCTTGTACACTGAGCTACAGCGATAACACTGGCACTGCTTTCTTTGCTCTATCGACAATACTCGTGGATATACACCCCTCAACGAATCTCAGAAGCACATCTCCATCCCTGAATACCGAAACTCCAATTTGACTCATTATACTTCTACTACTGGCAATACTTCAAGATTCTGACAGACGCCACACTTTGACGACAAAATACGCTCAATACAACAAAATCAATAGAATATTCGAAATCAGGCCGCTTTTGTGATCAATATGACATCTTGAAATATTCGAAAATATCATAATTATGTGCAATATCATGACTCCCTGCATCTGCATTGATCCTCCGATAACCGCTCGCAGACTGAAACAGAAAAAGAGTGTCAGGCTCTCAAAGTTGGTTCAAATTGAAATCTGAAAAAGGAAAAATGACGACTGTTTCTCACTGAATACACTCATATATTCAATTTTCCGAAATCTCAGAAAATCGCCCAATTCCCTCATGTTTCACAATTCTTTATCCGCTTCTTAGCCTTTGGTTTTCAACAGAGTTTCACACGTGTGGGAAGGAACCAGCCAATGACAACAGCACAAAAAGGAGCGATATTCACTCGCAAACAAACCGACAATCATACCAGAATTGCTGTTGTGGCTGCTACTCATTACAGTCACGTGACTTCCAACACCCCAATATCTTTTTCCCCTCAAACCAAAGTCCCCATTTTCAGAGCAGATGCCTCTCATGCACATGCACGCACAATGAATCACCCAAAGTGAAAATTCAAAATTTAAATTCGCAACATCAATCTGGGGAACTCACCTGCGACCTTGGTATCTCTCTCACCACCATTAGACACACTCGCTGCACAAAATGGCCTCCTCAGTACCTGGAAAACGAACCCTGCCGGACTCGGCCTTTGATCTGGACACATACTGGGGCCGAGTCAAGCACTGTGCGGAAGTCAGTGACCCGCGAATGCTTCTCAACACCCCCACGGACATCAACAAGTCGAAAAAGCTGATTGCCGAGTGGAAAAACGGCGAGGGACCCATGACTCCCACGCTGTGGACCGCCAAGCGGGTGCTGGACTCCACGCTTCACCCGGATAACGGCGAACCCGTCATGTTGCCGTTCCGAATGTCGTCCTACGTGCTCTCCAACCTCGTGGTCACTGTGGGAATGCTGACGCCCAATCTGGGAACGGCCGGCACGCTGTTCTGGCAGATTGCCAACCAGTCGCTCAACGTGGCTGTCAACACCGCGAACGCAAACAAGTCCACGCCGCTGACCACCACCCAGCTGGTGACGTCGTACTTTATGGCTGTGACTGCCTCGTGTTCTGTGGCTCTGGGTCTCAATGCGCTGGTGCCCAGACTTAAGGTTACGCCCTCCACACGTCTGGTGCTCGGCCGCCTTGTGCCCTTTGCCGCAGTTGTGTCTGCAGGCGTCGTCAACGTCTTCCTCATGCGATCCGAGGAGCTGCGACAGGGAATCACCGTCTTTGATCCCGAAACCAACGAAAAGGTCGGCACCTCAAAGAAGGCCGCCTTCTACGCCGTTGGAGAAACGGCGCTGTCTCGAGTCATCAACGCTGCCCCCGTCATGGCCGTACCCCCGCTGATTCTCGTGCAGCTCCAAAAGACAAAGTTCATGAAGGGCAAGGGAAAACTCACAGAGATGGCCGTCAACCTCGGTCTGATTTCAATGGTGTCGTTTTCGGCCCTGCCCTTTGCGCTGGCCATTTTCCCCCAGAAGCGGTTCATTTCCACCAGCAAGCTGGAGCCAGAGTTCCAGAACATCCCCGAGAACCGTCTCTGGTTCAACCGTGGAATGTAGATTAGATAGATCTAGAGTGTATATAGTAAGATGTAGATACAAAGTTACGTAACGAGCGGCTGTAGTTTGGACAACCTGCTTGGACTCAGCAGTTGGTCACATCTCGTCCCGTTAATGAGTCCAGGGACCAATATTCTTCAGATCAGAAGTAGCCACCTGCTTGAACGAAACAACAGTCTTCAGAGTAGGATGATCAATGCACACACCCACACCTCGAGCACCAATTGTAGTCTCATGGACCTCAAAGTCGTGTGTGGCCATCTCCTTTACAAAAGCATCCACGTTTTCCTCCACCTGCGCAGCGGTAAAGTCCTTAGAAGTCACCAAAGTGATGGCACAACCTCCACCTCCAGCACCAGTCAGCTTGGTCTCGCCAAGATGATGCACAATGGACGCAGCCCGAATGGTCTCCAGCTTGGGATGCGACACGCCCATGGCAATCAAAAGGCCGTGGTTGATGCGAATGAGGTGCTGCAGTTCGGAGCCAATGTCCCGCAGCTTCTGGATCGTCGCACGGTCCTCAACCACGTCGCAGGCGTCCTCGGACGTGGGCTGCGGTAAAATGCCCTCCTCAATCTCCACATGCGACTGGTCCACCACCTTTTTTCCTCTGGAAATGATTTCCATTGCCTGCTCGGAAATGTGGCCCACCGACTCCATGATGGGGTCCAAAATGCGCGGGAACTCCTTGCTCAGCACACCCACGCCGCCCACGAGGTCTGCAGTCGACCGCGGGTGTTTTGTGTTAGTCAGCAGCAGCTTCATCTCGGGAATGTCCGCCAGGGGCACCCGGTTGTTGGGTCGCTGGAACAGCAGCGCTCCTCCGCGGGTAGCCACGGCGTTGTCGATGCCTGAGGGGTTTCCGTGGATGCACATTTCGCCTACAAACGACCAGTCGTCCACGAGCTGGAGCTGGGCGTCGGAGAGCTTGCTCAGATCACGTGCGCTCTCGAGGCTCAGCTGGCCGTTGAGCACCAGCAGGCCGGCAGCGAGACAGACACAGATGGACGCCGAAGAGCCCAGACCAGCGCCGATGGGCAGCGTGGAGCGCACGACCCAGTGGCTGGAGGAGGTGCACACAGACGGGGGACACAGATGGATGTAGAGGTACAAAAAGGACACCACTGCGGCCTGCTGGACCTTGGTCAGCGACGGCTCCTGCAACAGAGCCAGTGACGCCAGACTGTCGAACACGTGGCGATCGAGCGACTTGGGAGTGGCCCAGTTGATGTGGTCGGCCTTGACCTGGGTGCCGAGAGCGGTCAGTTTTTGTGTCTCGACCTCAAAGTGCAGCTTGATGTCGGGGAACTCGAGGGTCACTGACGGGGATTCCGAGTTTTTGGTTTCGACCAGCAGATAGGTTCTCAGGTCGATGGCCGCGGCAATGGCCGGTTTGCCAAACACTGCTGCGTGTTCTCCGAACAAAATGACTTTTCCTGGCGCCGAAATGATGAAATCCATAGTGTGGGGTGGTGATCTGGTGATGATCTCTGGTGAGGTTAGGTGGGAGTTGATTCGGTTAAGGTTACGTGTCGGTAGGGGGTGAAGAGAAGTAGAGGTTCGGGAGGGACTATCTAGAAAGATGTTTGGAGAGGATAGAGAGCTCTAATTGGTATTGTTGAAGTTGTTGGAGCTGTGGGAGTTCAATGGTGTAGTTTGTTTTTCGATTGGACGAGAGTTGGCCGTTTTCGAGTGGTGTTGGGATTTGTGGTGTTTCTAAGTGACAGTATGTCTCTGGGACATGTCCCTTTTTATATCAAAACTTGGAAAGTCATTTGTACTCTTTCATGAACACATGTCTTTTGACAAAAGCACATCTAGAACGAAAAAAACCACAGCCCTCGTCGCGAAAATGGCTCGAAAACTTCCGAATGGCTTGATACGCTGACTAAGCAACTCTAACTCATTTTTCTATTTTTTTTTGTTTTTATTGTTTTTATTTTTTTTTATTTTTTAAAAAACAGCTAACAATAGGTGCTAAAAATGAGGCACCAGCCCGATTCGAACCTCAGTCTAGAGCCAAAAACAACAGTTGAATAATCAGATGCGAACTTCAGATTCGGGATCAATTTGACTGGACAGTGGATCTGACTCATCCAGGAACAAATCAAAGGCCATCTTGGTACCAAAAGAATTCTGGGGCCTCTCTGATTTCAGTCGTTTTGTCGGTTCTCTGATAACTGCAAAATTGACAGAGTTCAGCCCAAAATAGTTCCTTAGCTGCCGCAAAACCAACAATCGATCTGGACCAGTTCACTTCAAATCCTTCTCGGCACCCAATCAGTCGTCAACATCTGTCTCATCTCTGCCTCAACTCCAGCTAAAGAACATCCCACTTGACTCTCTCAACTAAAGGCCATGTTAAAACTTTGTTTTCGATCTTGTCAACATCATCCAAAATCACCCTAGGAGACTCAATAAGACGATACAAGCGCCCAAAGTCGCCAAATCGCCGCCAAATCGCCCCCTCTTGACTCCCCTGCCCACAAACAGCCGTCTTTACCCCCACAAAAGCCGCCAACCTCCCTCGGCCTGGACCTCTCTACCACCTCGCTCTCTCCCAATCTCACCTCACGGCTAGAAAAAATTAAACTCGGCATACATGGAAAAATAAAAATAAATAATTCTGCCGTTTCGACATCAAGCACACACTCACACCACCACACAACTAATGACAAACACAGAATCGCAGTCGGTAAAAGTCGTGTTTGTGACTCGAGATGAGTCTCTCCAGCCCGAGGCGCCCCTGCCCCCGGTCATGGTCCCCACCTCCCTCAAGCGACTCGGTCTCTCCGAGATTGTCAACCAGCTGCTGGACACAGACGAACAGGTGCCTCTGGACTTTTTGATCGTCAAGGCCACCGCCGGCGAGGGCGGCGCCACCATCGTCGACGAGGAGTCCTCCGCCTCCGTGCTTCTGCGGCCCGGAGCGTCCCTGGACTCGTTCCTGGCCGACAACGGCCTCTCCTCAGAGGTGGCTCTCTCGATCGAGTACATCCGATCCGTGCTGCCTCCCTCGTTCCTGGCCTCCTTCTCCAACCCCGACTGGGTCGCGGCCGTGGACATCAACGCCGCGTGGACCGGCGACCTCAAGCCCGTGATCGCCTCGGGCTCGTACGACGGAGTGGTGCGTCTGTGGGACCACTCGGGCCACGTGACCGGCCAGCTGGTCGGCCACAACTCCGCCGCCAAGGCCGTGCGGTGGATCAACAACGAGCAGCTCGTTTCCGGCGGCAGCGACCGCATGCTGTACCTGTGGAACCCCGACGGAAAGAAGTACCGGCGAAAGGACCCCGGCCAGGTGGGCAAGAAGGAGCTCAACTACGACAGCGAGGAGGAGAGCGACGCGGAGATGGTCGAGGAGCTGCCTGCCGCGTCCACCGTGACGCCCCTGGCCGCCCTCCACGGCCACACTGCGCCCGTCAACGACATTGCCGTGCACGCCGCCTCCGGCCGAATCATCTCCGCCTCGGCCGACGGATCCGTGGGCATCTGGTCCACCGACTACACCGCCATGCCCGCCATCGAGCCCCACGCGGCCGCCGGCTCGCTGACGTCCACTTCCGCCCAAAAGCGACGAAAACTCGCCACCTCCGGCTCTGGAGCCACCGGTCTGGGCGCCGCTCGACAGCGAGGCCCCCTGGCGGTCATGGGAGGCCACTCTGCAGCCGTGTCTGCCTGCGTGTTCCACCACTCGGACGCCACGGTCGCCTACTCCGTGTCGCTCGACCACACCATCAAAACCTGGGATCTGTCCACGGCCGTGGCTGTGCAGTGCAACGCCGGGTCGCCCGATCCCTCCGTGGACACGCGGTCCACCTCATTCTCCCTGCTGTCGCTGTGCACGCTGCCCCAGGGCCTCATTGCCTGCGGCTCTTCTGCTCGTCACATCACCCTGCACGACCCCCGAGTGACCGCCCAGGTGGCGACGCAAGCCAAGCTCGTGGGACACACCAACTTTGTGTCTTCGCTGTCGCGGGGCCCCGAGTCCAACCCGTTCCTGCTGGCGTCCGGCTCGCACGACGGCACTGTGCGAATATGGGATGTGCGAACCACCAAGTCTCTGCACGTGATTCAGCGGGAGACGGTGACCGAGAACAACGCCGTGTTTGGCGTGGACTGGAAGCAGAACCTGGGCATTGTGTCTGGAGGCCAGGACAACAAGATCCAGATTAACAACAACCCCCAGAACGCTGGTTAGGTGGAGACAAGAGGGTGGTTTGACTGTTGGGATATTGCATTAGGATGTATAGGTAATTGTAGATATTGATAGACTGTAGTATGAGTGGTGGGTGGAGTAGGGGGTCGGTGCAATGCAGCATTCGTGGCACCGTATGGTAAGTAGTGAGTGTAAGAAGATGCAAGATGTCAGAGCAGAATGCGAAATGACTTGATTTTGCAACAGTTGATAATATCGTACGTTTCTGTATGACGAATCATAGGTGGTTTTGATGAGTAAATGGATGACCGAAAAATGTATGATTTAGCGATCGTTACTGGTACAATAGTGGTAGAGATTTGGATACAGATGTGTCGTCATCTTTCGAGAGGGATTTGGATAAAGACGTATCAACTTCTTTCGATAAGTTCCACTGTATACCGTTTACTGTATCTATAGTGCTTCACTTGCTAACGGTGTTTTGACGTTGAGTCGGACTGTATACATGATATTTGTACCATTCGATTGAGAATAAAAATCAGGAGCGAACGCACTCTTCAGAATTTTCATACCTTTACCACAGCGTTTTCCATGGTGACCATTATCATCAATTAGGAGAGAGTAGGAGTATGAAGCGTATTTTCACATGTAACAGTTTTGAAATGACATTTGAATTTGACAGAATTTGACCATCTTTTTTTAAGGTTTGTCTTACCTCATCACTTTTATCCTGCGTGGAGGTCATATAAAACTGGTCAAATGTGGTGAATTGATTGTTTTGGGAGTTGAATATGAATAAACACATCATTTCAAGTCGAATGCACTCTTTAGATTTCTTCCAGTTCTTTTGCAGCGCTTTTTGGTCACTATGAGAGTTGCATGTATAGAGAGGTATTTGGATACACTTTAAAGCGATCCTGATTTTTGATATTCATATGAACGAATTTCGAAGCTCATCCTACCCTCCTTTTCAAACATATACTTCAAATAAACTCACAAAATAGCCACCAGTATAATGACCTTTCTGACATCCTCATATCAGAACTTCTCTTCCTCTTTCAACACTATCCATAGAATAAAAAATACATCCCCATTAGGTCACCTTTGGCAGCCTGATTTGATCTAAATTGACTGTATTCGGTCACGAAACCAGTCTATACCTGGCACCTGTAGTCCATTGCTTATCTATATGCCGCCAAGCTCCGTGGAATTGTCGCAGATTGTCTTGTGGAGAATGAACCGAATACAAACTTTGACTCTCACGACATTGGTTATCTGGAGCCATAGTTCAACTACAGACATTTGAATATAACCACTGTAATCACCGTTCAATTTTCAATCAAACGCACTTCTCAAAATCTCAATAGCGACCCTATAGCGTTTTCTAACCGAGGCATTAAAACCAATGTTGTAGTAGTTTCGTTCTCGAAACTATTAGACTACATTTGGCTGCAAGGTGCAGGTACAACATGGGCATGATGGAATTTCTAAAATAAAATATTGGAATCAAAAAAAAGACTGTAGCCAGTTTGAACGCAATTGGGAGGGTTACACAAAACTGAAACTGACAATATAAATAGCGCACTCCCCACCTCCCTTTTGGACACTCTTAAAGTGCTTTATTCTCTGTAGCTGCTCGTACCAGCCACTTGCCAGAGTGTTTGAACACTAGCTTAACCTAAGTCAAAAGTGACGGCTAACTTAATGTCGAGATGATGATGTGGGTCGTTTTTTCTGGAGACGGTTTGAAAGCGCCAAAAGAAGCAATTCGAGTGTTTGGAAAACGGCGTTTTACTCGTGGCATTGTTCTACATACTCTCGTCAGCTTTTCAACTCTCTAGCCCTGTTATTTGCGGCTTTTTGTTGCTATCATGTCAACCTCCGTCTACCAACTTTATGAGCACGTTTTTATACGAGCAGAAAAAATCAAAAAGCGAAAAATAAATCAAAAATAAAAATAAAATTCACAGTGCCATCACGATGTCCATCTACTGGCTGAGAGGTGACAGAAGAGGCACGGCACTGGCGAGTTCATGGGCTGATTGCACTTTTGTCTGAAAATTGAGACTTGAGAAATTGAGAAATTTGAGAAATCGAGAAACTGAGAATTTCAGAATTTCAAAATTTCAGAATTTCAGAATTTCAGAAATGGATATCACTGTATCAATCATGAAAACGACTTGAATGACTCAATATTGGCAAAACTCGACGAAAAACAGTCACGCCAAACGAATTGAGTTGCTCCAACTTCCAAAAAAATGCTCCACAAAAGAGAGGTTTATCATTGAATGAGTCTGTTTAGAGGTGAAGCTAAAGTTGGAAGAATTGAAACGTAGAGGGCTCGATATTGCTGCTAGCACTGATCTGAAACCGGCAGTGTACTCGTGAGAATCCACTGAATGCAGCCATATCTTTAGCTTTCCATTTGGACTATCCATGCTAAAAAAGAGCTGTGCTGATTGATCAGCAACAAACTGACTTTATATCGCGTTCATGTTGAGCCACATGTGGAGTCTATTTAGCTACCCAAACTCTGACACATCTCAACTTGAGCACCCCCAAACTCCCACTAATATTGGCAATATCACTATAAAACTGCCACCGTTCGAACCGCACGAGCCCACTGAGCAGTTTGGTGCCAAAGAAAGTGGCAAAATCGCAATTCCTGACCAACTTCTCTTGGTCATCAGTTGAGACCCTTCAAACCTTGGCTACTAGCTAAGACCACACCTGCTGGAGATTGGCATTCTTAGCTGTCGCGGCAGTCTTTGTTTCCAGCTGCAGATCTGTCAGCACCCACGTTTTCTTCAACGCCAGCCGTTGATTTCTGCCACAGAACCCCTCCAGACATTCCTGGGTTTGTGTGCTACAGAGACGAAACTGCCACCGTTGGATAGAGCCGGCGATTCTGTTCACAGCTAACTGCTTCGGATCCCATTTGCACCTATGCCACAGCTTCTGCTCTCCGTCCAAACCCAGTGGCACTAACTTTCCTAGCGGTTTCAGAATGAAAACGTGAGCCGCCAACCTAGCCAAAGCAGTCGAGTCCATCTCTTGGCGGCTTGGCAGGCGCATTTGGCCCGGCTTTACGCCGTTTATCCGGCCATATAACGTCCCTTCCAGCCCTCCGTCTGGACCACCAACCTCTCCATCTGCAACTCTCATGCTTCTGTTTCAGATCCTGGCTTGGGCTAGCCTGGCCCTGGCCGCCATGCAGCCAATTGGACCCGCTACGCGGTACCGCGGCAAGGACCAGCTCGTCAAGTACGCCGTTCAGGAGATTGAAAACCTGTACAACTCCACCCGTCTTGACTCGTGCGCAAAATGCATGGGAGCGCTGGCGCTGGGCAAGACCATTGCGCTGGAAGACGACCGCGTTATCCCCGAGATTCTGCTGGAGCTGTGCCAAAAGTACAAGTGGCAGTCCGTGTGCACCAACGTGTACCAGGCACGAAACTTTGGAGTGGAGGCCAAGGCCGGCCACATTGCCAACGTGCTGCAGCTCATTGACCCCTACGGTCTCGACGGCGAGTACATCTGCCACTACCAGGTGAAGAAGGCGTGCCCTCGTCCCGCTACCCCCAAGTACGATTTGTCTGGCTGGTGGCCCGAGAAGCCGGCCGATCTGGAGGACAAGCTGGCCAAGTCCAAGGGCGACCGGTTCAACGTGCTCCATCTGTCCGACTTCCATCTCGATTTGCGGTATCAGATTGGCAGCGAGTCCAACTGTACCTCGTACATGTGCTGTGTGGAGCCCGTGTGGAACAACGACGCCAAGAAGCGAAACTTCACGGACGTTGTTCTGCCGGCCCAAAAGTTTGGCTCCTACGAGTGCGACATCCCGCAGGTGCTTCTGGAGGACTCGTTGCGAAGTGTGGCCAAAATTGGCGCCAACAAGTCGTTCGAGTTTGGCATTTTCACCGGCGACATGGTATCGCACGACCTTGACGACTGGCTGTCGCTGGCAAACGTGATCAAGTCCGAGGAGGAGGTGTACTACCAGATGAAGCAGCATCTCGGCGATCTGCCCATGTACTCGACGTTTGGCAACCACGACTCGTTTCCGTACGCTCAGCAGGCCCAGAACGCGTCCGGTTTCCTCGGCGAGTTCATTTGGAACGCGCAGCTGTCGGCGTCGCTGTGGAAGGACTATGGCTGGATCGACGAGGCCACGCAGGCAGAGGCCGTGCACACTTACGGCGCCTTTGGTGTGACCACCAAGCGCGGTCTGCGGGTCATCTCCATGGACTCCAACTTCTGGTACACCGCCAACTACTACAACTACTGGAACATGACCGATCCGGACACGTCGGGGATGATGAAGTGGATGGTGGACCAGCTGGTGGACGCCGAGAAGAACGCGCAAAAGGTGTGGATCATTGCGCACGTGCCCACCGGCGGCTCCACCACCAACGCTCTTCCGCACGCCACCGAGGTGTTCCGGCAGATTGTCGACCGGTTTGCGCCCCACACCATTGCCGCGCTCTTCTTTGGCCACACCCACGAGGACCAGTTCAACGTGTACTACGCCGGCAACGGTACCGACAACAGCATTGAAAACGCGCTGACTGTTGGCTGGATCTCGCAGTCGGTCACCCCGCTGCACAACTACAACCCCTCGTGGCGGTACTACGAGGTGGACAGCGACACGTTCGAGATCATGGAGTCCATGAACTACTACACGCAGCTCAACAAGACGTTTGAGTACGACATGGACCAGCCCGAGATTGCCACCAACGGCTCGTTCACAAGAGTCGTGTATCCTCCCCGCAAGCCCGACGAGGGCCTGGACTGGGTCTTTGAGTACTCGGCGCGAGACGTGTACGATCCCGACGGAAAGTGGCCCTCTACCGCCCCTCTGAACGCCACCTTCTGGCACAATGCCATCCAGTACATTGTCAACAACCAGACTGGGCGAGAAGACTACCTCAAGTACGAGTTCCGAGAGAGTCCGTTTGTTCCTGATGGAAGCGATCCCGAGTACATTAAGAACATGTACTGTTACTTTTCTTCCGGCACTGTTCCTGCCGTTTTCGAGTGTCAGAAGCGCATGAACATTACCAAGGAGATTTGGATCTAGGGAGTCAATGAGTCTTTTGATTTCTGTCTTCTCCTTTCACTTCTTTTATCACTTTAGCTTCAATTGTTATCACTATCTGCTGTTGCAGTATCTCAGAGGGTATCACTGTGGGTATCATTATGGTATCGTTTGACACTGTAAAAGTCCATTACACACTAAAGTAATTGAGATATATATATATATATATATATATACTCCGTAATTGAGATATGACCAGACAAAGACTGGAACCCTAGTGGTTATCCTAGATACCCTAGACACTCTGAAACACCCTGGTGGTTACAAGTTAGACTAGTTGGCAGTTTCAGCTGCCAAAGTGGTGAGTTTTCGAGAGATTCGAAATTCGAGTTCGGTTTCGTAATATTCGAGTTGTGGCGAGTAAAATGGACATGTTTTGGTTGTTCCATCATGGATATTGAGGAGATTGTCGATACTAGGGAGTTCAAGTATACAGTAGCTTTCACCCAAGGTTAGTTTGATGAGTTTGCTCAACTTGAAAACGTGTTTCTGTATCTTGGAATCAGCAGACGTTTTCTAAGACAAAAAAAGAGACTGAGTTCTTATTTAGGAGTCACAGATGGATTGGTAGTAATTTCGGTATTTAAAACAATGGCACCCTTTGATTTCAAGATGTCTTCGAGTGTTGTTGATTGGTGTCTACATAGCAAGAAAACAAGACCAGGGTTTAGTCTAGATTGTTAGGTGGTTATACAGGTAACGAGTAGCCAGATGTCGACTATTTGTGCCTATGATGAGACTGGAAGAATGAGACAGCTTTTCATGGTCCATGATACTCTCTTTTTTTTTCTTTTTCCTTTTCTGGAATTACATTCAATTGTATCTACAGTGACATCCTCAAGCAACAAGTGATCTGGCTTGAAGTTGAGAATAAACAAATATAAACTGCACCATTGCACTCCATATCTCTCGCAAAACTAAATGCACTCTTCAGAATTTCCATATCTCAACGTCATCTCATGAAAAGTGGTTGTTGAAGACATCAAGTGGCTTTCTCATCCTATTTAGAAAAAATTTGGCTCATCTTGTTATCTCAACTGAGAAGTTACATCAATTACCTTAGAATAAAAATAAAAAAAATGAAATCACTTGTATGAGAGAATGTCAGCTTAAACAACCTCACAGTGATTTCATTCTAAACATAACCTCAGTGATTTCATTCTCATTGCACTTTTCAGATTTCTCCTATTCGTCGTGCACACAACAGTTCTTACATCTACAACACAACCACTACAGTTGGTGAAACCCCTCGCGGTGGCCTACAAAGTACTTGTGTACATGAATCAATCAATTAACTAGCAGTTTGCTTAATCAAAGAGACCGAATCCCATGTCGTCATCCTCAGACTCCTCCTCCTCAGCAGCCTCCTCAGCGGGGGCGGCATCGGCGGAACCAGAAGCAGCGGCAGCAGCGGGGGCGGCGGCAGCGTAAGCGTCGGGGTTGGCAATTCGGTCCTTGATGGACTCAGAGCCCTCGAAAGTGTAGTCGGAGGCAATGGACAGAGCAAGAACGTTCTTGTAGTTGTTAATCAGAGAGTGAGAAACAGCAGGGAGGGTGGGGTAGTTGGCGGCAAGAGAGATGGCGGTGATGGTGGCAATGGCGCCAACAAGGTTGGACAGCAGCTCCTCGTCGGTGATGTCGAGAATCTCGGAGCCAAACACCTGGCCGTTGTCGTAAACCTGGACAACGGTCATACCGTAGGTGAAGGGAGAGATGTTCAACATGTTAAGGAGGGCGGCCTCGGAGGCTCCGACCTTGACGTCCTTCTGCAGGATCTTGACATCGGAGGTGATCTCAATGGTACCTCGAGAAATCTTGGTGGGGACACCGAGAGCCTGGAAGAAAGAGGTCTTGTCCGGGGGCATGCCGGTGTTGGCGGCATGGATCCACACGTCGTTGGGGGCGATGGGACCGGCTCGGGCGGGGGCCAGAACTCGGTTCTCGAGGAGAACCTCTCGGATCTCCTTGAGGTCCTCGTTGGTGAAGACAAAGCCAACGTTGCCTCGGCAGAGGGGAGAGAGGGCCTCGCAGACCTCGGGAAGCTCCTCCTCGAACTCTCGGAGAGCTCGTCGGACCATGGTGTTCTTACCCATAAGAACAACGGCTCGGCCTCGGAGGGTCTTTCGGATCTCGTGCATCTGCTGAGAAGAGACGTTATCAACGCCCACGACGAAGATGGACTTGTACTCCTGAAGCAGCTGCTTCAGCTTGGAGAAGTACTCGGTTTTCTTGATGCTGGTGCTGCCTCCCATTTCGAAATAATAGATAGGATATTTAAAGACAAATTCCGCGTAAGAAGAGAAGTGAGATAGGTGGGGTTTTTTTTTTCACCGCTGGGAGGGGGTCTGAGTGGGCGGTCTGCTAGTTACGCGTGGACTACAATGTTCGGTCTCAAAGAGGGAACTGACCCTAGCCCTATTGGGAGTCAACCGTTCTGCGGGAGGGTAACCTAGTCACGTGTTGGTTTGCTTCAAAATACTATTATCCTCACTTCCGGGTAAGTAGACCTTGCATGTAGACTGTGGGCTGCAGACAATACGAGCATGTCTCGCAATGTTGAAAACCGGTATTATTTCTGAACAAACAGTTTTACTGGAGTAATTTGTAGTCCGATGGAGTTATTTTGAGTGTGCAAATAGATTCTAGAAAGTCTTATTGGCTGGAATATACACTCGAATGGCGATATTTTGGTCCCTAGCTATACTTACCCTACCGTGTATCAATGATAGGCAGACTGAGCTGAACCCTCGAAGATGAAGGGGGCCAGCTAGGATAGTGCAAGTAGTATCTTTGTACTTGCCGAGTCCCTATGATCATAACGCACTCTTCAGAATTTTTATATCACAATCATGACTTTTTTTACAGTATGTACGAATGGTTGAGTCTCTAAGGTGGCCTTTTACCAAGGTTTGACTCACCTCATCGTTCCCTTCTCCTCATAGAGGTCCCTGTTAAAAGACTCCAAGCTGATAATTTGATAACTTGAACTATCTTGTCTGACAGAATCTGCTATTTCCTGGTGAATGCACTTTTCAGATATTCAATAGACCCTCCGCTTCACATTTTAAGAGGCTTGAAAATGTTTGGTGGTGCTTCGGCATTGTCAAAGCCGAGGCACAACAGTATACACTTCAAAAGACGTCCCAGGCGCCCAAAGGATTTTCTGAACAGCGAGCCTTCCAGAATATCACGTGTTTACCCCGATGCAATGGTTGCAACCATCATTTTCATACTTATAACCAGCTTTGTCTGGATGTTGTGGCAACGAGTCCATAACGTCACATTGAATCTGAATAGAATTTTAAGCGACGTGAACTCCACGAATACTTGAGCAATCAACGAGATTTGAACGGATTTGATATCAGCATCAAATTTGTGGTGAACTTTTGGTTTCAAAATTCCATTTTCGTTAGTGCAAAAATGTATTGTACGATTTTGTATTATCTCCATGTTGCAGCAGATACATTTATGACATGATACCTTAAACGACCCATATTCACATTCTGGAAATATCAGGCTGTTTTTTGTTATTGTTTTTTTTTTAATAAATACGACCCACCCGTAATAAATCTCCGCCGCAACACGACTCTATCCAAAAACAGAACATGTCTCAGCATTGCACTGCCCATCTTGGATAATCACTTGGCAAAGAAGCAATGTACGTAAGCGGCTGAACCCCAATTTTAGAACCGCCCAACTGCACTCCAATCTACAATTACAACCGGTACCGTACGGTGCACACGTACCAACCGGAACCCTTACAATCATCATAAATCATTAGCATAAATACCAGCACAAAGCTTTTAAACAAACCTGCTCTCAACAGTAGGCTTGGGATCAGGAGCGGCACTACAGATGGAGTTGCGCATAGTAAGATCATAGCTGGAATCAAACGCATCGTGATCCACGCTGTGACCCTCCTTGGCAGCAAGACCAAGAGCATCAAACTCCTCCTCGGCATTCTTTTCGTTGTTTCGCAAGAAGTAGACTCGATCATCCTTGGCGGGATGGTACCGTGTATCGGGGTTCTTGGAAAAGAGTGCAATCAGACATGTGACAATCGTGACAATCAGCAGGAAGAGCGAGAAAGCACAGTTGAGCACAAAGAAGATGACACCCATGATGGAAGCCACAGCCGGTGGCTGGTTATAGATTCGCGAAAAGAAGGTGAAGAAGAAGGCGTTGAGCAAGTTAACCAGTGCAATGGTGATGTTGAGCACGTTGGTTCGCTTGTCCATGTAGGGCTTTCTCCAGCAGAGAGCGGCAAAGTAAAAGAGCTCAATGACAAAGATGGTCATGGCCTGAGTCTTACCACTGCCCTGGGCGTATGCAATGAACAGAGACTTGACAAAGGTGTACAGAAGCTGCACCAGCACGTAGTAGTAGTGGTTGGCGTTGAAGTGCAGGTACAGGTAGCCGTACTTCTCGAGCACCTGGGGGTCGCCAAAGAGCAGGTACTGCACAGTGTTGTGCTCCCGGATCGACTGACGCGCGGTCATAAACACCTTGAACGAGCCGTAGCCAATGACGGAAAGCAGCAGGATAAGGAAGAAGACGGCAATCACAATCACGGCGGCAGAGTCACGCTCGTAGAACTCCCACAGCGAGAAGACGAGGAGCTGGGGAGTGAAGATAAGCAGAGTTCGCTTGAGAGCGGTCTTGAGCTGCGATGAGGGCAGGGTAGAGCCGTGGGGAACGTCGTCGTCGACAGTCTTGACATGCTTGTTCTTACCAAAGTGGAACAGCTTGAGAATGCCAAAGAAGATGCACACAATCAGGCAAAAGAGCACAAAGAAGGTGAACGACGTGACGGCACCAGAGGTCTGCTCAATACCGGCTCCGTAGATGACTCGCAGGATTCCTCGAAGCACCAGAAGAGTGGACGAGGTCTGGGGAGACACGGAGGGGTTCTGATCGATGGCTCCGCTATGCGTGGCGGTGTCGGTGACGGCTCGAGCAATCAGAGAATCCCAGGGAAGATCCCGGGTTCGAATGCCACTGGGATGGTAGTCGATTCGGTTGATGGTGGAGCCATAGAGGTCGTTGACAGCGGCCTGGGATGCGGCCAGCATGGACTTGCCGACCTTTCCGACTACAGGGAACCGCTGAGCGGTGCTTCGGAGCAAGTTGTGCTCCCACGATCGCTGTAGCAGCACGGGGGTGGTCTTGTGAGACAGGTACAGCGTGGGGTTGCCGCCGGTGGACTGTACGTACCATCGAAAAATCTTCTGCATGAAGTTGATGTAGATGAGGCCGACGGACCACGCGACGTTCTGGCCCCAGGCGGCGGCCATGGGGGGCACACGGTTGACAGACATCATGGTGAAGATGACTGTGGTTTGGAAGTAGACAAAAAGCGACTGAGAGTTTGCGGCGATATGTGCTGCGGTGATGGAGTTACCAAAGGTCGCTGCCACAGCTGCCACGAGCAGGCCGAGGCCGGAAATCACGGCGGTGACCCACTTGACGGCGGTGTGCTCCACGGTCTTTCCGTTGGAAAACTGCATGACCACACAGGCGACCTTGACGCCCGTGTCTCGCATGTACACGTTGGCGACGATCATGAGGTCCAGATCGGGGAAGGTGAAGCCGATGCCGGGGACCTGGTCGAGATCGTTCTTGGAGAGCTCGGCCACGGACTCCAGCTGGATGTTTCCGGGGTACAGGGGACACATGGTTTTGAGCTGCGAGTTGGAGCCGTCGCAGGGGTCGATTTTGATGGACTTGAAGTTGATACCGTAGGCCCAGATCTGTAGCTCGGCGTTGACCTGGCCCTCGATGTCCGTCTTGGCGTGGATGTTGTATGTGAGTGTTCGGTTGTCGGGGAAGAGCTTGACGTCAAAGAAGTCTGCCGTGACCGACGAGTTGGCCATACAGGTGACCATGGACGACGCCTGGAGGATCTTTTCTGCCAGCGCCAGCGACGCCAGCGCGAGGAAGAGCAGGTATCTAAACTGCATTTTGTGTCGGTGTCAGTCCTGCTGTTTTACCGGAGATGGGACGTTGCGGCTAGTGCGGTTAGCGGAGGGAACGGCAGCTGGGGGGTGGTTAGATGAAGCGAGGGTGGCTGCTGCCAGGGCTGTGTGGACGGAGAGCGGGCTGCCTGTGGGGGAGGCTGGGGCTGGTACTGGGAAACGAGTGCTGCCAGCGTCGTTTTTTTTTTTTTGCTGGAAGTGAGTCCTAGCCAAAAACGAATGCAAGTGAGGAAGAGAATCGATTTGCAAAAAGGTGCAGGGATATTTGGGTTACGCGCGTGGGAATGCCTAGGCATGGGAAGTACAGCACGTAGTGCTTAACCTTAATTTCAGGTTGAGTTGGCGAGGTGGCAGCTGGCTTTTGCCGGGGGGGTTTGTGTCTTGGCCGGGCACACGATGGACTATGGAGGCGCCCAACGGTGTACTAGGAGAGGTGACGGGGTGCCACAGATGCCACGTGGCAGTTTGGGATTGCGCCCCCACATCACCACGACGCCGTTGTCGCGCCCTGAGTCTCCGGAACGGCTCTCCGAAGCCTCCAACCCCTGGGCCTTTCCCCCGCCTCCTCTGCTCATTCCTCACAGCATGTCGCCCCAAAAAAAAAAAGCACATTGTTTCCACCGTGGGAGATGTGCCATGTGGAAGGGCAAAATAGCGTTTCGGTTTTTTTTAGCACCATTTAAAAAAAACCAAACGAAAAAAGGAAAAAGCGCTGCGCAAAGACTATTTTGGGCTAGTGAGGGAGCTACTGTGGCCAGACCGGGGCTGGGGCGGGGTCTGAGGGCCGTCTGGCGGCGCTGTAACTGGGCGCTGTGACATCCCTGATGTCGTGGGGAGCCGCTGGCGGGTTTTGGGGCCGACTCTCCGTCTCCTGAGCTCGTTACTTGCGAGGTTTCCGGGCACCGCATCGGCCACTTACCCTACCTACACGTCACACACCACCACCGTCAAAACCAAACGCCCAAAATTTAATTACAGCCCAGCCATATTATAGCCGTGAACCTGTGGATGCAAACTCGACACGCTACAGCAGATTGGAGGGGAGCTGTGCGTACGAGAGTGCCATTGTTGAGCTCGCCGCACGATTCTGAACAGAATGCGCTTTTCAGAATTTCTCCATTTTGCCCACTACGGATTCTGGCCACGGCAGATATAATACGACATGCGTGCCTGCTTACACTGCCTGCATTCCACACTGATGGGGGAAATATGGAATATGGGGGCTGAAAAGAAAGACGGAAAAAAAGCGATTAGGCGAAGAAGGAATGTGCCAAGGTGGAATGTGTCACTAAATGCAACTCTGGGATTTGTGCCGGATTTGTTTGCTAAAACTGCTGCCATTATTCATTGCTAATCGTGACAAATTCACATTGCCTGTTTGTTGCCTGAGTGTGTGTACACACTGTACATGATTATCCCTTTTTCGCGTCCCCATTTTCTTTTTCGAAAAATCAACATTTTATGGTCCAAATCTTTTTTCGCACAGTAACTTTTTTCTTTCTTAAAAGGGGTAGTCTGAGCTGGACGATAGGCATGAATGAGATGAGGTCTAAACTCTGACTTTTGGGTGTCTGTGAGGAGATGAATGTTGTGGAAACAGAGATTCTGAAAAGCGCGTCTTGCTTGAAATTCGATTCTCATTCTTTTTGTCCTGTTAGCAGTCTTGTAGCTCTTCTCTAGCAGCTTTTGGATGACTTCTATGGCATCATTCTCTTGCACATTCGATCAGATCGACAAAAAAAATAACGGCCAAAAATTACATGAAAACAACGATGATGATGGCAGTTGTTTGGATACTTGACAATACAGTGGTTATCTACCGGTTTGACCGTGTAAATCGCGTTATAAATGTATCGTGAAATCTCAGATTTTAGAGTGCAAGGGGTAGTGAATGGTTATGCATGAGTGGTGTCAGTTTTGTGGCGGGATTTGTAGCTCTTGTAGACACTTTCTAGCAAGTCTGAAAAGCGCAATATGCGCAAATTCTGATTCTCTATCGATCTGCTACTCTCATTTTTTAATTGACCTCTTGAGAGACTATCTAGACAGGTTCATATTGACATGCTTGAAGCACGCGTCAAAAGAAGCTCATGTGCATGATCATGACGTCATGTTGTTCTCCGGCTCAAAACATCTGGGTGTGCGATATGAGAATTCTGAGTAGTGAATTTGGCTCAGACTGGGCAGCTCTACTCAATGGTTCTCTCAGAATGTCTCTAGCTGATTTGGATTATCTTCTACGCTCGTAGTCCATGGTCACATCTACCCATGCCGCTCTACACGTGATAACTAGACATACAAGCACTCCACAACAACTGCAATTCCATGAATCGGCTCAGAATCGAATTCTCTACCGGATGATCTTTTCAAATATCTCTTAATTCCTCCAAAACACTCCTTTAAAGAGCTCATAACGCTCCCCCCAAACCCCATATGAAATGCTAATGAATCGAAAACCTGAAAGAACACACAATCATAACATTGCAATCGCGCCCCCCACGCACCTGCCCGTTAATCACTCAGGGTCTAATCTCTGCCTTCCCTTCTCCCCTTGTCGTCATGTCTCACCTGCAATCTGTTGCTCCGATAAGTATGACAACAGCAAACCTAGTCCTGGCATCAAAGCGAGCTGGAATAAGTTTTATAGGTGCTGTGGATATTCTGAAAAATACATTCGGTTCGGTTATTTATTCTGAACCCATTGGTACCAGTTCCAGTACCGTTAACACAATTTCTTGCATTTCATCTCGTTTCAAAGTGAAACATTTTAGCTTAGACGCGTCCTCATCACGCTAACATAACGGTGATCTGCAAAACAAAAATTGAAAATAATGACGTGCATGAAAGGGGTGAAGGGGGAGAGTGAGAGGTGGTGGTAGTTTGGTCTGTGTGTGTGTTGGAGATATGAAAGTAACACTGTTGGACCTAAAATCGAATTTTCAGCCAATCGCACTCTTCAGAATCCCTACAGCTCTTTTGTGGCGTTTTTTGGCCCTAACCATCTCTCCAATAAGACACTTCAATGTAAATGTGGGGAATGTAAAATGCAGCAAAAGTTGAGAGTCAAGTACGGCACTGGAACTGCCTGTAGATAATTATTGTAACACTTTGTTAACATGAGATAAGCACATTCTAGTTCAAAATTCCATTCTCTTTCGAATGCACTTTTCAGATTTTTCATAAAGTGCTTGTAGCTTGTGTTTGAGAAGATATCTCTCAACTGTTTGGCACACCTTTTCAGGCGTCCTCACAGAGCTACATGACAACCAAACTAATATCAACTGACGTAAGATAGTACACATCTTGTGCTCATATTTTCCCCGATTTTTCTCTGTTTTATTTTCTATTTTTAATCGTAAAGTCCGTTCCACATTCCGATGCAGGGTATACGAAGCAGATATGCTTTGGCACGGGAGCAACCAAGACATGTGGGGCAGTGCAGCGAAAAGGTGCTGGGCTCGCTTTGGGGTGTGTGTGTGGTACCGTTGGACTCGCAACTTGATTTCCAGCAAGATGCACTCTTTGGTTGTTTAATTTTTTTCTGAAATGGGATGTCTTGCAAGATGATGACACGCTGTTTGGTTCTAGTATATGCGAATGAATTAACATGTGTAATAAGTGGAAGATAAAAAAGGTGAAAAAAAACAAAAACAGCAGTGGATATGAAAACTACAGCAGTAGATGGACAATCTGATTCTGAACAAGATGCAGTTATCAAAAATGTTATAAATCTACTGTAGCATGCTATGAGGTACGCTGTTTTGAATAGATGTAGTTTAGAGATGAATTTAATTTTGAGTGAGTAGGAAATAGTCAAAATATTGCAATTCTGAAAAGTGCGTTAGTTTCAGAATGCGATTTTCATTCTGAGAGTATACTTGAAAAGTCCCCAGGTACTTAGAATTTACTGTGATTGTAATGGCTGAAGTCTACCAATGGGCTATCTACCATCAAGCTTTGTTCTTTTGAAATATCAAACTCGAACCTCACCCAGATGATGGCATTACTGATTTGGAATACACCTGGCTCACAATCGAAGGTAGGTGAGGATCGAGACAGGGCATTTAAAGGTTTCAAATGTTTTGGAAACAAGCAGCAGTCAGGTGAATGGATGGTTGTTCTTCAGAATACATTTGGGGTACACTCTATCACAACCACTTCAGCTTGACTGCAGCGTAATTTTTGAAGGGGACATGTTGGTGGTGATGAGTGTGTGTGGTTTCTCGAAGGTCATGGATTGTAGAGGCTGAGCACGGAACTGGAGTCCGAACAGCACAGCTTGGGAGGATATTGCTAGAGTTTAGGGAGGTATGTTTAGTAGTCTTTGGAATCACACCTGGAGTGTGATGCACTCTTCCGATTTCTTTCAAGCTGTCTCTGTCAAGATCTAATGGGTAATGTCCACCTGGCTGGTGGAGACGCTACTTGAGGGTAATTCAGAGGCTGGGAGGCTGGGTTCAGTGATGAAGCCACAGGGTGAATATTCTTATAGGCGAAGTTTAGCAGGGCAGTTTCTGATATCATTTTGAAGAGAAAGACTTTCGAGAAGAAAGTGCTCGTGGGATTATCCGTTTCTCCATCGCAGCAGCTGGTAGGTCCTGTAGTCGATGACGGTATTACCGATTACTGTAGCTTTCTGAGCCGTCCTCTATGTGAATTTAATGAGTGCCTTACTGCGCTATAGGTGTGTCAATAAGTAACTTGCCTGTCTTGTGCTTGTCGTGTAATTGCACGCGGCCAGGTACATTGATGATGAGTAACATGAGGGATCAGAATAGAACAGGAGGAAAAATCTCTGATGGTTGCAACTGCTAGAGTGGCGGGTGTGGTAGTGAGGCCTGGCCAGACAGCATCCAGAAGCCCGAGAGCCGTATCACTAGTTTTAATTGATCCTAGCCTGGATAAGGTACTAGACCCCAGCTTGAGTTTGGTCCAACACATCCAACAGTCCATAGCCAGCCATGTACTCCCACTTGAAGCTGAGGGCACGGGATATGGAAAGTTTACTCATAAACACCTTGTGGATAATAATTGAGAATGTCATTAGTACGGATATCATAACCGGTATCATTGGGGGAGTTACCCTACCTTCTGGCGGGACCCACGTAAAACATGTAAACACGTTGCTTTGGCCATAAAAACACGGCAGCCTGGTTACGCCTCCACTCATCATCATCAGTTCCAGCTGTGAATCGTCTGAGCAGAGATTGGAGCTGTCTTGATGGGCAAGACAGCACCTCTGGTTCCTCCCTTTCTACCCCTCCACTCTTGGGGCTGCACCTCGAACTGCCTGTTCACGTCTTAGGCCTGTACCGTAATTCTGGGTTAGATGGGTTTGGGAAGGGGTAGAGTACAGACTGTTGCAGCTTGTCATAACCGCAGACAATGATCAGAAGTTTGCGGAGATTGCGCGAGGCACAGACGGAGTAAGGAAACTGATCAGGAATCCTCACAATGAATGTGACCCAGCTGTTGATTAGTCGAACTGTCACTTAAGGCACCTTCTGCCAACACGGAAATACTCACAATAGTAAGATACTAGATCTGTAGGATGTTAGTGGAAACGAGACTGATCCAGGTCGATTCAGCCGTGAGCGCAGAGAGGTGACACGATTGTGGGTACAATAGTGCCGGAGGTAGACCGCAGTCCGTTATGCTTTTTCAAAAACATGCCAATGATCCGGGGTGGACACTGGCAAGGGCTCGTGGTGTAGTCTTGCTGGATACCGATCAAAGGAGGATATCGTTGGGTATTTATGTTATTGCGATTCTTTGTGTCAGGTATATTGGTTGCGATTAAACTAGAATAGAATAAACGTGTGGAAGTACGGTTTTGGGGATAACCTGACACGTCGTGAGGGGTTGATTTGGGGTCGAAGTAGCAGTCACAACCACCGAGGGAGATTTCGTCCATCAGTGGCATTTCCTGGCTATTGTGTATGTAACACGTTCTCACCATAACCTGAATTTCCGGGGGACTTCACTGCTGGTGCTTTTTTCTCTCTAGCATTCCATGTGTACCTGAGTGACACATCGCGAGTGTGGTGGGTGAAGGTGAGTTATGCTTCACATGTGGGGGGCATATATGGGGAAAACGATTGCACACATGGAAGACGCCGGAGCTATATATAGGAAAGAATATTTTATATCACTGGTTTTGAAAAGTACATTTGTCTTGTAATCGCCTTTTAAACTGCATTATACCGGTTATATATCAGCTACTTTTCTGAATAGCAGACAGGTCTCAGTTCAGCGTGGTGTTGGGAGACCAACTGTTAGTATCAACTAATATGCTCACTAAAAAATAGGGTTAGTTGACAGTAAGGAGTTATGTTGCTTGACCCATTCCAGAAGTTATGAGTGCAAGCTGTTGAGATTACTACTCATAACAAGAGCAGCGTGAATTCCCAGTGTGATTTTTACTGAGTCCTGAGAAACGACCCCAAAACTTTTTTCTTGGTTTTTCAAGGCATTCAAGTGAGAAAGAGGTCATGTAAGATCCGAAAACCGATTCGTAAGCAGAAAATATTTTAGAGAAAAAAACAAAAAAATAGAACAAAAAACAAAAACAGAAAAAACACCTATACGCAAGACAACAATGCCAACAAGTTCACACACCCCTCCCCTTCTAGAAGCGTCAAAAGACCAACAACGTCTCTCTTTCAATGTCACATTTTCCCACATTTTTTTCACATTTTTTTGGCCTGAATTTTTTTTCCTTTGTCGCTTCTTCCGTCCATGTAACATCTGACATTCTGACACCAACTTGCATCCACGGATGTTGCAACCCCGCGGAAGCAACATGACTCTACACTGCCGTACATTGCCGTGCACTACATGGCATTCACACCACCCCACTTTACACATCCAGGTGCTAAGCGCACCCCGTCCTAATGTCATCAAATCTCATAACGGTCGTAGCGAAAACTCGCTTTTTAGCATACACAATAAATACATAAATCCCAGGGTTAGTTTCTAATTGTCCGGAAACCCAATTAGCAGGCCTTGATGGTGGGGTACAGGCTGGCCTTGGAGTCCTTGCTCTCGTCAGCCTCGACCTTGGTCTTGGCCGCCGCCTCGGTCTCCCGCGCATCCTGCAGAACCCGTCGCAGGTATGAAACAACCTCCAGGTGCTTCTTCATCTGGGCAACCTGCATGGCCTTTGAGTCGGCAATGGCCATCTTGCCAAAGCCCTCCACAAGCTCGTCGTCGTCGTCAGACTCGTCCACGGCCGTGGTTCGGGCAGCCCGCTGGGTCACGCCCACAGACATTTGCCGAACGTCCTCAAACCGCGAAGACAGCTGGGGAACAGTGGATCGAGAGTAGGAAAGATCGGGGTAGTGGGGAGCGGCAGACACGGGGGCCACAGGCATAGGGGGAGCAACAGCCATGCCGGGAGCTCCCACGGAGGGAACGCCCTGGTGGTATCGGTAGCCCATGGGGTGCGGCAGGTGGAACTCGGCGGGGGCCTCGTACTGGGGGTCCACGGACTTGATGTTGCCGTAAATGTTGCTGCCGAGCTGGTTGAGGAACTGGTCTGTCTCGTGGTAGTCGTGCTGCTTGAAGGACGGCAGCTGCTGCTGGGGCGGCGTGGTGTTCTGTGCGGGGGCCGTCTGGGGGGTGGGCGAAGGCTGAGCCTGCTGCTGCGCCTGCTGCTGCTGTCCTTGCAGTCCAATGTACTGCTCGATGGTCGACAGCCGGGAGGCAATGTCCGAAGAGTAGTTGGGGGTGACTCGTGCACGCTTAATGTCGTCGAGGAAGTCAGAGGTCGTGTCCCACTGTCGCTTTCGGTCAATGGGAGCGTGAGGGTGCATGGGGGGCGTGGGCATGTGGCCGACGGCGGCGTAAGAGGGCACGGGGACCATGGGCTGGACCTGGGGCTGGCCGTAACGGTAGTAGGGGTACTCGTAGCCCGAGTAGGCGGGGTACTGCATGTATCGCTGTTGCTGCTGCTGGGCCTGCTGCTGCTGCTGGAGCGCGTGCTGCTGCATGTGGGGCTTGGCGTAGCCGTTGTGGGCCTGCTCACTGTCGTCGGCGTGGGTCTTGACGTGCTTCTTGAGGTCCTGCGGCCGCTTGAACGACTTGGTGCAGAAGTCGCACTTGTAGGGCTTGAGCGGCACATGCACACGGATGTGCGAGGTAATGTGGTCTCGCTTGACCGTCACAATACCGCAGTTGTCCCAGTTGCACACCAGCGACAGGTTGTGGGTGCACTTTCGGCCAACGTGGGCGTCGCACAGATGCGCGTACAGCTTCTCGGCCGAGCCGAACGTCTTGCCACAGGGGCCCCACTTGCACACGAGGTTTTCACCGTCCGAGCCGGAGCCGTTGGTGTTGGGCGAGCCCTCGGAGCGGGGCGTCGTGATCTTGCCGGTGGCGTCCTCCTCGTCAGACGTTTTGTACGGCGTGGAGTCTGGTGTGGTGTGAGCCGTGGACGGCGAAATGGAGCCGAGGTCGCTCTGGCCGGCGTCCGAAGACCGGTGGTGTGCGGACACAGAAGAGAGCAGCATGTCCACAGAGTCGCCACCCACGTTCATGTTGGTCGAGTAGTCAGAGGGCGAAATGGGCGAGTTTGGCGAAGCCGGATACAGAGGCTTGGAGGATGTGTTGGGGGCGGGGGCTGCGGTGGCGAGCTGCTGCTGTTGGTGGAGATGGGGCTGCTGCTGACGCTGGGCAATGTAGGGGTACGACGCCATCTTGTGTCGTGGTTGGTGTAGTGAGGTGTGTGGTGAGGTGTAGGAGGTTAAAAGGAAGGGTTGCTCTCGATGATGATGGGGGCAGGTGTGGTGCTGAAATAGAGAAAGAGGCCCTAAAGACTAATTGTGCCAAGACTAAATATGCCAAGACCCCAATCGGGAACAAAGGGGGCAGGGGCCAGCTGGCGGCACGCAACCTGGGGGCGGAGCGATGGACTCGGAGGCACGCCGTATCGGGTATATTTGGCTGTGTCTCTGGGGGCAGTGGCATGGTCTTCACCTCTTTGGAATCTCTTTTCCTTTTTTATTTTTTTTTGGCTCAGAGCTGTAAACCCTGCCTCGGTAGCATGGCGGCGGCAGCAGAGGCAGATTAGATGGGTGCTGCCACTGGCTCTGCCTCTGCCACTGTCTATGCCTGACTCCGTTGGGAGGAAGCAGAAACAGAAAACCTTATAAATTACCCGGACGGAGCATAACCTTATACTTAACGTTCCTTGTCTGCAAGCGGCTGTGTTTTCGGGTTCTCAAATCCACGTGTCTGCAAATGTGGGGATAATCAGCTATAAGACGCGCAGCGGGTTTACTGAAAAATGAACACCTCGGTCTGTGTCGGATTTCGATTCTGCGTCGAACGCACTCTTCAGATTTCCCTTAGCACGTCCGTGGCCCATTTCAAACGGCATATCTCTGTGTCAACTGTTGGTCGATCAGGAGCGAATGTTTCAAAAAATCCAGCTCAACGAGGACTTATCAGAAACACTAGATATCGGCACAGCGCGTAAATTGGAGTCATATCTGCGGCATCATTTTTTCGAATCCCGATTTGCTCGAATATTGAAGGAATAGAGCTCCAAACCAGTTTTTTCGCCCATCTTCCATATCGTTTCCAGAAACATTTTTTTAAAATGCCCCAAAAATACGAAGAAAAAATAGGGCATCCCAGACGACTCCCCGAGACTCGTCTCTACCCCACCAGTTGCTTGGCATCTCTCGAAAAAAATCGTTAGTGTCGTTTTAGCGGCTTTTGGTGTTGGATGAAATGTCACATAGGTCGATGACGTCGTCAGCGCGTATAGAATTGTCTGATGGGCATATGGATAACTGTAGGGGCGAGACACGGGGCTGGATAGACCCCTGAACGTTTGCAGGATTGTTCATAGGCCGTTAAATGTCGATTTATGGCAGGTATAAAAAATAATCTATAGGTGCGCACTAGCGGTTAGGCCAAGAAAAAAGGCAGTTCAGCCGTAGAGGAACCAAGACGCTAATGCGGCAGCTGGCGGCAACTGGGCGATGAAAATGTGCCATTTTGAAGGGTCTAGAAGGGGTTTTGGTGTCTTGAGAATGGAGCAAAATGTTGTTGGGGAAGCTGGTTTTTGGAAAGCGGGGTTTGGAAATTAACAAGCGATTGAAAGGAGTTACGGGGGAAGAGAAGAGTTTTCCTAGCGTCAATTTAGATGCCGATTATAGTGGTATAAGTCACGTGTTTATTGGATGACTATGGGGTGAGCTAGTGGACATTGACTAATGCATGTTTGTTTTGAAGGGTGTGTGTAAGATGTTTCGGATAGAGTGCAATTAAAACGGGAATGGAGGACCTAATGGATAATCTGAAAAGTGCATTAGATTGATAAAGACGGAATGAATCCAATGGTAGTATTCACTTGTGTTTTAAGTAATCACAAATACAAATCAATGAGCTGCTTATGTACACCAGATTGAATGTTAACTTGTTCGATTGAAATGAATTAAACATCAATAACGAGCAAATAATGAGGTGAATCAGACTTGTAATGAAATCCTGCTTATAATGGTATAAGTCACGAGGTTATGAATGAGGTTCTAGGGGGGATTTATATGGTGTATAGTTGGTTAGTGCAGGGCTAAGATGCGGGAAGCGTTTAATGCAGATTGCGAGAGATCCGGGGATATTTGAAGAGATTGTTGGGTGCGTATTGAGACGGAGCGTACATTAGTACTGCACCCGTATTTGTCAGGTGTTTGTGGAGGAACTGGAAGGAGTATACTGGACTCATCACCTAGGGTCTGAAATCGTCCATTTAAAGACGTTTCTGGAGTGACAATAGAAATATTGAAGAGTGCGATGCATTGGAAAGCCGATTTAGAGACTAGTGGTGGTACTAGAATGTTTATAGAGTATCTGTGTGATGATTTAGAGCAGTATGTTGTAGCCACGACTGACTGTATGTGATCAATGCAACAAGGGCAGGTATAAAAACACTTGGAAACAGGCCATGGTGAATCTGAAAAGTGCATCTGGCTTGATATTGCGTCACCAGTATACTGGTACTAGTTTTGATTTTGTTAGATTTAAAATTGGTGACAATATTACAGATATTCCTGGTGGGTACGAAGCTGTGAATCATGTCCAATTAAAAACAGATGCAGCGTAGTAATCCAGAATACAGAGAGTGTAATCCGCTCACACAGATCTGCGGTCTTCAATGGTGCCACCCACATGTTCCCAACACCTCTTGAACACTCTCTAGAAGGAGTATTTCTGTCTCTATGTAAGCCTTTCAGATTGAGATGTAAAAAATGTACCAAGATGTACAAGGGAAAAACCAAAGAGTGCATCTGGTCTGAAATCGATTTCCAAGACTCTTGCTACTAGTCAGATGTCAATAGCGACTATAAAAAGGCACATGTGGGCCGATGTTTGAGGATGTATACATTTGAAAGTATACAAGTGACATATATGAAGATGTGGGCTGATTAGGGAGGTTTTGAATACCACAATCGGTGCGGAAGGGGATGGCAAGCAGACTGGTTTTGGTTGTAAGTTGCTAAAACGTCTAGGTGGTGGTTTAGAGAGAGAAATGTGAAAGTGTGAATTCGGAGATTAGAAATTTACTGAGAATGGTTATGGGGATTCTTAAGAGGGCATCTTGTTTGAAATTGGATCCTGAACTCAGTGCTGTCACCCGCCTTTTCATAGCTCCAATACTCATGTAATTGAGAGGTATGACAGACCTCCATCTCATGACCCATGTACACTTCATCGAAGAATCTATCAAGAGCGTAAAAGTTGTTTAAAACTGATCTCTGAAAATCAGAGGTGCTCAGAGAGACCTTCGAGCAACAACCCAACTTATCCCATCTCCATAGCTCCAATACCTACCTCTCTAGGATTTCTCCACCGGAGACCCATTACACAACCCTTCTCTTCGACACGAACGTATCCAAAACGACGAATATCGGTCCAATGACAAAAAATCAAACACAATCGTGCTCCATATCATGTCCTGATTACATTGCCGTTTCCTTCTCTCTCACAACTCGCTTTTTCGGGGAGTCATATTTTTTCTCGCATCTTTCGGAATGACTAATCCTCATCGCTCAAAATAGCCCCAGATTCCAAGGTATGAAGGAGACAACCTTATCACGCTCTTCCCCAGCCCGATAGCGTTGGGTTGCTCTAGCGATTACGTGATTTTGGCAAAAGCTGGGCGTTTTTCGGCAACCACACTTGGCGTCGGTTATTCTTGCATTTATGAAAAATCCAATATTTATGGAAAATCGGGTATTTCTAGTCCAGGGGTACGTGTGTGTTTGAGAGGAATAACTGGGGATATTTCATTCATTTCCCGTTATTGGATCTCTGATAGTGGTGGTAATGAAAAAAGGTGAAAATTATTTGAAAATAAAATAAAATAAAATATCAAAACCAATATTTCAGGAAAATATAAAAATAACCACAATATCCCAACTGCTCATCCATCAGATTAGATTATTCTCGTATAAAAAAAAACGCTTTTTTATTGGATAGTTTACGTTTCTTTTTTTTTCATTTTTTGTTCCTTTTTTTTTCTTTACGTTTTCTCGCTCGGTTAAATATGATCTTTTCGACTGCTAAAAGGTTACCCTACCCAAACCTTAATATCCAACTGAATTGAAAGATGCACCCAAATCGGTGGAATCGAGAACTGCAATAAAACAAACCAAACAGCAAAGACAGGTAGAGTCCAACAGACCCAACACACTTTTCAAAATTGCAATCAGACCACTTTAGATAATTCTGACAGGAATACGATGACATTTGTTTTTGGGGGACTCATATCTCATGCACATACAAACCTTAATTGTGGTGTCATTTTAAAAACTTTGAATTATTATCCACCCACAGATATGAGAGATAAGCACTGTTCAGAAAAACAAAAAAACCACTGAAAAATCAAATTAAATAATTTCACACGAAAATTAAACATTATGAAGACGTGGAAAACATGTTTAAAACAGTGTATATTTGGGTCTTTAATAAGAGGACTAAAAAGAATTCTTTTGAATAAACAACCAAGACTATCTGCTAAATATATAATCACAACAATTAATGAAATTCGAAAATTTGTTGAAAAGAGACATGAATGGCCTCATTTAATTTCAGAAATCAAACATCAGTTTCATCCACTTGAAAATGCTATAACGCAGTTTTCATGAATCCACTTTTTTACTTGGAAAAACTCCAATATTTTCTCTTCATAATATCACTCGTGTCCAACAATATCGGCTTTTGATCTTCAAACACCGTTGTGAAAGAAGCGGGTAACCTTATTATCAAAGCAGTTGTTTCAAAAGTCTAAATAAGCTCTGCGCATCTCATAACGGGTCTTCTGACCCACACCAATCTTAAAATGGAAGTTCGATGCACCGAAGCGGGTGAGAGGAAGACATAAAGAGCGGTATAAATCTGTGGAAAGGGGCGGAAAAATGAGGGACGAAAATGCAGATCCTGAAAGAGACACGTGCGAGTATTTTGGTATCCCTGAAAGCTATTTAGAAGAGCTATTTCGGCTTTTGACTGCTTTACGACATTGGTCTGGAACAACGTTAATTCTTTTGGAGTCACAGGTCTTGTTTTGGGTTAGGGTTAGTTTGTTTGAATCTGGACCTGTGGATATGCAGACATGCGTGTTCACCTAAAACAGCCGCGAGCCGGAGCCGAGTGGAGGAGGGGGGGGGGGGAGTCACGTGATACGACACGTGATCGATAGGAGGTTTGATCACGTGATGAGAAAAGATGGCGTAAAAGTGGGTGCAGGTATTGGTCGGTTTATTTCGTTGTTGAGGTGGGGTAAGGGGATTCCAAAGAGTGCATTTTGTTGATGTTGCGTTGCTCATTTCATTGCCGTTGACTGTTGGTGTATTGGTGTTGAGCATGTCTCTCTGTAAGTGGGCCATGTTCCGTAGTCCTTACAGAGCTCGACATTGATCTAATACATTTGGCAGACGGTTCATAGAAAATCCAAAGAGTGCATTGGTTTCCACATCGGACGCCGCATCGAAAGCGGTAGTTTGTATTCTTATGGGATGGGTATTAACTGACATAACCTCAGAGATTGGTCCATTGTCAAAATCTTCATGGAGATTCAGAGATTGTGAGCCATATAGTACTTTTGAACAAATCAAGAGATAACAGAAAGTGATTCTCTTTTGAATGCTCTTTTCAGAAATTCCAAATTTCGTCCAGAATAGAAATTGAGGAGGTGATGACTGAATGCTCTGACATGAAAGAAGATGAGACATTAAAGAGGCCAGTGAGCAGATCTAGAGGATCTGTTTATAACAATGGAATCAAAAAAGAATCATCTACAAAATGCACTCTTTGGAATTTTCACAGAATGTCCCATCGTAATAGCAGATGCATCTTCAATAGCAACTGATATTGAAGCAATATCAGTTTCACAACTTCCCTTGACTGTGATATTTCTCAAAAAGTGTTTTCAGCCAGATAGTCAACCGATGTGCTCACTTGAGCGTACGTTACTTGGTGTTTATTACCGTTATTATCAAGTTATCAGGGTCCTGAACCCATCTCGAAAAGCTAGTAGTAGAAGATTTCTAGTTTCTCGAATATTTGTGTGAGATCTTGAGTCTGAGGTTGCTGAGAATTCAGAAGTATCGAGAGGTCTTTGAGTGTGATTCACCCATGTCTGATGTAGACTGAATGGATGTTAATACATCCTTCACACAAAAGACTGTCATTTGAGCTGGAGAATGAATACTAGTTCTGATGTATTAAGCTGATG
Organism: Yarrowia alimentaria; assembly: GCA_900518985.1. Lineage (NCBI taxonomy): Eukaryota > Fungi > Ascomycota > Dipodascomycetes > Dipodascales > Yarrowia > Yarrowia alimentaria. Next base: position 1,854,029 of record ULGN01000003.1, read on the forward strand.
GAAAACTACTCAATGACTACTCAAATGCAGTTGGCTGATTCGATCGATAGCTAATGAATTGATAGTTAATGAATTGATAGCTATTGTAGTTGTCATAATGGTCACCTGTATCCCGGCTTTTTTGACATTCACTGTCATTTAAGACGAGAAAGTAACAATTCCTTGTCTATATGACGGGAAGAAACATTGTTGAGCGGCGATTCCAGAGTTTCATGACTTGTTTTTTGTCTGGAATGAATATCTAAAGTACTGTTTGGTTAGCCAACTACTGCAGTACAACAGAGTATCTACAGACTCCAATTACTACTGGATGAAGTTAAAAAGAATGCCACGTATGTGTCTCTAGCCCTTCTTAGCCATTTATTCTTTCATTTATTGGTTATAGCACTCTTGGGGGTGTTTCTGTGGCCATCAATATCATGGGTTTATACGACTTCAGCTCGACACCTCAAGTCAAACAACTTGTCATTTCAGTGTCTTTTGCTTGGAACTTCTAGTCATAAAACAAGTGGGAAATTTAAGGTCAAGATAATGGAGAAAAACAGGTAGCTCTCAGTAAACAGCTGGAGACTTGACAAGAAAGACGTTGAATCGAATTGGTCGATTTGAAGTGTCTGGTTGGAGAAACAAACACATTCAAAACGATTTTTCGTTTGCAAACTTCCATTTTTCACTTTCATTACTCAATTTCATTCACTCACTCACTCACTCAATCTCGATCACTTACAACCTGTTTTTGACACACAGGACAACAACTGAGAGACCTGTAGATATGAAACACCTATAACTCCAATCTGTTCTTGAATGAAGTGGCAGATTCATTGTCGAGGCTATCTCTAAAGGATCTTATTCTTCTCTGAGACGTCAATCACTTCCAGAACTCATCCCTTAACACTCCTTCACCCTCCTTCACCCTCCTTCACCCTCCTTCACCCTCCGTCATCATCAACACATCCAAAATCTCCACCAACAACATTATCGAAAATCTGAAAAGTGCATCTGACTCAGAATCAAATTCTGAGCAACCTGATACCATCAATGCCGTTTCAAACCCTCTCAAATAATCATTACTGTTGCATCTACCCTGGTGCAGCTGGAGATGCCCTACCTTCATCACCAAGACACTTTACAAGTCCCGCGGTAGAAATATCAAGAAACGGAAAATCACACCGCCTCCAGAATCGAAATTCAGGCCTAACGCACTCTTCAACTTCTCCCCAAACTCCCCCCTAAATCCAACACACTTTTTTTTCTCTTTCTACAGTAGATATCGCACTCATTCCAACCCAACCCCAACTCATAACCTATCTACCCCACACTGGTCATAACCTGATCTGGAAAAAAAAAGAAAAAAAGAAAAAAAAAAAAGTGAGGCCAAAAAAAAAAAGCACCCAAAGCCGTCGGCAGCGAAAACCAAAACGCCAAACGCGAAAAAACGCCTCAGCGGGCGGCCGTCACGTGATTTTTTGCTACCCCTGAATCTGTCACGTGCCCGTCCGAATCCTAAAACAGCATAGACAAAACAAGAGATTCTCAAAAGCGGCAAAAGACACATATCCTCCGCTCCTTCCTAACGACCCAACGTACGCCATGTCCTCGTCGCTCAAACGTCTGAGCGCCTATCGAACGGGCGAGTCTGCTGGCGGCGCAGGCGGAAATTTCGAATTTTGCGACGTTACCTCGGCGGCGTCGGCCACAGCCGATTACCACATCAAGGTGGTGGTTGTGGGCGACGGCGGCTGCGGCAAGACGTGTCTGCTGGTGTCGTACGCGCAGGGCGTGTTTCCCGAGCGCTACGTGCCCACCGTGTTTGAAAATTACATCACCCATGTCAGAGGCCCCAAGGGCGAGGTGATTGAGCTGGCGCTGTGGGACACGGCGGGCCAGGAGGAGTACGACCGGCTGCGGCCGCTGTCGTACCCGGACGTGGACATTCTGCTGGTGTGCTACGCCGTGGACTCGCCGTCGTCGTTTGAAAACGTGGCCGAAAAGTGGTTCCCGGAGGTGACCCACTTCTGTCCCGACAGCCCCGTCATTCTCGTGTGTCTCAAGGCGGATCTGCGCACGGACCCGGCGTCCGCGAGCCACCTGCGCGCCCAGGGCATGACCCACCTGACCACCGTGCAGGGCAAGTCCATGGCGTCGCGGCTGGGCGTGCTGCGGTACATGGAGTGCTCGGCCAAGGACATGAGCGGCGTGCGCGAGGTCTTCAGCGTGGCCATGAGCGTGATTCTCAAGGCCAAGGGCCGCTCGGGGCGCGGCGCCCGCGTGCGCAGCAAAACCGGACGCTCGGCGTCGGCCGGAGAGGCCTCCAGACCAAAACCAAAAGTCACGTCCCGCTTACACAGCCAGGGGAGCGAGGGCAGGGGCGACAAAAAGAAGCGGCATCAGTGTTTGCTGCTGTAGGTGGGCCGGAGGTGAGCCTGAGGCGAGCCCGAGACGAGCCAGGGCGGCGCAGGACGGATAGCTAACATAAAGTGGACAGATTTAATGCATTTTTAGAGATTTTGGGGGTTTTATGTTGGGGTCCTGGTGAAAGCACAGGTGCGAGGACGTAGGGCTTATGGGCGTGGAAAGGGGAATGTTCTGGTGGTCTTGGGTAGGCTGTAGGTGGAATATTGGTTGAGAAGGGTTTGTATTACTTGAAATATCAGTAGTAGATGTCGAGAGGAGTTTGGACAGGGATTAGTTTCAAGAGGAGCTTGTTTGACTCAGCGTAGAATGGAAAACGTGGACTTGTAGTTTTTGATTCAGATAGGACTGGCATTGGAGATTGTGGGTACTATTGAAGTGATGTACAGTTCAATTTCATTTGGAGAACAATCAAAGAGATATGAGATTAGATAGATGTGATTATGGATATGAAATGAATGCGAAAAACTGTGTGATTCTGATTATGTTTTCAGATCGTAGATAGTTGAGTTATTGGATGAATCAGATTGCTGATAAAGAGAGAGAAGGACTTCATGTCCCAGGCTGAAACGAGATAGGCAGATTTATCATACATTTTGAGATATAGTTCTGTCCAGAATTGGTCACTGAGTAAGATAATCAAGTCTGTTTAGTTGTAGCTGTAGTATTGATGGAGTAATAGTGATTTATAGGTACTAGATCTGATAGAAACTGTATGCGACTAGTATACGGTTCAAGACTATCTCAATGAACATCATATACAAGTATTACGGTATCGAGTAGAGAGTCTTCCAAAACGTATAACTCTCACTGTTTTAGTTGGTCATTTGTTTCAATTTCGTATGGTCACCTTTCAACAATGACAGTGAAGCTCGTTCAAGAGATGGATTTGAAAGAACTGAGTTGATAGAGTGAACCTGCTCCGAACAAGCTGAAGTACCAAAATCAAGTAAAGATTCAAAAAAGCTGACTCTTTACATGGATTCAAGGTAGTCTTGAGTATGTAAAGAACCACCACAACCATGACAATCAATAACAGCAATTACAATTCCACCGCAACGTGCTAGGGACTAGATACAGACAGTTTCTGGCTCATTTTATGATCCCAAAGCAAACCCACTTTTTGGTATTACTCTACTCCCTCCACAAAGTCGGTTATCTTTTCAAATAGCCCCATGAACGGCTTTTTTTATTGAAAATAATTTGATAATCTTTTTTCAAGATTTCACTGACCTCATCGTTTCTCCCCAGTTCATAGGTTCATACGAAACGGGTTATATGTGAGAAATTGAACTAATCAAAGCAGAAAACCAAATAAAGCAGAAATTTCAAGTCGATTGCACTTTTCAGATTTTCAAGAACTCGATTCTAGCGTGTTTTGTACGTTTTATCGACCACTTTTCACTTCATCTCAAAATACCAATATTGAGACGAACTGAGCCCATGTGGATGGGAGCAATGGGTTCAAAATTGAAATTCAAACAAATTATTTTTAGTCATTTTCAGTCATTTTCACATGTTATTTCTTTATCATTAATTTCATTTGGTTCCTGGTGGAATACCTTATATTTTCTTAAACGCGGTTAAAAGCGTTTAAAAGCGCTTAAAGCCGGGTCTCCACATATTATACAATTTCGAATACGTTGCCAAAAAGTAATTATTGATTTTGAGTATTCCCAATATACCTTAAAAAAAGTCTTGAAAGCTGTTACAGAGCTGTTAAAAGCGACTAAAGCCGATATTCGACTTGCGCTTATCAAACCAAACTTCGTGCGAAATTTGACCATCTTTTTTCAAGGTTCCGCTTACCTCATCAGTTTATCTCTACAGAGAGGTTCATACAAAGTAGTGGAAAGGTGGAAAGTGGATGATTCGAAGACTCAGTCTGACTAAATCAGTGATTTCAAGTCGAACGCACTCTTTATTTTTTTGATGGCTCTCCTAAATTACGAGATATGAAAGTTTTCTGGAGACCAAGCACCACCATATTAGCGTCAGTTATTATGGATAGTACAACCAAGGGGAAACTCATTGACTCAACATCGAAATTGTCCATCAATCGACTATACAATCGACTAAACGATACCCATCATAGTCTCAACATTACTATACGGTACAACCTCTGCACATCTCAAAATCCAATAAATTAATCCCTAAAACTTCCTAAAACTCTCTAACACTCCCTGAAATCAGCAATAATCGCCAAAATCAGCCAAAGATCTCGCACTACCTCAGCACACTGTCTTCCTCCATGTCAACGTCCTCGCTCTTGACCAAATCCTCGTTGACTGTGTTGTAAAAATGGCTCCACATCTCTGCCAGCTCCTCGGACTTTTGTGACAGACCCACAGTGTGTTCCAGCGACCGGTTCAGCGCGTTGAGGTTGTTGAGAACGTCCTCCATGCTGGTGGATATGTTTTTCACGTACTGGTCGCGTTGTCTTTCGAAATAGGACCGTTTATCCTCGGCAGGAAACATGCTGACTCGGCTCATGGTGGTCCAATAGCGTGTGGACACGTGTTATTTGGCAAATGTGTGCGTGTGGATATCGTACCGACACGTGTTCTTTTTGGAATGGGGCTGTTGCAGCGTAATTGCCTGGTGGTTTTTTTGTTGGTGAAACTGGTGGTGGGTGAATATGAATTTGGTAGATGCATGCTGAAAGCATAAGTTGGATTGAAGAGCGAAAATCGGTGAAACTGATGGTATAAAGATGAGACTTGCACTAGAGTAATTATCGGATCAGCGTGACTACAAAGAGCTGCTCAGAAATTCTGAAGCTCAAAAACTGCGTGCTCCAGTTCCGCTTTTGAAAAAAATTAGACTTTATCTAAGCCTACAGTGACATCCTCAATATGGCAAAATAACACAACCCTTGGTTCTGCAATACGAGTGTCAGAGAGATTCTGAAAAGTGCATCTTCTTCAGTACAATCCCACGAGCTCAAATGTTCTTTCAGATATCTTCCAGCTCCCTTATAAAGGATTTCATACTCACCCTCAAACACTCCCTCTCATGCAACCAAACCTTATTTCCAACATCATCACTTTCAAAAATATTTATTTGGCGCCACTTCTCACCACCATACAACCACTACCATGGCTCTAACTGACGACCTGCTGGCCGATCTGGGCTCGAGCGACGATGAAAACGACAGCATGGACGAGGTGATGGAAGACGCCGAGCTTCCAGCGAACCAGGAGCCCCAAAATGGCCTCCAACAGCTGTCTGACCCTCCAACCCAGCATCTGCAAAAGTACGACCACAAAACCCCAATGCCTCTGCAGCTCATCAACCTGGAGCAACTGGGAGACACAAACGCGCGCGGCGTAGTCACAAGACTGCTGCCTCAGCTGAGGAGCATTTCGCAGTACGAAAGCGGCGCCATCGAGTCCACCCTGGCGCTGACTCCGAATCTGGAGGAAAACCCCGAGTACGGCGTGATTGTGGGCGCAAACGAGTACTCTGTGGAGATCGACAACGCCGTGGCCGAGTTGCACGCCTTTATCACCACCAGATACAGCCAGCGATACCCCGAGCTCAGCCAGCTGATCAGAAACCCGTTACAGCACGCCCGAGTGGTGCTCATTCTCGGCAACGACCCTGCTGGAGTGAGCAAGTCGGAGGATAGCTCCCTGAAGGACACTGTTCACAAGTCTGTGCTCATGACCATTGCCATGACGGTGGACCAGGGAGGCAGGCGGCTTTTAGACGAGGAAATGGCCACAATCTCAGCGGCCTGTCACCTGCTGATTGCTCTGGACGCCGCCAAGCGACAAATCACAGACTACGTGTCCTCAAAGCTGTCGCTGGTAGCTCCCAACATTGCGATTTTGGTGGGAGCTCATTGCGCAGCCCAAATCCTCGGCTTTGTAGGCGGTCTCAACGGACTCGCCCGAACGCCTCCCTGCAACATTCCTGCGTTAGGAGCAAAACGAGAGGCCGCACTGGGATTTGGACAGGTTAAACGGCAGCAAGGATACCTTTACAACTCGGAGTTGGTGCAAAAGAGTCCCCCAGACGTGCGCAAACAGGCCATGCGAATGCTTTCTGCCAAGCTGGTGCTGGCTGCTCGCTTGGACGCTTCCCGGGCGTCTCCTGACGGCTCTTTTGGCTCGAAAATGAGAGACGAAATCGAGGGCAAGATCCAGAAGCTGGCCGAGCCCCCGGAGATTCAGGGAGTCAAGGCCCTGCCTCTTCCCATGAACCAGCCGTCCAAAAAGCGGGGCGGAAAGCGAATTCGAAAGTTCAAGGAGCAGTTCAAGCAAAGTGAAATGGCCGCAGCTGCCAACCGAATGGAGTTTGGAGTGGAGGAAAAGACTGTGGAAATCTACGGCGAAGAGGTCGGGCTGGGAATGCTGGATTCTGCCGCTCAGTTGGGCTCAGCACGACGGGTGGAGGTCGATGCCAAGACTCGAGCGAGAATGTCCAAGGGCGCTCGTTCTCGGCTCGAAGCGCTGAAAAACCGGCCAAAGGCCATGATTGACGGCCTGCAGACTTCGCTAACCGTGTCGGCAGACTCGATGGTGCTCAGCAAGCCCCAGGCGCAGGTTCTGGACAGGCCAGACGACAAGTTTTTCTCGTCTGGAACGTTTACTCAGCTGGAAAAGCACGAGGGGCTGCAGCTGGGTCCCAAACGAAAGGCCAGTCAGCAGGAGGGAGGTCAATTGAAGAAACTGAAGGAGGAGTGAAGAAGGAGCGATGTATCATAATATTTATTGGAAGAAACTTGCGGGGTGTCAAAAAGGTGGAAGGAGAGCAACATTTCTTGCATCCTTCAGCAATCAGACACATTTTCACATGTCCAGTGGCTCTCTACGCCGCATGGAACCCCTGTGGGATGCAGAGTTGATCAAGTTCCGAGTTAGGGGAACATTGCAAACGGCAAAGCGGCTTATCAATAGTTTGTCAAGGGTTTGCGGGTATTAATAGCACACTATCAGCGCTATATTGGCGGTTGCGACTGTCATATCGTGCTCCGAACAAGTTTTAGACCGGTGTTTAGGGGCTGTGTGTAAACGCCCTAAATATAGAACACTTAGGTGGACTGGTGCGGCTACATCAAAACAAAGTCGATTGTTGGACATACCTCTCTGGTCTACTCCCAAGGAGGTTACAGTGGAGTTACAACTGGAGATGAGCAGATAGGAGTGGCCAAAAGCTGGTACAGCAACAATGAATATACAAGCGATACAGTCTGTTGATGTAGTTTTCACAGGTTTAATAAATGAATTTGAGCGTTTTTTTTTTCTGTTTTGTTTCTCTGTTCTTTTTTACTGTTTTTTCAACGCTCAAGTCTATTTTTACTTTACCTCCACTCCCAACGCCACCATGGCTGCTTTGGGGTTTCCAGTTGCGAATATAAAATTCAATTGCTCGTATTTTACACTTTTCTGCACGCACGCTCCAACCTGTGAATGTAAATACGGACGCCGAAAACACGACTCTGTAACACGAACCAGAAGTCGCAGCGACTGGAAAACACGTGGAATCGATCCGCAAGGCCGTGTTTAGTCGATCTGCCAAACCGATTGGCAGCCAGGCGGCTAATGCAGCTCTGACAGGTCCTGGAAATAGCACGCCGCTGCGCCATGCAACTCCGCCATGATCAACTCTCTCAAAGTATGTTTGTGCAGCTAAGTGGCTTGCCAGGGGGTCTTACAAAGTGATTATTCCAGTCGAGATACCGCAAATCTGAAGAGTGCATCCGTCGCAGAATCAGATTTCGCATCCAACGCTGCTTTTTGTGTCGCTCTAGCCCCAAAACCCACCCCAAAACGACTCCCTTCTTTCTTCCCCACTGGACGGTGTGCATTTCAAAGACGGAGAAAACTCTCCTTCTCGCAAACTCTCGCACAATGTAGTTATATAGACGAGCAAAGCCAGTTTTGCCGAGTGCATACGATACGAGCAGAGCAGCAGGGTGTCTGGTTTACACCTCTTCTTCTTCACGCGTCTCACCTTTCACCATCTTCCGACAACCCTTCACACTCCCTATGAAAGCGCTTATCTCCCTGATACTGCTGGCCACAACGGTTGTGGCTGGCCCTCCATCGGCACAGGACCTGGGACTCACCCAGCAACAGTGGTACGACTGGCTGTCAGACCACTACGGACTGTACGGATTCATGCCCGACAAGCAGGCCAATCTCGCTGGTGTGATTCTGTTTGCCATCCTCCTTCTGGCACACATGTCCCTGGGAGTCTACTACCGACAGTGGTGGTTTGGCGTCTGCGTCAGCTGCGGCGTGCTGCTGGAGTTTCTGGGCTTCCTGGGCAGATACCTGTCTGCGGTTCTGGACATTCAGGCCCAGAGCTACTACATTATGCAGAGCGTGTGTCTGACACTTGCCCCCGCCTTCATCATGGCCGGAGTTTACGCCATCCTGGCCAAGCTCATTGTGGTCTACGGCGAGTCGTACTCGCGGCTGGGGCCCATTGTGTACACCATCATCTTTGTGGTTGGCGACTGGGTGTCGATCATTATTCAGGCCGCGGGAGGCGGAATTGCCGCCACACAGAGCAACACGTCCGGCACCTGGGTCATGGTGGCCGGTATCGCCTTCCAGGTGCTGGTCATGTCGCTGTTCTTTTTATTTTACTTCGAGTTTCTGGCGCGGGTCTACTGGGGCAAGCGAAACCCAGACGTGGTGGACAGCCAGGCCAACCAGCCCGAGATGGCCACCATTCGCGCCAGCAAGAAGATGCCGTACTTCATCGGCTTCCAGACAGTGGCAATCGTGCTCATCTACACACGGTCCATCTACCGAATCATTGAGCTGTCTGGAGGCTGGCACAGTCACCTGATTTTGGCTGAGGCCTACATGCTGGTGCTCGACGGTCTGATGATGGTTCTGGCTATCATGCTGCTGGCCGTTTTCCACCCGGGTTTCATGTTTGGACGGGTGGCCATGAAGGCCAATCTGCACAAGCGGTTCATCCATCAGCAGAAGGAGGAGGAGCTGAGTGGCAGTCAGAACGAGAACGAGAACGTGGGATGGTGATATTGTAGATTTTGTTGCTTTATAGACTGATAGATTTTTTGTACTACGAAGACGACGTGTGCGAATGTAGTGAGGTTAATATTTATAAGACGAATAATAAATCATTTCAAATAAGATCAATCATTCATTTAAAATGTGGTTTTCGACTACATCCTCCTTTTGTCGTTCTTTTACTTCTTACGAGTCCATGTTGCTACAATGGTCTCAATGACGATGGTACAGCAGCTACGTAGTACTAGGCCACCAATGCATCCAGTGTATAGCCCAGAATACATTGTGCGAACTTGGTACCATACACCCCACGGGATGGCAATAATAGCATGTTGCTTTTCAATAAATACACCTCCTTGATATCCTTCGCGCCTCCTCATCTCATCTTCCACACATGCAAAAGGGAATTAAATGCGACACTTCCAACCACTCCTTCGAGACTGGGGTTCCAGCCTACTTCCGTCACCTTCTCCGTATGACCAGCATGCACGAATTTCTTTTCCGACCCGTCAGCATTACCCAGTCGAGAAATGTCCCAGATAATAGCCCGCTTGTCCTCGGATCCAGATACCAACAAGCCGGCATTGTGAGGTGACCAGTCTAGCGACCCGACGGCAGCAGTATGGCCACGTAGACTGGCTAGAGGCTCGCCCGAAGAAGTCCCGGAACGCATGTCCCACAGCTTGACGATTCCGTCCTCCCCAGAGGTAGCCACCAGTCGCTGGTTAAAGGGACTAAAAGACACGGATAAAGAGGCCGTGTTTGTGTCTGCTGAAAAGGCAGGCTGTGAGCTGGCATTGCTGCCCTCCCGCTCGTCGCAAACAATCAGCTTGCGGTCGTCTCCTACACTTGCAAATATCGACTTTTCCGAGGGATGCCAGGTCACATCGTTCACAGACCCGCTGTGGTGGGTGAAGACAGTCTGCGGGCCCATCTGAGGACTGGATGACGTGGCATCTTTGTCGTCTGAGCCGCTGCAGCTTTTGTACCTCCCAACCACGTCCCACAGCGCAACCGTCTGGTCAGACGAACACGTCAAAAGCTTGCCCCGCTCATGGGCGCTCCAGCTGAGACCCCAGCCCTCGGACGTGTGGTGACACAAAGACGCATTGGGCCTGCAGTCGTCGCCCAGGGGGTTGGCCGGGTGCTTGGACCGGTCAAACAGCAGCACAGAGCCGTCGGCGCCTATCGTGGCCAGCATGTTGGGGTTCTGGGGCATGTACCGCACGCGGTTGACCTCGCCGAGCACGGGGATGTTTTGTGTCACCGCGATGCCCGCGCTCTGGTGGCCCTGGTAGCCGCCAATCTCCTCAATGGCCGCCGAGTAGTCCTGCAGGCTGACCTGCTCGTCGGACTCGGCCGGGATCCGCACTTCGCCGAGCCGCACCACCTCCGGGCTGTCTGTGTAGCTGCTGGCGAGAAACCGCTGGGTGCTGACGTGTTCCGCACTGGAGTCGTTATCCGGAAACCACTGGAACGACAACGCTGGGCTGGGGAGCATGTGCGACATGAACAGCGAGTACAATTGCGGCGCGTTTTTCTTCCATATCCGGTAATTTTCGTATGCCTCGAGCTGGTCCGCGGACAGCTGCGTCTCTTGCGCTCGCTCAGAGTCCGATTCCATGGCGAGATTATGTGTGTATCGTGGTGATGATAGTGAAAGTGAGGTTTTCAATCATTACATGCAGGTAACGCGCGTGGATTGGGTTTGTCACGTGACCGAGATGGTGGACAGTGGAGGGGATTTTCAGAGGGGTAGGAGTGGCTGAGATATAACTGAGGTGATCTAGTAGATCTGAAATTCGATTGCTGGAAGAATGCACTTTTCAGATCTTCAATAGCTCTGCTGTGACTGACTTTTACGATTCAGAAAATATGCACTCTTGAGAACCACAGTTCAAAAAGATGGAGCAGAGGTATTGGAAATCTGAAGAGAGATTTAGTACCTGAAAGTGATCCTGATTCTATTGGTTCTACTGATATACTTGTAAAAAGGCCAGCAATTGTATTGATCCTCCCTAGATTCAGTGCATCACCCTTACTTGGTGGCTTGTTCTGGAGTATAGAACGTTACAAACGGTCTATGGAAATTCTGAAAGTACATTCAGCTCAGAAAGAGATATTTAATCAGATGAGCTGTTATAATAGGGTGCAATCGAACTTGTAATTAGATTTGTATGGACCTATACGCAGTTGAAGAATGGTGAGGTAACACGAACCTTAAAAAAAGATGGTCAAAACTACAACTGGGACTGGGATTTATACAACAAGTTAAAGATCTCCAGAAGTAAAGGTCAACCCGAACAAATGGAGGCGTATATAATTGAGAAATCGCGTCTATCGGGTAGTTATATGGAGAAACACACACGATGAATTTTCATAATTTCTCAATTTGATGGCAAAGTAGGAGGGGATGCTTTGAAGATCTGGGGTCTCCCAACAGATAAGTTGAGCACTACACCTAAACGAATGAGGGTTTATGGGAGATTGGCAACTAAAAAACAGTTCTATCGCATCCAAAATTGATTGTCCAGACGAACTCATTCTTCAGATGTTGATTAGGATGCCCACAGCTTTCAGTATATCAGTGTACGATGAGGTGCTTGAAAGAAACTTGTAACCACGATACTCACCTGAACTCCAAAAGGTAGTGGCCAAACGTCGCAATACTTCGAATATCGAAATACAAACAAAACCAAAGGCCCCGCATAGCTCTTCCATTCACGATCTTGTCAAAAAACACCCACCCACCTACGCAAATATTCGCGTTAAACCCATTACTACGGCCCACCCAACCCCCAAAACTAACTTCTCTTGGGACTGGAAGCGATACTTAACGTTTGGCCAACATCGACAGCACCACATCGTGAACTGAAATCAACACTCGCATTCCGCAATCAACATTCTAACAACAACAACAACAACACAGCCAGTCATGTCGGATCTAGAGCCAACAGAAGAGCCGTTTTCCACACAAGAGTTCGCCGAGTCGGTGGAGGAAGAGGAGTCGGACGAACAGCTGACAGTGGAAGAGTACTCGCCACGCATAACTTTTTCCATGCCTGCCATTGGCCGATTTCTCGGTCGATGCTGCATCAATCTGGTGCTGCCGTTCATCAACGGAATGATGATGGGCTTTGGCGAGCTGGTTGCCCATGAAATTGGTTTTGCATGGGGCATGAGCGGAGCTAGGGTGAGTAAGGGACGGCGGAGAGGTGCCAGAGGAGAGAGCGGACGAAACACGGCCAATTTGCTAACACAGGTGCGACGGAAACGAGTGGCTCCGGGAGTGCGCGAGGTGGAGGACCCCGCACTCAAAGAGGACGGCCAACGGCGACTGCTGCTCCAGTCATGATAGATTAATGCATAACTTATGAACTCTGAGACCATGAGACCAGAGGTGTTTCGATTGCCGGCTTGCTGTGAACATGGACCAAAGAACTCCTTGCAACCAATGGTTTGGAATGCCCTCTCGACATTGCTTGTTAGGATGTTCTGATGGACATGGTGGAACGCACACCCAGCAGCATGAAGACTAGCTGATTTGCGATGTCTATATCTCAGATACGTACGCTTCTGGATTCTCACATCTCAGTCACGTTTGAGATTGGCAGTCGTGACCAATTGTAGTGTACAGCCCCAGCAGTCAGTTAAGATCTCTCTGCCAGAAAGGTCTCTCTGCCACCACAGTCTGTACTGTATCGTACTGAATCTCGTCCACCAGTGCCAGTTGCATTGTTCAAAAACCACATTTCTATTTAGCTAATGGTACCATTTTTGTCATTCTTCTGATACTAGCTAGAGCAATTACGTAAACGAAGGAAGCTTATGGCCACAGCATTAATAAGCTTCATGCAAGGCGGCCTCACGCTCACCTCCTAAAGACACAAAATCAACACCCGTGTTGCGTCAGCAAGTTACACATGGAATGTCAGAGATAAAAAGCACCTACTGTGGAGCTTCAAGATACCAGATATGACGAGATCGTGTTACCATTACACAATGGCCGGGCTTCAACTGGTGGACTATCCCCAGCCTTTGTGGCTTTCCTGCCTCTCACCCAACCCCTCCAGACGAGTCGAATGCGTTCTTCCACACTCTTATTTCAGTTTGGACGCAACCAATATAGAACACACAAAGAACCGAAATAACATAAATACCCAACGATATCCTCCTTTGATCGGTATCCAGCAAGACTACACCACGAGCCCTTGTCAGTGTCCACCCCGGATCATTGGCATGTTTTTGAAAAAGCATAACTGACTGCGGTCTACCCCCGGCACTATTGTACCCACAATCGTGTCACCTCTCTGTGCTCACGGCTGAATCGACCTGGATCAGTCTCGTTTCCACTAACATCCTACAGATCTAGTATCTTACTATTGTGAGTATTTCCGTGTTGGCAGAAGGTGCCTAAAGCGACATGAACGACTGCTCAACAGTTGAGGCACATTCATTGTGAGGATTCCTGATCAGTTTACTTACTCTGTCTGTGCCTCGCGTCATCTCCACAGACTTCTGATCACTGTCTGCGATTATGACAAGCTGCTACAGTCTGTATTCTACCCCCTCCCCAACTCATCTAACCCAGAATTACGGTACAGGCCTATGACGTGAACAGGCAGTTGGCGGTGCAGCCCCTAGAGTGGAGGGGTAAAAACGGGAGGAACCAGAGGTGCTGTCTTGCCCATCAAGACAGCTCCAATCTCTGCTCAGACGATTCACAGCTGGAACTGATGATGATGAGTGGAGGCGTAACTAGGCTGCCGTGTTTTTATGGCCAAAGCAACGTGTTTACATGTTTTACGTGGGTCCCGCCAGAAGGTAGGGTAACTCACCTAATGATACCAGTTAAGATATCCTGACTAATGAGATTCTTCCTTATTTCCCACAGCGTGTTTTCGAGTAAACCTTCAAATGAAGAGTAGCCCCGAGCTTTTAGTTGGTGTTACGAAGCTGGATTTGGACTGCTGGAAGGGTTCTAAGGCACCAACTGGAGCTTCGAGTCAGTATCGTATGGAGACTTCTTGAGATGCTTTTCAAATATGATGGCGCTATGGGAGAATATCCAGAGCTGCTAGACCCTTACGTTTCAGTGTGTGCTAGTTGAAGATGGAGTCGTTCTCTGGTCTCCGGACCTTGGACTCGCTGCCAACGATAGGGATAGTAAGCCCAGATACGGCAATCTCAGAGCTATCGACACCCTTTTCCTCAGCTAGAGCGCTGTTGATAGCCTCGCTGTTGATGTCCAGATGTGTCTTGTCGCCGATTGACAGGTCCCGGGGGCAAATCAAGACGATCTTGGTGTCGAAATCAATGGTTGCTGGAATGGGTAGTAAATCGATTGTCCCAGATGGCGACACCATTATTTCTCTGCCTGCGAGCTGGGTCATTGCGGGTTCCGTTGACAACCTAGGAGACGGCATGTGACTCCAAGCACTTCACAGCACCTCAAAAACCAATCAACTACAGTTACTACAGCCTGGCGAACGGTTTGGAATAGGCTACTCTACCGTACAACGACTCAACCTCCACAATTCAAACAAAAATTATTACTAAACTGGCAACTATTGAACATCGTGGTTAAACCTCCTCGGTGTCCCGCTTCACCACTGTGGGCTCGCGGCTCATCTCGGGAGTGTTGCCCCAGAGAGAGTCCTCCATGTGCTCCACCTTTTCGGACAGATCCTTCATGTCGGTGCCCAGGGCCTCCTCTTCGGGGGTGACCCGCAGCTTGAGGCCAGGAATGTGGTCGACGATGAAGCAGATCAAATAAGTCATGACGAAGGACCAGGCGACACAGGTGGTGACGGCCGCCAGCTCGTGGCCCAGCTGGACCCAGTTGTGCTTGATCCAGCCGCCAGGGATGTCGTCCTGGGCCCACGCAGGATCGGCAAAGAAGGCGGTGCAGATGGAGCCCATAATGCCGCCAATGGCGTGGATGTTGAACGACCGGATGGTGTCATCGATGCCGATCCACGAGTTGATGTCCGACAGCAGCACGCACACCACGGCGGTGATGATGGCGCTAACGACGGCAAACCACGGCGAGATGTAGCCGCACGAAGGCGTCACCGCCACAAGTCCGCAGATAACGCCCTCGCACAGACCCACCAGCGACACCCGGCCTAGCCGCCACTTGTCTGCCGCGGCAAAGACAATTCCAGCTGTGCACGCCGACAGCTGCGTGTTGAGCATGATGTAGCCCGTGCGCGAGCTCACGCCCAGCAGGGTGCCAGAGTTGAAGAACAGCCAGCCGTACCAGATGAAGAGTGTGCCCAGCAGGACCAGCGTGGGGTTGTGGGGCTTGGTTCTGGCTAGCAGTGATGCCTCGCCGTTGTCGTCGATACGCTTTCCGAGGTAGAGTGCGTACGCGAGCGCTCCCGTACCGCTGGCAATGTGCACAGGTCCGCCTCCGGCAAAGTCCAGCACGCCCATGGCGTTGAGCCAGCCGTCCGAGGCCCAGAACCAGTACGACAGCGGGCAGTAGACGACGGTAGCGAAGATGAAGCCAACAATCTGAGACGAAATCAGACGTCCACGCTCGGCAATGGCGCCAGCAAAGATCTGGACGGTGCAGACGGCGAAAAAACAGGTGAAAATGAAATGAACACCCACGGGGATGCCCTGCTCGGTGACGGCGTCGAGCGCCTCGGGGTCGTGGCTCGTCGGCGAGCCCATGAGGAAGGCCAGATCGAGGTTGCCCAGCATCTTGCCGTTGGGCGAGTTGCCCAGCGAGTAGCCCCAGATCCACCACTGCATGGAAATCACGCAGGTGGTGAGCACGCTCTGGGCGACAATGGTGAGCGCGTTCTTGCGGCGAATCATGCCCGCGTAGAGCATGCCAATGCCCGGGGTGATGATCGACACGCCCACGGCGCACACGAGAATGTAGGCCGTGTCCACGTAAGACTTGACTTGTTCTGGAGTGAGTGTAGCTGGCGAGTCCATGGATTCTGTATGGTCATGTTTGAGAGCAAGCCCGCCGAGTATATATACAATGTGGGTCCCTGGGCCCACGCTCTCGTTTTCGTGGTCTTGTCGTTGTGTATGAGTCTTGCCCAGACTTGTTCTTATCAGCAGTGTCTTGGCGAGATAAGGTGACAGGCAGGGGAGGCTGCTGAGGGGATGGGAAGTGAACTACGGTACCGGCACAGGGTGTTCGAGGGGTTTACATGTGTTTTATGAAGTGATTTTGATGATTGTATTTTGTGGTTTTTTTTCTTCCTTTTCTTTTTTTTTTGCTCATCTTCTTCGGGGCTTTTTAGGTGGGACTGGAAGAGAGTGTAAACTATGATTCTTCGCGGATACCTTTGTAAGAGTATGTTTGGAGAATTTGGAGCGATTCTGAAGAGTGCATTTTGTTTGTATTGTGACAGGGATTACTGTGGCGCTTTTAGATTTCATACACGTATCACCTACATAATTTTGTAGTGTGTGGTTGGACTCTACTGTGAGTTGTACTGCAGTTCAGCCGGTGATGATGATATTGGTATTGGCAGGAAATCATTGAATTGTTGAGAAACAACCAAGCTGTGTTTTAAACTCCAATTTCGCTAAAAAATGCAATGGTGCAATCAAAATCGGTTCTGTATTTGTCCTGATATTAATGCTGAGTGCTGTCTGGTGATCTTTTCATCTGTAGCCATCTTCATCTCAAGATGTGCCAAGGTCAACTTGTAACAACATTACAATGGAGCCAAGTTCATTCTGTTTGGACTGATCCCTGAACAAGTATTCATTATCAGAAGTTGTCATGAATAAATCCCTACGTTTCCTACTTTTTCTATTTCTTCAATGTTTTCCTCCTCATATCTTCATTTTCCCCATTTATTCTATTTTTCCTCCATAATCATATTTTCATTCAATTCAATTTCATGTCATCTCCCAAACCGTCAGCCGCATGCTCAACTCTTCTCTTGGCCAAAACTTGTCTTGGCTCACCGCTGTCATTGGCTGAGAACGGTCGTGTCGGTCTCGATAAGATAACACTAGTGTTGGCGGGGGTGTGTAGAGTCAGAGAGGACTTCATGTGACATCAGCAACAAAGGAGAGCGTGAACGCGGCACTTGATTGGATGATAACGGTTTTGGTTGACGAGTTTTGAGGTTGACAAGACCCTGAGTCTGGAGGTTATGTGCTTTGAAAAAGTAAGCGAATAACTGGGTTGGCCAATCCTTAGACAACGGTACACTATTGATTTCTTTTTATCATACCAGCGTCGGAAAACAAGTGATACGACACTGTAACTGCTTAAGCCATCTTCAAACCCGATAAAAGAAATGATCAAAGCAGCTTTGGAGATTCAGAAGAGATCTTTCGGATCCAATTCCAATTTTTCAATCTCAAAAGCGCTACATTTTTTTATGGAGACAATTGGAATTCCTAGACCGAAAATGAAAAAGAAATTCAAAGAGTCCCTCTCAGAAAGTCACTACAAATCCAGTGGTACCACCTCCACCTACTCAAACGCCACCAAAAGTCATCAATCTGTTTTGTTTGGAATCCTTTGACGCCACAGTCTGTTTTCCCCTGATAATTGCATTATCTAAATAGCTAACGAACCAATCAGCAACACCCCATCAACCACATCTTCAACATCCCTCAAAACGTCATTATTCTCACAATCTTAAATATAAATACCAAAGATCGATGACTAAGCAGCTTCTCGGCTCCGGAACAGTCCGGAAAAGACTCAAGCCGCCATGAGCCACCACCTTTGTAGACAACAAAATCTGGCCACTTAAACGAGCGCGAATTAGACTATTAGCAACAACTTTAAACAGTCGTTCCAACGTCCCATCTTAGCATAAATTACCAAAATTAACAAAATTCCAAAACTCCAAAATTAATTTTTTGGCTCATCTTTTATGATTATTCCCATGTGCCGAAAAATGATAAAAGGAGCATAATGATACGGAAACTCGATGCTGTATCAAAGCACGATTATGCGGTGTGGTAAACACGCCATTTCAATGGACAGAAACCATTTTTCA
The DNA here is from genome assembly GCA_900518985.1 of Yarrowia alimentaria. NCBI lineage: Eukaryota > Fungi > Ascomycota > Dipodascomycetes > Dipodascales > Yarrowia > Yarrowia alimentaria. Next base: position 1,872,432 of record ULGN01000003.1, read on the forward strand.
GGACAAACTGGCAAAAGACGGATTTGTGGGTCACCGACACAAACAAAAACACAACTACCACATGGTCTCTGTCCCCACCGTTCCAGAAAAAAAGAAGCAGCCAGCCTCCCCTCCTCCACCTAGGCTACCGGTTGACTAGCTCCTTCAGGGTCTCGAATCGGACTTTATCGTTAAATGCGGTTTTGCGGAAAAAAAAAGAGGCGATTGGGAGGAGCGACTGCCAAAAGAAAGCAACTAAAGTCTAACGGTGTTGTGGAAGGGAGGGGCAACATCATCTCTTCAGAGGGGGTCCAAACAGGACTTAAAAGTACCAGAAAACGTTGCGGAGAAGCTATTTACGACCAAATGAGGACGGAATGGGCAGAAAATGAGGTCAAAATGTGCAAAATCTGACCGAAATACAGATTCAGGGTCTGCTTCATGTTCCCCAGATTCACCCCCACAATGAACCTTAATATTTCACGTTCCCAACCATGAACTTTAGCAACACTGACTGGGTCGTTTCTACAGCTTATATCGTCATATTCTGACAAATCTGAAGAGGCCATTATGATCCTATCAACGAGCCGATTCAAATGGTACCACCAGAACCTCTATACCCCCTTCCTATCGCTTCTAATTCCCCTTTATCCCCAAAACATCACCACATGAGCTTAACGCTTTCGAGCCCAGTAGCATGGTAGGCGAATCTAAACTGGCGGGGATATATAGAGAGAGCGAGGTACAGGCTGCTCGCCAAAAAACACACCCAAACAATGCTGACTAACATATTCATTGTTCTCGGAGTGCTACTGACCGTGTACACGGTGCTTTCGCGGACGGCTGTGGGCTTCCAGAGGGCCCGCAAGGCCAAGGCCATGAACGCCTCGTACCCACCCAGAGTCAACAACGGCATCCTGGGCTGGTACGGGCTGTGGATCGTCATCAAGAACACGCGCACGCTCAACTTCCCCCACACGCTGGGCAAGCGGTTCAGCGAGGGTCCCACGTGGATCAGCCCCGTGGCTGGCAACGAGCCCATCATCACCGTGGACCCCGAGAACGTCAAGGCCCTGCTGGCGACGCAGTTCAAGGACTTTGCGCTCGGTATCCGCCACCGCGCCCTCAGCCCGTCCATTGGCGACGGAATCTTCACGCTGGACGGCGAGGGCTGGACCCACTCACGGGCGCTTCTGCGACCCCAGTTTTCGCGCCAGCAAATCTCGCGGGTCCACTCGCTGGAGCGGCTCATGCAGACGCTGTTCAAGGTCATCCGACGCGAAAACGGCGGCTTTTTCGACCTCCAGAAGCTCTTTTTCATGTTCACCCTGGACTCGGCCACCGAGTTTCTCTATGGCGCGTCTGTAGACACACTGGCGGACCTGCTGGGCGAATCCGGCGCCGGCGACCACGGAGGCGTCGACGAGAGCGTGCGAAAGGCGTACCAGACGAGCATCAACGAGGCACAGGACATTTGCGCGCTCCGAACGCGGCTGCAGGGCCTGTACTGGATTGCCGGCAACATTTACCAGCGCGGCAAGTACCAGCAGGCCAACAAAAACGTACAGGAGTTCAGCCAGTTCTTTGTCGACAAGGCGCTCAACACGCCCAAGGAAAAGCTGCGGGAGATGGAGGACTCGGACAACTACGTGTTCCTGTACGAGCTGGTCAAAAGCACCCGCAACCCGGTTCTGATCCGCGACCAGCTCATCAACATTCTCGTGGCCGGCCGCGACACCACCGCCTCGCTGCTGTCCTTCACCTTCTACACGCTGGGCCGACGTCCAGACGTGCTCAAGAAGCTGAGGGCCGCCATTCTCGACGACTTTGGATCGTCGCCGGAGGAAATCACCTTTGAGAGCCTCAAGCGCTGCGACTACCTGCGCTACGTGCTCAACGAGGTGCTCCGGCTGTACCCCTCGGTTCCCATCAACGCCAGATCGGCCACTCGAGACACCACACTCCCCCGAGGAGGCGGACCAGACGGCAAACAGCCGATTTTCGTGCACAAGGGCCAGATGGTGGCCTACTGCGTGTACTGGATGCACCGGTCCAAGGAGTACTGGGGCCCCGACGCACTGGAGTTCAACCCCGACCGCTGGGACCCCAAACTCCACCCCCAGACCAAGGGATGGGAGTACCTGCCGTTCAACGGAGGTCCCCGAATCTGTCTGGGCCAGCAGTTTGCGCTCACCGAGGCCGGCTACGTGGTCACGCGAATGCTCCAGGAGTTTGAGTCCGTTGTCTGCAAGAGCCAGATCAAGGAAGACCATCCTCCCTATGCGCTGAATCTGACCATGTGCCACGGCGAGGGAGTTTTCGTCAAGATGAAGTGAGTGGCGAGGACCGATGTAAGTTATGTGTTTGATTATTGATTCTAGATTCTGCTGCTATATTGTAATATCCGTGTTGGTCATGCCGCGTTCATTCATTCCATTACATCCAACAAACAACGCGAGTACCACCATACCACTTGTGGTGGTAGTCCGGAAAAGACGCCTCACCTGGTATCCCTATGAGTCCCGCAACTGACCCAGAGGCCTGACTTGTGTAACTGCAGATGCACAAAACAACTGCCACCAGCCACCTAGAAGAGCTGCAGAGACGCGGTTGGCACCATCTGAATCAGCTCGCCACGACGAACAAGATGCACTTTTCAGATCCCCCAAATATAAACCGGGCGACGTTTGATCACACTTGATGCCATGTAGCCTAAACCACCTCGTCGACGAGAACAAGCGCCGGGAAATCGTCCATTTTCTCGCAGGGCACGAAAATGTCCTGGGCAATGCCGCCAGTGGCGTTTTTGGGCACTCCTCGCACCACAAACCACACAAACATCTCCTCCGAAACGCCGGTTCGCTGGACCCGGGCGTCATTGGCCGAATCGAACTTGGCGGTGGGCATGAACAGGGCCAGCTCCTTGGCAAAGTTGTCCGCAACCGCCTGCCAGTCTTCCACCTCGTAGGCATCGGAAATGCAGTTTCCGTACACCAGCGTGGACGCATCAAAGTTGACCAGACTGTTGTCTTCCAGGAACTGCTTGACGACCTTTCGGGCGTCCTTGAGCTCGGGCCGCGAGGGGTCGTCGTACCGCTCGGCCTTGAGATAAGAGTCCAGGTTGAGGGTCATTTTTGTGTGTGTTTAGATGTTGAAGAGGGGTCTGATTTGGATGTGATTTTTTAGTCTCGTGCATGACTTTTCAAACTTTGCTTGCAGGGTGTCGAGTCCGTGTAAAACAGGTTGTGGGGGGATTCCGTAGATTCTGAAGAGTGAATTCGACTGGTATCAAGAATTTTAGTAGGTCTGTGTCTTCAGAAATTTCATTTTCCTATAATTAATCAGCTTTGTATGGACCTACACGCCGTAGTAGAGTGATGAGGTAAGATGAACCTTAAAAAAAGATGGTTGAAAAAGCGTTTTTTTTGTAGTGGACGGTTCTGGAGTCATGTTTAAGAACTGATCAGTTTGATTTGAAAATCTGAAGAGTGCATTTTGATCTGAATAATGAGGGAACTCCAACGGTACTATTTCTTTATTATAATATATAGAAATAATATGTATAATGATAGTTTGATATTTTCTCAAAGTTCAACTTGCCTCATCACTCTGAATTCGAGTAGAGGTTCATACAAATCATACTAATACTTCATTAATGGGTGATTTGAATAGCTCAGTGGATTTAAATCGCAATTTTGAACACACTCCCTTTTTCAAAAATTTCATAGCAGTCAAGCAGCATCCACCTCTACGCTGACTAAGCAATGATTAAAGTGCGAAATGTTCTGAACATAAAAATCGATACACAGCTCATCAACTCATTATAACACAACATACAAACCGCCAAAACGACAGAAATGACTCTAGAAAGCGAAACCGGACCGGCAGTGATTGTTGAAGACGGCAGACTGAAACTCGCCGAGGTCACGACCGCCATTGAGTCGCCAACAGACATTTTGGTGAAGGTGGAATTCGCCGCCCAAAATCCCGTGGATGTGAAAATGCTGGACTCAGGCAAGATTTCCGACGGAGCAGTGACAGGAATGGACTTTTACGGTGTCGTTTACGAGATTGGCGACGAGGTAGCGGACCGAGAACTTGTTGGAAAGCGAATTGCAGCTGTGGCAAACACCGGCAAAAAGCAGGGATGTTTCTCCGAATGGGCAATTGCCACCGATGGCGTCTATTTTGACATTCCCAGCCGCATTCGAGGCGACCAGGCTGCCACTCTTGGAGTCGGCTTTTTGACTGCTGTCGACGGGCTGTTTATGAAGACAAAACTGGGTCTAAAGGGAGTGGACAGTCAAGACGGTGAGGTTTTGGTCAAGGAAGTCGAAGAGACCGAGGAGACCAAGGAGGACAAGAGCTCAGATTCAAGCAGCAAAAAAGGAGCTTGCCAAACAGACAAGCAGATCGTGCTCATCTGGGGCGGAAACTCGTCTGTGGGAAGATATGCCATTCAGTTGGCTGCTCTGGCAGGCTATGAACCGGTGACCACGTCCTCGATGAGTGCCGCCAAAGAGCTGCGAAAGCTGGGAGCTGCACGAACGTATTTCTACGAGGAAAACGACGTTGTGGAGCAGATTATCGACGAAAATGGCGAAATCGAGTACATTTTCGACGCCATTGGCTCTGAATCGTCAGCTGAGCTGTGTGCCAAGGCGGCTGGCTCGATAGCTTCAAAGTACACCACAGTGCGGCCCAATAGCGAACATACAGCCAGCTTCCCGGCCAATATCACAGTCAGCCCTTTGCAAGCTTACAAGGTGTTCAACAGCGAATTCGAGGAAGCTAGCATTGGCAAAGAGTATGCCAAGAAGCTGGGCACTTGGCTGTTGGAGGGGAGAATTGAGCCCAATCATTCTCTGATTGTTGGTGGTTTGGACAAGGTGGTTGATGGCTACGAACTGCATCGAGATGGCTTCATCCGGGGCCAGAAGCTGGTCTACGAGGTTTCCCGAACTCGAAAGAGCCAGATTGGAAAGTTCCTACAATAGCTCGAGATCTGCCTCCAAAAAATTGATATCTCTGAAACTCGCCAAAAGTCTGAAGAGATTTATATCAAATGTTACCTTTTTTTTTTTGCTCAATTAACTATAAATACCATGTTAATGAGAAATGCCATTGTCAATGGACTGCTGGACGAAATCCCAATAAACGTGTTTGGTCGAATTTCTCATTTGTTTGCCCCATTTCACGAAAATCAGAAACGTGACGCAACATCCAAACGCTACACCTGCGGCCTCTCCAAAACACTTTTTGAGTCCCTCGTTCTTGAACCACGGCGTGATTCCATAGCTGAGGCCGAAGGACATGAGGTTTCTGATGAGAATGACAACCACCATGGAGTCGGAGGCGATTTCTCGGTATGAGTCCACAGCGTAATTCAGGGCGCAGATGGACGTCAACGTGCCCAGGCCCTTGACCAGACCCATGCCAAGCACGATGGGGAACCAGTGGATGCCCTCAGCGGCTCCAACGCCCCACAAAATGAGCGCTGGAGGACACAGGACGAGGTAGGCCAAAAGCACCCACAGACGGTCTTCTGGTTCCGAAATGCCGCCGTGTTTCTTGGCCAGTCGCATCCGCAGCTTGTCGGAGATGTAGCCGCCGTAAAAGGAAGCGATGAAGACGATAACACACGGAGAAATGTAACAGAGACCTACCATGGAGGCCTTGAAGTTGTAGGGCGGGTTGGAGAGCACATAGGAGGTTGTGGCGTTGCAGATGTTGAAGCAGATGAGTCCTGTTCCGCACAGAAAGCCCGAGAAGACAATCACTGGAAATCTGACAAAAATGATAAACGGTCGTTTGATCATGGTCCACAGCATCATTGGTTTCGGCTTGTCCCACAGGGCCAGTTTTTGAACAAACGTTTTTTTCTCATAAATCGCACCACGGGCATTTGATTCCATGTCTCCACTGTTGTCGTTGAAACTAATGTTCTTCTCTTCTCCCTGGAACTGCTTTATATCTGGTTTTTCATAAAGTCGTTTCGCGTCGGTCGAAGAGTCAGAAGTATCTAGAGTATCGGCAGTCACCACAGACGCCATATGCTCGGATCTATTGAAGTTGGTCTCTTCGAAAAAGAAGAACAGAAACACGAAACACAGGCCGTCGAAAATGACACCCCAGTAGAAAACCCACTTCCAGCCCATGCCCTGGGTGATGAAGCCAGCGACCACGGGAGCAATGTTGGACGCAAACATGAGTGCAAAGCCGTACACTCCGATCCATCTTCCTCGTTCGTGTTCAAACCAGACGTCGGACACGGTGACTTCTCCTAGCGACTCGACCGAGGCTCCCAGAAAACCCTGGACGATCTTGGAGCCCAGCCACTGGCCCGAAGAGGTGACATTGGGGGCCCACAGCTGGATCAGAGCGGTTCCCAGGATGGAGACGAGGTAGACGGGCCGTTTTCCAAACTGCTGACTCAGCGGTTGGGAAATGATGCATCCCAGACCAAAGAACAGGAACATGTATCCGGTTCCCTGATTCAGAGTCGCTAGCGGCAGTCCTGTATTGTGAGAGATTGGCGTGAGAACCGAGTAGATGGACGCTGACGGAACCGCAACTCCAACCGTGTACATGAACATGCAAAACATGGACAGCAGTTTGCGACGGTGGGTCCAGTTGAGGGGGTCGTCTGGGTGATTTGAAGGTGTTGGATGCAGGACAACGTCTTGTTTGGAGGAGTCCACGAGTGGGATTGTTCCGGGGATTTGACTGTAATCAATCATCTAGCGAGGTGGTTCTGGGTGGCTGACGAGTTGAAAGAAGAGAAAGTGGGAAAGTTGCCGAAGGGCCAGTATTTGATGATCACATCTTGGATGATGATGATTAGGTTTCATGCACCTAGGGCCTTGGTATGTGCAAAAGTATAGTCCCAGAAGGAGAGCAAATAGAGGGATTAATCAAGATCTGAAAAGTGCATTCTGGTCGGAGAGAGATTCCCATTACAGCAGTACTGTTTATATTGTTGTACTCACTCTCTAAGTTCTTTTACACTGTTGATTGTGAAAGGGGAGTGCATCACTCAAAGTTTCAATGCACACTTTTGGTGTACGGCTGCATGATAAGAAAGGAGATGGATCAGTTATTGAACAAGTTCAGGGAGGCATAAAGAGGTCCATTTTTCATGAAAAAACGATTAAATAAGGAAATTTGGATACTCAACGACGTGAATTATTTAATCACAAAGTCGGAAATTCTATTGAAAAATCTGTTTGTCTCTTGAAAGATTGCTACCCCACATGTTTGTTATGTGAGGTTGAGAGTTTAGGAAAGAAAAGAAAAGTGTAGTTTGCCCAAACAGGAAGGTACTTCCATGGGTAAGAAATTTACATTTTTTCATTCGAGGAGGTGTCAGGGTAATATTTGGACAGTGAAACAGACGATACAGCGAATTCTGTTTTCTCAGTTTTTTTTCTTCTTATCCTGCTACAATCTCCTATAAACTACTGTATGACACAACCTGTCAATTTCCTTATCTTCCTTTTTCGGGGTCCGATAAAAAGTTTATCTACCTCGTCGTTCTCATGTCATGAATGATTCAGGAGGAATATGACGGTTTGGAAAGGGATGCGACTTTTAGGACATGTTCTCAGTTTCCTTCCTTATTTATTTGAAATATTTTTTTACTCCTATAATGTTCGTTTGATTACTGTAAATATTCATGTCATAATTCCCAAACAGAAATAAGGTCGACCATAACCACTTGAGAAATACCTATTTTATACCAATTCAAGTCATCCCATCACTTGTAACAAAAAACACTCTTAAAAGTCTCAAAACAGGTCCTAAAAACACAAGCTCTCCAGTTCCGGATTGATGAAACTACGGTATCATATTAAATCTACATGTTTACATCTTATAATAATTGGTGACAAAAATCTGGGTTAGCTGACTGAGTTAATTGTCTGGGTTAATTGTAGTTGACTGTTAATTTGACTGTGTTAATAGAGAGTACACTGAACTGCAGTCTCTTCTGTCGCATCAAATAGACAGCCCATTGTCCATGGACTGTTTGACAAAGTTCCAGTAAACGTGTTTGCCGTTGGATCTCATGTTTTTTCCCCACTTGATGAAAATGAAAAAGGTCGAAATGCAGACAAACGCCACGCCGGCTGCTTGTCCGAAACATCGCTTCAGACCCTCGTTTTGGAACCACGGTGTCACTCCATAGCCGATACCGAACGACATGAAGTTTCGAATGAGAATCAGAGTCACCATGGAGTCCGAGGCAATCTCTCGGTACGAGTCGACAGCGTAGTTTACCGAGCAGATGGACGTCAGCGCACTCATTCCTTGAACAACGCCCATGCCGAGAATAATGGGGAACCAGTGGATTTTGTCGGCTGCTCCAACACCCCAAAGAACAAGCATGGCTGGACAGAGAACCAGGTAGGCAATGAGAACCCAGAGTCGATGCTCGGGTTCCGATACTCCGTCATTACGCTTGGCGAGATTGATTCGCAGCTTGTCAGAAACATATCCTCCGTAAATTGAAGATATGAAGACCACCACACACGACGAAATGTAGCATAAACCGACTTTGTCAGGAGTAAAGTTGTATGGATCTGCAGATAGCACTGCTGAGACTGTTCCGTTGACGAGATTGAACCAAACGAGACCGAGTCCACAGAGAAAACCTGAAAAAACAATTACCGGAAATCGCACAAAAATGATAAATGGCCGTTTGGTCATTTCCCACAACATGATTGGACGTGGTTTGTCGAACAAAGCCAGTTTTTGAACAAAAGTTTTCTTCCTAAAAACTGCAGTGGGTGCCAGCTCAAGGTCGGTGGAAATGGAGGAGGCGGTGGTAGACACGATGGAAACGTCTGTGACGGCGGTTGTCATGGTAACCGTCTTTTCATTGTTGCTTGCAAAGTCGTTTGTTGAACTGTCGGAAGAAGTTGAGTTCACCTTTTTCAGGACCGGATGCCGCACGAAATTGGTTTCCTCAAAGAAAAAGAAGAGAAAAACAAAACACACGGCGTTGAAAATGGTGCCCCAGTAGAGAACCCACTTCCAGTCCTGGCCCTGTGAAATCAGACCCGCCAAAACAGGAGCTATGTTAGATGCAAACATGAGAGCAAACCCATACAGTCCAATCCATCTTCCTCTTTCGTGCTCGAACCAAACATCTGACACCACCACCTCGCACAGCGACTCGACTGGAGCTCCAAGAAAACCCTGAAGCAACTTTGAGCCGATCCACTGGCCCGAATTCTTGGCCTGAGGACCCCACAACTGAATGAGACATGTTCCCAGCATGGATAACAGGAAAATCGGACGCTTTCCGTACTGCTGACTTAGTGGCTGAAACACAATACATCCCAGTCCAAAGGTGAGATACATGTATCCGGTTCCCTGGTTGAGAGTATCGAGTGATAAGCCTGTGCTCTCTGAGATGGGAATGAGCACCGAATAGATGGATGCAGAAGGAATGGAGACACCTAGAGTGAAAATGAACATGCAAAACATTGACAGCAGCTTTCGTCGTCTGGTCCAGTTTAGTGGATCATCTGGATTTGCGGAAGGAGTAGGATGTAGAACCACCTCCGAGTCAGTGGTGTCCACTAGATTGATTGTTCCTGGAATTTTATCGTAGTCCAACATTGCTTACCTAATAGAACTGGGAAGGGGGATCAGAGGAGGAGAAGCCGAGTCTATATATACTTGTTTGATTATAGGTAAAACTTCTGGTTGTTCATCTTTTCTTGGCTTACAGAATTCAGTGTGGTAGTGGTGGAGAATATATGGGTGTCTCTAGAATAGGGTGTAGTTGAGTTGGGAAAAATCTAAAGAGTGCATTCTTTCTAAAATTTGATTCTACACAGATTTGGTTAAATACCTTAGTGATAATCTAGTCAAACGAGCTCTGATATTCAACTACATCTTTCATTCATTGACTCTTGATCACGAAATAAATTAAACTTCGGGATATGTGAAATAAGGTTTTATGTCCCATTGCACAGTGCCTGACATCATATTGCATGTCAGGGGTGTGCATTCAGGTGCATGGTTGACTTGGGTGGTATTGGACGTGTTTTTAGAACTCATAATTGCTCAAACCCGCGATTTACGGAGAAATCAACTCTTTATGATTCGATTAATACCACTTTAATGCTTTCTGCTGTCCGTCTGCTTACTCAGACGTCTTTCTTTAGTCCCATCCATACTCCAACCAAACCTAAATTGAGTCACTTCCCCACTTTAGTTTATATTCCTCTTCTTCGAAAAGATTGCTCTCAAAGCGGCTCGTTCATACTGGGCGAAGCGCTTGGCCAAAGAAAAAACTAAAAACACATTTGTTATCAGCTCTGCGTGAGGTTTGGATGGGTACTATTCACGGGTAATTTGGCTCGATTTAATGACCTTGAAATTTCAATTTTTGTTTTTACCCACTTAGGCTTTTGTGGATATCCGTGCAAGTCTACCTGTTTGCAGAAGCGAAAATGCAGCTGCTTTTTCAAATAGAAAATTGTAGTATTTCATCTTGAAAACGAGTAATGAAGTCATCAGATCTCCAGCTCAAAAGGCGTTTGCTGACACAAATACGTATTATAGTAGATTGATGGACATTTGAAGATCCAGAAAACCACTAGAGCTGCCAATACTCATTTGGAATCATCATCTTACATTAGAAAACTTCATATGCATCTTTCGGAGTCCATTTATGTACTTACTCTTTTGCCAAGATTGACAGAGTGGATAAATTTCATTATTTTTGGGATATTTTTTAGCATGAGAAGGAAAAAAACGCGAAATTTGGAGCCGTATCGTGTTTTCTCGGTCTCATTATCCGTTTGCAGAAATAAAAATGGAAAAATACATTTGTTTCTTGTGTTCTTGTTTCTGGTTATCATCATCGAGATATCCATTTACAGAGGTTGCATGCTCGCATCATGTGAAAACTGCATGGTTCAGTTTTAGTATCGTTTCGGTTCGATTTATGAAAATACTCTGAAAGATGAAACTGGCACAGCTGTAATCATAATCGCAATCCTAGCTAAATGCACTTTTCAGAATTGCTTTATTGAGTCCACAAGTTTTGATTTACAAATTTTGATTCATAAAGTGCATCTCTCATCATCTCAGAGGCCTAACAAATTGACACTCGCTAAAACTTCCTAATAAGCCAGAAACAGAAAATAGAAACCAAATGCAGGTAGATAGTCACCGGAATGCACCAATAGGATCGTCAAACGGCCCAAAAAACCCTTATTCGCCCTCTTTTTCTCTGTTCTCCCATGTCCGAATGTACATAAACTCTTTTAAAAGTTGAGGTAGTCTAGCCCTGAGAACCTTGATGATGTGGGTCTTGGCAGAAAATGATGTCATTTTTCATATTTGGAAATGTGAGACTTGTCTCGCGTGATCCAACGGCTGTTCATGTGGGGGATGTAGGGTTTATATGTTAGTCCGTTCTTCTACAGATTTGTACTGTACCATCCCTCTTTCAGATACCCACTTTGATTCACGTTAGTTTCACTCTATAATAATATTGTATATATACATTTTGGTTGTGAACAGCATTCGTTCACTCAATGACCAGCTGCTCCATCTCGCCCAACTGCCACTGAAGAAACAGGTCTCGGGCCAGCTCAGTTCTGGACTTGACCAAATAAAAGTTGTAGTCCGTCTTGAGCTCGGGTCGCAGAGATTCTCGCTTAGCCTGCCAGTGCTCCATTCCAGTTTTCAGCCAGCCACCTAGGTCGGAGCCGTCAGGAGCAGGTCCCTGGGCCAGAGAAGACTGGATTGTAGCCAGGAGAACCGGTTCGTTTCTGTAAACGTTCTGGCGCTCGGTGGAAAACAAAAAGGAGTCTTCGGCTAGAGCAGCGTCAATCTGGCTGGCCAGAGAAGAATGGCCCTGGAACAAGTCGGTAAGATGAGGAGCAAACTCTCGGCGGGTCTCAGAGTTGAGCTTCTTCAAGAGAGCCTGTTCGGCTCGGACGTTGGTGGAAGCAAAGGTCAGTCCACACAGCTCGGAGGTGAAAGAAGCCGCCATTTCCCGCAAGTTGGTGTCGTCGTCGGATAGATACATCAGCAGCAACACGTAGGCCTCCATTGTCTCGGTAGACGTGTCGTTGGTCTTGTTCTTCTCACCGAGATACGAACAGAGAGATCTCAGCGCAGCCTGGCGAGAAGAAAACGCCGCAGTTTCGTCGGCGTACTGCTTGACCAGCTGCAGCCACTTTTGGGTCTGCGAAACGTCGTTGACTCGAGCCGTGAAAGGGCCCAGAGCCCCCAGCGCACTCTCGCTGATATCCGTAGAGTGTTCGTTAGTATAGGAGAACAGCAACGACTGGCACAGCGAGTCTGAGAGCGTGGAGGGCGTGTCCTTGAGCAGAGTGCTGAGAAGCCGAAGAGCAGGACCCTTGACTAGATCACAGTGTGAAACCCGAGTCAGGTCCCAGAGCGACTCCAGAATCGAGCACTTGGTTTCCTGGTCAAACTCGGCCAGCCGCTGCTCAATGGTGGCAATGGTCGTCTGCACAACCTCGTAGGTGGAGTCAGAGAAAAGCTGCCGAACGTAGGAAACGAAAATACCTGTACCGAGACCGGAATCGGACGAGTATCGCAACAGCACACACACACATTCCTGTCTGAGAACCCGGGCAGCGGCGTCTAGCTTGCCGTTGGGATGGGCCTCAATCTGGTTGAGAGAAAACTGCACCAGTCGACCGGAAAAGGGAGCCTTGGGGTCCTGCAGACACAGGTCCTTGAGAATGCGGAAGTACGCAATCTGGGTCACGGGACAGGGGTTCTGCTTCAGAAGGGGCGTGAAAAGAGCATAGAGCTTCTGCACAATCGTCTGGGGAAGCTGCTGGTGCAGTTTCATGGAGGCTCGTGCCAAAGTGGCGTCAATGGCCAAAAGACAGCCATGGGTGTAGTTTTGCGAGGTGTCGGGCAGCGACTCGGCTAGCGACAAAATGGAGTCGTACAGGTTGTCGTCGGCAGTCATGAACCCATAAGTTCGAGCAGCCACTTCTCGGATTTTCCACACCTTGGACCTGAGACACTCCCTGATGAGTTCTCGGAACTCGTCCAGTCCCGAGTATCCATTGGTGCCCTCCAGACGAGACAGCAGCGACAAGACGGGGTAGGTGGTCTCCAGAGCCGTGGAGTCGTCGCTGTCCAGCGTGTCCACGTGCGCCTTCAGATGGTCCAGCAGAATGTGACGAATCTTTCCGTATCGAGAGAAGAAAAGACGAGCTGGAACGGTGCCGGTGTTGTTTCGAGAGAGATTGGATCCCTCAATCACGGTGGCCACTCGCTTGGTGCCAAACAGTCGGTTCTGCAGAGACGTGTACAGCATGACGGCGCAGTTTCTGACAGCCCAGGTGGGAGAAGAGAACCGCTCAATGGCCAGCTGCAGACCCTCGTCGACGTAGTGGGCCGAGGCCTCGGAAAGCTCGCTTTCGATAAACAGAATCCGCATGCAGTTGAGCGCGTGGACCTGGGGGATCTGGGCAATGGTGGCGTCCTCGTCCAGCGGCTTGTTGGCGATTTTCAGCAGCTCTTCAAAGGTGTGTTTCAGCAGCGGCCGGTCTTCGTCGGACTCGGCACACAGCACGCCGGCAATCAGAAACGGCAGTCCGCCACTTCGTCGCGTGATCTTCTGGGCCATCTTTTCAATGAGCTCAATGTTGTAGTTGAGCCACTCGCGGGGCTTGTCCTGCAGAGTAGCGGTCTTGGCGCAGCGTCGACAGCAGGCCACAAACGTCGGGTACACGGACGAAAAGGCTCCTCGGTGTCGCACCGTCGCCAGCTGCTCAATGGACAGATTTCCGCACTCGAGAATCGTGGAGTCGTCCAGCGACGGAACCAGCGTCAGAATGGAGCCCATCATGGCCGTGGACTCCTTGACGGCTCTCCACGCGTAGGACAGCACCAGCTGCGACGCGGGGCCGTACTTGAGCTCAATGTCGTCCACGTCCGTCAGCTGCGAAGGAATGTTTCCCTCGGGCGAGTCCTCCGTGAGAATCGACTGCGTCAGCTCCCAGGTCGTGGCCACCAGCTTCAGTGCCTCGCCTACAGACGGGTTCCAGGCTTGGTCGTAGCCCTGAGCAACAACGTCCTCGAGAATGAACCGCAGAGCCGAGAAGTAGCCGTGCACGGGGTACTCCTTGACGGCCAGAGTCAGGTCTGACTGCGCAATGGCCAGGAACTCGGCCACGGTGGCCACCAGTCGGGTCGAGAAAAACTCGATTTGGGCTGTTTGCGAAATTCGTCCGTAGAGGTTGAACACAAACTGCGTCAGACGCGCGCCAGAGTCGCCCTCCCGGCCGCGGATGCCGGCCATCATGGTCATTCCCCGCTCGGCCAGCTCGGAAATCGACTCCGGAGGGAAACACGACGTTGGCGACATTTTCAGCAGCAGAACGCACATTTGCCGCAGATCCTCGTAGTTGGACGTGACGCCGTCAATGAGCCGCTCCACCAGCACGGGCGTGAAGATTTCCACGGAAAACGGAAACTCGAGGTAGTTTTTGCGCTCAATGTGGCTGTCCAGCTGCGGGTCCATTCCGGACTTGATGAGCATGGGCAGCAGCCGCAGCGCGGTGTGGAAGGTCTGGTAGGGGGCGCACGGGTTCAGCTGGGCGGTGACAAACGAAACCAGCCAGCTGCAGAAGGACCCGGCAGCCTCGCACTGGCTCCTGTAGTCGTCCAGCTTCAGCTGCAGCTTTTCGTCGCCCTTTTTCTCCGCAAACTTCTTCTCCATCCGTCCCACGTCTCGGTTCAGCGCGTAGCTCGAGTCTCGCACCCGCGTGGTGAACTGCCGCAGGTTGCCGTACACTTTGTTTCTGAATTCGGCGTCTCCTTCGGCAAAGAGATCGGCCATGACAGCTCTCAGAACGTCGTAGACATACGGCTTGACGGGCTCGGAGCCCTTGGGCGAGCTCAGCAGCAGAGAAAGCGCAGCAGCCCGCAGAGACATGGACTCGTGCTGAAGCAGATCCGTGACCATTTCGACGGTCACGAATTCCGAAGAGCCAACCTCAACCAGACCCACCTCCTGGGCAATCTTGAGACAGCCCACCAGGGCCTCCAGCTCGGTCTCCGAGAGTTTGGACACGGTGTCAAAGCAGCTTGCCATGAAAACAGGGAAACAGTCCGGGTGGAACTTGAACATTTGGGGCATAAAGTACAGCAAAATGTGTTTCTGTAAAGTCATGTCCTCCATCATCTTTGCTCGAACCGTAGGTGCCCATAGAGCCACCCAATTTGCCACTTCTTCCTGTCCCTTGACACTGCTCTTTTCGTTGTCGTAAACATGAGCATCCTTGATTTGAGCTCGAATGGACGAAAAGATGGCGTAGAGCGTCTTTCCAACGGGGTTTGCCAGCGCAATGCTGCCCATGACCGCCAGAGCCTCCTCGACGAAATGGTCGTCCTGGGCCAGAATGAAACTGCCTCCAACAGACTTTGTGATGATCTCAAGCACAAAGTACACGACCCGCATGGATTTGGGCATTTTGAGCACTCTGACGGCCCAAACGCCAACCATGTCCACCACAGTTTCCCTAGGGTGGATCTTGTGGGCCAGTGCAATGGCCTTGGTAAACATGTCTTTGAGCGCATTTCCCAGAGCAGGACTGGCATCGGTCCAAAAGTCGCACACGTACTCAAACAGCGCGTTGATTTCCGCCACTGACACGACCTCTGTCAGATTTTCGGGTCCCATGTCGAAATCAGCAGCCTGGGTAGCTCGCTGCAGACATATACTTAGACAGTCTGTGGCGACCGTTCTGTACGATCCAACGCCTGTAGAGTGCACTGCAGCCTCAAACAGCAGAGGAAATAAATGCTCAAAGGCGTTTCTGTGTTAGTTGACAGGTTTTGAATGCCGATTGCCGCCTGCTTCCTGTATGTAAACTCACTGTTTGGCCAATTCCACCGGTTTTTTAGCAATAAGCGATTTCCGCAGAGTCGTTAAATCCTCCTGCACAATGAGTCCGTCCTTCATATGCAGCACCAGCGGCTCCGGAAGAGCAGCAAGGGCCTGGACGTGTTTTTCCATGGCGTAAATGAGTAATCAGGTGGTGATGTTCACATCTGCCTAATCTTTTTTTTTTCGACCGTTGGAAAATAATTAGAGTTTGGTCATGTGATATCTCAGGAGATGAGGAAAGATTTTAGGGGGGTCGTGGGACGAATCTGAAAAGACCATTTTGATGGACATCTCTGGGGCTATCTGGCTGTGTTGTTAGCTAACTGATATTGGGTGTTTTGGTTAATCGAAGGTGATCTCCTAGCTAGTGCTCTGGCCAGGTATTAAAGTTGACATGCAGTATTTCGTAAGATCAGAAAGTAAAAATATATCTATATTTATATCTAAAAAAAAACCACTAAATAGTGAGAAATAGAGGTGTTCAGAAGTAACTGTTCAGCTCTCCTTTGGTCAATCTCTTGTCACAGAAATTTGTTCCACAAAGGTCATGTTTTGCTTTTTTGACATCTCCGAACCCATCCAACCACAATACCATCTTACCATCCCATCCATTCATGTCTTCAACTTCTTGACTGGAGACTTGGTGTTGGCGATATCCATAAACAGCTGCACCAGCTCCTCTTGTGCCAATTCCGTCAACAGCTCCCTCGAGTGAGGTAGATTCTCCAACCCTTCATGAATGACTTCGGCACAGTACATCTGGACGTCTTCATTCTTTGCCTCAAATGCACTTCTCCAAGCTGCCAGACCCTGGCCAATGTTCATCTCCTCATAGGTGATTCGTCTCATGGCTTGGGCTAGTAGTTCAGGCACATCGTACATCTGGGCTATAATGAGAAGTCCCGTGGAGTCTTCAAAACTCAGCTCTCTCGATTCAGCGTAGAAATACGATACCATAGCCTCGACCCAGGACTTTGGATAGGGAATGCTCATCGTCTTCTCAGCCGACTCGGCCATGTGACTGTCCATCATCGCTGCAAAGAAGGGCCAATGTCGCTTCAGGACAAGTGAATGGACAGCTATTTTCTCGTCGTATTTGCAAACAATGGTAAAGTCGGTATCGGTGTCGGATCGTAACAGAGTTAATCCCTTGCCTTCCAGAACAGTTTGTTCCCTGGCATACGACAATTTATCAGCTAAATAGAGAAGCACACCTCTCGATTCGCTTTTGCTTTTGAAGACCTTCAAGGCCGCTGAATCCCATTTATCAGTAGTCGTAAAAATGAAACAGTTGTCGCCCGTCGTTGTCACCAGTAGCGTACTCACATCTAGGGCAACAACGCTCATGATAGGGCTGTACACCCCAATAGTGCCAGTGCTCGTGGTGAGTTCGTCATTCTTGTTGTGGAACGAAATTTTGTACTTTCTGAGATCTCCATCTTTGTGTGAGAACTTCACGTAGAAAGTTCCCTCACCTCTCAGGGTGCTGGAAAAGTCGCATCCCATGACAATATTGCTGAGTTCGACGATTGAGCATCTGTTATCCCCAACCACCGGGGCAGCTTTTTGTTTAGCAACAGATTTTCGTTTCTTTGGTGGCATGTTGGGGTTGTGTGGCGCTGTGAATTGATGCACAAATTGCCAATTGCTGGTATGGTAAAGGAGTGGTAGTTTTGGAAAGTGAAGAAGATAAGTTGGGGTAGTGCTGAAGTACGCCTACAACATGCACAGTCTAAATTTGAAACTTAGTTGGGGGTTATGACTGGTAATCAGAAAGCAGGTGGTGCTACCAAAAACGGCAATGTTGGCGCTGGAGAAAATCTGAAAAGTGCATCTTGTCCAGATTTTCTTTCTCAGTTAGTAGGTGCAACTTTTTTGTGTTTTTGCCATCAACTCACTCATTTACACTGTACCTATTTGGTTGCAGTTTACTGCGTACCAGAACTACATTACATACTCTAAAGCAGACTGGTGCTCCACCAATCTAATTCAATATAATTTCATTCATTTACATTCTCCAACCAACTAGACTGCTCCACATATGTACATTCAAAGCTTGGGGGCAGGGGGAAGGTGCTCGTAGTTCTTGGCTCCGGCCTTGGGCTCGCGGATCCGGGGACTGGCGCCGGTGATCTTCTTGGGATCGGGGTAGAACCGCTTAGTCATCTCCGCAACGGCGTCCTCGAACTTTGCAACCCGCTCGGGAGCGCCCTGGGTCACCTGACGCACCTGGGCACGGGTCTTGGTGTCTTCGGGCAGGCCCTGCTGTCTCAGACGAGCCACAACTCGAGCCGCCATCCAGAACTTGTACTCTTTGTTTCCGTCCACCATCTCCACAACGGCCTGGGGCGCGTTGTCTCCGAGCCGGGGCTCGAGTCGCATCATTCGCGCGTAGCCACCGTTTCGGGTCTCGTACCGGGGCACAAGCTGCTCCTGGAGCTTCTTGACCGAGTTTGGCAGGTCGTTGAGCGTCTTCTGGTAGACTCTGTATGCCTCGGGGCTTGCTCCCTGCTTCTTGGCGGTGTTGACAATCTGGTCGAATCGCTCCACCACTCGCTTGGCGTGTTTTCGGGTGGTGACAATGCTCTCGTGCTCGATGAAGGACGTCATCATCTTGTTGAGCCGGATGGCCTCTTTGCCGACGATTCTGGGTTAGTTTTGGGAGGGTTTATGATAGCTGGCGAGAGCGATGAACCACTGACAAGTGGGAGAAAGTAGGGAGAAAGTAGGGAGAAAGCGGCATCTCTATCAGAATGATACCCCGATAACTTAGGACAGCAGTGTAACGACACTCGTCACGACACCCGTCACAAGACTAGTGTGGTGAAAAGGACACGTGTCCCCCGCCTAGTCCATCTTTTCAGCCCCAAATCTCACTGTCTCACCACATACACCCCGTAACCACTCCATCTCCATCTGGTGCACTCCTCTGATCTGGCTCTCTTCAGCGATTTCCACAGTCCGTTGGCTCGGATCAACGGTTTACACACGTGATCTCCTGGACAGCTCCTTTCTGTGCGCTCAACTCACCTGTTAATGTACTTGACCATGTCGTGCTGCAAAAGTAGTGGTGTTAAACAGTTTCTCGTCACTGGCTCTGATGGTGGTTTGAAAAGTGAAAAAGTTTATTGTTTCATTCCTCTCCCAGCAGTTGAAAAAGTTGGGAGTGGACGGTGCGAGTGGTGGGACAGGCTTGGGTAGATGGAGGGGAGATAAACGGAATCTGAAAAGTGCGTTCAGTTTGAAATCGTGCTCTCTAGAGAATGGTATGGTTTGTGTCTCTATGCCTCAATTTTCCATCTCAGTAGCCCCTCACCTCTGCCTCAGCTCTGCTTAGTCAGCAGTTGGAGTCGGAGGCCAAAGTTTATTGGCGCAATCCACCACCATCTCGAAAGTAAAATCGCAGCAGCAGCCAACCAGCAGCAGGCATCAACATACACAAGAAAAAAAAATGGGCGGCAGAATCATTGGATTTCTTTCAGGTGAGTGGCCCGCGCGACGAGCGTCGACACAAACCGCAAGCAATACTAACCCTAGGCGTGCTCTTTTCGTCCTCCCTCGCATACCTCACAGCTCTTGAGTTCAAGCGCAACTCAGCAGCAGTGAGCGTGGTGCTCAACGACTCCAAGGACATTTTGGACAACCGTGGCAAAAAGGTGCTTCCCCCACCTCGAAAGCTCGAGTACGACACTCGAGACGACGTGGCCGAGACCTTCAAGGATCTGTGGAACCAGGAAATCATCAAGGGGGCCAACAAGGTCTATGATATCATTTTCGATAGCAACGTTCAGCAGAAGTGAGAGACATATAGGTGATACAGCATGATGTGGATAGTGATTGGGCTGGTTGGGTTGCCGAGGATGGAGATTGGACGGCTGTAGGACGTTGATTGTTGGAGAATCTGTAGGACATAATCATATGTCATTGCAACAGTCGGTCTGTGATGGTAGTAGGATTGTAGGGGATTTGATGTAGTTTTTTCCCACTTTTACCTAGACACAATGGCGAGCTGCTCTTACATTTGTTGTATCAATTGTGTTGAAGTGATATGTGTAGTGGTTGGTTTTGTGTAAGCTCATGTTCACTTAAAATGAAAATGTCACGTATAAGTTAAAGGTGGACGTGAGCTTTTACGATCATTTCACTATTGAGACAAACAATCATCTCGCAAGAGTAGGACACGTCCCAAGTTCATTTGTGGGGACGCTACACCACTACACGTGTGTCAGATACCCCCAACCACCACCTACACCGCTTATCCCACAGACAAGCTCCTACTGGCAGTTGTTACCTATTTACCTATTTGCCGTTTTACCGTATATGCATTGTACTCATGAGTACCAGAATTATCGCCTTTCAAAGGCCATGCAGAGATCAATCACTGCGGTCTCTGGTGTCGAGTCACGTACTCGGTGTTGGCGTGGAAGTAACGTCGGACGTCTCGATTCACAAATGCATTCCAAACCGGCGAAAACATGCACATGAAGATGGACAGAGGAATCTGGAACAGCGAAAAGCTTCGGGGAGAAGATGACATGGCAATTGACTGCAGAACCCAGCCAATGAGATCAGTGGTGATCATCTGTCCACCCTTCTCCATCTGAGAAAAGACAATTCGTGCGCACTCCTCGGCCGAAATGGCCTGTGATGGCCCCTCAATCTGTCGTGTGATTTCAGGCTTGGTTTTGTTTTCCTCCTCGAATCCCTCGGACTGAAAGTTACCGGGGAAGACTCCTACCACGCGGATGTTAAACGGCAGAGCCTCCACTCGCAGCGAGTCAATGAGAGATCGGACCGCAGCCTTGGAAGCGCAGTACTGGCCGTAGCCGAGCAGGGGGTAGAATGCTAGTACCGAGGAGAAAATGGCCACGTATCGAGGGTTTTTGGGGTTGATGGGCTCACGAGCCATGCGGGTGGTGCCTGCGTGCACAAAGAAGAGGGCACTGAGATAGTTGGTGGAGAAGGCGTTGGCCAGCTGGGAGGCCTTGAAGTCGAGAATGAAGCCGGTTTCGGCGGCTCCAGCACACGAAAAGATAACGTCGGGAGCAGCAGGCATGGTTTCCTCTGAGAAGACTCTGATGGCCTCGTCCTCCTTGGTTAGGTCTGCCGAGATGTATCGCATGGTTTGCCCTTCAAACACGGGCTCGTGCTTAGATGTGATGTGCTGGACCATTGCCTCCAGCTTGGACACTGTGCGGCTGACAATGACCACGTTGGCGCCCTTTTTGTAGCACAGCTCGGCCAGTGCCGCGCCTGCTCCCTGGGAGCCGCCGCTGATGACCACTTTTTTGCCGCGGATGTCAAGCTGTCTGCGTCGTGGGGTGGCCAGAATTACGGCGATTCGAGCCACAATGAAGAAGCCCAGCACCGTGGTCCAGAAGGCCGTGTGCGACATGTTTTGCAGAGCCGAGACTCCGTCGAGGATGTGTTTGGTCATAATGTCTGGGATATTTGCGATTGAGAATGTCGGGTCGTAGATTGGCATGTCGGTTGTGAGGGGTGGCGTTTTGTGTTCGCTGCTGTTTTGTGTCGCAAGAAAACGCGGTTCTATATAAAGTCGTGCTGTGTGCCGTTATGGGAAGACCCAGATGGGATAGTGGTGGTGTGGATGACAGGTGGATGTGAAGTGTGGTGTCTCAAGTTTCTGGCGACAGGGGGGGAAAAACTGTTGGGAGCGAAAAGAGAAAGGAGAAGGGAGGGGACGCGCTAAGGGCGGAAGGGGGCGATATAAAGCGGCTGGAGGGAGGAGGCTCAGGCCGTGGGGCGGAAGCTCGTGACTTTTGATTTTTTTCGGATTTGGCGCGATTTGAACGGCGTCTGCAAAAACAAATCTTTTTGTCTCTGGGCCTGCGTCAGCGATCTCGAATTCTGACCACTTTTAGCTATTTACGCGCTGTGCCATTAGCCTTTTTTTGGAAGGCCAAATGCCGAGGGAGGACGATTTGAGAAATGAAAAAACGGCATTGTGAAGACTCGGATTGGGCTGTTGATTTTGAGGAGTTTGTGTCACCAATTTCTGCTCATTTGCGGCTCTTTCAATGTCGAAAAAACGACCAATCCGACCGTCTTCCACGGACTCCAAACCATCCAGCCACTCACATGGCCACCTGCTCGCACTCTACTTTGATTGACTTTTCCCGCTTTCCAAAGTTCAAGGCTGAAAAATACGTTGTCGGATGAGGTTGGAGTTATTTGGTTTTGGGGCCGCGGTAAAGAGGTTTTGAGGGCACTTTCGGAATCATACAGACGCTGCGCTCAAAACGCACTTTTCACAATTTGTCCATCTTCTCTGAGTGTCGAGTTGGAGTGGACTGTCCAAAGCCCAAGAAACAGATTTACATCTGCTGAAGTGCATCATGTGAAGTTGAGAGAAAGAACAAAAACAGAAGTCTACAGAAACGGAAACATTCCCAGAGCTTCAATCTGATTGCTGAACAAGACTTTGAAACGATGCTGGACAGATGATTTTACATCCATTCGACTCAGAATCGCATTCTGAACAAGATGCACTCTTCAAAAATAACTGAATCTGTCCTGGAACCGCCTTTTCAAGAGATGATATGATAACTCCGCGGATCAACTCGGAACCAGCTGATATCCAAGTCAAAGCCACACAGAATCTTCTGAACACACCCAGAGCAAAGTCAGAGGTAACCTCAGAGTGGGGGGTTGACGTCTTCTAGTACTGACAACGGTATGGAGCGGCTTTTGACGCACCAAAGCCAAGAT
This sequence comes from Yarrowia alimentaria, assembly GCA_900518985.1. Lineage (NCBI taxonomy): Eukaryota > Fungi > Ascomycota > Dipodascomycetes > Dipodascales > Yarrowia > Yarrowia alimentaria. The sequence goes on from ULGN01000003.1 coordinate 1,895,044, forward strand.
TGCCAAGAACAGGCTAGTGGTGTTATTGCATAGAAGTGTGTTTCAATTGGTACCTCTTTTGTGAGTGAAAAACAAATCAATGACAATAAAACCAGTACCATCAGATACATAATCTCATTCTAAACAACATGGACTCTTCAGATTCTCTCTCATCCCAGTTTCAGCCAGTTTCACCTGACTTTCAACGACATGCATCTTAATCGTATCCACCTATGAACTCCAAGAATAGCTACCGCCTTGTACTGAATTACCCCATACTGCAGTCACAAAGCCATCATCATAGGATTATCTCACTACCAGGTTCGTGTCATATGCCAAAAACCTCTTTTTTTTCGTTTTTCTCTGCTTGCTCTCTTTCATATTGCCCCATGCTCACATCACCGGATAAAGTCTAAACTCCGATGAAACAACGCGACTATGAATATCTCCGAAATCGCAAGTCCGCTTAACTCCGCTAACTCCGAAAAAGCCTAACTACCTCGACCAGAGAGATGAAAAAGATGGTAAAGGGAGGTTGTAGTGATAAGCAGAGATCTGGGTTGGTGTAAATCGGTCATTTTGACCAAAACTACTCCCCAGTAGTTTTCCAATTTTTCGATCTTGTCATATTTTGCTAATTTCCCAAACCATCTCCAAAATACCTCGTTCCACACACCTTGAGTTAGTTGAGAGTGATGGAAGAGCAACTTCAAAAGGGAAGCATATATGGGCTTTGGGGGAGCAGTAGAATGATTTTTATAACTACCAGTAGAGGTCAAATCGCCTTCCAAAAATAATGCACTCTTCAGAATCTCTACAGCTCAACTACAGCGTGTTTTAGCTTGAGATACTTGCCATCTCCATTTTGAATCCCATGACCTAAAAAAAATGACCTGAGAGTTAACTGAAGATAATCACGTTACGAGTTGGAAGAGAGTGGAATATTTACTAGTGGGAAAAGAAAAGTGAAAAAAGAAATGGATAGGAGTCTACAGTCAAGTTTAGAGCGTGGTTTCGGCTTCTTTATTATCAGATACCATAGATATATCAAAAACAGAATATTGGAGAGATGAGTAGATGATTTTCTGCTAGAGTGGTGTTGTGTTTTGTCACTCTGTAAGATCTCCTGTATATCAGAACCGGTTTTCCTTCATTTACTTCCTCTCATTACTTCCATTAATTACTTTCATTACTTCAATCAAGACTTGTAGTTGGTTTAGATATTAGGATGTCATTTAGATGGCATATAGTGACATGTGAGGGTCTAAATCATGTGCCACTAAAACAACTTGTGGAAGTACCAGCAAAAAACCGTAGAGTGCATCAATCAGGAAATTGAATTTTGAGCATACTGAAGCTGCTTATTAGCGATTTAGTCCACCCAAAAGTCACTTGAAACGACCCATATCTTCACTTTACATTCAATTGTCAGTTTATCTTACTTCCAAACATGTGTACCTAAAAAACGTACATTCACATCCATCTCCCAACATCACATCTCAAAAGACCCATCACCCAAGACACAATAAAATTCGCCATCTGATCACTCTATAAACTAATGACCGGTACTAATGAGCGCAGAATGAAATTTCAAGCCGATCGCACTTTTCAGATTTCCGATTACTCATTCACGACCCTCTCCACAACAATGGACACTACACACACTCTCTCTCAACTGTCTCTTCTCCAACTGCATGTTCACAGACCCAAACGATTCCCTCCAAAAGCCGCATTACAGACCCTATGCAATTTCTGAAAAGTGCATCAATCTGTAAATTGCTTCTTATACACTCAAACGTCCTTCTAACACCATCAACACCACCCAAACGCTCCTACACCGTTCTGCCCAAGTCACAACCCTAGTGTAACTACCTGAATGATGTCCCTGCATTGGAGAAACCTTATTTATGCCCCTGGACTTGGCCCCAACTTCACGTGACTGCACTTCCGCAGCAACTTGTCCACAACTGGGGAACGGAGCGGGGAAAACGGTCTGGAATTTTTGTCACGTGAAAGCCAACAACCAGACACCTCTCCGACCGCCAAAAACGGCCCTTTTGCTACCCTCTGGCGGCCCAGATCAACACCCTCCCCCAACCCAGATCTACACGTAGCAACTTTAACAACTCTATTAATATAGAGCCGCCAACACGTAATCGGAAACGTAGCACGTTTCTTCCTCTATCCACAACGACAATGAAACCAGTTTTGGTCTCGCTGCTGATACTGGCGCTGCTGGTGGCCACCACCGAGGCAGTGACCCGTGGAGCGTTCAAAACTTGCGAGCAGAATTCGTTTTGCAAGCGAAATCGACATTTGGCCGACAAGATCACAGCCACCTCGAAATTCACCAACCCCTACGAGCTGAAAAAGGTCTCAATTGGCAAAGGAGAGGCTTCTGTGGCCCTATCCAAGACGGTCGCCAACGCCAAGAATGTGCCTCTGACCCTCAAACTGTCGGTGCTGGCCTCTGGAGGCGTGCGTGTGACCATTGACGAGCCCAACCGAGGCAAGATCAACAAGCACGTCAGCAGCAAGCGGTTCGACGCTTCCCACTGGGCGTTCAACGGAGAGCCTGCCATCGACTCGGCGGCCCGAATCTCCGACTACGAACACACAATCGAAGCCGTCTACGGCGACAACAAGAACAAGATGGTTTTCGACAAGCGAACCCTCCAACTGGACATTTACCGAAACGACAAGCTCCAGGTGAGCGTCAACAAGCGACACCTGCTGAACCTGGAGCACTTCCGGTCTGAATCTGACAACGAAAAGCACCTGAGCTCATTTGAAATCGCCGACGGCATGTTCAAGGAGGAATTTGGAGGTCACCACGATTCCAAGCCCAAGGGACCCGAGTCCGTCGCTCTGGACTTTGCATTCCCCGGCTACAAGCATGTGTACGGAATCCCTGAGCACGCTGACCGACTTTCTCTGCGGTCTACCCGTGGCAGATCTGAAGGCGACCACAGCGAGCCCTACAGACTCTACAATGTCGATATCCTGGAATATGAAACCGACTCGCCCATGCCCATGTATGGCGCCATCCCATTCCTGCAAGCACGAAAGCAGGGAGCCTCTGCTGGAGTCTTCTGGGTCAACTCTGCCGACACGTACATTGACATCCAGAAGGAAAAGTCGCACACTGACACGCACTGGATTTCCGAGTCTGGCACCCTTGATTACATAATCTTCGTCGGCGACTCGCCCGAGGAAATTGGCACCCAGTACGGCAGCATCACGGGCTTTACCGCGCTTCCACCCATCTCTGCCACGGCCTACCACCAGTGCCGGTGGAACTACAACACCCAGGACGATGTTCTGGAGGTGCATGCCAACTTTGACAAGTACGACATTCCCTACGACACCATTTGGCTCGATGTCGAGTACACTCAGGCCAAGAAGTACTTTACCTGGAACCGGGACGTTTTCCCCGATCCTGGATACATGCTTGGCCAGCTCGACAAGACGTGCCGAAAGCTGACCGTCATCATCGACCCCCACATCAAGCTGGAAGACGGATACAAGGTGTACGATGCGCTCAAGGAGAAGGGTCTGTACATTCAGAGCAATGACGGTGAGGCTTACTCCGGCGACTGTTGGCCCGGAAAGTCTGTTTGGATCGATACCACGAACCCCGCCGCGGCCTCATTCTGGAAGTCGATGCACTCCAAGTCTCCTGACGGAATTGCGGCCGAAGCCGACAACATGTTTTTCTGGAACGACATGAACGAGCCTTCCGTGTTCAACGGCCCCGAGACCTCAATTCTGCGAGACACAATCCACTTTGGCGGATACGAAAACCGAGATGTTCACAATGCGTACGGCATGTCCATGATCAACGCAACTTTTGAAGCTCTCAGCGCCCGAAACCCCAAGGTCCGACCCTTCATTTTGACCCGATCTTTCTTTGCCGGAACCCAGAAACTCGCAGCCATGTGGACTGGAGATAATGAGGCTTCTTGGGAGTATCTGCAGATTGCGACCCCCATGATTCTCACCCAGAACGTTGCTGGTATGCCCTTTTCTGGTGCTGATGTTGGTGGCTTCTTCGGAAACCCTTCTCCTGAGCTGTTGACACGATGGTACCAGGCTGGTGCGTTTTATCCGTTTTTCCGAGCCCATGCTCACATTGATACCAAGCGACGAGAGCCCTGGCTGGCCGAAGAGGAGCACATTGATTATCTTAGATCGGCTATCCGTCTGAGATACCAGCTGCTTCCTTCCATCTACACTGCCTTCCACACTGCCTCCGTTTCTGGAACACCCATTCTCAAGCCGCTGTTTTACGTTGCGCCTAACAACCCGGAGGTCTACGCCAAGGACGATTCTTTCTTTGTGGGCGACACTGGTTTGTTGGTCCACCCTGTGGTCACTGAGGGTGCCACTTCTGTGAATGTTTACGTGCCTGACGATGAGGTTTACTACGATTTCCACTCGTCTCAGCTGGTTCACAAGAAGACTGACAACGGTTTCGAGCTCGAGTACAAGACCAACATTGACACAATTCCTATTCTGCAGCGAGGAGGACACATTTACGCTCGTCGAGATCGTATCCGACGATCCTCCGAGCTGATGCTCCGAGACCCCATCACCCTGGTGGTCAACGTCAATTCCATGTGGGATGCCACGGGGGAAATCTATCTTGATGATGGAAAGGGATACGGATACAAGAACGGCGACTACATCCACATGAAGTACACTTTCGACGGTCAGGTGTTGCGGTCCTTTTCGCTCAACCCTGAGCCGGCTGCGTTTGATTTTGTTGGCTCCGCCATCGATATTCCCATTGAGCGAATCATTATCAACTCCCCGGAGCTTTTGACCGTTGGATGCACCGTGCGACAGGGAGGACGTGACTGGAACCCCAAGTTCGAAATCAAGACCATTGGCGCTACCCACCAGACCATTATTCGCAACCCCAAGCTGGCTGTGGGTGTTCCATGGGCAATGTCTCTGTCTTAGAGGACGGGCAAGTATATAGTTAACGAATGGATAGATTGTTTAGTATGAGAAGGAGCAGAAACGATCACCGCTGATATTTTAGTATTGCATTTCAATGAAGTAGAAAAATGTTGGTCGAAAAAAAAAGAGAGGACGACAGGACTCGAACCCGCAGCCTTTGGAGGACGTCGTTCTAATAGAACCGAAATCCAATGCGCTACCATTACGCCACGTCCTCATTTTTTCTGTGAACCAGAACCTTGTTGGGAGTATAAAAGGAAGGAAATTAGCAAAAGTCACGTGACCTACATATGAAAAAAAGTCGCTTTTTGACCTGATAAACTTGATAACTATATTTATCCAGTCTCATAGTGTCCATGCAGACCCTTTGGAGTCAGTTTCTGTTGCTATTTAGTCATTTTTAGCGTTGATATTAGCTTTGAAATTCTTGCTTTTCAGCAAGTCAAAGAACAATGCGATGAACAAAGATTGACAGAAAAATGAGACATTCCATAGACAGATAAGAGGGGAACCATGGAGTATTGCGATGAGTAGACAATGGGAGTGTCTATTAAACAGCAAAAATTACTTTCAGGCAACTATTCGAGTCGTTATAACGAATGTTGAGGTGGGCCAAAGCAAGACTACTGTGAGTCGTCTAAAGGACGCTGTGATAACGGAATCGTAAGTCTGAAAAGAGCATTCGTTTTGGATACGGAACCCGGATCTAGCGGTACCACCAACATCCGTCCAATGCGGCGGCTGGCTGTGAAAACCCAGTATGTCACCTTCCAGATTAGCTTCAAACCAGAGCCGTTCAAAAACTGCTAGGTTACACTTTTGCAAGGCCTTTTACTCGCAAGGATCCACTGAAAAAAGCTGTAGACATCTCTGACCGAGAGGGGTAACCGAGGCAGTGTTCGATTAGCATTTGGAATCCGCTTTAAACCTCAATATCAACGGTGCCACATGCTCATACTGCATAGTTCGAAGGAGTGAATGTCAAGGACCAGAAACAGCTCTATAGAAGTGCTGGAAGAAATCTGAAAAGTGCAAAAGCTTTGGAAAAGTATCTTTATCAGTTGCAACACAAAAAACTTGCAAATATTTACCGTCTAGGTCCTTTTGAACGGACCTGCCGACAAGAGTAAAACATTAGAGGCAGGGCAAACCTTGGTGAGATTCCGAATTCTAACATTTTTCAAACCAAAAAAAAAGCCACTCTATCTTGCCACAGGAGTTTGAGGTTTTGTAGAGATTTATGGGGGAAAGTAATGAGAAATATGAAAAGTGCATTCGTTTTTTAATCAAATTCTGATCACAACGGTACTAGTCACAACTTTGTAGAACTCTTACAGCAATCTATAGCTGGTACTGCTCTGAAACCAATCCATTGAGTCTATGCATCAACAGAAAATAGCGATAACGATATAGATGATGCTACAATGGTGCTACAACAAATCTGACTTCACCATTGTGATCAGACAAAGATTCTAAATCTAACAGTACCATTTATATCTCTTTTCGAGACATATACACTCACAATTATCACATATGCGATGTCTGTCAAGACCCACTATTTCCTTATTTCTGTCTCATCTACAAGTTTTTCTTTTTTCGAAATTTCTTTTTCTGAAAATTGGACATTAGGGTGTCCATGCGCAATCTAGAAAAAAGAGATGGATTCGAAAGACGTGTTTATATATAGATTGAAAAGATGTTGAAGTTGGCTCGACTCCTTTTCACTCCAGCGACAGCCCAAAAGCGACGACAATGATGTTTGGAATTCAGAAACGAGCGACAGACACGTCTCAATCAAGCACGTCTATCAGCACGGGAGCAATTGCTGGAATTGTCGTTGGAATCGTGGTTTTTGCATTCTTTTTCCTCACAATGATGTTCTTTTTGGCCAGAGCAAGTCATCGGAGAACAGAACAGAGACGCAGAGATTTGGAGGCTGCTCAGGACTCGGATGAGCTTCCTTGTTATGAAGACAGTCTTGATCCACTCAAAGTACCCCCTCCAGTTTATCTCAGAGAGCTATCTTCTGCCGAATCATCAGCTAGCTCTTCAGGAACTATCAATGTCCCTATCACTGTTGATATCCCTGTCAATCCTCCTCACGATCCTCCCAGGTATGATTGATGAGTTATTGCTGGAATTTGGGAAGTGTTTTTTTTGAGGATTTGAGAGGGACATTTCTGATTAAAAAAAGAAGAAGAAGAAACTGATGCTGGTCATCGTGGGTTGGTTTGGAACGAACAGGATATTCCGTGTCTTGCTTTTGGCATATGGGTTGGGTATATAGGTAAGGGTATTAGGATTGGCAACTCCTAGAAAGAAAGAAATTAATAAAAGGACTGGTACAGTACAGAGTACTCTGTAGTAGATGGTGAAAGTTCAATGTCAAATAGCAGTGTCTGAATGCTGACTCAAGTGGACACATTTCCGAAATTTACTTCTAGATGTAGCAAATGATTATGCTGTAGGATTACGCTGGCATATACTCGACAATCTCTAATTAGTTTGATTACTTACAGTTCTGAGACGTGAAAAGAATGTTGACCACCTCATCAATCCAGATCACCATCAATCCAGATCACCAAATCAACATTTTATGCTTAACCAAAGTTTCTCCAAATTAATTCACCAGTTACTAGCATGTGCCACTCTCATGTATTATAATTAGCATAGTTGGTCTCTTTCCCGCTTTTTAAACAACCTCGACACCTTGGTGAAAAACTTGTGGTCTTCGTCAGCAACGTTTCGGAGCCCGTCTCTACCCCTTCTGGTGGTGATATTTCTCACAAACATTTCCATTTCCGAGATTTCCGAAGGATCAACGGCGTCTGCATTCAGCACCTCTTCGCCCATGGAGTAGTCTTTGAGCGACGACGAAAACGTGAGAAAATCGTTCATGGACACGTCTACGGCCGAAGAAGCTGCCAGATGAAGCTGGCCCGAAGAGTCGTGCATGGACACGTCACTGGCTCCCACCAAGGTGAGAGCTGGAGTGGGGATCGGAGCCGATCGTGGGTTGGAATAGAGAGTAGTGGAAGTCAACGGTCCAGAGCCAAAATTGGATGGAAGAGGAGAGCTTGGAGAGTGCCGAATGTTGGGGTGGTGGCGTCGCGAGGCTTGTGAAGTTGGCGAAGTGGGAGATACAGGGTCTTCAAATCTCGGTGAGTGCGAATTTGAAAAAGTTGGAAGGTACGAAAGTGGAGGAGGTCGTTTTTCTCGGTTTTTTCGACCTTTGACTGTCACAGGAGTAGCTGTAGACCTTGGAGAACCCACCGGAGTGCCTCTAGGAGTCATTGAGGCTGCAGTAGCTACGTCAAAGGTGCCGTAATCGGTCTCGGAAGAAACGTCGCTGAAATGAGACTGAGAAGGCGTAGTTCGATGACCCATTTGAGTCATTGGTTGAGTCGAATGACTCAGATGACTCACGTGGCCCATGTGTGTCTCCTGACCGGCTTCTCCTCCGCTTTCCAACTGCTCCAGAAAGAAAATCAGATTGTTCTGAACAAGTTCAACCAGCTGCTGCTGATAGGATTTCATCTCCATAATCACTTCTCCGCGAAGAATCTGGGTCTGCGAAGCCACTGATTGAACCGAATGCATGATTTGAGAGAGAATCGGCGGAACAGGTGATTCTGATATGGACGATTTCGAGATTTCAATCTTGTCGAGATTTTCGGTATTTTCGAGAGTTTCGAGATTTTCGAGATTTCCAAACTCTTCCGCACCCTTCATCTTGTCTGAAATCGTCTTCCTTTGTTCTTTCAATAGCGCCACCCCGAAAGAGTCCAGTTTCTCGTGAATGACCCGGTCCAAGTCCTGTTTCTGTCTGCCAAACTCGCTTTCAACAACTCTCTGAATAATGGTCGTCATCTTTGTGTCGAAGCCGTCCATCTCCGCCGCCTGACGCTCCCGCATACTTGTCAGCAGTTCTGTTTGCTTCTCAAGACACAGCATGTTGGACGAAAGAGCCGCCACAGCAACCATATTGTCGCCCTTGAGAGCGTTCAAAGCGCTCAAAACCAAGTCGATTTTGTGTCCGAGAGCAGCTATCGCGTCGTTTGCGTCGCCTGTTTTGCATTCCACTCGGATAGTGACATTGTGGCTGTTGCTGGAGTCGTCAAAGGCCGGTGTCGTGGGTGCGGTCGACAGAAACGTAGTTGAGGCAGAACTCGACGTGGAGTGGCTCGATCGGGCTCTAAGTTGGCCTGTGAAGGCTGTGGAGCTAGCGGAGGTTCCTGCCTCTTCCATATTTCCATTTGGAGACATTTCGAGCGAGTTGTAGTTGTGTTGTGGAGCTTGCAATCCGAGAAAGTGTGTTTTTTTCGTCTTATTTCAACATGAATAGCTTGGTCAGGCAGAAGCTTTTTTGAGATGAAACGATAGCATACGGTGCAACAGCTTTTGGGGCAGCAAGTAGCCAATCAGAGACTGGTATTTTGTTTTGGTTGACTGCTCATGTTATGGGTGTCACGTGGAGATAGTGTTATCTCGCATGACGAAAGTTTACTTTTTCGTGGAATAGATGTAACATGGATGGGAGAGATAGAAGGGACGAAAGAACAGTTTAATTAAGCTGGTGAGTCTCTCTTGATGATTGTGGTTTTTTCAGATTTCGATTACAGTCAGATTTGGGGTAGTTGAGGTAACGGATGAGTTTACTATGGAATTATAAAGATTGAATAAACCAAACAGATGCATGATAATTTGAAGATGGATGAAGAAGTGATACTGTGAAATTATTCTGAATGCCACAGCAGCTTTTTTTTGTATCACTTCCTTCATTTAATTGACAAAATTAGGTCATAATCGAGACAGTATATGCTAATAGCTCAGTTCACAGTGGTACATCTAAAAGACGTTGTAGAGGTCTTAGAGAGAATATGAAAACAGTGGCATGTTGAGAATGACTTTATTAGTCGATTGGTACTTCTAAAACTGCTAGTATCCCACTTCTGACTTGATTTGTATGGAGCTCTATGAAGGGAGGAAACGATGAGGTAAGTCAAACCTTATTTTAAGATGGTCAAAATTGAAAAAAGCTGTCTGAATATCTAATGGTCATTGTACAATGTCTGACGGTAAACAGTATGAAGGATGTTAAAGACGGTTTATACAGGTTGTAGAGCTCTCTATGTCTGAGATATTACCATGGATAGATCAAAAAACGACTTGACGAGCTTATATATCAAATTCCAACTGAGAAATGAGACTTCTCCAGCTTTTCCTCTACAGTTCCCATTTACTAGAGAAAGACAGTATATTCTCTTGTAGCCATCTGTTTTGTGAAAATACAGAAGAAGTCACTGTAATGTGGTTTAAATTGTTTCATATAGCATTCGTTGACACCAAAAACAGCGCCAACAATTTCTTACTCCCATCTGAACGTCAACCACTTGACAGCCTAGAATGAGCTCTACTATAGATACATGTGGTTTCTTTTTCTTTCAGACAAACCAAAGTAAACAAAAGTAATCCCATTGAGCTTGCTGCCTAGATCTGAACAGGCCGTACTCTTTGGATTCTTCTTATCACCATCTTAGAGGATATTCTACTGCATCTGTCTCTACAAGTGTCTAAACGTCTCGATATATCCTACCACCAAGATGAGCTACAGAAACATGGACTTGACCATTACACTCCAAATCACATTCTGAACAAACACGACCTTCAAAAATCTTCAAATCATCACATAGTATCTCTTCCCACCCCAATACCATCGTAGCGTTCAAGTGGTTCAAACAACACATCCCAGAATCCCGTACAAACACACTACAGCAACCCAACCACCACCAGCGTGTTCGCCATCGAATTCTACATTGAATTCACTAGTCAGAACCATCACACCACAACTACTTTATCTTTTAGCAGCACTCACATACACATTCAACCATACACCACATCCCACCAAAACTACACCTCTAAAGAGCTAGTAGAAGAGCTAGTAATCAACATCTCAAACGCGAAAACCCCCTTTACCCACTCCTATCTCAAACATGCAACCTCTTTTACTATATACAACTATTTACATGCCGCCTCGACCCTTGAGAGTCTCGGGAGCCTTGTGGAGGTAGGGCATGATGCCAGCACATCGAGACCGCCGAATGGCCTTGGCCAGCTTCTTGTGGCTGGTTTTGCTTAGATGGTGCGTGTGCGAGCCGGAAATGCCGCCAGAGTGGCTCACATAAGTGGAAAGCGACATTCGGTCCTTCCACAGCTTAAGAGGGTCAAAGTTGGCCTCCTTGAACTGGTCCACCTTTTTGGCGCCCTCGGAGCTGCTGCCGTGTCGCTCCGCGGCCTTGACAGTCATGTTGAACGGCGTGTACACCTGGCCAACGGCAAACTTGGGAACCAGCGAGTTGTTGATCTTGGGGTAGTTGTCGGCCTGGCCCTTGTCGGGTCGTCCCTTTTTGGCGAACTTGTTGCCGAGCTTGAAGTTGATTTTTCGAGGCAGCGCCATCTTGGGCGCCTCGGTCGAGTACTGCCGCACCGATCGGATCGTTCTGAGCATTTCTGGAGAAGTGGTTGATGTCGGATACCGGACCTGTGGTTTCACGCCGACTCCCAGCAGCAGGATTTGACAAACCTTATTCTGTTGCTGACTAAGCACTTCTAGAAACAACTGCTGACTACACATACTCTAGCTGCTGACTCATTGTATAATAAGGTTTCCCTCACTCGCATAAAGTTACCACCCCATCACGCCTGCCTCGTCACATGACATTCTAAGATTCACCCAGACATGCCGCACGGATGTCTCTATTGTTCGTCCAGCTCCGCTGCTGATCGCGAAAAGTGGACGCAGTGCGACGGCTGCGACGAGTGGGTCCACGACACGTGTGTCGCCATCTCGGACCCGGCTTCCTACGCCGTTTACCACTGTCCAAAGTGTGTCACGACAAAGGGCGAGTCGGTACTCAAACGCCAGTCCAAGCGCAAAAGGGTGGACATCGACTATGCAGCCATGCACTCCGGCAACGTGGACATGACCCAGCGCACTCGCCATGTCCATAGCTCGCGTTTTGAGGCGACAGCTGGATCCAACGGTTCTACCCCGAAATCCCCAAAATCCAGAAAGCCCAACGACCCATTCAAGCGTGTCTCAGGCACTGAACTGACCCTGGAATGGGCCCAGAGCGCCGGTGGGCTCTCCGAGCCAATTGTGGTTCCCGCAGATCTCAAACATACCCTGGACATGCACATCCCCGAAGACTTGACTGTACGACAAGTGGCAGAAGCCGTTGGCATGGACTGTCCCGTGGAAGTCATGAACGTGGTGTCGCAGGACGGCTCGCCAGGCTGGAATATGGGCAAATGGACCGATTATTACGAGTCTGACTCGCGTGATACCATTCTCAACGTGATTTCTCTCGAAATTAGCGCCTCAGACCTCGGAAAAAACATAGTACGACCCCAGCTGGTTCGTGAGCTTGATCTGGTCGATCTTGTATGGCCCACAGAAGGCGATGCAGCTCGTGAAAAGCCCCAGGTCTCGCTCTACGCCCTCATGAGTGTGGAAGACTCGTTCACCGACTTTCACATTGATTTTGCAGGCTCTTCGGTCTTTTACCACGTTCTCAAGGGCCGCAAGTCGTTCATGTTCATCCGTCCCACCACGAGAAACCTCTCTGCTTATACCCAGTGGTGTCTTTCCACCGACCAGAATGTGGTATTCCTGCCCGACGTCATGGCAGAAGATACAGAGGTGTACACGGTTCACTTGTCCCCTGGAGATACCATGTTCATCCCCTCTGGCTGGATTCACGCAGTCCATTCGCCCCGCGATTCCCTGGTAATTGGAGGCAACTTTATCACTCCTGTGAACATGAAGACCCAGGTAGATGTGGCTGGAATCGAGATCCGGACCAAGGTGCCGCTCAAGTTTCGCTTCCCGCTGTTTGCTCGAGTATTGTGGTACTATGTTCTTGGAATTCTAGGTCACGAAAAACGTCTTTCGAACATGTGTGCCAAGGAACGGGCTGGTCTAGAACCCATTGCCGAGTACCTGAACAGCTTCATCAAGACCTTTTCACCCACTATGAAGGAGCTACAATATCGCCGGTTTGCCTCCAACTTTCCTCCAGAAATTCGTCCACGACCCGGTCAAACTCTGCTTCGGTATTGCTCGCTGCTTGACTTTTACCCCAAGGGTGTACGTGAAACTGCTGAGATTGACATCAAACGAAAGAGGTCGGAAATCAGAGATAAAGAGAAAGAGAAGGCAAAGGTCAAGAATGAGATCATTGAGGCCAAGGAGGTCAAGGAGGAGGCAGTCAAGGTTGAGACGTGATGTGCGAGTTCATTGCGTTGGAATTTATTTATAATTTTTATTTAGGTGTATTTTTAGGTATGTACAGTAAGACGGAAAGGAAGCAATCCAGTCCCTGGAGCAATCAGGAGCAAATAGGGGTGGAAAAATTCTTCTGAAAAGACAATTGGTCTTATTCAGCAATGAAGCCCAAAAATTTGTACATTTCAGGTGTTGTATATGGGTGTTTTGGTAAACTGTATGGTGCTTCAGTATGACAGCATCTCAGTGATGTTCTCAAAAATTCTAGAAATCAAAAATAATGCATCTAAAAATCAAAAACATCTAAAAATCAAGTCTAGAAATATATTTTGAAAAGCTGCACACATCACAAGACAAAAGCAGCAGCGGACCGTAGACCAACCAGAAGCAGCTCTAGTGCCCCAACTCAATTATAAACTCCTCGAACATAGTTCAGGTCATCTAAATATTATCATCCTCAAACACCCTTCTCTGTAAAAAATCTTCCCTGACATTGGTGACTACACAAATGTCAATGAAGTCCCTAAAAAGAGAACGTGTCCTGATGGACTTCGTAAGAATGTTTCCAAAAACTGAAAAAACAACTTGTAGAGACGACACCCGGATGGTTCTGGTAAAAGGCAAGAGCCATGTACGTCGATGCCGACCTCCGTTGCTAACGAGGAAAAGTATGCGGACGCCGAGTATATATAGCACGCCGAGGTAGGGTAACCCGTTAGGGTTTCTCGGTAGGGTAAATTGGGTGTTGGGAGGATATGAGAGGTGCGAAGCCTTGTTGGGATCAGTTTCAGTGGGGAATTGTACTCTCAACGCTGTGGTTAAAAGTGGAGTAAACGGGGTTTCGTTTGAATATTCGATTGTGTCCGATAACGATGAACGTTTTGCAGCTTTCTATTTTTTTGCAACTCCTAGTTTTCTGCTTTATCGGATGTTTAGGGTATGCTTCTGTTTGTCAGGCCCAACAAGGAAAGAAACATACACACACGAGACACTGTGGGTTAGGGTCACCTCCCCTCCCCTTGGGCCGTTGTAATTTTGTTCATTTTTTCTTGGTGTTTCGCCGGATGGGGTTAACCGGCCGTTATGCCGCATACGAGCGAGCGAGAGCGAGAGTGAGTCGAGTTTTTTGGCGACGTTTTGCAATTTTCCGAAATCGGCCTTTTTCCACGTATTGGATAATTTCTGGGTGCAGAGTGGAGTCATGAAGCTGCGGGTGCAATTTCAATAATTATGGAAAAAAGGCATTTTGCCAAGGCCAGCTGAGCCATTTTTTTTCAGTGATCCGAGGCTCCAAACTGCCGAAAACATAAAGACGGCGTCTGGAACAGCGACGGGAACGTGTATGATCGGCGCTGGATTGGCTGTTTTCGTCTGGACCAGGGGTTCCATGGGATGGTGCAATCGGCCATCGCTTATTCCTGTATACAATTTAGACGTGAGAGTCTAAGAGTGTGAGTGAGGTAGAGTTGTGCATCCATGTGTGTTACATGCATTTGGCGAAAAGCAAATAAAGAGTATGTGGTCAAGTAACAGTTGAAAATAACAGCTCGAAATGATTTGTACATGAAGAATAATGGGGCGGAATTTTGATCACGTGGTTGTGGAATGTGACTAGCGTCATGTAATATGACTAAAACGTGCAACGTGCACGCGCGACGCGACTAGTCCAGGTATTATACCTCTGTGATGTGGCTACTGACAACCAGAAATCTAGTCATGGTTCAGACACCACACTATGTGGACAAATGTTATGTGGATTCACTTTGATTTTTGCATGCAGTGCTAGGTGGGGTGGTTCTGGAAGGGCTTCTCAGGGGGAGCTCTGGGGGACTTTTGAGCTGGTGACGTGGCACATTTGGACTGGAATCGCATGCTGAGACGAATGTACTCTTCAGATTTCCCGTATTTCGTCCGTGACTTCTTTTGGAGACGACACCATTCGGCTATTAACCTCCGTATTCACACAAGATTTGAGATTTGCAAAGAGAATGTCTCAATGCCCCTAGATTCGTAGAAAGAAAAAAAGAAAGAGAGGACATGAGGAAAAAGGGCAGTCATTGGAGAGTACGACTTTGGAGTGGATTTTTCAGCAGTTATTGACTGGTTGTTGACTGGTTACCTGGCTCCAGACTAAACTCCAGACTGGACTCCATCCTCGACTGTTAGCTTCTTCTTTTTTGGACCATTCCAACTAACAAAAACCTCATGGAATCATCCTCTAAATTATATATAACCAGATCCATAGACATGTCTAGTCCTCGAACCATCGAAACCACATGTTCAGATCTAAGTAGTGTCTCCAAAAACGGAAAAATTGCAGCAGCAGCAGAAGCACAGTCTCCACCAGCCGCCAAACAGTGGAATGCATCCGAATTGCGTTTGGCCAAACTCATCTTAGGCGCGTTCTAGGGGTAGATAGGGGCTTGGGGGGTGCCAGAAGAGCTGGTAGAGTTTCAATTATTCTGCAAAAAAAAGACTTTTTTGGAGAGAAACAAAAAAAAAGGGCGCACAAATAAGGTTTGTGTGAGACAGACCTGACCTGTTCAACTTCAGGACCAATCGAGCGACGTCCAATGAGACCGACCTGTAGCTGTCAGAAAGAAGAAAAAAATATGGGTCACGACACCGGCTGTGTCACGTCTCAGCTCGAAAAGCGCGCAAACGGCCCCCCAGAACCAGCAAACGCGGCTGAAGAGACACGCCATGTGCTAAGCCGTGTGCCAACACCATCCACGCGCGTGTGGCACAACCCTAACCCACAAGACAAAGCAAGGAACCAGAAAAAGGCAAACAACAATAAGCAAACACTCCAGACAAGACATACAAGGGCATATACATACAAGGCTCACAAAGGTCGAAAACGGAGGTGTATCCAAACGAGACTCTCTACTACAGGTGGATTTCTTTCACTCTGAGGAAAGTACCGACCCGAGCCCTGACACGACTCTTGTGACGCCCCATTTCTAGCGCCCGCCTCCCGCTGCCCGACACTACCAACGGCACACCTGTTTAGCCTCTTCAGCCGTTTGTCTACAGGCCTAGTCCATGATTTCGAAATAGGAAATTTGACCAAATTCCAAATTCCGTTTCGACCACAAACCCGTTTGGACCACTCAGGTGATATCGATTTCATCAACAGACACAACAAAACACCCCCAGCAACCAGCCAGCATTCATTCACTCGTTTAGTCACCCTGTCTCTCAGCACAGTCACTCCAAAACTGCCGCTAGCCGCTCATTAGACACCGTTTTTTTTTTTTTTGACCAACCGCCCAAGACCAAAACCACACACACTCTCTTGCACACCCAAGAACCGCTGCCTCAGTACACTCGACTCGTCTGACCATGCCGCCAACCACAACAACGGTGTGGCTGCCAACACACGTTCTCCAGGCGCGCAAAGAAACCCCAAGCTGCGGCGACAGAGAAAAATGCCCCATGCCGGTGGGCTCGCAGGCCCTGCCTATTGGCCTGGGTATCGGTATCCCCATCGTGGGCGCCATCATTCTGTTTGCGTTTCTGCACTGGCGCCACCACAAAAAAATGAAAAAGGAGGCCGAGGAGGACCGCGACTTTGACATGGGCTCCGTCTACGAAGACCAGGGCAAGGGATACACCATCTCCGAAACGCGAGCGGCCATGTCGTCGTCTGAAAAGGGCACGGAAGGAGACCGGCATGCGCCTCCGTCCCGCAACCCCCACCAGGACTTTAACCAGAACGACCCCTTCTTCGACTCGCCGTACATTGTCAACGGCGGCGACAACTACTCCGACATCAACTCCCGCTCGCTCACCAACCTCGCCGTTCCCTACGCGGGCATGCAACCCCCAACTTCGTCTGGCTTTCTGTCCTCCATCGGCGATAACAGATACCCTAGCTCTCCGGTGTCAAGCGGCTTCCCCCATAGCCGTCTAGCCTCCAGCAGCGCTTCCCTAGCCTCCACGGAACTCAGACGACCCGACGCCACCTACCAGAGAGAGCTCCCCAACTCGTCACGCGAAGCTCTGGTGAAACAGCCGCCCCCTCTCCCTTCCATGAACGTGGCGAGACCAGCCCTGTCGAACCCCGGATCTCCAGCTGACACGCACTTTCCCCACAGCGAGCTGTCTAACCCGTCGCATCTACGACATCACCAGCAGTTTTCTATTGGCTCGGTGACGGACTCGGACCTGGATACACCAACACGTCCGCAAACTAGCGATGATCCATTCGAGCGAGAAAGCAATATCGTGCATTCGCCAATGCTGGGTGCCGATGACAGCATCAGCCAACTGAGCAGCAGAGGAAACATGCGGCTGGACAGCCGTGACGATAGACTGGATCTAGATGATACCATGGGCCGCCGACGAGAGGAGCAGCCCACCAACACCCAAGGCGAGAGCCAACAAAGCTCTTTCCAGAGTAACGACTCTTTCACTCGAAGAAGCGACCACAGTGCAGTCACCACGCCAGAGGACTCGCACGGCGCCTTCTACTTTGACGACAAGGCCCACATGGAGCATGCTCCCACTGTGCCCATCCCTCCAGTCCCCGAAGACTCGTTATCGCCACCCACCCAGTTTGATCGAGTCAGATCGGTCTACAAGGTCTACTTTGACGAGAACAAGCGCGGCGACGCTCACACTGTGGATAACACTGTGAACACCACCATGGACACAGAAAAGGACCTGCCGGACGTCCCTGGCAACACTACGTCGGACAGCTTCCCTGCAGATCTCACGATTGATCCTGCAGACAACTCTCAGCTGAGAAACTCCCAGAACGCATCTTTTTATGATATGGCCCCTCGAGCGTCCTGGGAGAACGCCACTGGCTCAGCTCGACCCACTAACAACAACACCAACAACAGCCACCACCACCCCCAGCTTAGCAGCAACAATCCCATTGACTACAATGCTCCTGTTAACGCTCTGAAAATCGACTTTGCACCCACTACTCCGGATCCTGCCAGTGGCAGCTTCCCGCAACAACATGCATCTCCAATGGGTCACTCGCCAGCTCTGTCACATACCTATTCTCCATCGTGGGAGTCTCAGGACATGAACGGCTTTCAGGGGCAAGGTCATCAGGGATACCACCATGGTACTGCTCCACCAGAAGCATACTACCCGCAACAGCACTACGGAGGGGGCCCACAAGGACCCCAGGGAGCTAGAAGAAAGCCTCCACCATTACAGCTGAAGCCGCTAAGCACTGTGCCTACACCCCACAAGCTGGAGCTGTCGGACTCTGGAGTCACATCATTCCGGCCTTCGCGACGGGTCCAGACTCCCACTGGATCCACCCCTGGCTCCCCGATAATGGCACAGGGGCCAGGCATTTTGGACTCCATGGGAGATACGGAGGCGATGCCGCTGCCCCACGCACTGCGAAAGTCCGTGTCTCTAGCATCGTTGGATTTTGCACCTCCCCAGCGGTTTGGTGCAAACAACAGCCGTAACAACTCGCTGACGTCTGTGGTGACTGCTGGCGGCACCCCCATTCCCAAACAGCGTCCCACCTATGTCAAGTCCAAGCTGGACACAGCGCTGATGCTGAAGCCCAGCTGGGACATGCGGGGTTAGTCTGTCTAGTATTGCATTTATAGATAATGAATGGTATGGTTTTATGAATTTTCTGATTTCGTCAATTGTAGGCTCATGGATGTTTGTAGGTTTGTAGATTTGAAGAGTACAGTATTGGCAGAATAAGATCTTTCCAACATTTTCAAAAGATTGATAGAATCGTACTTAGTAAGCAAAAAACTACCCACACCTCAAGCTACCCCTACCTCAAACTACCCCTACCTCTACCCCTACCTCTACCCTCACCTCAACACCCCCCAATATCTCAAATCTCCATAACCATGCCTTTATGGCAGTCAATATGAACTGCCCCAACCCCCACAGACCTCCACAACCTTATTTGTTGCGTGGCCAAGTGTAGGGCGGCTTAGTCAGCATTTGGTCAGCATTAGTCAGCCGGATTTATCGGAGAAAAGAGCTTCATTCCGGTGCCGCTGATAAAAAGAGTTTGGCGGGTTCCGACCAATAGCCGCACGCGAAAAGGCGATTGTTGAACTGGTGTTTTGGGTCCCCCACAGACTCCCGTTGAGGATTATTTGCCAAGAAGAAATTATTTTTTGCAGCGCTGTTTGTTTGCCTTGTACACTGTACGCGTTGAGTAATCAGTTGCAAATGTTCCTGCGCCACTGTCACGTGTGGCAGTCAACCCATAACAACAAGGCTACCAAAGGGGGTTTTTAGCGCCACAAAGGCGACAATTGGTTGTTTGAATGGGCGGTTCGGCTGTAACGAGGCCGTGTACACTGATTGCCTTCAAAAAAACTGTCGAAAAGGCGTCTTTAGAGCGTGAAAACGAATGCTGTTACTGTTCTTCTTTTTTACGGTGTCCATCCATGCGTTTTTGCTGATTCCGAACCCTAGCCCACGGGTCACTTCCTTATACTGTGCTTGTCCCACCAAGATACAGGGTGAGTGTGCAATTTCTAGCAATTTCTTCTGTTGGCAAAAGCCGAACAAAAAAGACGAAAAAAAGAAAGAAAAAAACCCGCTCTGACAATCGTCTTCAGAGCCGATATTTCGCCAATTGCAAACTGCCCAAGCCCTGCTGACTGTCCCCCAAAAAACCAACCCTTGCCCTAGCTGCCCGTTTCTGGCCCATCTCCCTAGATACTGCGCTTCTGCTCCCACCACTGCTGTTTATATTTTTCTGCATTGAGAGAAGCGTGTGGAAAAGTTACAACACTACTTGCAACCCCCATTCGCAGAACCCGATAGCAACACCATGGAAGGAATTCTAGTGTTTGACGGCGACTTTGACGTGGCGCTGTTTGACAACGTGGTCAAGGCCTTCTACCGAGGGTCCAATCCCGTTGAGCGCAAACAGGCCGAACATGCTCTCAATGAGTTCAAGGCTCATCCTGAGGCGTGGCTAAAGGCCGACCAGATTCTGGAGAAGAGCTCCGAGACCGAGTCCAAGTGTGAGTATGACGATCCGGCGAGCCAGAGACCGTGGCCGCCGCTACCATCGCTTTTTGTGTCGTGTAATGGCCCATGTGGCGATGTTTGCCGTGTTGGGCCATCGTCTAGGTGGCGTCACAGACCATTACGTGGTGACGTGGACAGCAGGACGCACAAAAGCGGACTGGTTGGGACCAATCCACCGTTCTGTGTCCCCCCCCCAGAATTGTCCAGCCGATCTCAGTGCCGTGCTCTGACCCCATCCACATGTCCACGCACCGCAACACCAGCCCCCAGGAACTGACACTAACACAGACATTGCGCTGTCGATTCTCGACAAAATGATCAACACGCGATGGAAGCTGCTGCCGCAGGAACAGCGGCTCGGCATCCGAAACTTCCTCGTGTCCCTCGCAGTGGGCCTCTCCAACGACGACGCCACCTTCAAGAGCCAGCGAGCCCTCATCAAAAAGTACGACCTCACCATTGTGCAGATCCTCAAGCAGGACTGGCCCGCCGAGTGGCCCAACTTCATCGACGAAATCGTGGAGTCGTCGCAGATGTCCGCCAACATTTGCGAAAACAACATGCTCATCCTCCGGTACCTGTCCGAGGAGGTCTTTGACTTCTCGCACGAGAGCATGACCCAGGCCAAGACCGCCACGCTCAAGACCCAGATGGTCTCCGAGTTTAGCAAAATCTTCGAGCTGTGTCTGCAGGTGCTGGAAAAGGCCGACCGACCCTCTTTGATCCAGGCCACCCTGCACTCGCTGCTGCGGTACCTCGGCTGGATCCCCCTGGACTTTATCTTCAAGACCCCGGTGCTGGAGCTGCTTGTGAACAAGTTCCTCGAGCCCGAGGAGTTCCGAGACCTCACCCTCAAGTGTCTCACCGAGATCTCGTCGCTGTCCACCAAGGACTATGACCAGCAGTACTTTGCCATGATCACCGGCGCGCTGGGCATCATCAACCGTGTCATTCCTCTGCAGACCGACTTCAAGACCGTGTACGCCGACGCCAGCACCTCCGAGCAGGAGTACATCCAGAACCTCGGCATCTTCCTCACGTCTTTCCTCACACACCACCTCGACCTGGTGGAGCGGCAGGAGAGCCAGGATCTGCTCATCAACGCGCACATGTACCTGATCAAGATCTCCAAGATTGAGGAGCGTGAGCTGTTCAAGATCTGCCTGGACTACTGGGGCCGTCTCGTGTCCCAGCTCTACGAGGAGATCCAGAGCCTACCTCTCAACGACCTCAACTCTGTCTTTGCCCAGAACCCCTTTGGACAGAACATGCACTCGCAGGGCGCCATCTCGCCCGAGGTTTTGCAAAACTACAACCTCCGAAAGCACATGTACGGCCCCGTGCTGTCGCAGCTCCGTCTTGTCATGATTGAGAACATGGCCCGGCCCGAGGAGGTGCTCATTGTGGAGAACGACGAGGGTGAAATTGTGCGGGAGTTCTTCCGGGAATCGGACACCATCATCCTGTACAAGAGCATGCGAGAAGTGCTCGTGTACCTGACCCATCTAGACGTTACCGACACGGAGCGAATCATGTCTGACAAGCTGGCGAGACAGCTGGACGGCACCGAGTGGTCGTGGAACAACCTCAATACGCTGTGTTGGGCCATTGGCTCCATCTCTGGCGCCATGAACGAGGAGCTGGAGAAGCGCTTCCTCGTGTCGGTTGTCAAGAAGCTGCTGCTGCTGACTGACCAGATGCGTGGCAAGGACAACAAGGCCGTGGTGGCCTCCGACATTATGTACATTGTTGGTCAGTACCCGCGGTTCCTCAAGGCCCACTGGAAGTTCCTGAAGACCGTGGTCAACAAGCTGTTTGAGTTTATGAAGGAGACCCACGAGGGTGTGCAGGACATGGCGTGCGACACGTTTATCAAGATTGCCCAAAAGTGCAAGCGGCATTTTGTGGCTCAGCAGTCCAACGAGACCGAGCCCTTCATTGACGAAATCGTCCGTGATCTCGGCGACATCACCTCGTCGCTACAGCCGGCCCAGGTCCACACCTTTTACGAGGCTTGCGGCCACATCATCTCCGCTCAGAACGCGCGAGCCATTCGAGAGCGTCTGCTGGCTGAGCTCATGCGGCTGCCCAACCAGGCTTGGGAGGGCCTCATTGAGCAGGCTCGAAATGACCCCGACATTCTGTCCAACCCCGAGCCGGTCAAGACCTTTTCTAACGTCATGAAGACCAACGTGGCTACCTGCACTGCTCTTGGCGCCGCCTTCCAGCCACAGCTCACCCTCATCTACATGGACATGCTGCACCTGTACCGAGCCGTGTCCGGCACCATTTCCGAGGCCGTGGCCACCCAGGGCGCCGTGGCCACTCGAACCCCCAAGGTCCGAGGTCTGCGAACCATCAAGAAGGAGTCGCTCAAGCTCATCCAGACATATGTGTCCACCGCTGACAACCTCGAGGATGTGGCACAGAACCTGGCCCCTCCCCTCTTCCAGGCTGTCCTGGAGGATTACAGCTCCAACATGCCCGACGCCCGAGACGCCGAGGTTCTCAACTGCATGAACACGGTTGTGACCCGCGTGGGTGGCCAGATTCCCGAAGGCGTGGTGATGATTCTGCAGAACGTGTTTGAGTGCACGCTCAACATGATCAACCAGAACTTCACCGACTACCAGGAACATCGAGTTGGCTTCTTTGAGCTGCTGCGGGCCATCAACCTCTACTCCTTTGCCGCCATTGTCTCTCTCCCCGACGAGGGCTTTTCCCTGGTGGTGGACTCTTGTCTGTGGGCGTCCAAGCACGACCACCGTGAGGTGGAGTCTGCTGGCCTGGCGCTGACGTACGAGCTGCTGCAGAACGTGGCAGAGCGTGCCACGCCCGAGTTTGCGTCCAAGTTTTACCAAAACTACTTCTTCAACATTCTGCAGGGCATGTTCCACGTGCTCACGGACACGGACCACAAGGCCGGCTTCAAGCAGCAGTGCCAGGTGCTGGCCAAGCAGATTGATCTGGTTGAGTCCAACGCCATTTCCGTGCCGCTGTACCAGCCTGGCCAGGTCCCCGACGGCACGTCAAACTCCGTCTACCTGCGGCAGTACATGGGCCACATGCTGCTGGAGGCCTTCCCCCATCTGACCGAGGGCCAGGTGTCCAACTTTATCGATGGTCTGTTTGCATTACATAAGGACTTTGCTCGGTTCAAGCTCAACCTGCGAGACTTTTTGGTGCAGATCAAGGAGTACGGTGGAGGCAGCACCGACCACCTGTACGCCGAGGATAAGGAGCGTGAGCGGGTCGAGGCTGAGCGCGAGAACAAGGAGAAGGCTCTGAAGATTGGCGGTCTGGTCAAGCCTGCCGACATGGACGAGGATCTGTAAACAAGTAGAAAATGATTTTAATTACAGCCGGTGAGTGTCGTTTTTTTTACGGTATTAGATGTAGCTATGCATTTACTCAGTATTTAATTATGAAAAGGATGTTCTTCATATTGAGTATTTATGAGGTTCTTTTAGACATGCATAAAGTGAAGTGTAAATGTTTTTGTTTCTGATACTAAGTGTTTGAAGCAAGTAAAGTAGGAATAGTGGCGTTCAGGTGGTACCATTTTATTCAGCAGACAAATCCAGAGATGATGCACTTTTCGGATTCTTCATACAATCACTGTAACGATTTTGAGACAGTTTACACGTTCGTATGTTAACTACATTTTAGATCATTCAACCGATCAATATGAAATGTTCAGTTTTTGAAGAAAAGTAATTTTTCAACTCTCACTAGATACTTTGACGTCCTCTTACTCTTTTCTGGTTAGTTTCATCTTTCTCAGATCGAAAATGACAGAAGTACCGTCATTCGCAGATTTAGCAGCTATGCACTCCTATATCCAGATACGAGATCACTCCACATGTCAGTGAAGACTTATGGTTCAAAATAAGACATGGTATAGTTGCGCTAGAGAAAATCTGAAAAGTGCGTTTGGAAGAGGATTTCATTTCGCAGACATTGCAAGTTTAAAAAACCGCAAAATGTGAATATTCACGGCCCTAAATTCCCCATTTGCTTATCACGTTATACTTTCATCATGTATCAAGTTCTGCTGCAATGTGATGCAACGTCCCCCTGAAATTAGAGGGGCGGTTTTACTTCTCTAGAGACACAAAAACGACAAAGGAACGAGACCATTCGAACGACAGGCACCTCCCGAATCCAATAGACTGCTTCTCCGACACGTGGCATCCCCGCAACATCTCCAAAAACACATATCCCTCATGACACCTGAGCCCCCGAAATTAAGGTTCATCACATGACCGTTAAGGAAGTACCATAACTGCTAATCACACTGTAACCTGGGCTTATCACCCCTTTTGTAGATCCTCCCCGCTCGGGCATAACTCTGTTTGAAAAGCGGAAAATTGAAGTGAAAAAAAAAAATGAAAAGCGATCTAGAGGCGGCAGTTGGTGGGGAATGTGGACGGAAATTGAGCTGTGGGTTGGGGGTACTGCCATGAAGCTGCTGTCAAATTTTTGGAGCTGTTGCGACACTTTCAGGGGTTTCAATTCTCGATAGGAGAATCTCGGTGTTGCCAAAAAACACAGCCACTTTTGGTTGGTTTTGCTATTTTTGCTTTACAAATTTAGAGGTTCAAGAGAGCCACCCCTTGTCATTGGGGGAGGTGTATCTAAAGAGTGGAAAAGGCATTATTTTGACATTCCAAAGAGTGCATTTTGTTGAGAATTTGATTCTGAGGCGAACGGTGCTGGTCTTATTGTCCAAACCCCCCTCCAGCCCCCCACAACCCGCCCCCTGTTTTCCTGACTGAAACCTGCTGCTTCACCAAGAAACTTATGCTTCGGCCCTGTAATTATAGTTGCATGCATCTGATATCGACACTTCATCACTTTCACTTTCACCACCAACACTTTGCACTTTCACACACACTCGATCAGCCATGGGAATCAAAAAAATGTTCAAAAAGAAGGACCCGACGGAGGCCGAGATCCGCGACAGCATGCAGGACTCGGGGCTGCTGGTCAAAACCAACGTCAACGGCTACAACAGAAACAAGTTTGACGCTTACAAGGACTATGCCGCGCAAGTCACTCAGTCCAAGAATCAGGCTCCTCCGCCAGCGCGTGCCAACCCGTACGCCGTTAGCAACGGAGGCGGCGGCAGCGGCAACCCTTATGCTGCTGCTGCTGCAGGAGGCGGTTCGGGCGGTTCCGATCCCTACGGTGGCAACCGCGGTAGCCAGAGTGCCCAGGGAGGCAGCCAGGGTGGCTACAACGGCAACGGCAACGGCAACGGCAGCAGCGGCTACCACGGCGGCAACAGCGTCGACAACTACAGCGGCTACGGAAACAGCCAGAACCCTCCCCCGCCACCTCTCCCCCAGGAGTCGTCTTCGTCGCGATTCAAGCTGGGACGGAAGAAAAAGGAGCCGGCGCCTCCACCCAAGGAAGACCCCCGACTGGGCCCCCGACAGTACGCGCCACCTATGCATTTCAACGACGCTCCTCGCGAAGATATCGAGCCTGTCTACGATGTGGGCCTGCCAGACGAACCCGATCTGCCCCCGCCACCCATGCCAGGGGCCGTGAACCCCTACGCCTCGGCGCAGCAGGGGTACGGCGCGCGGTTCGGCAACGTGGACAGGGAGCTGGAAGAGGAAAAAAACGAGCTGTTTGGAGCCCGCGCTCCTGCCCAGGACAGCTATGGATCAGGCCAGCAGGACGGCTACAACCCTGCGCTGGAGCAAAAGTCGTACGCCGAGTCCGTCATGTCCATGCCGCGCCAGCAGCTGTCGCAAAAGGTGCGAGAGAGGGACTCGGCCCCGGCTCCTGCCCCCGTAGCGGCCTACAGCGAGTCTGCCGTGGCAGTGGACGAGGAGGAGGATCTGCTGCTGGGTGGAGGCTCCACGCTGAATCTGGGCCGCGTGGACTCGTACAGCTACGGCAACCAGACCGAGTACGGCAAGACAGACTACTCGTACAAGTACAACCAGGGCCACGAGTTTGATGCGGTACTGGAGGAGGAGAAGACTGAACAGGACCAGGAGGACGAGGACGTGGAGACGGTCAAGCAGCAGATCCGCTTCACCAAACAGCAGTCCGCGGCGTCTACGCGAAACGCGCTGCGACACGCTGCCGAGGCCGAGGAGAGCGGAAGGAACACGCTGGGAATGCTGGGTTCGCAGGGAGAGCGGCTCTACAACATTCACAGCACGCTGGCGCTGGCGACCACACAGCACAAGATTGCCGAGGACAAGGCCAAGGAGCTCAAGACGGTGACGCGGTCCATGTTTGCGCCGCACGTAAGCAACCCCTTCAACTCCAAGCGACGAGCCCAGGAGAAGGAGGACAAGATCCGCCGAGAGCGAGCCGTGGCGCAGGTGGACCGGGAGCAGCGACGACGAGACGTGTACGACTCGCAGCAGCGAGTTGTGGGCGCTCTGGATGGAACTTCCAAGAAGAGCTCGGTTCAGAAGGAGATGATGAGCAAGTACGGAAGCCGGCCTGGCCGAGAACGGTACCAGTTTGAGGCCGACGAGGAGGACGATATTCTGGAGGACGAGATTGACAACAACCTGGACGAGCTCTCGGGAGCTGCTGGCCGTCTGAGAAAGCTGGGTCTGGCCATGAACGAGGAGGTGGAGACCCAGAACCAGAAGCTGGACCAGATTTCCGAGCAGACAGACGATTTGGACATCAGTGTTCATCTGAATACTGCTCGGTTGGCTGGTATTCGGTAAGCCCATGGAGGGCTGTGTTTCTTTTAGTCATGTACGTATATATTTTAATGATTTTTGAAGGTGTAATACAGCATGGGTGTATATAGAATACGAATAATAGCATAATTAAATGTTGTGCCAGAAACCAGTGCAGAAACTAGTGCCAAAAAGTAGGGGGATATGTCGATGGATAATTGAATAGTACCAGATCGAATTACATCATTCGCTCGAGGACGATTGTCTGAATAAAAATATATGCCAATGGCTTTTGTAACTTCAATATTGATCCGTTTAGCGACTTTAGAACTTGTTTTTTAGTTATATATATTTTTTATTTTTTATTTTTTATTCTTTACTAGGAATTGCTGTTTTTGATTCTACAAGTTACAGGAGATATAGATACTTTAGCATGTCCATCTGAAAAGCGTCGCAGAAAAGATTTTGAAAATCTGAAAAGTGCATCGTTCTCTAATTTCTCTTCCAATCCCAAACATACCACTCAAAATCTCATTGCACCGTCATACGCGTTTCTGACTCTCTCCTCTTCTGTTCCAGTCACATGATCCGAACTGGTCATGCATACTTATCGACATTTACAGTTCCAAGCAGACATATGGCAATTCACCACTCTTCAAAAACCCATACTCTGCTACACTCTTTCCACACACAACACGACCAGCTAACGACATGGACAAGTACACACTCACGGAGCAGTACGCCACGGACATGGTGGGCCGCCTGCTGGGCGGATTCGACAACGAAACCGTCACTTCTCTGGTGGATCAAGCCATGAAGCTGACCGATCCGCTGGAGGTCCACAGCTTCTTTGCGGGGCTTTTGGGCGAATCCGAGCCTGTGTTTCACTTCATTCGGGAGTTTAACCTGAAACGGTTTTCGTCCAAGAAGCTGGAGAAGTCCAAGGCCGAGAAACAGGCCAACGCAGAGGCCGCGGCAGCTGGGAAGAAACCCGCCGCCAAAAAACCCGCCTCGTGGGCCAGCAAAACCGCCGGTGACGTGGCAAAAAAGGACGACACAAAGCCGGAAAAAACGCCGCGAAACAGACTGGCTGGCGTGGGCAAAAAGGGCGCCACCACGTCCGAGCTGCTCGACCTGAAGCCCAAGGTCCGGGCACAGAAACAAATCAAGGTCGACTCCATGGCCGAGATTGACGAGGCGCTGAAGGAGCTGGAGCTGGTGGAGCTCGGCGACGTGCGCAAAGACGGCACCACCGCCCGAGCCAAGTGCGACTGCATGGCCTCCAGACACCCGCTGCTGGAGGTGGCTCCCAACTGCATGAACTGCGGCAAGATCCACTGTCTGAAGGAAGGACTGGGGCCC
Source organism: Yarrowia alimentaria (assembly GCA_900518985.1). Lineage (NCBI taxonomy): Eukaryota > Fungi > Ascomycota > Dipodascomycetes > Dipodascales > Yarrowia > Yarrowia alimentaria. Next base: position 1,923,289 of record ULGN01000003.1, read on the forward strand.
TGCACCTTTTGCGGCACCCCGCTGCTGAGTGCGTCCGAGCGAGACGAAATCTCCTCCGTCTTGTTCCAGCAGAAGGAGGATATCCGGTCGTCCAATGCCCCCAAGAACCCGGCAACGGCCAAGAAACAGAAGCAAAAGGCCATCAAATACAATCTGTCAAGCTCGGGCGGACGAAAGGCCCAGGAGGACGCTCTGAAGCAGCTCGCGGAAGACAACAGGAAACACCAGGAGACCAAGGAGAAGGAACTGGAGGAGGCGAAAACCCGACTGGACACTCTCATGGCCTTCCAAGATAGCCAGGCCGAACGAACGCGAATCATTGACAATGTCGGTGACTTCGAGCTGCCTTCGGCTGGAGTAAACCAGTGGGCTTCTGCGACGGAACGGGCGCTTCAGCTGAAGAAACAACAGCGCCAAATGGCCAAAATGAACGAACGAGATGCCCGAAAGAAGGGCAAGAAACACGTCATTTCTCTGGGACTCGATGGAAAGGTGAGAGAACAGCAAATGGAAGATGATAGCAGCGACGACGAGGAGCTGAGAGCTCTGGAGACCAAGATCCGGTCGGAAAAACAGCAATCGGCTGAACTGTCGTCCCAGAATGTCTGGAATCCAGCAATGGCAGATTCCAAGCTGAAGAGAGTCAAGTATGTGCAGAGAGGTGACTTGGTGGAGAAGCGAGTCCAAGAAAAGGGATTTGTTGATGTCGATGGAGAGGAAGATGAAGAGAGGCTGTTGGGTTTCTGATCGACCTTCAATGTGCTATATATTTAAATAATGGATTCATACTGTTTAGTTTCGTATCAATGTACCATAGCGTACAATACTGCGATCAACAAAAAAAACCCTGGAGTTGAGATATGAATAATGATAAGATTGGTTCTAAAAAAAAAAAAAAGAAGGACACATTTCGACTTTGTACGAAACTGCCATTTACAACTCGAAAACACGAAACAACGACTATACATTACAAGAGCCTACAACTCCGTAGATTACACATGATCAATTTAATAAATATTCAGACTACCGTAGTCTGAGTACACTGTACAGTCCAGTTGTTAGAGTATTGGACTGGAACAATACAGTGATGAGTTCACAGCTGAGACGCTAGAAACGTGACGGAATCGGTGGGTTGGACGCTGGGCGGAACTCGCAGCCAGATGCGTTTTCGGCAACACTGGAGACCTACAAGATTGGCAAAAAGTTGCCCACAATCATCATGGGAATGTCGAAAACGTCTCTTTTGATGGTCAGCGAACAGGCCGTGTTGACCACCTCGCCGTTGGGTTTTGTGAGCCCAAAAGTGGTGGTGATGGTGCCGCGACTGTCGCCGAAAGCGAGCTCGGAAAAGACGTCAAAGTACTGCACCACGGACTTGTTGTCCATGCACTCTATGATGAACTGGCTCAGCAGGTCGGCCTGGGACCGCATTGTGAGCACGCAAAACTCCTTGCCGACCGCCGCAATCTGGCCGGTACGTCTCCAGAGCACTGTGGGCGTTCCGCTGAGCGAGATGTACTTTTCGAACTCGAGCAGCGTGCGCTGAAAGCACTTTTCCATAAACACCAAGTCGTCGTACTGGAGCGTCTGCGTCGTGGCGATGAACGACGGCCGGTAAAACGCCATGCTCTTGACCACCTCCAGCAGCTCCTTCTTCTCGAACCGCTGCTTCAGGTACGCTATCAGCGCGTGAAACCCGGTTGTGTAGGCGTAGGGCTTGGTGATGGACGTGTAAATGTCCGTCGGGCAGCTCTGGGGCGTTCCGGCCGTCACGCTGCCCTCCTCCTCCATGTGCAGCCCCGGAATCGACATGGGAGAGGGCATGTGCGGGCTGGGAGCCGGGAAAAAGTCTGGCGGCGAAGACGTGGTGGTGTCTCTGCCCAGAATGTTGGAGAGGATGGAGTACTCCAAATTGGCCGCCGAAGACCCGAAATCCGTGTCCGGCGCGCCCATGTGGCTGTGTGCCTGCTGCTGGCTCGCTGTCGGCTGTCCTGGCGGCGTTGGAGGCAACCCCACAAGATACTTGGCCTGTTTGCGCTTGCCGTCGACACACTGGTCGGCCATGTTCTTTTTCACGCAGCGCGCGCACGGACGGCCCTCGTCGCACGTCAGGTGCGCCTTTTGGCAGTGCAGACACGCTCTGGCGGTCTTGCGCCGTTTTTTGGGCGCCGAGGGAGGCGGTGGAGACGTCTGTTTGAGCGGGCCTCGCAGTATGGGATAGAAAGACATGGTGTCTGGGTGGCGCTGGGAGTGTCGTGCAGCAGGTCGTAAAGTCGGTTTGTCGACAGCTGTGGGTGTGTTTTTTTTTTGGTCGTTTCGAGTATCGCAAGATGGCTCTTGCTTGTAAGCCCTGAACAAGTCCCGTGTAGAGAGTGAATTTTATTGGATAAAAGTTATTCCGTTTCCCCGCAGAGTTTAATTTTGCAAACCGGCCCCTGTTGTCTTTGGACAGCTTTTGTGGCAGCTGCAGACGTGCTGGCGGGAAACAGACTGCGGTTCTGCAATCTCCAGGTCGCAAATAGTAATCTGACAAGAGAAATAGTCGGTAGCGTGCGTCCGGAGAGAGTAAATTGCTCTTTAAATGGCAATCTTGCCGAAATTGAAAATGTGATTAAATAAGGTTTTTGAAGGAAGAACTTGACGCACAAATCACGTGCGCTTCGTCTGCGGACCTCGAGATACGGAATGTGTCACGTGACCTAGATTCTCGAAAAGACCCGGGTTTTAGTTTTCGTTTTCAGACACTGTGGTGCGGTTCTCGGGGCAGTGGCAGTCTCCAAGGTGGCCATATTGCTGTACTTTGTGGGACGACCTTTTTCAAAGAGTTAAAATTAATTTTCGACTAAAAAAGTTGGGTTCCAAATTTTAAAAAGCGCCATGTGCCAATGTGGGTGTGGTGAGTGGAATCACGTGTGGGAGATGTGGAGCGAATCTGAACAGTGGGTTTGGTGTAGATTTTGATTTCAAGTTGATTGGTGCTAGTTTGAAGTCTCTAGCGCAATCGGATCATTGTGTTTGAGGAGTACTCTGGATATCAGTACCAAGATGCATCTGAAAAGAAGTGCGACTTTTGGGAAGGGTTATACGAATATTTCAAGGACAACATCGTTCTCGAAATGTAATTTCCAGTCGAATGGTGTCTTTTTATCTCTCTGGAGCCACTCTACGATGACAATCTTTCGTAGCAAAGGTCAAGTAACCTAAAGGCACAACAACAAAACGTTTTTCAAAATACAATAGAAAAACGAATTCTGATGAGTGCATTCGTTCTAAAATCGCTGTCTCTATCGAAAAACACCAATAAACGTGTGAGAGTGTTTTCCCGTGAAAAACAGCTACTTTTTAATGGTTACCCTACTTTCTGGTCACGTGATAATATGTATGAACCTAAAAATTAGCTTAGTCAGCAGAAAATCTAGCGCTCGCCAAATGCACCCTAGTCCCCTACTCTATCGACTGTCCACTTTCTGGGCCCGTTGGGCTCCTCCAAAAGCTGCGCTACGGAACAGCACTGCCAAGTCTCCACTGTACAGTGCCGCCCGATAAAGTTATCTCACATGCATATTTGAAATTTTTTTGAAGAAGCTTTTTCTTCTTCACCAACCGTCGTCTACGCCAAAAAAAAAAACTGTCCCTGCCATACTCTGAACAGCACTACTTCTCGTCATACGACCACTTTGGCATCCACGAGGAGATGCTCAAGGACGAGTCGCGAACTCTGTCCTACAAGCACGCCATTCTGCGAAACCGAGATTTGTTCAAGGACAAGATTGTGCTGGATGTCGGATGCGGAACCGGAATTCTGTCCATGTTTGCTGCTCAGGCTGGCGCCAAGCACGTCATGGGCGTGGACATGTCCAACATCATCGAGATGGCCCGAAAAATCGTGGATCTCAACGGTCTGAGCGACAAGATCACGCTGATCCAGGGCAAGATGGAGGAGATCGAGCTGCCCTACCAGAAGGTGGACATTATCATTTCCGAGTGGATGGGCTACTTCCTGCTGTACGAATCCATGCTCGACACGGTGCTGTACGCGCGAGACAAGTACCTGGTCCCCGGCGGAATCATCATGCCCGACAAGTCGACCATCTACGCCGCTCTGCTGGAGGACGGCGAGTACAAGGAGGAGAAGGTCAGCTTCTGGGACGACGTCTACGGCTTTGACTACTCTCCCTTCAAGGACATTGTGCTGTCCGAGCCCCTGGTTGACGTGGTGGATCTCCGACACGTGGTCTCCAACCCCTGCGAGATCTTTGAGATTGATCTGTACACCGTCAAGGTCGAGGATCTGGCGTTCAAGGCTCCGTTCGAGCTCAAGGCCCGTGTCAACGACACCGCCCACGCCATTCTGTGCTGGTTCGACATTGAGTTCAACAAGCTGACCAACCCCATCAAGTTCTCCACCGGCCCCCACGCCAAGTACACCCACTGGAAGCAGACCGTTTTCTACCTGGACGGCCAGGTGAGCGTGCGACCCGGCGACGTGGTCACCGGCGAGATTGACTGCCGACCCAACAAGAACAACAACCGAGACCTGGACATTACCCTCGAGTGGGAGGCCAAGGAGGAGAACAAGTCTGGCAAGCGGTTTTACTGCATGAAGTAGACCAGTGGAGACGGAATAGAAGACGTATAGATATACTAATTGGTTTTTGAGCGAGCAGGCGGTGCAATTGGATTCCGAACGAGAAGCACTTTTCGGACTTTCAATTGAGCAATTGTAGCGGTAGCGTGAGTTGAACACACATTTTGACGATTTTGAGCCAGTTGAGAAGATGTAGACTTCACCAATCGATTCAGCTTGAGATTCTGAACACTATGGATAGATTGGTATTGCCATTATTCCATTTGAGCTGTTTCAACAGATAGACTACCCATCACTATAACCCCATGTTTGGACTGGTGTTTTCCAGCTGTTGGAACGGAATTCAGAGATATGGCACCTACTTTCAGATAGAGAATTTCATTGGAATCCAAATGTCCTTTTCGGATTTTCCATTGTTCAATCGCAGCCGTTTCTACGTCCTATTCTACGCATGTAGTGATCACATCAATTAATCACGATTTTCATGCATCCAATTTGAATATCAATTATTCTTTTTTTTTTTTAGTTTTTTTATTATTATTTTTCGTTTCTTTTTTCCTCCGATAATATCAAAGTCATCTCCGTCCTAACTCCGAAGGCCGAAAATGAAAGTTCAAAGGGTGGATAAAATAAAATAAAATGGTCGTTTTAAACAAAAAAAGAAGAAACAAAATACAAATATTCGGCTTTGTTTGCTTTTATCCGCTTTTGGCTGCTTTTAACCGCTTTTAACTGCTTTCAAGTGCTTTCATGGTATTCCGTCAGTGAACGAAATATAAAAAATACTGCAGGTAATTAGAAAAAATTCGAAACAAAACGCTGGAAAATGTTACAATGAGCTATTGAAAAATCTGAAAAGCGCATCTGGTCTGAAATCGTGAGCGCGCTCTAATTGTGATACCCACTTTTTTAGATCTTTTACACAAATGTTTCAATCGAAAAACTGTTTGGAGACAAGGTAACATGGTGAATTCTATTTTACCCCATAGAAGATTAAGTAGTGATGCTGGAGAGAATCTGAAAAGTGAGTTATCCATAAAACCCTCGTATTGATTAGTTCCCACTTTCAATATATTGTTATTACCAATTTTGGCGACTTTGAATAGACCTCTACGCAGTGGAGAAACGATGAGGTCAGTCGAACCTTAATATAAGATGGTCAAAAAAAGTCAAAAAAGTTAAAAAAAGTCATTTTGGAAATTCACACTCAACGACCCCTGAGATCACTAGACCACTTTATAGTCCAGGCTATAGTCACTCGTATCAACAATCTGAAGAGTGCATTCGTTCTGAAATCGAATTATGAGCACAACCCTACCAATTACTACTCCGATACTCCCAGACACCGCCCCCGACACCCCCCACATCGGTTTTCATATCTCATTCTTTTCTTTTTCTTTTCAAATATTTTCNCTTTTTTTTTTAGCTCTTTTTTTTTTTTTTACTTTTCTTTTCTAAAAAAAAACGATTATTTTTTCGCCCGCTTAGTCAGCTGAAACTTCATGCACGTAGGGTAAACCTCCCAGCACAGCACACCACCTCATACACGACACTCGAACAACCCCCCCATTTGCGCCAAAATGTCGGGAAACAACTCACCAATAAACGCGCAGCTGTTCCTGGACAGTGCAGACGCCACCAGCGACGCGCTGGCCACGTTTGTCGAGCTGCCCGGGTGCTCCTACATGAACAAGACGTTGGGTTCGTCGCAACAGGCAGAAGTCATGGCCTGTGACTGTACGCCTGCTTCTGTGGCGTGCGACGAGGACTCCGGATGCATCAACCGGCTGACGTCCATCGAGTGCGTGCGCTGCTGCAAGGGCTGCCACAATAAGCGGTTCCAGTCCAAGAGCTACGCCGCGGTGGACGTGATTTCCACGCCGAAAAAGGGATTTGGGCTGCGGGCCACGGCGGACATTGCTGCGGGCGCGTTTGTGTACGAGTACGTGGGCGAGGTGATCGACGAGCCCGCGTTCCAGAAACGCACGCAGCTGTACGTGGAGCAGGGCGTCAAGCACTTTTACTTCATGATGCTGCAAAAGGGCGAGTTCATCGACGCCACCAAAAAGGGCGGGCTGGGCCGCTTCTGCAACCACTCGTGCGCGCCCAACGGCCACGTGGAAAAGTGGGTTGTGGGCCGCAAACTCAGAATGGGCATTTTTGCGTCCCGAGACATTCGCCGCGGCGAGGAGGTCACCTTCGACTACAACGTGGACCGCTACGGCGCCGAGGCCCAGCCGTGCTACTGCGGCGAGAAAAACTGTGTGGGCTTTTTGGGAGGAAAAACACAGACGGAGAGCGCGGGCAAGGTGTCGGGCGTGCTCACGGCGGCCCTGGGCCTGTCTGCGCGCGACATCAACGCCGTCATCCGCGGCAAAAAGTCGTCCGAGGACGTCCAGCCGCGCCCCCTGGTGGTGGGCGACGTCTCCAAGGTCATGGCGTCGCTGATGCTCAACCAGGAGTCCTGGCAGGTCAATCTCATCGTCCAGCGAGTCGCTCTGTGCTCGGATCCGCCCGTGCAGGCCGCCGTCATGCGCATGCACGGCTACCAGATCTTTGCGCAGATTCTGGCGTCCATGTGGGGCGACAATGCGCTGGACTGGAGCGACGACGACCGCGTGAACGTGACGCTGATGCTGCTGCGCGTGCTGCAAAAGTGGCCTCGAATCACGAAAAACAAAATTTCGTCGTCGAAAATCGAAACCGTCATCAAAAACCTGTCGGACTCGGAAAACAGCGACATTTCGGAAATCGCCCGGGAGCTGCTGTCCGAGTGGGCCAATCTGAAAATGGCCTACCGAATCCCGCGTCGCAAAGTCGAGGATTCCGAGGTGGAGGTCACGGACGAAAAGCCGGACTCGCGAGCTTCGTCTAGCGAAGATTTGGAGGATGCCAAAGCGGAGAAAGGAGAGAAACCCCTCAAGAAGACGGCTTCGCAACCACAAAAAACCGTGGACGGAGCTACTGCTGGCGCCATTGCGGGTGCCACTGCTGCTGGAGTGATTGCTACAAGCGTTGCCACACTGTCGCCAAATCGCTCAACCTCCCCCTTTGCATTTCTCCCCACACCCTATTCCAACAAAAGTATCCCCAAGGGACCGAAAAAGGGGAAGACGCCACTGCTGCCGGCCAAACCGCCGCCGTCGACTCTGCCTGCTGGATGGGACTCGGCCACAGACCCCAACGGTCGAATCTACTACTACAACAGGGACCTTTCCATCGAGCAGTGGGATTTCCCCAAGGTTCCCCAGGGCCCCAGAGGACCAAAGGGAGGCTCTGCACGGGGCCGAGCGGTCGTCAGCGAACCTGTATCTGCGCAAGTTCAGCGAGAAAACGATCTCAAGCGGATTATCGAGCAAGCGAGGCTGGCCAAGGAGGAGCAGCAAAAGAATGACATTCCCAAGACTTCCAAGGGTTCCAAGACCTCCAAATCGTCCTCTGGCGGTTCAGCCAGCTCCAACTCCATGACAGCATCCCAAAAACTGACTAAAATGATGGCCAAGGTGGTGCCCAACCAGGTATCAAAGTACAATGTTGGACGAGACCGTGTCAAGAAGTGTTCCAAGGAGATTGTGCAGATTCTGGTGGACAAGGAGCTCAAGAGACCGCAGCCCATGACTGAAATCAGCGACGAAAAGGCCAAAAAGATCCGCGAATTCGTCAAGGGGTACATGTCCAAGGTCGTCAAGAGGCAGCAGGAGAAGGGCGGCAAGGAGGCGAGCTCTGGAGGCAAGAAGAGAAAGGGCAGCAACGATGAGAATGATTCCTACGAAAATGGGCCCACCTACGAAGATGAGGTTGTGAAAAAGGTCAAGGTTGACATGGAGATTGAGTTGGAGTGATGGGTTTGGAGTGTGTGGGGAGAGGGGGGCAGTTGTCTGGTGGTAGTGTTGTGGTTGTGTGGTTTCTGTTTACATGATCAACCTCCACCGTGAACTGCCTTCCCTCTCCCCAAACTGTATAGTATGTATATTATGGATGGAGTTGAAGGTATTGATTTGGAACGGCGGTTAGACTCGAGTTCTAACGACAAAGGTGCTACATTAGGTCAAGAACGAGGCAGTTTTGGAGTTTTCGGTGGTGCTTCAGGATATTTGGTTGTGGAGAAATTCTGCAAGAACATCTGGATGTCCCCATCATAAAAAATAGCTTTGCCCTCAAATCACCTAAATCACCAAATCACCAAATCATGGACTTTGAAAAAGAATATTTTAGCGCTCCATAAAGTGTGGAGAGATGGCCCTAAACCTTATTTCGGGCGGCAAATCCCAACTAGGCAATCCATCTTCAGTTGTTTTTATGTGGCCACCAAACTAGAACAATAAACCAAAGAGGGGAAGAGAGCGAGAGCAATAATATTTGCCAGCTGCGCAGTGAGGCACAGTATGTGGAGAAATAATTTGACCAGTCGAAAGTCTGTCTTCACATCCCCTCTCAGGTGAGATGGTCATGTGTATCTTTTTTTCTCGGCGGCTATATTTTCCTGACTTGGGAGCATATGTAGGTTTAGGGTTTGGGGCATGTTTCTCGAGTGGGTGTAACTGGTGGATAGTATGAGCGGTTCAATTTTGGTGAGAGAGCGATTGAGGAAATTCTGAAGAGTGCGTTCGTCTTGGAATTTCATTCTGACGAGAATGGTGCTGTTCTTGTAGGTTTATCTTGTATATTGAGTGCACATTTGTGGTGTTGTGATTGATCTATTCTCAGCTACTGTACGTGTAGTCATCGGACATTGTCAAACAGTATGAGTTTCTGATTTGAGAGTCTGAGGAGTGTGTAGCTGGTACCGAGGATTCAGAATCTGATTTTGAGACAGATTCGCTTTTCCAAATTCTCTAAATATCTCTGAAACCTCTCTCAAAACATCTTTCGGACTACATGTGCAGTTTGTAGAAATGCATTACTCGGACCCACTGGATCAGAGTATATGGCCATTGAATGGAGTTATTAAAACAAAAGTAGCACCATTCGTCTCGAAATCAGATTTCAAACATGACGCACTTTTCAGATTTCAGATATTGATCTTTTTTTCTCGTCAAAACCAAGACTTTACCCCAGTAAACATTCACTACTAACATCAACATGTGCACTTCAATTAGCGTACATAATTGACTATGGAAAACAAAAAAACACGAAACGATAAAGACAAACCCAGGTCTCACCCAGAATAAACCAATAAAAAACCCATCTGATGACCGTGCTCAAACTTTGGAAAGAAATGTCTCAAAAATCAAATATTAGCCCACTTCTTTTTTAGTCCAGAAATACTTTGAGGCTCTTTTGTTCCACGAAACTTTCAAACTGTCTCGCTTTGGACTTGACTCATCAAGTGGCCAATCGGAGAGCTTCAAGTTAGCTTTTAGCCGCAACGTTTGAGTCATTTGAGTCATTTGAGTCATTCCGTCAAGACTACTTTTAAACACTTTCCCTTGTTGTTTCTGAAAGGCTATGAGAAGTAGTACGAAGCAGGGTTTCGAGCCGAAAGTTTCAAATAGCGATTAAAACGGGCTGAAGTGAGATTTGAATACGGATTTTGCTTCATTCAAACGAGTATCGTATTCTGAACCAAATGCACTCTTTGGATTCTCTATATATCATCAACTAGTTTCTTTTTGTACACTCTTTCTCACTCTTGTGCTCCATCATCATCAAACTGGATTCAAACTTGTTTCAATAATCATTCTCCATCAGAATCAAAAACCGACTATATGAGACATACTATTCCCGATGAGGTAGTATTACTGCATTACTGTGGCATATATTATCACATACAGGTTTTCATAGATATTTCAATTTAACCGCCCAGGGGTATTGATTACATAAGCGGATTTTTGAGAGTTGTTGAAAAATATCACTGAATCTCAATGAAATTTACTGAATCTAACCTGAATATACCGTATAGCACTGCGCTATTTCGTCAGTTTCCTCCAAATAATCACCTGTCATCTTCTAGGCCCCATATCTCACTTCTCCTAATGGCTGGTCTTTTTCTTCAACTTCATTTATTATCTGCAAGACGATGAAGACGGTCCATTCAGAAAACGCCACAGAGACTCTACAAGAAATCTGAAGAGTGCATATTGTTTGAAATCAAAATAAAAACACAACAGTGCTAGTTACAGCCCCACATCTCCACCCAAACACCTTCAAAAACACCAAAAACCCGCCATGCTCCATTTAGCCGCGCGGCTATACATGCATGTTGCGTCTTTGGGCGGTCTGTTTCTGCTTCAGATATCGCGTCCGGGGTAATCTGCAAGTTCCGGGGCTTTTCCGGGACACAATGTGGTCTCCCCTGAGTCACCAGACGCGCGTGGCTAGGCTGCAACGGCGTTTCCCCCGCCTCGAGTGAGGCTCACCCTCCCATCGGATAATACTACTACGTTGAATGTGGAGAAGCATGAGATATGCGGCGTGTCAATTATCCAGATTTGGGAGCGGTTTGAAATAGGCTTTTTTTTGGTTTTCCAGGCCGGAAAAATAAGGTTGGTTCAGGTCTGGGACATTGCGGCGGCAAAAAAAGTGGTGGGATCGATAAGGCGGGGTTTGAGGAGGGGCTGGCTGGCGCGGGGAGTTTTGCTAAACTGCGGTATTTGGGGTGGCTCACGTGACCGCGCTCCTTATCTGACCCCCACTACCCCGCCCCCGCCACAATTGCCCCGCAATTGCCTCAATTTCCCTTTTTTATACCCAAGAGTCGCCCTTCCTCCCACACCACCCCGCTTAAGCTCGGCGGCAACACTAACCTGCAATAGCGTGCATATGCACACCCGAAGAGACACCCCCCCCATCCCCCTCCAACCATATATAAACCGGCAAGGTCGCAGCTCTAAACCCTCATCTTGTTTCTTGACAACACACTCCCATGCTTCGACTCAAGACCCTCTCTTCCGCTCTCCGAGTGCGACCGGCCGTGGGTTTCTCCCAGACCGCTTTCCGAGGATACGCCTCGCTCGCCGAGGAGTACTTCCCCAACGAGCCCAAGGCTCCTGTTGTCAAGACCTCTTTCCCTGGTCCCGCCACCCAGGACGCGCTTCTGAGCCTCGACACCGTGTTCGACACTCGAGCCGCCAACTTTGTCGCCGACTACGAAAAGTCTGTGGGCAACTACATCCAGGACGTGGACGGCAACGTCTACCTGGACGTGTACGCGCAGATCTCGTCCATTGCGCTGGGCTACAACAACCCCAAGCTCGTGGAGGCGTCCAAGTCTCCCGAGATGATCTCGTCGCTCGTCAACCGACCTGCGCTCGGCAACTTCCCCTCGTCCACCTACGAGAAGATTCTCAAGAACGGCATCATCGCCGCCGCTCCCCCCGGCTTCAAGGACGTGTGGACCGGCATGACCGGCTCCGACGCCAACGAGACCGCCTTCAAGGCCGCCTTCCTCTACCGACGAACCGTCGAGCGAGACGGCAAGCCCTTTTCCGAGGCTGACGAGCAGTCTGTCATGAACAACCAGGGCCCCGGATCCGCCTCGCTGTCCATCATGTCCTTCGACCACGCATTCCACGGCCGTCTCTTTGGCTCGCTGTCCGCCACCCGGTCCAAGCCCATCCACAAGCTCGACATCCCCGCCTTTGACTGGCCCAAGGCCCCCTTCCCCATGCTCAAGTACCCCCTCGACAAGCACGCCAAGGAGAACGCCGCCGAGGAGGAGCGGTGCCTCAAGGCCGTGGACAAGATCCTGGCCAGCAACCCCATCCCCGTTGCCGCCATCATCGTCGAGCCCATCCAGTCCGAGGGCGGCGACAACCACGCCTCCCCCGCCTTTTTCCAGGGCCTGCGAGACGTGACCAAGAAGCACAACGTGCTCATGATCGTCGACGAGGTGCAGACCGGCGTGGCTGCCACCGGCAAGTTCTGGGCCCACGAGCACTGGAACCTGTCCTCCCCTCCGGACATGGTCACCTTCTCCAAGAAGTTCCAGGCCGCCGGCTACTACTTCTCGGACCCCGCCATCAAGCCCAACCTGCCCTACCGACAGTTCAACACCTGGTGCGGAGACCCCTCCAAGGCCATCATCGCCAAGACCATCTGGCAGGAGTGCGACAAGCACAACCTGTCGCAGCGAGTCAACGAGGTCGGCAACTACCTCTACAACAAGCTGGACAAGCTGTCGGAGAAGTACCCCACCGAGATCACCAACCTGCGAGGCAAGGACTGCGGCACCTACATTGCCTGGGACTCTTCCTCCGGCAAGGCCAAGGACGCGCTTGTGTCTGGCATGAAGAAGTTTGGTGTCAACATTGGCGCTTGCGGCGTGCAGACCGTCCGACTCCGACCCATGTTGGTGTTTGAGGAGAAGCACGCTGACATTCTTGTCGGTGCTCTTGACAGCTACCTTTCTCAGGCTTAGAGAAGAGGTCTGTTATGAAAATAATGAATGCATGGATTAAATTGACGTGTTTGGGAGCGTAATTTCTGTAGCTCATGTGGTGTGTAGAATATGCACGTTTTCTGATATACGAGCCTATCTTATCTTATCGGATGCACGCAGAGATCGAGCCAAAAATATGTATTTTTATTTGCACATTTTTTTTCTCAGCGATCGGAGAGGAATGTGATACTGTTGAAGTGGTATTTTTGTGACATGATGTAGAGAGACTCAGCGCCCAAATGAAAGAAAAACTACAAAACACCACGAAAACTGCTACAGAGATAATTTCGGAAATCCAAAGAGTGCAAATGACTCAGAACTCAACGAAGAGTATACTGCTGCCTTTAAGTTTCTTATTGAGCTCATTTTCGAGGAGTGGAGAAGAACAGTATCTTTCGCGGGATGTAAAATTTCGAGATGCAAATTAAAAAAATGTCTACATAGGAGTTTGGGAATAGCACGTAGTACCATCATGTTCACAGAGTCAGTCCGAATCAAATGCACTTTTCAAAATATCTATATTGGCTCTCGATAAAATTCTACTTCAAGTACAAGATTCGAACTCCTTCACTGATAGAAGAGGAAGTATCACATTTGATCTCCCTCCAGAGATAATCACAAGCTATTGATAACATTTGCAGATTCAACAAGAGCCAGATTGAGACAGATTTGCGATTGGTTCCTTTTCTTTTCCCCTTTTTTTTTCGCTTTTTTTCGTTTTTTTTACCACCTCATCTGGCTCCAAAACTAGATTTGCCCGATCTAAACGCCGTACAAGAATCTTACCTGATGAGCATTGAAAATATGGGAAGGTAAGCGATTTCGGGAAACCAAAAAAGAAAAGAAAAGAAGAAAGAAAAAACAAAAAAATCAGGGCCGCCCTGTATCAGCCGGGAAGTGAAAAGGACCGATATGTATAGCTGTACCTTAGCCGAGAGCCGGTGCCTGTCATCTGCGAGGAAAGAATCAGGTGATTATGGGTGGGTCCTAAATGGATGTTGAGGGAACGTCAGATGGGTTTCTGAGGGGTTGCGGGGGTTCTGAGGGCAATATTGGACTCTGTGAGTGATTCCGAAGCAGATGCACTTTTCAGATCTCTCGTATCTCGTTTGCAGCGTTCTCAAAAGTGGTAGTGAATCCGGATCAGATTATCAATGTAGCCGGTACGGATATGTATTCTAATTTTGGCGAGCGACTAAAAAAAAAAAAAAAGAGAAGAGAATAGCAACATGATAAACAACTACGTCATTGATGGTACCACAACAACACACACATTTCTGGCTATTATCGAAAAGAACGGATATTTATACGGAGCGGTACGGTACTGTACGGTTCTGCACCGTATAGGGCATTTATGACACGATAGAGCCGTATAGATTTGATCACGTGCATGTTAGCTGTGGGAGAAAAAAAAGGAAAAAAAAAGAAAAAAAAAGAAACAGAAAAAAAGGAAAATCAAACAAATGTTCGAGTCTGGCCAAAGAGCACCTCTCTAAACGCTCCAAATTGACGCAATTGTACATAGCAATGTCTGCCACAAATGCCGTCGTACCTGTGTGTGTATATGTGTGTGTTGATATGCAATCTGGTTCGGGGAAGGGAGTTTAACTACAGATTAGGTTTCCAGTAACGTTTCATTTGGCCCAAAACTGAGTTTATTTTCCACAAGGTGCAAAGAAAAGCCTAAAGCTAATAAGAAAAATATAACAAAATATGGAAGATGGAAATAATAAAAAAATAAAGAAATAAAGAAATAAAGAAATAAAAAATAAAAAAATAAAAAATAATAATATAAAAATATACAAAATCGCAAATTTCAACCCCCTCCTACATGGTACATACATCAAAACGCAGGCGTATAACTACAACAACACATGTACAGCAACAACAGAAGCACAGACAAGAGAAATCGGGCGAGGGATCCCGAGTAGGGTGCAGCGGGTAGTCGCTTTAGTCTTCGGTTCACGGTTCACGGTTCGCGGTTCTGCGGCACTGCGGGTGGAGATAATTTTCGACACGGATTTTAGGCAGTTTTTTTTTGTCGCCAGTTTCCAGAAACCGCATAATTACGTCATTGCCAGAGTGTCGAAACGGAAGAGTAGGCACGGTAGAGAGCTCTGGCGGGGCTAGAAGTTGAGAGACGGCCTTGACGAACCCAATTGCGCTGTTTTTGGTGGTAGGTTTTTTTTTTCGTTTTTTTCTTTGGTTTTTTTTTTCTTTTCTTTGGTTTTTTTTTTTGCGATTTTCGATTCCCGCAGGGATCCGAGGCAATTGGGTTCTTTGCAAAATACTTTAGGTTATTCTTGCCTGGGTTTTGGGGGAAAACAGTGACGGTGGTGGGTCCCCATTCAGAGACCGCTGGAGTCGGATTTCGGGAAATCCAAAGAGTGCATTCGGCGTGAAATTCGCTCGTCTACCCGGCAGTACCGTTGAATACGCCGTAGCGGTCCTACTGCGTTCGCAGCTCCGTCCCCAACGCCCACCCAACATGACGTGAATTTTTTGGAATTTCTGGAATTTTTGGAATTTTTTGGAAATTTCGAACCTGCACCAAAAAACCTGATTCGTGTACGTACGGTCCGATACGTGTCCCAAAGTGGAGATTGCCACAAGGTATCCGCAGGGGCTTGCTCAGGGTCCTTGGATAATGAGACAGGAGCGGATTGTGCGTTATTTTGGACGAATATTATCTGTTGTCTCGATTCCAGACGTCCCTTGATTCTCCAGCACTTGTGTATTCCCAGTTGTGCATCTTGAGTCCCTCTGAAGTCCAGTATTCTCGCTCCAAAAGACGTTGGAGGTCGGTGCGAGAACGCTCTCACGTGACCTGATATCGGAATCCGCTTTTCCGCTCACTTATTTAGTCCTCTTGAACCCCTCTTGCCCCCAACTCAACTCTCGAGCGCCGTTTACCCATGCACTGTACGTCTAACGCGTTTTCTGTTTTTTCTGTTTTTCCTGTTTTTCCCTTTTTTTCCCTTTTCCCTTTTCTGTTTTTCTGTTTTTCCCTTTTCCCTTTTCCCTTTTCCCAACTTTTCTTTCTCTCCTTTTCTTTTTCTCTTTTCTTTTCTTGTTTTGTTTTCAGCTCTTTTCAGGTCATTTTCGGCTTTCCATCTCACACCTCACTTTCGTCTTCCCAGCTTTTTTCAGCGTTTTTCAGCTTTTCTCCAAAAAGCATAACCTTGACCAAGGTTGCTGTGGAGTCGACAAAGTGGAGGTGAGGTGGGGTGGAGAAACGAAGGAAGCTCGCGGACAGGGATAGTTTAGCCGATCTCCTGGCGCTGGAGGGGTCTAGGTGACCGTCATCGGCGCCGTTGGATTTATCGACTGGCTTCTTCTCTGAGACCCAATGGCCGCTGAAAATGGCGGATACATATGGCTTTTCAATGCCCGGTGCACACACAGACCAGTCTCTCTCACCAATGCGGCAAGATGAAACAAGACTGTATCTACTCGTGCGTATGTTGGTCTTCTTTTTCTTTTGGAGGAGGGGAGGGTGACTCGTTTTTCGCGGTGCACTCTTGACTTTTCGTTTTTTCGTTTTTCTTGCTCTTGCGCACACTTCCAGGCACCACATGGTGCACATCTGGGGCGTGTGACCACCACCTTAGATCCCGGTTTTGGGCATTTTTTCTCTTTCTTGGTATGTGTGTGTGAGTATCCACGGCGGACACTTTTTTCGTTTCTTTTCTTTTCTTTTCTTTTCTTGGCTTTTTTTCTTTCTTTTCTTTCTTTTCAGATGCACGGTAACAGTGATGTGCGCATCTGTGTCTCCAAACGATGCCCTCCAGAAACGGTCTGGGGCCGGCCACGGGAAATCTGAAGAGTGCATTCGCGTCAGAAGACGAGCGAGAATGTCCTGGAAACAACGATTTTTCGTCGTTTCCACAAACGCGAGTCGACACCCCGCCATGGCCCCGTTTGGAGACAGAGTTATCCCTTGCCGGTACATACCGTGTGCTTCGGCTTCGCTTCCAGGTGTGCGGTATTAAGAGAGCGTGAGGCCTCGAAAGGGAAAAAAAAAAAAAAATTAACCAAAAATTACATTGTCGGCGACAACGGCCACAAACCCTATTTCGCACACCCTGACACGCACGGCCGGCCGTACTCACCTCGCCAAACACCTACCAATCACGTGGACTCTTGTCTCGCCCTCACACATGTTATGGTGCCATGTTTTGCTGCTGTGGCACATGGATGTTTCAAGAGTGCGTGTGTGTACTGCACGTGATGTGCAAAACAATGCAACGTCAAGGGCGCAAGGTTTTATCTGAAAACTGTCCTGCCGTGGGCTCCGAGCCTAAAAGTGCGTCTCGGCCTGATTGGGACGGTTCGTTGTCTCAGCTGCTTAACGGTTAAACCTTGTCTTCATCGTGGCAGGACCTTGCATGCATGGATGTGCACCGCGTAATTTCCCCCAAAATGTCCGACTCGCTGCGAGGCAAGCTGTCGACGAAATGGCTGGCTAGGGCTGACCGGGGCCACGGCCGGCGGTGGCGTTCCCAGAGATGTCGGAAGTGTGCAAACGCAAAAAATAGAGTCCAGGGGCGGTAAGTTGGACGTCTGCAGTTTAGGCGTGAAAAAAAGGCAAAAGGGCAAAACACAAAATTTAGCCGACGGGAGAAAAAAGAAGGCACAAGCCCCCTCCCCCTCCCCCAATACAGCACCCCCCAATGTGAGACTTTCCACGGAGAGGAAGAAAAAAAATAGCTGTAACGGCGCGAGGGGACGTCCGCACCCCCTACCGGCTTGTCTTGGTGGGAGGCCGCTGCACAGGGCCCGCCTCGCTTAAAAGACACCTTTTGTCAGCCAAGCTCTCAAGCTCATGTAAACAGGATGAGCCGACGTATGTGCGGACGTGTGCTCGGACGTTGTATCAGCCTAACCGCTGTGAGGATGTGGGGGAGAATGTGGGGATATTTTGGACCGCTGCCATGTCCCGGGGCTCGCCAGCCCGTTTTTTTCCTCGTCCGGGCCCCAGCCGTGGTCCAGGGACGTCTTTTGCCGGGCTGGCTCCTCGCGGAAATTACCGGGCCATGGGGGGACCCCTTGTTGGGAGCGTGAAACAAAAAACGAGGAAATTGCCCCAAACACTGAGGCTGGGCAGGTGCAAAATTACGAGCGTCGAAAAAAAGACCGCTGCGTAGAAAAAAACGAAAAATAGCGTGCTCGGGGGGGGGGGGGGTCGCGACACGGCACTGGACCAGCAGCAGCAGCAGCAGCAGCAGCAGCGACAGCAGATGGACGGCACAGGGCCCGTATAGCACGTATCGCCGTCTCTAGCTCGCAACCGCTTGTGCGGACTGTCTGGTGTGCCGTCATCAGAGCCCCTTGTGCGAAGAAAAAACGGAGCCATTGTGCCGCAAAGTAATAACTATCCACAAACTTGCCACCATCGCACACGCTGGCAAGAAGCATAAACGCTCCCTTGGATCATGTGTGGGTGTGTGTTGGAGCGCAAAAATCAACAGCAAAAAACCGTGGACTGGTACAAAACGAAAGTTAAAAAAAAACCGAAGTAAGAAAAAAACAGAAAAAAACAGAAAAAAACAGAAAAAACAGCAAAAAAATCAACTGCTCGCACAGCGCGTACTCACCGCATCTCGAGCCCATGTAGCTGGCGCCACTTGTGCCCAAAAATAGCCCCAGCTTTCTTCCCGGATGAACTGATCGCATCACACAGGTCCGTGTTTACGCCGAGAAGTGGCTCGAACGTTTTGTGTCCCTAGAGGACCAGGCGGCGGGGGCTATGTCGGCTTTGGAGGGCAAATTGCGGCCGAGAATCCGTTGTCTGGACGGCGGTAGCGACGGCAACTCGTCTTTTTTCCTTTCACCGAACTGCTTTGGCTGGTTTTGTGTCTGCAACTGGCCAGCTGTCAGTGTCAGACGCCAACGTCATCAAAGCATCTCACCGATATCATGCACCGACGTGCCAAACGAGGACAAATTTATCCGTGGCGACGCAAACACTGCTGATTGCCGTGTCGCTATCGCTATCGCCATCTCTCTCGGTGGCCCCCTGTCAGTGTCAGCGAGTGCCAGGGTCTGCTACGGGATGGGGGGTTTTGTGTCAACGTAGTCGTTCAGGTCCTCGTCTGTTATAGCCGTGCCAGACCTGTGAACGAGGAACGACGCTGGCCACGACGCTGACTACTGTGACCAAAGCTGGCGCTGGAGATTGATGACGTGGAAGTAAAGGGCAGGAGAAAGAGTCCTGGCGAAGCAGAGTGGCGTGACTACGTACTCCAGAGTCTGTGGCACAATGCAGTGCTGTACTCCAGGTGAAGTGGTGTCAGTGCTCAAGCTTCAGAAACACGTCCAGCAGATGGAAGCAGTAATTGGCGTAACAGCAAGTACACAAAAATCCAACGGCCATCGACACCACAGACACTGCTTCCTGGGACCTCTCTGCTGATCGCTGACTCACTTTTGCCTCTCAATAACGAAGTTTGTCTCGTGCAGCATTTGATTCTTCCGCAGACAGAGCACACAACACTCTTCAGGGGGTCCAGACAAAGTGCTACAGCAACAGGAACGGCACCGGTGCACTCACTGAGACGTCACAAACAAAATGCACTTTTCAGAATTCTCAAAGAACGCCCATGTCGTCGTCTAGAGAGTCCCCCTGACTGAACTATAACATACAGTCGAGGTTCTGACAACACCAAAGACGGTTATTGCTCCTCTGGTATCGTTACAGGGACATGGGAAACGGCAAGACAGCGCCATGGTGGTTCTTTTGCGACTTTCACCAGTCTTCTGGTCCGTCTAGTTTGGGAGATGGGATGGAGTGCAGAGACGGGGTTTCGGACAAACACAGCACCACACAACAGCACCAATAACTCATCTAAAGCGATAGATACTGTACCAGTAGAGGCGCCGTCGCATTTCAAAGCGATTGCACTTTTCAGAATCTCGATATATTCACTACATTGTCAATGGCAGACAAACTTGAATCGCCACACTTCTCCACACGAAAAAGACCCTTTCATCGCCATGACTTGAACACAAACACCTGTGACAAACTAGTGACTGTGTCACCATCTCATCCTACGTCTTTCGACACTTTCTTACTTAAATCTCCTGGTTCAGCTACAGCTATAGCTACAAGTAGACTATACTATGTCTGCCTCACGATATGCACGGCACCACTACTCTAACTAGAATCATCCCATGAGCCCCTAAAATCGGCCACGAAAGAAATACTCGGATTTTGAAAAGTGCATCGTGTGCGGAATCCAAATGCAAACCAATTGGTACCAAATACCGTCCCTCCAGGCCCCACCAAATTCGGCCACCTACACTAAGAAACTGACTGACCGGAAACCCGGCCATATGATACATTCCACCACTATATCCTTACTATATCCACGTTTCAAACGTGGCCTTGAGCAGCGCTCTATGCTTCATGCTTTGTCCTCCTTGTGTCCTCCCTGTCGAGGCCGTGGCTCCTGTTTTTGCTGTTGCACCACCGTGGCACCACCGTAGCGTCCACCGTGGCCTCTGAGGCTCCCGCAGCGCCCGCTGCACCCTGCCTCCGCCTACCTCTCCTCGCCCTCGCCCCGCGCGCGCCGCACCAGCACCTTCCACCGGTACCGCACCGTCTGGCTGTCGCGCTTGTTGAGCAGCCGCGCGTACTCCGCGTAGTCCTGGCGCGGCAGCGTGGACAGCACCAGATCCAGCAGCTTGTTGTCGTCCTCCAGGGTCCACGTGCTGTTGGGGGCCTTGGAGCGCTTGCGCTGGCTGCCGTCGCTGGTCTTGTCTTCGAATCCGCCCCGCGCAAACGTCACCGTGGACGGAGGCGGCGGCGGCGGCAGATGCGAGCTCGACGCCGCCACCACGGGGCCCATGTGGCCCACCGAGCCGCCGCGGGGCCGCTGGTACGGCGAGTACACGGACGAGTTGCGTCTGTGTCTGTGTTCCGGGACCGTGGCGGTCGGCGACGGGCCGGGCGTCAGGCTCGGATGGTGGCCCTGGTGCGGCTGGGTCCACTGGGGAATCTGGATGGGCTGCAGCGGAAAGTGGCCGTGGCCCTGGTGGTGTGGTAGATGATGCGGGTAGAAGGGCTGAGGCGCGTGCAGCGGTCCGGGCACAAACTCGTGCGGTTGCAGCATGGCAAAGTGTGTGTGTGGCGGCTGCGGCTGCGGGCGCGGGCCCTGGGTGTGGGCGCCGGCGGAGACGACTGCGGGCACAGAAACAGGCCCCGAAGTCGCGACTGGGGCAGACACAGACGCTCCAGCGCCCCCAGACGCTCCGGCTGCGGCCTCAGCGCCCCCAACAGCTGCCCCGGCGCCGCCAATGGGTCCAGCGGCCGCGCCCGCGCCTGCTCCCGCGCCTGCCCCCGCTCCAGCTCCCCCAATGTCTCCTCCAGAGGCGATGGCAGCCACAGAGGCTCTCCCCCCCTCCTGCACCTCGGTCTTTTCTCTAGATGCCTCATTCAAAATGTTTTCCAGCTTCATGTGTGGACTGGCTCTCGTGTCGTTGCCCCAGCAGCCTATCTATTACCGCTCTCTGTTGTGGTGGGTCTGTACCAGTCTCATGGGTATCTCCAAGAGATGGGTTGTGCAGTGGGTGGTGGTAGAATGTGTGTATGCTGGAGATAGTTTAGATTAAAATCATATAGAGTGCATAGAGACGAGCAAACTAAAAAGCAAAGAGAGTGCGAGGGCATGGCGGGCAGTGGCACGGGGGTAAAACACTCAATTGATGTGTCGTGGCGTCGTGGGGGGGCTCATTCGGACCGCACGGACCCCGTGAACGAGCCAAAGGGTCGAAAAACTCGTCCGGAGGCCTCCGTCGTTAAATGGAGCCACTTGGCAGAAATTCCCGTATTTGCCAAACACTTTTTTCTTTTTCCGCTCTTTGTGTGGCCAACCTTGCGGCAAACTCTCTCCAAACCTTATCACGAACCCTAAGACAAACCTTATGTGAACCTTCTAGAAAACTCTGTTTAAGCTCGCATGTGCTGTATCATCGAACTTTGAACAAACCTTGTTCCCAAACCCTAATTCCGTACATGGTCTACGGTGCAAAAAAAAAGTCTTGGGGCGAGAATAAAAAGAAAGGAAAAAAAAGAAAAAAAGGGAAAAAAGGGCAAAAAGGGAAAAAAAGAAACGAAAAAGAAAGCAAGGCCCTGGTCGCATACTCGATACCCTGATACCCTGATCGTCGGTTTCATGTACGCCCACCAAAAGACTCTTTTTGCAACCGTTTTTTTTTCTGCGGACCCTGCACCTCTAGTGATGAACGTTGTTGGGCGGTTTTGCAGAGCCCTTTATGAGGAGAATAGTGACACTTTTCGGATATTTTGCAACACCAGTAGACGTGAAATCCTATTTGGAAACGAACGCACTCTTCAGAATATCCCAAAGTCGCCTGTGAAACGTTTTAGCAGCCAACCGTATCTCGCATGCTTTTTTCTTAGAGTTCGCATCCCTCCGAGCATGGACTACATGTCCCGGGCTGGCCAGAAACTGATTGGACCGGATAATGGATGTTTCAGGAAACGCAGCTGGCCAATCACGTGATTTGTGAGCGAATGCACTCCTTGGATTTCGCCCAAAGTGGCTGCATCTCTGGCAATCCCTGGGCGTACCTGAGGCAGTAGAGGCAGCAAGTGGATGCAGCCAATTTGAGCAGTTTTGACGCTACAGCAGTTTTTGAAGAAGATACGGGGTCTTCGAGGACGCGTCAATGTCCCAAACCAGATTCCCTTTTCCCATCGTGCTTCCTCGTCTTTCTACAGTCTTGTTTTGTTTTTCTCGAAAATACCCATGCTACATGTATGCATCTTGTTGCCACAACAGGTCGATATAACGTAATGAAACGGCGGTAACTTTTGGATACAAACATACCAGCCGCTTCACAATCCAGATCCACACCGAACGCACTCTTCAGAAATCCAATCAAACCTCGTGAACCCCGTTTTATCTGCGGCCAAAGTGTCAGCCCCACCCCCCTCCTCCATCAAAGTTTAACGGAACATGAATGACTCCGGGGTAAGACAGGGTAACTATCGCAGGTAGGGTAACTGTCGATAAGGCAGTGGGGGTGTGTATCCAGGCAGGGTAACCGCTCCTGTGAGGGCGTGAGTGTGCGTGTGCGTTTGGTACAGAGTACAGAGTACAGCAGCGAAAGAAGAAAAAAAAACAGCAAAAAAAACAAAAACACAACATACAAACACATGTTCGACTCGGAAAATCAAGGTTTTACACATTTCCTTATTTCGACAAACAAACAAACGAAGACCCAAACAATGAATCTGCAACTTGGAGAGACGTCCAAAACAGTAAAAAAGTGGAGGGAATTTCCCAACATGACTCCCATGACTCGCTCAAGTCGGAGACTGCAATATGACTCTTTCCAAGTCGACTTGACGTGTTTTTACGTCATCCGACTGCCAACCTGAATTGCGAGTCACTCCATCAGGAATAGAGTTTTTGTCTGAGGAAAATAAATAAAAAATATAAATATATAAAAAAGACTGAAAAATGAATCTCAAATATTCGCAAAAACAAAAGAAAAAAATTGGCAAACAAAAAAAGAAATGGAAAATATCTGCAAAAGTGGCGGCAAAATATTCTCAAAATTCAACACCCGTGGTCTCCACATGCATACAATGCGTCTTCTGAGACCCTCCATGTGATATCACGGGTGCTCATGTGAGGCGACATTGGGAAAATAAGAAAAAAAGAAGAAAAAAAAGAAGAAGAAAAAAAACAGAGCAAAAAACATACCGAAAATAACACCGTAGCAGCATACCATGTCATTGGAGTGACTAGACCGTGGTTTTGAAAAAGAAGTCCGATAAAAGCCGTAATCAGATTGCTTTTGAGTAGGCTCGTCAGTAGGCTTCACAATAGTGTGCAGTAGCACCAAGGGGTGGTTGAAGCCAAAACACCGGGGATAAAATTGAAAGAAAATGTAAAAAAAAATGTAAAAAGTGGAAAAGTGGAAAAACCGAAAACACCGGAAAAAAACCAACGGATAAAAACGAGTGAAATAGGTCCGTAGGGAGAAAAAGGCTCAATTGCTTGAGCAGATGACGGGGGTCGTATTGAACTGCTGTCGGTTTGTTTCTGTTCACTTGCAGGAATTGCAGCAATTGGCCAACAGTACATATTGTACAATGCCATACTTTTTTTGTGGTAGTGACTGACAGGAACACACAAGAGCCACTCTGGAGAAACAACCAGTAGAGCCACAGACTCGAGACCCAGAGCAATGGACTCAAAATCGAAATCTGAGTCAAACGCCCCTCTCGAAAATCCCAAAACCCGCCCCAAACACCGTGTTCGCTCCGGCCTTCTGGCCCAGTGGTCTCACTTGGCTGCGCATGGACATGCCGCAGGAGTCGTCTAAACAACACACACGTCCAGCGGCCCTAGAGCGGCCCTGCAAGGAAGCCCGCCAAGTCCATCATGTGCGGAATCGAAATCTGCGTCCGACGCGCTTTTCAGAACTCTTCGTTTTTTTCTCTTTTTATTTTTCGTCCTTTTTTTTTGTATCTTCCATTTTCTCTCTCTCTCTCTTCCCCCTAGCTAGCCCCGAAGTTTTCCAATAGTGTCGAAACCGGAACAATATCGACGGAACCCCTCCTCACCAAAATTCGGAGTCCGACATGCCGCTCCCGCAATTGTCGCTAACTGGCTCTCGCTGCCCCCCAACTTGGTTCAAGTCGAACCGGAGACGGTCCTTTTTTTTTTTTTTTTGCCCTCCTTCCAATCCAGCTCGGCTAATAATGCTCCCCACAAGTTGCAAGTTTATCTAAGGTTCGACCTTGCAGCTGGGTATACACTTTGTTTCAAATTAGTCGAGCGGCCCAAACCTAAGCCCACGCTGTTTGGGAAGACAAACTCCGCCACTACGCTCCTCCAAAAGCACCACAGCAGCACACGCAAGGGTGAGACAGATCCGAGACACGCGGCAATGGATGGCTGCGATCGGCGGCGTAGGGATTCGTGTAGGTTGGGGGCGTTTGGCGTGCCGCCTAGGGTGGGAGGTGGGGGGGCCAGCTGCTTTGACAGCAACCTCGGGCCTGTGCCACCTACACAACTACTGCGAAGACGGACGTCTCGGACGCGGCAGTCGATGTGCCACGTCCGAGCCGTGTTCCTAGCAGAGCTCACGACAGAGCCGGTGTCGTGGGTGCGCAACGGCACAGGGGGGTGAGCGCCGGTCGCCTGCTTGACCCCGATGCTGCCCCGGGTGGTGCCCCGCTGACAGCCTTCGTAGAGACACAAAACCGGTCCTTATCTTTCTGAGCCTTTCTGTGTCACTGGGCAGAGGGCTCCAGCTGGCGGTGGCTAGCTTTGTGTTGGCGCGCTGGCTAGCACCAGACTAGTTCCAACTAGCCCCCCGCCCTCTGTGCCCATTACATTGCTTCGGAGTGTCGTCGGAGATGCAAGCATGGTGCCGTGTGGCTAGTGGTGCTTAGGGCGAAAAAAGGAACAATTTAGTGGCTTTTCTCTTCTGCTAGCGCGCGAATCAGATGCAAACGGAAGGCACAAACGAGCAAATGGCCTAAAAAAGGAGCCTGAAGATCGCTAATCCCTTGATCTAAACAAAATGTCGGACAGATAGCCGAGATCGAGCAAATTAGTCAGCATCTAGGTTGTCTCCAAGTCCCGGTGTTTTGCCATTTTTGTCGTAGAAATAATTTTGTAGATGTGAATATCTCAGCGGACACTATCCGGTGATTGAGACATTCTTAAAGGCGTCTTTAGATCAGAGTTGAACGATTAATTTCGTTCACAAAAAAAAAAAACGTGTTGTGACGGTGGCGAGAATTAGAAGAGGAGGAGTACTACCTGTATCACCCTCAAGGTGGTTTAAAACGGAACTAAACTGGTGACATAAAAAAGCACATGAAAAAGTGGGTGATTGAATGGTCTAAATGGCGTCTAAATGAAATAGTCGAATACAGAAATGAATTTGGAGATGAATGCACTTTTCAGAATCGCTTTAGCTGAAAGGTGGCAAATTTTAAAAAGCTCTGATATTCTGTAGCCAAAGACCGAGAACTAGATGTTCGATATATTTGTTAATAAAGACCGATTACAAAAACAATGATAATACTATTAGACTGTGAATCTGATCTTGAGACGAATGCACTCTTCAGATTGTTTATAGCTTCACCATAGCAGATTTTAACAGGTATCGCTTGATAGTCTACTTAGTGCATCGTACATTGTTTGGAGCAAAGTCAGTGGTACCAGATTTCACAACATTAACCAGCGCCGAAACGCTCTAACTAGACACCATTGAGCTCAGAATCTGATTTCAGAACGGATGCACTTTTCAGATTTCCCATAAACTATTCATAGCCGTTTCTAAGGAGGGTATTCTCCACAGTATACTGTTAAGCATGTTTCTAGCTTTGCTGTTTCACACTCCCACATTTGCCAGAGTCTGTGGAAAAGATCTATGAAAGTCTCAAATAGTACCATTGTCACGAGCATTGTATTCTGAGACGAATGCACTCTTCAGAATTTCCACAACGCTGCCGCAACGCTTTTTTGTCCGAGTTGATAGCAACAAGGTTGAGGCCTGATAACTAGTAACTCTCAACAATACGACCGTAAGAAGTGACCAGAGGTTCTACGGACTTGAAACAACTACGAGAAGACGCGGAATTGTTCTCCCTTCATGATGCGCACTTAAGAACAACCAATAATCCAGCTCAGCTTTGTTTTATCGACTTGCAATAGTCACAAGGTTTTGATGCCATAACATGCCATTTCAAACAACACAACATAAGGAGGGTGTCAAACATCTCAATAGATCTGTAATTAGTACCATTAGATGCGTGGCACCATTTTGAACAAGTTGCACTATTCAGAATATCCACTACTCTACTGCAGAACGCAGTTACTTGCCCAATACCACCCACCCACTCAATCACCACTCTATTTCGATTTAAATCTCTTAAACCAGATCTATCCGGATCGGCAATGACAAATAGTTTAAGCTGAAGAACATTGGTGCTATTTTCCAGCCAGATTGATTTTAATTTTGTTTTTTCTGATTTTTTTCTGATTTTGTTTCTTTTTCTTTTTGCTTCTGCCAAAAAAAAAGTGGTACCACTGATCGACGCGTTTGGTCAACGAATAAAATATAATAAAATACAAACAAAAATCAAACAAAAAGAAATGAGACATGTCTTACACCCAGACCCGCCAAGGGTTAAATTTGGACAATCAAAGACCACGATTAGATTGGTGCAGAATATTTTTTTTTCGGGGTATCTTGTCCTTTTTTTTTTTTCTTTCTTTTTTTTCTTTTTTTTTCTTCTGGTGGGGGTATTTTCGAAAGATTTGAGAAACTAAACTGGACGAAATGACAAGCTGGAACTCGTTCAAAGAGCTGGAAATTGGAACACAACCATGATTCAATGGCGGAGAATTTAATGGTCATTTTCCCATATTTTTCCCGCTCCTTTTTGTGTCTAAAATGATTTTTTTATCCCTTTCTTTTTCTGCTTTTCCCTCTTTTCCTCTTTTTCTTCGTTTGACGGCGAAAATAAATTAATTTGGCCACATGCGCCTCATTTAGACAGTCCCAATAAAGAATGTTTGCTGGGTCGAATTTGACGTCAGGGAGCCTCTTTTCCTCTTGACCATCAGTAAGTTGGCTAGGGGAAATGTTGCGGGTTGTTTGAGAGATGTAAAACGCAGCTGAGCGTCTGTAGATGGAAATGGCTTCCTCAGAATAACAATGCAATTTTTTTAGAGCCGCGATCAGGTCCCAAAGAAGCACAGCTATACTGAGAGGGGTCGAAAATAGCTGAAAACAATTATAGACATGGAGCAAGACCTGCGATAGACAACAGGTCAACGGTAGCAGATATATCTCACGCCGTAGACGAACCCAATGCTAGTTTCAGTCTCGTTGCTGTAGTTTTGGCGGTTTCAAGGACTGCCCTATCGTCATGTCGTGTGTTACCAACAGTTTAAAAAGTAGCCCCCAACACGGATAAAAAATCACAGAAAATTGTAAAGGGGGGCTGAAAGCAAGAAGAAAGCTTTACCACAACTTGGCTGTCCAGAAGATTACTCCAGTCGATTTTCAAAAAGATAGCACACGTTTTCACGTTGTAGCAAGACAATATCTGATCCAATAGAGTTGATGACGTGTCATGATCATGGCAGTGACAAAAGAGACACTAAAGACGTTTCTGAGACAGTGGGAGTGTTTCAGTCAAATGAAGAGGGCGGTGGAAACGTTGTGACTGAGCCACATTACCCGTAGACCCTAAATTACTTTCGAAAAAAATCAAAACAAATTTCTGACAACTTGGACACCGATACAAGAGTACAACAGAACGAGCAGAAAGGTGACGGAGTAATGGAGATAACGAGAACAATCATACGGTCATGGCGATTCTTTTGATGGTCTTTGGGTTGGGTTAAAGTGTGCGGAAGTATTTCTTTGGAATTATGTGCACTGTTAACTGAATGTTTAGCAGCTCGACAAATATAATTCCTATGAGAAAAAGACAAGCACCACTAGAACCACAACGGAGTCATCTTACAAATGCATTACTGCGTTTTCCAAGAACACGACTGTAGCAATTGATAAAGTGGCATTTAGAATCATCAGACTTGTGTCCTCAAATGTAAAATAAACTATTGGAGAATCATCAAACAAATCTCTTCAAAAAGACCTCCATTGGTGTTGTAGAGATTTCTAGGAGTGCATTCTGTAGCGACTCCAATTCTGATTCTATCGGTGCCAGTTTCATATATTTGTCTTCACTCGCCAACTCTTTCCTGTTTCAAGTCAAATTGCAACATGTGTGTCATTCCAAAACCAGTCTTTCACGAATAAAAAAATCAGCGACAGAGAACAAAATAATTCAAAGAGTGCATTCGTCTTCAAATCCGATTCTCATCATTATGGTACCACTCACGCCTTGGAAACTCCTGTTTTTATGCTTTGTCATAACCTGACTAAAATCCTGGAAATTTTTCTGGATAGTGCATTCGTCTTGGAATTCGATGGTGGGATTAATTGTGCAATTCGCTCTTTTCAAAAGTCGCTAAACAATTTTTTATAGTGCTGAATCTCCCTCCGTTACATGTCAGATGTAATTAAGTTGAGACTGCGAAAAACTCATTCACAAACACGTCCGAAAAACTCGCAAGAACTGCAATAAAACGACAGCGACAGCGGTTTTGACACGAGGAAGATGCCGAGATGATATTGTATGACTTTCGGCTTGTTCTTGTGACTTTTGAGCTCGTGCTTGACGAAACACCAAAACGAAAAACTCCAGATTTGTTTTAACACCGAACTCCGCCTTTTCGAAAGCAACGACGCTAGTGCTTGACCAGAATAGTGAGTAAGCCAACAAGCATCCAACCGCTGGGTCTCTGTTTTATTAGCAGTCGTTTTGAACGAGTAGCAATCACATCCAATTAAGGACACCACAGAAACTTGGACAGCTCAGAACTCCTTCAAAACTGCACTAATCGCCATCAAACAAACACCAGTGACTCCCACAAGCAACAGGATCAATCTCGACACTCCGCCAAATCATTAATCACACTTGTTGTTATTTGAATCTCATGGGTTACCCTCCTGCAGAGTTACCCTGTCTGCAATCTTTGATTACTCATCATACTATGAAATCACGTCCAAATCACATCCAGAGCCAACCATGCACCTTCTTGGGTCTGCAATAGGGTATCTGGTGGGTATTTTTGTCAAGAATGTGGTATTTAGTGGCTTACGTAATCGAAATATTTTGGGCCGGATATCAATTTTAAAATCATGTTCATATGTTCTGATATCAAGTTGAAGTCATAATTGGGGTGTTGTTTGAGTGTTGTGAGCGTCGTGGTGCTTATGTCGCTGTTGTAGTGATGTTGTGGTGGTAATCTGAGGTTGGGTGATTGTCGAGATGAGATGGATACACGAGAATGGCATCATTGGAGTCGCAGTCGTATTCTGAGCAGGATGCACTTTTCGGGTTTCCCATAACTCGCCTGTGTCGTGTTTCAAGGTGACAGAGGGCTGCGTGTATGTTGCGACCAAACGGTCTCGGGCTAAAATCTTACCGAGACAGTTTGGGGAGAAGTAAGTGGTATCGTTGAAATCAACGCTAAAAATCTCAGACACTGCACTCTTTGGTCTTCTCATAACTCGGTCTCAGTCGTAAATTGGTCATTCTGAAGATGATGAGGTCGCTCATACGCAGAGTCATGGATTGTCTTCTCAAAAAACCGCTGTTGTGGATTTGTCGAGGATTTGAAGTGTTGGCTGGACTCAAAATGCGATTTCAAGACAGGTGCACTCTTCAGAAATGTTGTAAAGTTCCTGGAACGGCTTTTGGAGCGGGGTGGTCGGTTGTCAAAAGGACAGCAGTCTGAGTTAGTACAGCAACGAGATGATGGATCCAAAAGCAACACCTGTCGACCTGTTGACGAGCTGGCATCTCTCTGGCGCTAGTTTCATGTCAATCAGAAGACTGAAAGCCGTGATAAAGGAGGAAGTAAAATGAGGCATAAACTGATTGGGGATTTGTCAACATTCTCGCCTGCAAATGTGGCTCAAACTTTTGTGGCAGATTCCGAGTAGCCGCACTTGTCGTCTATCGCTGTCCGTTTGCCCATATCTGGTCTGGTTGTTTCTCAGCTGTGTATGGTACTGAACCCAGGGACGTGTCTGAAAAGCTTGGAAAGGAGTACTAGAAAGACAGAACTTGGGCTGGAGGTAGACCCGTGTCGCGGTGTCCGATCGCCACTTGTTGGAGTTCTCTAGCCTCATCCAATCTTTTTTTACGG
This sequence comes from Yarrowia alimentaria, assembly GCA_900518985.1. Taxonomy (NCBI): domain Eukaryota; kingdom Fungi; phylum Ascomycota; class Dipodascomycetes; order Dipodascales; genus Yarrowia; species Yarrowia alimentaria. The sequence continues at coordinate 1,954,043 of ULGN01000003.1, forward strand.
GCACTTGAGACGTCTCTCTGAACAGAGTCGACAACAACAGCCCCAAATTTGGTGAAAACATGGCAAACAGCCCTGGGTGTCGTCGGTGGCCAGCTCTCGCTGCGACGAAACCAGCAGTGCCGCTCACCAGTCAGTAGCGTTCATTTTCCAGGTCTTGCCCTCCACCCTTTCCCACCCGTTTTTGTCCAGCAACAGGTGGCTCCAAAAGCACCAGTATTGCCGCTACGGAAAAGCCGGAACGCACGCCGGATTATCCGCCGCTTGCTCGATCCATACGTACCGCTGAATGTGTGATTGTGCGCAAAAGAAACAGATGCATTGTTGTCCTGTCCAGGTAGACAGACGAGAGCCAACACTAAAGCCGCGGGGAGACGGGCTATAGATACGGTCTTTTTGGTTCTGTGCTCTGCGCGGTTTTCTCGTCCGAATGGTACCCCTCATTGCCGTTTTCCCCGGCTCTTTTGCGGCCTATTTTTTGTTTCCATATTTTGGGCGAAGCCCTCAGGGGGAGAGAAGTCTGATGCAGTTGACCGGTCAAAAGAAGTCGCAAAGATGCATGCGGCCGTGGTTCCAAACGGCTGACTGGTCAAATTGGGCACTTGCTTAAAAAAAAAAATGGGGCCGGAAAAAAAGGGAAAAAAAGGAATTGGAAAACAACAAATGTTTGGTGGGCCAGACACGCACGAGCAGCCGGGATTTGGGTCCGGTTTTTGCGGCAAACGACAGCCCCACGTGCGGCTCGTCCGGGACCGCTGAAAAATCGGCTTTGGCGAGCGAGCCGAGCAACTTGAGCTCTGTCCAAAGACGCCGTTATTGCAAAGATATTAGCCAACTTTATTTCCGCGTGTCCCAAACAATGCAATTGTGGCCGTTTTTAAGCTTTTGTCAACAATAAGAGACGACTAGGTTTTTTCTGCACTAAAGCCGACGGCAGTGATGTCCCTAGAATGTCTGCTGGAAGTGTGATTATTGAGTACTCAAGAGCACCATCAGATACGCATCGTTTTGTACTACTAAATGCATTTTTTATAATACTTATATTTTCTGCACAAGTTGCGTTTAAACCCCAGTCAAAATTCGTCTTTTTCAAAATTTCAAACTGCCATTTCAAACCTTATCCGAAATCGGGATAAATTTTTATTTCCAGATTTCTTCTTTTTTTATCGACTTTCAAGTCTGAATATTTCTCCGATTGGGAAAATAATGGTGGCGCATTGTTCCCATGATTTGAGGGAGCATGGCGGTCTATATGTGACCTGTATTGGGTGACTTTTGAAGACGTTGGTGATGTCTTGGTCAGTCTGAGATGTAGCGCAATTGTAAAAAGAATAAAATGAAAATGAAAAAAATAAAATGAGACAAAAATGAATTAAATTAAATTTGAGAGATCAAATCAAATTAAATAAAAACATAAAATAAAATAAAATAAAATAAAATAAAAATCACATTTCATGCATGATGCGTTTTTAGGCAAACTTTTGATAATCAATAAAAGACCAGGGATGACAAGTCTTCAATGAGTTTGTGAACCATTTGATGGTACTCCTAGATTTAGAATCCCATTTCAAACCGAATACACTCTTCAGAATTCTTATAGAGCAAACGTGGCAGTTTTTATTGGACAAATCAAACTGAATTGACTGTAAAGCATTGGGTACCATATGGATTGTTTCTGAAAAGCTTTACAAGCAAGTTGATGGCTTTGATCAAGGCAGATTTCAATTATCAGTACAAATCATCTGTAGGCGGGTTTTCAAAGCCTGAACATGTCCGTTTTGAAGTCATATCTGATGGACAGTCAACGTGTGAAGTTTCAAAAACGTATTTGACATTTGAAAACATGTGAAGAGAATGAGTGGGCTTGAAATTGATCCTGAGATAATTCATCTTTTTTACTGAATCACTTTTTCCGTTTTGTAGGTTATATTGATGTAGTTGCGTTGTCAGTCACTCCCACAATCCACCTTTCAGAGCTCTATAGATGAGCTAGAGACGTGAAAGGTACGGTTATGTTGATACAGTAATTATTGAACCAGATGTAACCCTTTGATGTTCCATCAAACAACCCAAACGTCATATATCTCTGGCCCATGGTAACTGGATGCTTAAATGAAATAATGACTGCTCTTCGTAAATGTTGAAGTACTTAGAAAACAAATGGCCTCTGGTTTATGATGAAAAAAAGTTATTTTAACAGCGATTCCACTCTTCGCAATTGTCACAAATTCGCACCATCAACAGTCTTATTGAAGTGTTTCCAAAGGCATGGGCATCGGGCTTAAAATCTGATTATGTAACCGTTGAGCATTTGAAAAAGTATTGATTAATACAGCTTTGCTCAGAATGTCCTTTCCAGTTTGACATACTCTTCAGAACTCGAATCATCCTCTTGTAGCCAGAGGTGCACACAAGAAATAAATGTTTTCAAGACCTACCGGTAGTTGTAGGTGGATGTTTTTTGAAAAGAAAACACATGTGAAATATATCATTATGACAATAATTCAATTCCGACAGAATGCGGTTGTTTTCATTTTTCATACTGCATCTGTTGCTGGTTTTGGGTGTCCAAGTCACTTTCTGTTAGTAAGCCGAGTAGAGTAAAAACCTGAAGAGGGAACCAATAAAACAGTTGGCGGTATCAATAGGTTTAGAACTTGTCCCTTCTAACGATTCCACTCTTCAGAGACTCTCTATTGTTGCTGTAGAACAGTTGAACCAATCAGGATTATTTCAACCCCCAAACAGTAGCATCTGCATACTCAATGAGTGACCTAATACTGGCGTGACTGGTATCATAGTACTTGTTAGTGAAATCCACGTCGAATTCACTCTTCAGAATGTCCATAACTCGACCAAGCAACAAATTAGTCATTGAATGGACGCTGTACATGACAACATCTAAACAACACTCTTTGGAAAAATTCAACAACTTAATCTCTTCGACACCCGTATCGCTGTCATCAGAATCCATTGTTTTATCAAACACACTCTTCACAATCTCCATGTAGCTTTGTATCGTTATTTTATCCCCACATCCTTTCTCTCAGCAAATACTTCTGTAACCCCCCACACATAATATCACCCTAAGGTTCAACAAAAGAATCGGATGAAACGCCGCCTAGACACTAAGCCTTCCTGGTCGTGTCGTATGTGCCTGATTTTAATTTTGCGATTTTAATCGATTTTTTGTGAAAAATCTCGTTGGTGCACCAATCCGAAAAATCGGAGAAATTGTATCCAAACGGCGTGCTTGATTCGATGACATCATCAGAATGCCCCCAAGAGCCCTTGACAGCTCTCAATGCTCTGGAAATCCTTCATCTGTCATTAAACGCGTGTTTGTTTGGTCACAGGTGTGGGTAAAAAGTCTACGTCCTTGACGAAGAAATATGCCCACTTAATTTAGCGCCTGTTTACTGTTCTTTGCCGCGGGAAGATACAACCCTAGAAGACAAGTTGGACAGGAAAGCAAAAAGTGGAAAGTCGGCGATTTTAAAGATCCGAGATAGACATGTCAGATGTAGAGCATAGATTTCTACCCGTCAAAAATAATCAGACCATCAAAACACGCTCTAAGAGAGTTGGACGTGTTCTGAAGAATGCATCTAAATGGAAATAATAAGACGGTCGCAATGGTGTCGCTATCGAGATCGAAATTACTCTCCGTGGTCTTGTATGTCTCCAAGCTCTCCTTTTTCATGACCTTGGGCCAAGGACAGGTCTGTTGATGTAGACTGCCTTCTATCGTCGTCATGATCTAGCAATTTCACCTTGCTGGTTGTAGAGGAGTGCTGTCGTAGATGAAGTTAGCACTTGGTGCCGTAAAGAAAGAGTAAAGAAGTGTATGGCCTCTTTGTTGGACAAAATGTGCTCTTTGTCAAAAACAAATGTGGTTTTGGTAGCATTTCTTTGATCTATCTAGCGGGGTTGGTATCCCTTGTGGTCTTTGCTGGACAATCTGACGCTTCTCTCTGCTAGACTCGTTTCACCCCTTCATTCTTGTTCCACGGACAAAGCGTTGGATGTCGGCCTTGTGCAGAGTGATACGGGACTAAACGAGCTATTCGGAACCGAATACGCTGTGTATGTTTCCCAAAATGATACCACAATGTCAGTTAACCGCTTTGACAACCCCTTGAGAGACTATCAGACCTGAGGAGCCTCTAAAATGGATACAACGCTCAGGACCGTGCCATGGCGTAACTCGCATACTCAATTCCAGGGGCTACATCGAGAACAAAGCTGAGTCAGCTTTAAACTCTTCATTTCCCGTAAGACAGTCAGTTAGAGGGTTCCTTAGTCCCGTCGTCGAGCTTCACTCTGGTCCATCATCACACCGTCGACATAGCATATTCTCGTAATGTTTGTTTTGATTTGTTTTGGGGGGGGTGAGCGCCGCGATCGTAACGGCTTTTAAGATGACTTGACGACAAGTGATTGTGGAGCAAGTTCACACATGTGTCCCCAATACTCCAGGTGTCATCCAGGTCAATAATGTGACCTCCAAAAGACTCAAACCGATATCGAACACCACATTGAGCACAAACTGATCAGCAGCCATTGGAGTCGTTTGAAATCGTTTGAAGTTGTTTGAAGTCTTTTGGAGAGAGCTGACGTTGATTTGGCCGTTGGGCCGTGTTCGGAGGTATGTGTCTGGGTGCGTGAGAGGTGTCTGCTCGAGTGACTGAATGGTTGTTTGCGTACCCAAGAGATGGTGTGGCTGTCGAGTGTGTGGGAAACAAAACTGGCAGAGGGGGATGACTCGGAAACGTGACTTGCTAGTTTGATAGGCGTTATGGGGCGGCTGCTGCTGCTGCTGCTGCTGTTACTGCTGTTTGTGTCTTTGGCGCTCTAACTGGACGGTTCAGCCACGTTCTTGGATCCAAACACGCTGTTAGACGGTTCTCGAGAGTGCGGAGGCGGTGAATATTCTTTTGAAGCGGTAATTCTGCAGATGATGTCATGTAGAGTGCAACGGTATCGTTCAGCGACGACTTTGAGGGTGTTGTTGAGAGACAGACGTACAGAAGGAGCGACTCAGACACAACGTGAATTCTGAAGAGTGCAAAGCTCTTTGCAGTCAAAATTATTCCAATACGTCTTCTAACTCGTTTTGTACCCTGAAGATTGACGAGGTAGCTGAAGAGAGTCAGGCTGTCACCCAGCCCATGTGGGCCTTTATGGGAGTTCTGAAGAGTGCGTTCAGCTGGAAAAGTCACTGCAATCACATTCAGGATGTCGTTGTCTTTTAAATCGCTGTCGTTGTGGGTGCCATTGTCGCTGTCGCTGGGGCTGCTGGGTTAATGTCACAGGTCGGGTATTACATTTTGACTTACCAAAAGTTGCAAAAGAAGTCAAAAAGAATCAAGAATAAAAATGGGGACCTCTATCTATATATACACATTGGTAATGTGTCTCACCTGACTCTCTATCCCCAAATTCGACTGATCATATTGAATTGTGCATGACTATAGACATGACCATATAGACGTAATCAAGATGTTGATAGTTTGTGTAACAGCGGTTTTATGAGAAATCTGAAGAGTGCATTGTGATTCAAATTACTTTACGATTACACTAGTATCTGTAATATCTTCATACGAGTTTGATACCCTTGAAAACGCTGTATCGTAAAAGGCCCCAGGTGCATGACCATAATCACGGGAATAGAGAGAGCTGGAAAGTGTCACAGTTGGTTTACAGACAATCTGAAGAGTGGATTCGGACGAGAATCACTTTGTGAGTCTAACGGTACCATTTTTTGTTATCAATAGAGTCGTATCCAGGGTTGGAGTAACGGTCAGAGTCAAGCACACAGTTCTACAGACAACTACAACCACTCATCAAAAACATGGTCAGAGAGAAGAAAAAAAATATTTCTTTTTCTGAAATGATACAACTAGTGGAAGCACAAAGATCACTTTCTCGAGTCGTTTGTTTTGTTAACGGGTAATTTGGAATAATATTTGAGAGTTGTGATAAGAGTATTCATGTAGCCTTAAAGTCGGTATAATCAAACAGCAAATACATGCACTTGCAAGTTGTTGTAACAAATCTCACCATGATTCTAAACATTGTAGCAGAATGAAATGAATCCCTCAAGAATCTTTATAAAAAAAAAAGTACAGTAAAGAAATTGTTAATCGATCCAGAGCATCAGTAATGGAAGGGTGTCGTGGTTTCGTTGGACTCAGAAATGTTGTCGACTTTTAAAACTCGTTAACGGAGAATTATAAAAAAGGGATTGGAAGACTCAGTGCAGAAACACGCCCAACCACTAGAAGGCGTTTTTTTGAACCGTGCACGATTTTTGGGATTATCGTGTAATCCCCGTATTTGTCAGATCTTGGTTTAGTCTGAGTTTAGTCCAATTCCGCCAAGTCCAGAGCTACAAAAGACTTGCTCAGATTTTTTTCATCTTTTTTCAAACAAAATTACCACTTCTCCAAGAGTACCCTTATAGGTTTGCCAACACAATGTCATTTACTGAATGGATACATTATTTTTACTGAAATTATTTTCAATACTTTTTTTTTTCTTTTCATTTTATTTCTTTGTATTTATTGAGATTTTTTTGAATTTTCGTAATTTTATAATTCTAATTTTTATGCTCATTTATTTTATTTTAAATCCAATTTCCCTTTAATTTATTTTTTTATTTAAAAATCATTTATTACTCGTCTCTTTCCCTTTAATTAGAACTCTTTTTTTCTGATATCTTAATTTCCAAAATTATTTAAAAAATCAAAACAAATGATTTTTAATTAAATTAATTAAAAACTGAATAAAAAAACATTGAAAATATTAAAAAATACACAAACCCAGATCCTCTCCAACCACTTTTTTTGCTACATAACAATTACTCACCCCGCCGTGACTCTTTTTTGTTGCTTCCGGATTTTGGCCGATTTGCGGGGTACGCGTCGGGACATCAGGCGGGGTTGTCACGTGATCTTCCATCCACGTGACCTATACACACGTGACCTTTGTGCTGCGTGTCCCTCAAAACACGTGACCCCATACCTTGCTTCCAAACACTCTCACTGCTTCTGCTGTATTTACTCCAAATAATCTTTCGAGACGCGTTGCTATTAAATTTTCAAACCTTAGTTTAAAACCAGCCTGCATGAAATAACCATTGCTCGGTAAATTTAAAAAAGATTTTCAAAAAAAAAATTAAAACAAACACGTACCATGTACAGAGTACCTGAGTCATGCCATGGAAAAACCAGCTGTAGATAAGAGCCGTGCGTTGATTGCTACCTGGTTGTTTTTTTCGAGTGGCTTTTTTCACACTTTCTAAATTATTTTTTCCTTCCCAAGTCACTGATGTTTCGAAAAAGAAAATGCTCAAAATGCCCAAATAGCCCGACAAAAATACTACAGAGATGAGAAAAAATCCAGGGAACCGTAGATCCGAAATAATAGTGAAGATATTTTTTCCGCGTTTTTGGAGCTATGGCTGCACTGGTTATTATGACTTGGCCATCTGATAAGTTGCTATATTTGGGTATTTGCGTGCTTCCATGCATGTGTGAAAATTAGGTTCTGGCGCCGAAATCGGAGGTAGAGAGACGGGGGCGGAGGCGGAGGCAGGGAGCACGGGTGGTGGGAGGCGGTGGGAGCAGAGGCAGCCGGAGGTGGGAGCAGCGGCAGGGGCAAGAGGCAGGAGGCAGAAAGAGGGGACGGCGGAAGGCAGCCACCAAAGCGGTGGAGGCAGCGGAAACTGAGGAGGCAGAGGAAGCAGCGGAAGCAGCGGAGGTAGCGGCAGAAGCAGTAGTCCGGAGCTCATGTCGCATCTTTTTTTTTTTTTCATGCCGCATCCACCAACTGCGATAACCTCGGACAACAATGGCATGGATCGCAAAGTTAGACACGGGTAAAAAAGATGTTTCAGAAAAACAGAGGAGAAAACAGCCAAAAAACAGCCAAAAATAAATAAAATAAAATCAGCCAAAAAATGCGATCACGTGATATTACAACTACAAATCGTCATGTGACTACATCAGCCCTTCATCAGCCCTCAGCCCTTCAGTCCTTCAGCCCTACGATGCAAATTTTAATTTCAAAATCGACTAAATTTTTTTTCGTTGGTTTTTTTTGGTCATTTTTTTTTTAATCTTTCACGCTCTTTCATAATGCCTCAAGCCACACCCTCAGTGACGCCATAGACCCTACAGAGTGTTTGAATGCAGCAACTTGCAGTAGGGAAGCGGTGAGCTGGGGTAGATGGCCCCATGGAGCTACCGGCGGAGTTTCTTGGCGAAAAAATCATTTCTCAGCCCTACAGCACGCAGGAGGTTGGTTTTTCTTTTTTTTTCTTTTTTCGAAATGTATTCAAATATTTTTTTCTTGTACTTTGACCACTCTCAGATCGAGTAGGGGGAGTCTGGTGAAAATTCCAAAGAGTGCAATCAGTTGCTGAGAACGAGCTCGTGACAGTGGTGCTACTCATTTTCGGATTGGACATCTCTACGGTTGTTGATACCGCGTTGTTTGGACATGGCCCGGTTAAGAAGAGTGCATGAGCTCATCTCACCACCAATTTCATATTATCATTCTACCAGAAAGGACTGGGGCGCTGTATACAAATTCTGAAGAGTGCGTTTTGCTGAGAGAGCATTTCTACGTCACGTAGTACCGGTTTCAGGGCTCTCAGGGTCCTGAATAATCTTCTGGACTGAGCTGTCTGAACGTGTGTTCGTGAGCTTGATTTGAGGTGCAGCTGAGATTTGATTATTGATCCAGACAGGGTATAGCCAGATTCTTCTGAGAGCGTTTCACTGACGGTTTATTGGTACCACCATGTGCGTAATCGCATTCTGAGACCAATGCACTCTTCAGAATTCTTGTCAGATCTCTGGTTATCGTTTTAATATGTTTCAAACTACCCTCATGTAAACTCCCAACACGCGATGAGCAATCGTGAGTAAAAAATCTTGGCCCCATTTTCCACTTCAAACAGGACTCTCTACAGAACGATGGAACGGCTTTCAGATAATACAATCGGTACCATTCGATTGCTAATCGTCTTCTCAACAAAAATCACTCTTCAGAATTTCAATATCTCAACCAGATTTTTTTTAGGGAGTCCATGTGAGAAATGGATACAGTGCATCATCAATGTACAAAAAGTGGTCCTAAAAAAAATTATGGAAAATAAAAAGGAAATAAAATATCACCACATACACCCATGTCATCCTAAAGATCTGCTGATGATGCGCTGGAAAAATCTTTGACATGCGCAGATCTACGGCTATCGTATGAGAGGTATTTCGCGTGAATCGCGGTGATAAAAAGTCGCGTTGTTGTGGCGAGAAACTCGACACTGGTTTTGCCAATATTTTTCTGTAGAAAAAATAAAAATACTTCCATCGCCGACAACTACAGTCCCTGCAGAGCTACGTGTACACTGTACTCTCATCAGTGTCTACCTGTCTACGGTTGGTACTTTCAATGCAATCTTTTGGTTTGGGTCATAACTTCATACAGGCGTAACGCCGCATTTTTAGAGGGGGGGAGGGAGAATGGGAATCGGAGTGATCCACCTTTCGTGCCAGTCACAGAAACTGGGCTAGTTTTTTTTTTATTTTCGTGAGATGTGTGGTGGTGTGCTGATGCTTCTGCTTTCTTGCTTTTGTGCTTTTGTGCGCTTGTGCGTCTGTGCTCGTGGTTGCTATTAGCTTTCGGCTCATCCCCTCAACCATCGACGGTAGTTGCCCTGGACGTCAACCGACTGGCCCATCTGCTGGTGGTTGTAGGCCAGGCTGGGCATCATGAGCGGAGACGGAGGAGGACTGAGCTTCTTGCCCGTGGTCTCCTTGCGGGTGGTGGCGCACAAAAGAGGACTTCGGTACATGAGATGCGAGTTGTACTCTGTGTAGTTGTCCTCCTCCTCCTCGTCGGACGTGGGAGGCGAGCCCAAATGCTGCTGCGACAGAGCCGCCGCGGGTAACGACTGCGACAGTGTCGTGCGGGGGTGTGCCGACAACACTGGCGAGTACTTGACGTCCTTGTGGCTGTGCTCCTTGAGGCCGTGACCGTGGCCGTGGCCGTGGCCGTGCTCCTTGTCGTGCTTGTGGAGCTCCTTGTCGTCCAGGAACAGCTCCTCGGGCGACAGAGGTACCTGGCTCTTGGGCCGTAACGTGTACAGGGTGGAGGCGTTGTGTGTGCTTGCTGCGGCAACCGCTGCCGTGTCCGACGTTTTGCACTGCTCCGAGCAGTACATGGCGCCGGACGGACATTGCTTGTCGCAGACGGTGCAAAAGTCGTGGGACCACATTCGTTGTGCTGGTGGGTATATGGGCGTTTCGTGCGGTGTGTGGTGACAAGTGTGGGGGTGGAGGTTACAGGACGCCCGCTTGGTTATATAGAGTCTTCGAGGCCGACACTGTATGCGGAGCGAGCTTATTTGCGGTGGCACAATAAAAAAAAAATTGTGGCTGAGCTTAAAAGAAATGGAAAAAATGACAAAAACGAAAAAAAAAAAAACTTGCGCAGATTTCAAGCACCGGCATGCATCGCAAGTGGTGGAAGAAACGAAAAAAAAAAAAAAAACCCCTGGCAAATTGAGTCATTACGAGATAGCAACACTGAGTCAGGGTTAGATAAGGGGGAAGTGAGGTCTTTTGCGGGCTGGAGGCTGTTGAAAATGGAAAAGTCGCAAAAAGACAGAAAAAAAAAATTATGTGGAATTCAGCGGGCTCACTCAGACCCATGTAACTAGCCCAGTAGACCCTGTAAGCCCTGGTCTATTGTTGGTGCTGCTGCTGCCGACGCTGCTGGACGAGCTAGAGGCGATCCTCCCTCCTCACCGCCTCCTGCTGCTGCCCTTGCCCCTGCCCCTTGGCCCGGGATAAATGCACAATGAGGGGGCAGCGGAAACGGCCGTAGCTCTGCGAAAGCACACGCTGTGGAAATGAGACCGCCACCAGCGCACGCAGCACGGGCTCGCAAACACGCCGCCGCTTTCAAATCCACCACAGCACCAATATTACGCCATCTAGGTCTGTCTCCGGTATTTTTCGGCATGCTGCAGTAGCTCCCACCACACCCAACACTGTGGACAAACAAACCGCTAAAAGTCGTTATTGCCGGCGCTCAGGAGACTGGTGAGCGGTACCTCCATGGCCGGTGGCAGCTCCTGAAGCAGATGCACTCCTCAGAATCTCGAAAATCGCCCCACAACGGCCGTTGGAGCCTACCCCAATAACACCCACCAAGTAGGGTTCGCGCTCCTCCAACTAAGGGTTAGTATTTTCTGCTGTTCCAGCACGTGGTTGTTTTTTTTTTTTTTTTTTTGGCTAAGCTATACCACAGCTACAACTATCAAGATGGGTATATATAGATTTGGGTGGAGACGAGTATACGTCGTATATAAGCCAAGATGCTCTTTTCCGATCCATGTATTTTTTCTCTATTTTTCTCTATTTTTTCCGCACCCACGTTTTGCAATTTTCACATTGCCGTACTTTCGCATTTTCGCATTTTCCATCAACCACGTTTTCTGCAAATCTTGCCTCCGTTATCGCATCCTTCCTCCGCATCGTGCCTCCATCGTGCCTCCATCCAGTGGCACACGTTCCCAACTGATAGGGCTCGCTATCTCCCACGTGGATGGGGGCACAAACCGTAATTGTTATTTTTTTTTGAAGCAAGTCAAAATACGAAAATAGGGTAATTTCCGAATAGAGCCACGTACAACTATAATCTGTTTTAATTGGGCTAAATCCGCTTTAATTGCGTATTTACGAGATGCAATGGACTGCGCTAACAGAGAGCAACAATGTGAGCTACCAGTGGTTTCCATAGCTAGAATACTCGGCGAGTTAAGGGGCAATCAAGCTGTTTTTCAGTTTGAAAAAAATGAAATTTTATTTCCAGAAAAAAAAATACACGAAAAATCAATAAATTGATAAATATACACAAGAGGCGCGCGTAAAGGTCGTAAATACGTGTTGCCTGCAGCGATAGCCCGCTGGAGAATGTCCAGCGATTTGCAGACCAAAGTTGAAAAATCTTCGCTTAAGCAGCCTACGGTTGCGTCGGTGGGGTTGCCACATTTGAGACGTGGAGTTGCACCAGACGCACCAGATGCAGCAGTTGCAGAGGATGCAGAGGATGCAGAGGATGCAGAGGGTGCAGAGGATGCACCCGATGCAGCGGAGGCACCGGAATGCGGCAGGATGCCTTCTCATGTTCCAACAGGGTTGCTCGCTTGTATGCTGTATCGCGGTTTCCCCGCATCTGCCTCCAAACAAGGTTTAATCCGCGACATGTGCCACCAGAGACAGACGCGAGCGGCGCGGCAGAGAACGCGGCAGACACAGCCGGAGGGGGTGCAAGCGGGGTCATATACGAGCTAGGACGTGTTCCGGCCCCGTGTTTGCAGCTTTAGCGGTCTTTCTGGGCGGGTGCCTCTGGGTGCCTCTGCTGCCTCCGGTGCCTCATGCCTCTGCTGCCGCTGCCACTGGTGCCTCTGCCTCTGCTGCCGCTGATGTGAGGGAATTTTACGTCTGGAGGCAGCAGGTGCAGCAGCACGTCTACTGATGCGAAAATGCTGTAGATTTCGTAAATACGGGCTGGAGCGGTGTTGAAGCAACTGCGCGAATGGCCTGGGGGCTTGGACATGTCTCAATAAGAGCTCAATTGCTCCTGTGACCAGATGTCAGAGTGAAAAGGCAGTTTTCCAAAGCTACAGAATATTCGGTTTTGTTGTGGTCGATTTATAGGCCATTGAGAGGCACTGTTGGGTTTGCAAAGAAATTTGGAAGCGAATGCACTCCTTGGATTTTCTGTATCTTGTCTGGTGCGGTTCTTATACGACCCGTTTGAACGGGTGAAATCTACAAAAAGAATATTACTGATTTTAAATTTCTTTTTTCTATTTTTATTTCTTTTTCAAAAACTGCCTCATCACGTATACACGATTACCTCAAACGTCTAACCGTATCAGGTGTTTCAAACGATGCGCTCTAAACCCGGCTTCGGTCGTTTTACGACACTCTAACTGGTACCTAGATACTCAGAATCTCATTTTGAAGCGAATGCACTTTTCAGAATATCAATAATGTGTCTGTGGCAGAATTCAGGGAGTCTCTTTTGGAGCCATTTTTGCACGTATCTTTTTTTATCTTGTTATTTCTTTTTATTATATTTTAATATTAAAACGCTGTTGGGAGAAAGAGGAAAAAAATAGAGTAATTGTTACACTCCAAAAAGAAAAAAAGCACACAAAACAGTAGGTACAACAACTTCGGTAAAGAGGCATTATAGTGAAGTGAAAGACGAGTAGGTAGTATCATTTGGCTCGGAATGTGATTGCGCACCGATTGCACTTTGCAGAATTGTGATCCCACGTCCGCTTCGGATTTCAAGCTTCTTGTCGGGAACTTTTACCCCACTCGACCTGTCCGATGTGGCCGGTCACATGAGCTAAATATGGCGCATCTGGCCGAATTGGGAAATTTGACACGTTTGAAACGAACCCATATTATCGGAATATTTTCGGACCTGGAGAGTCAGGAGATGGTTGATTAGTCAGCGTAGGTGTGGGGTAATTTGACAGTCTTTTTGAGGGTAATGTTTTTACAAAAGCATTTGAAAATTAATGAAAAAAAATTGAAAAAATTGATAGAAAAAAGACATCAACTGGTACACTTTGGAGTGAGTGCAGAGTGCAGTTATTGTGAATTGCATGCCTTAATTTGTCTTGTTAGACTTGTTAAAGAGTCTTATCAGGTTGATGTGATATAATTTCAAAGAAGGTACTGTTTGAAGAGGATAAAAGAATTATGTGGATACTCTGAGCAATGCATTCGTTTTGAAATTCGATTTTCTTCTGATAGATGCCGTGAAAATGTTGATTATCTCGTGAAATGATTTTTTAATGATTGATGTTTGAATACTCTGCTTATGACCAGTGCAAATAAATAATTCTTATGGTTCTAAAGAGATTCTGAAAAGTGCATCCGCTTTAAAATTGGAATTCAATCCTCATGGTGCCTTTCATTACTCTTTTGATACCCTGCTTAGCTCAGAAATTACTAATGTTCCTGTCTTCACAATTGGACCATTTATGTGTCATCTAGTAACCCAAGTGCGTGTCCTATGACATATTTGAAGATTGCAATCGACTTAAAAAGCGATTCTCATCAGAACTATTTGATACCCTTGTCTTTTTCTTTTTTACATGTCTTTATGTATCGTTGTGTTCTTGTGACACCTAAGCTTACACCATTTAAAGTCATTTTTGTCATCCAGTAGTTTCTCAATAATGAATCAGAAAAGTGCATTCGTTCCCAAATCCGCTTCTCTTCAAAACAATACCATTCACGTCTCTCCAAGTGGACTCGGAGATAATCTATAGTTTTCTGCCTCACCATATATGGTTCATTGAACCCTGCCTACCTCTATATGACTCCTAAACGACAGAAATAAAGGAAATAAAAAGAAGATAAACTGATATGCGACTTTTGACAGCAGTCAGAGACGTAGAAATGCCTATTAGACACGTGTACATGTATCAGTATGATTGCAACATTTATGTATCAAAAATGAGACCCGCATGTGCAACTTTGGATTTCTCCAAAAAAGCTCCCAGAAACGCTACAATAAATTTGAAACTTGTTGCTAGCCCAGAACAGCCCAGAGAGTCCAGTTCCACCATCCCTGTTGTCACTAGCCTCAAAGTCGCCCCTCAGTTGTGTCACGCCACGATTGTGGTGGATTTTCAAATTAAAGTATATATTTCCCAAAATGGCAATTAAATCCGGGTTCCAAATCCGGCACTTGAAACGCCTTGACACCTCGCAATTGCCTCGAATCTCACTATTTGACCAGTCATATATGCACATCATCAAATACGGAAAGAACACACCATCACGTCATTTAAAATAATAGCTTGTTCACGTAGTGTTTTTTTGTGGGACAGGTCAAAAGCCGAAACAATGGACTTTTTGCCATGTACGTACTTGTAGTTGTGGCAACGGCGCATGTGACCGTTGCCATAACAACATATCACGTGTATCTCGGAGTTACCGTTCCGAAGAGTCTAAATAAGGTCCGAGGCTAAACACTAGCCACATGGCTCTCGATTAAGGTCGTTGTGGTTAGCCATCTATGGGTCGGGACCTCGGCCTCCATAACTCCACGAGTAGTGATACTAGAGAAACGTGACTTGAACATTTGGATACGTCTTCTTTTTCAAATCAATCTGGCAAATTAATTTCTGCAATTGTGTCAAAAAAAGTCGGCGTAGTTGTCACTTTTGAATAGGGTTTTCAGCATTGGATCTGTGATTGGCTCAGTGCAATAATAGCAAAAACTGGTCTAAAAAAATAGAGTAGTTTTTCGAACGTGAAAAAGTTGATGAAAAATACCAATTGGGGTCTGAAAAGCGGGCTTTAGCCTCGGCAAGCTGATAGCCTGCTGCTAAGTCTATTGATGCCACCTATGGCCTTCTAGTTCGAGACCTAGGACATCCAGCCGCAAATTTGGCGTTTGTGCAACTTCAGTTACGTTTCATATATGCACATGGAATAGTCTATGCATGATACAACCAAGCAACAATAATAACGGCCGAGTTATCGGAGCAACCCTGCATAAGCAAGCAAAGGGTAAAAAATATCCGGTACAAGCGGAAATAATAAATCCCGGAGGCAGACAATTGCCGGTTGCCTGGCACCGGAATCACGTGACAGAATAACTCCGTCCACGTGACCCGTTTTCTAGGGCGTCGGCGATTTCGGCGTTTTTCTTTTTTTTAGCTGTCTTTTTGCTCTCTTTTTACGAAACATGGCACCAAATCTGAATGAGACGTTTTCTTCAGACAGGATGACAGTGACAGACAGGTGTCGATCGATTAAGATGCATGTTTGAAAACGGGTAGTATCTATCTTTGATTCTTGTCCATGATTCTTTTTTCGATCTTTTTGGCCTCTGTGAAAATATGGAATAGATAATCGGTAAATAATCGGAAACAAATAAAAAGTCCCGCGTACTACAGACAAAGAGGTCTTCCAGACTTAGACCGTGCTAGATCCATGATTTTCCAATCTTTCAAACCCATGTAAAAACAATTAGCCACTACTGTAGACTTGCACTTCTAGAACATGATGTGCAGTGAGAGAGCCGGTTGCAATATGTGCTGTAGAAACTGCTACAAAAAAGCTACAGACACGAAAACAAAACCAGCGTATTCAGAAGAAGGCGGAGAGGAAGATGTACTCTTCAGATCTCCCGCAATCCTTTAAGAACATCCAATAAACCCACTCCATGGAAAAAGTACACTGGGCAAAGTTACAGTTTTAATAGTTGGGAGATGCAGAAACAAAACGTGGGTAGTAGTTCCAGAAGCCAGAAGACGCAGCTCTGAGGCGATTTCGATTTTAAAAAGCTCTCCGTATGCAGAAAAACGTGATATTTACCCCGGAATTGGTCCGGTGGCACCAGCGTTGCTACTCAGGGTCCACGTGCCCCTGACCCGGAATAAGCTTATGCTTCAAAAACGCTGTACTGCACTGTGTAGGCAGAAGCCGGTGAGAAACCGGTGACTTGCAAGAAAGCGCTAGCAGCTCAGCCATCAGACGGCCATCCGCAGAGAGGCAGGTATTGCCGGATAGCCAGTCGCGCGGAGACCCTTATCGGCCTTCTCCGGGCGCGCCTAGCCTTCCCCGCGCCTTCTTGGCGGCCTGAATCTGACAGAGAGGGGTCTGGCACAAAACGTAGAAACAAGTTTATAGCGCGAAGATAGCCAAATCAGACCACTTTTTTGGCGGCCAAACAACGTACGCGCGAGGCGCTATTTCGAGAGCCCAATGCCAAGCCGTTAACGTCAGAATTCGCTGCGCGGCTGAAAAGTGTATCTGTCGAGGGCGAACTTAAGAAGGTTTAAGCGGCTAGAGATTGCTACAGGTGGTTTTGGGCGCGGGAAGCTTCACCGATCGGACGAAACGGAGATTTGGAGCCGAATGCACTTTTCAGAATCTCGGTACAATCTCGGAATCTCGGTTTGTGGTTGTTTTAGTTGTGCAAGTAGGTTTCGGCCGTTAGTGTGCGCACGATACCTATTTGGGAGCAGACAGAACCTGATGAAATCCGCCACAGTTGAGCAATGGACACGAAACACAGATATTCTTGATGACCGCAACTTGCGCTCTCAAATGCACTTTTCAGAATTCCCAGAAATTACCCGCAATCCGCATTTATTCCGCCCTCCCTGTCTCTCCAAGCAACCTAATTGCCATACCTCACCGAACAATAGAACTGGAAGGCAGACTACAAAGGTAGCAGGCTAACAAACTAGCAGGGAAGGTCTAAACCCACCCAAGAACGAGTGTTCAGCTCTCTGTTTGATCTATCCCGTGTTTTTTGTTTCTGTTTTCATTTTTTTTTTTTCGTTTTCCCCCCCTCCTCAACTCCGAAATCTCCACGGAACTAAAAATGGCCAAGACTGATTCTGACACTACTGGAGTCATGCTAGGCTTCTCTGGCCCTTCTAGTGAGTCGTACCAAACACACTAGCCGTTGTTTGGATTTCTTTTGGATTTTTGCCAATTTCTTTATGATTTTCGTTTTTTTTCGTTTTTTTTCGTTTTGTTGTCCGGCTTTTTGGGAAATTATTTTATTTCCAAACACGCTAGACATCATGAGACAGGCGAGTGTAAAATATTACTGGAGCTGCCAAAAGACACGCGGACAAGACGGCAGGATAGAGCGTCGCAAGGGGAACAAAATGGGCTCTTCAGAAAAGCGATTATGGGCAGTAAAGAGCCCACAAAGGGGGTTTGAAAATATCGGAGTCTGCAATCTGAGGGGAAGCGTAAAACTGGTGTCACGAGTATCAATGGGTTTTGGTTCGATGCAGAAGTCGACTTAGAACCAAACGCACCTCCTTCTGTTAGCGATGATGTCATAATAGCGTGCTTTTAGACGACTCCTGTGGTGCACAGTTGCAGATAGTGTGAGAGTGGAAGACTTAGGGCTAAAGGCATGCTAGACAGCTAATGGAAGCTACCTCCGTATAGAGAATTCGATTTCAAGTCGTATGACCGTGTTTGGAAAACCCATAATCAAAATGTAGTGCTGTTTATAGTGTTGATTACAATGCCACGTGGTTGGAGACAAAACAGTCGATCTGGACGGGGTTTCTGATGGCAGAAAAGACTCGTGAGTAGTATATATGGATTCAGGTGGCAAATAAGAGTCGAATGCACTCTTTCAAATTTCCACAACTTGTCTGTGACGTGTTCTATCAACAGTCAAAATATACCAGAAACACTGTACAGAGTACCCTCTTTTAGTGTCTACTTCAACCAGCGTTCTAGACATGCTACCAGAAACAAACCAACAAATTGTGGAATATAATGGAGGTTTGCTACCACCCCGAGATGCACTCTTCAGAAATCCAAGTCAGGCTGTAGACGGGCTAAAAAGAATTTGTGGGACTCGCTCGAATCTCCAGCGGGCAGTCCTCAGGCTATAATTCGCCTTGCAACCGACCAAAAGCCACGTGTGCGGTACCATTGGCTGCGGACACTGATTTCGCACAACACGCACTCTTCAGAAATCCCCCAGCTAGGCTCCGAAGGTGTTTACGGATCCGTGGTGCCGCACCCCCCACTTTTGCTCAACAGCACACTAACAAAAATGCTTCCAGGCCGCGTAAAGACACGAGACTACCACCAATGGCCTCGCACGAAAAATCTGTACTAGATGCGCCCTTTGGCATGTCGTAAAACCCCCCAAAAGCGTTTTTAAACCCTGCTGTCGTGGGTTTCTTTTCGGTGTCAGAAAAACAACACGCATTTCGTCTTAATCACTAAATAGCCAAGACGAGGCCGTTGTGCCAAGCGTCGATTCAGATGGTTGGTTATCGCGGATTTGCCGCTTGTCCACTTTTTCCACTTTTTCCACTTTTTTCTCTCTAAAAAAAATAAAAGAAAGACCCAGCTAGTGGAAGCCCTCCATAATTTGGAAAATTCCAATTATGGGCTCCACGAGTAGGCCATTGTCGTTTGTGGACGGCCCCAACCACGTTGGGCAGCTTTTACCGTCGAAAAACCGACTTTTTAGCTGTTTTTTTGGGGTCTACATTCTTGCGCCGAAACTGCTTTTGGCTCAAGTGTGAAGGGTGGGGGGTAATGGAAGATGACGTGAAGGAGAGACGATTGACAAGCCTGGAAAAAATGGTAGGGTTGAAAAAAAGCGTAAAACGGGAAAAGCAAACTAAGGAAATTGAGACTAGACTATCTTCAAGGCCCATTTTTTTCCCAAAGGGGATTTGTCTGGTAAATGGATGAGTGATTTGTTTTTTTTTTTTTTTTTTTTTTTTTAGCTGCTTCTCTGGTTTTTCTCTTGTTTTTTCACGCAAAACCAAAAACACTGCCCATGCCGTCTGCGCAAACATGTAGATGTAGCAAATACGAAAGATACGCAGGATACAGACAGATAGACAGATAGACGTACATGTACATAAGATGGAGTACATGTATTCTGTACCTGGAGTGTGAAACGGGAGATTTGGACGTTTGAGCGTTTGCGACAGCTGTATACGAGCGCCATGTAGCTGTTTTCGTCTTCTTTCATCGGCTGGTTGTTTTTCCACAAATTGTTGAACATTTTTTTTTTTCTTTCCCTGTTTTATTTTCCCTTTTGGTCTCTTCACTCTTCTCTCGTCTCTCACCGACCCGCAAAGGTGAAAAGGTGGGCAAGGCTGGCTGAGCCGCTTCTTCTGGCGATTTTACGGAGAAACAAGGTCGTTTTCGTTTTCTTCTCTTCTCTCTTCTCTCTTCTCCTTCTCTTTCTCTTGGTCTGTGTTTCTCCATGTTTTTTTTTTCTGACAGCCTGAGCCGCTGTCAATCGGCGTCAATCGGAAGAGCCCTACGTGCCTTGAAGTCCCGCTGTCCGTTGGAAAAAAGCAGAAAGAAAAAAAAAAAAAAACAGCACCAACTTTTTTTTGCTTGCGTTTTTCGTTTTGCGTTTTTCATCGCCCAGCGACGTATTCATGAAACACTCGCGCCAACACCACCATGCACCCCATCCGTTGCCAAAAGCACGCTGTCTGTGCCGCTGACATGCTCGTGGAAAACACGCACCATGGTGCAAGAGATTGGCAGAGGTGGTGGCAGCGTTAGCGAAAGGCTAAAGACGGCCGAAAAGCCGGTGTTTGTCCTGTTTTTTTCTTTCTTTGGGGCAGCGAGAGCGTCCAACGTAACCCTTGGCATGGCTGGAATGCGTCAAAGACGACCTTTGGCCAGCCTTATCGGGGTTACATCGGTGACGCGGCTAGCATTACGAGAGGTGAGAATTAAGCTATTGTCTTCTCAACGCCAAAACCTAGACTTTGGGCCGGTTCTTGCTCGGGGAGCAGGTTTTCCTGGGTTGTTTTCTCTGGCGATCAAAGACGCAAAAACCTCACGCGGACCAGTTGCTCCTGAAGTTTCGAGCGCTGCGATAATATCCGACAAAACGCAAAATATTATCAGCCATAAGTCAATCTGGGAGCCGAAAACCCAAACGCTAAGTTTAATGCCAAAACCATGCATGCATGCACGCACCAATCTCCGGCAACGTCTTCTACCTGCAGTAGTTCCAACCGACCTCAAACCACACAAGCACGGGGCACACCACGGGTTCCCGCCAAGGGGCGACGTCTAGTGCGAGCCTGCGACCTAGAGACCGCGCTAGCAAGCGTCTAGCGACAGTCTAGCGACCACAGCGAGCCTCTAGTCTAGGGCTAGCAACAAGCTATCTCTGGAGCTAGCATTCGCGCTATAGCCCAGTCGCACTACCGTAGCTCTGCATGGTCTTGGCCTAGGACGGCTATGGAGTTTCCCGAACCGTAGCCACGGGCCTTAGCTGGAGCTGTAAGCTGGTACCCCGGCTGGGGGGGGCGGTGGTGCAAGCCCGCTCGTATCACCCCAATAAGAAACAAGGTACCGGTAGCGCAGTTTGGCTCGTTCCTCTCTCCCGCAGGTGCTATAAATGTGGCACACAAAGAAGTCTCGATCCATCTCGCCAGAAGAGACCCTATATAGGGCCTGGGTGCTGCTCCACCGGAAACCCGCCATCTCCATCTCACATCTCTCTCCGCCCGCCCCATGAAGTCCAAAACCCGCCACTACTGCCCCCACGCCGGCTGCAAAAAGTCCTACACCCGTCGCGACTACGTCGAGCGCCATGCCGTCAACCGTGAGTATCTCCGTCTGCATCCATCTCCACCGCCTGCTAACCCAGACATGACCACCAAACCGTACATCTGCCTCGTGTGCAACCGCTTCTTCAGCCGCGCAGACCTGTTTGAACACCACATGGACACAAAGTACCACCGCAAACGCGCGGAAAAGTACCAGCACCCGGACCACCCCTGGCAGCCGCTGGAAACCATGGTGGCGGACTACAGCTCGTACTACGAGACGGACGACAGCCTCAGCCGGTCTGAGAGCTCGCTGACGGACTCGGTGGTGTCGCCGGCCGAGTCCCACGACGGCTACTTTGTCTACCAGAACCAGACCCAGGATACCAGCTACTTCTACCCGGGCCAGTCGCTTTTTGTGAATCCCGCAAGTCCGCCGGTTCCGCGCGTGATGCAGCCGCTGCCCAGCCTGCACTCGCTGTCTTCCAGCGCCTCTTTTGCCGCTTCAATGCCCCATCCGCAGTCTGTGTCACAAACGCAGCTGGTCCCGCAACAGCAGCAGTCTCAGCAGCCTCAGCAGCAGCAGCAGCAGCAACAACAGCAGCAGATGCAGCAGACACAGATGCAGCAGACGCAGCTCCTCCCGCACCAGCTGCTCCAGCCCCAGCCGCCGCTCCACGCCCCATACCTAACTTCGGGCGGCGCCCTTCGATACGTGTAGCCACGGCCCTTGTATAGAAAATCTATTTATGTCCTCAACCGGACTTTGCTACCACTGCAGACATTCGCCCCAGCGAGCTTTTGCTCTTTTAACCGAGCGGTAGCGGCCCTAAAGAGTGTTTTCGAGTCGGTCCAGCTGCTCTATTGCAGTTTGAGCGTGCTAGAATCGAGATTTAGAGCAGAAAACGGTCGCGTTAGCATCGTAAAAGCAGTAGCTCCTCCCACAACTAGTTTGCTTCTCGATACTCGTGCTAGTTTGCTCGCAAAATAGCCGCTACTTGACGCATGTAATGCACGCGTAGAAGCCCAACTGAGGGGACATGTGGGGGTCTCTAAGAGATTCTAAAGAGTGCGTTAGACTGAGCCTGAAATAAAGACTGTATTCATGTCTTTAGTGTCTTTGTAACTCTCATATCGGCTTCTCAATGGATGAAACACCGTACTAGCAGCACAAAGAACTAAAAACCGCTGTAGACACACCAAGAGAAATCTGAAAAGTGCATTCGATTGAGCATGAAGTTTTTTACATGTCTACATGCCTAATAATGTAATTTTCACCTTGTAAAACCGCATTATATGGACATATCAATACTGGGGACAGCTGATGAGGTAAGCATAACCTTAATTCGGAGCTGTTTGTGCAACAGGTTTTTTCTAGAGAATCCGTGATTAGTCCGTTTAAATTTCATTTAAAGCTAGTTGATAAAAATTGAAAAGGTGCATACGCTGCGGCGTATCTGCAGCTACAGAACGATACTACCTACGGATCTATAGACCCTTTAGGAGCCGTTTAATGTGCATTCTTGGAATGCGGCGTTTTGCATCTTGGCAGTGTTTCGGTTTCTAAAAACGTTACGGTAACCTATTTGGAGACTCCAAAAGTGACTCTCGTTCCAAATGAGAGCGTGGGTCTATTTGTAATAGTTTCAGCTAGTCATGTGCTCGTTTTGGGTGTTTCCTGTAGTGCACACGTGTCTGTTGTGATTGGCACGCTATCAAAAGGGCACACGACCGCAATATCGAGATTCTGAAGAGTGGAAGATTTCCGCAAGGCGACGCCGAGCTCAACAGTACCAATTATGTGCCTTTAGCACGTCCCAACCAGCAATTTATTGCCCAGTCTCCATACAGAGGGACATCCGAGTGCATGCACGTCCACATGTTGTCTTCAAAACGCGACGCGATGGCATGATTCAAATTCTGAAGAGTGCAATCGTTCCGGAGTCCGTTTCTGAGTCCAGCAGTATCCACCTGAACGCTACTATACGCCCCCATAAGAGCTGAACCGGCCTCAAAAACATGACACCACTTTTTTTCGGCCAGTCGTATCCATCCATTTATCATAAATCCCACACCCTCCGGGAGCCGTAAACCACCCGCTACATGCTCGATAGACGCACGGGAAGCGATCGGACGACTTAGCAGCGGCTTCAGACCACCGGAAGCAGCAGTTTGGGCGTTTGCCGTGTGCTCAACAGAACGCGTCTCCACTCGGAACCGGATACGCTCGGCAAAACCCCAAGAAGCCTTCCCCAGGGCATCGAAAAGTCGGTTTGTGGGCTGGGCGGAGCTGGGCACACCCACTGGGCGACGCTGGGCAGCTTGCTCTTCGTTTAGTGTGTGTAGACTCACCCTGCGTTGGTCCTAGAGCATTCTAGAAGGAGGCATATGGAGGCGCCAAAGACGCAGACAAGGAGGCGGGGAAGGCAGCATTTGCAGGCGTTGATAACGTCGCACTCCCCCTCTGCTTTTTCCTGTACGGCTTTCCGAGGGCATAAATACGACATTGCACACTCGTTGGGTTGTTTTTTTTTTTTTTTTTTGACGAATTTTTTTTATTAAATTTTTTTATCAATTTTTTTTTTGGGGCTAGTGCGTAGCTTGTCTCACGTTCCTCACTTCTATGCACACTCGTAGTTATATCCCACTATGGAAACAACATTGGGTCACGTGACATTCTAGACCCGCATGGGGATCTAAGCTCAAGGTTCTCTGTTAATTTGCCTATTCAGATCGGCGAGTCAACCTTAAAATTGCAGCAAGTTTCTTAATAAAGTTTTGCAAATTGTGGGGAAGCGAGGCGGGTCAAAAAGAACGACAAGCCAAAATAATAATAAAAACGGGAGCCAAATTTTTTGCAGACTATTTGAGACAACCGTATATTAAATATATTGAAATGTATATGTATACAGCAGGGGTTTGTAAACGGCTTGTCGGAAATTTCGGCCGTATGTAAAACAAATTAAATATTTTTAGATTTTTTTCTAGCCGTTTTTCTAGTTGGGTTTTCTAGTCTTGTTTGAGTCGGAGATGCAAACTAGCAGTTACGGGGTTGCACAGGATGAAATAACAAGTGTCCGATCTACTGCATGGTAGTTATTAGCCACGGTCGAGACTTGTGGCTTGTAGACTTGTTTGGGGTGGTTTTGGGTGGATTTGGCGAGTTTTTGAGCGCTATAGTAGTTTGGACTTTTGAGGGTGAAAAGAGCTACAGACTAGTTATCGGAGTTCCGAGAAGTGCGTTTTACTCGTAGTGGCGCTTAGAGCGTAATGGTGGTGTTTACGGGCCCGTAAAATGGTTAGGAGAGATTTTAGTCTGGTCGAAGAACCAAAAAAAAAGTGCTCATTTTGTTTTTTTTTAAAAAGAGAAAGAAAACATTTGCTCGAGTCCTAAAGTGGGAAATCTAACGAGAAAACGTGATGATAATCTGAAAGACAAGTACATCTATACGACTCGCAAATCTATACATTTACTTGTCATCCAAGTGTCGTGTGTTTGAATAAAGTTGAACCCACGGCAGCAGCAAAAAAAAGCAGGACGCCACATCTACACCCTGTAGAAACGCGTCTGGATATAGTGTGGGAAATCCAAAGAGCGCATTGTGTTTAGAATCGCCGTGCAAAGGCCATCCTGCCGCGCTTAGAGAGTTTCAGATCCGCTAAACAAGCCCGTATTTCGTGCAGTTCTTAATTCAAAGTTCGATTTGGTTCTCCACGATTCAGTCACCCAGAAAGCCACTAATAAAAAGAGACTCACATGGTGGCTACGCTGCTGCCACAGCGTCACCTGCAACTTGTGCTCAAATTTCTCAAAGTGCACTCCCTCGAATCTTGCAAGTTCTCCACATTTCCCCCACAGCATAATCTGCTATAGAGGTTAGGTTCCTTAGTATCGCACTAGGGGACGATTTAGCGGTCATCTGAGGTAGGTTTGGGTAGCTATAGGCTACTGCAAGCAAAACTGGGGCAATCGTACGATGCCCACCCTGTAGCATCTGTTTGATAATTTTTCCGGGTTTTTTTTTTTTTTTGAGCCACATTTTCGGCAAAATTCGGCTTTTGGTCGGTTGAAAGCTTGTCCGGTAATTACCACTGTAGTTCCGGCGGTTCCAACGTGAATACGGGCGTTTTTCGGTCCAAAAACCAGCCGTTGACAGCTTTTCAAAAAACCACCAACAACCACCAAAACTAGTCTTCTCGGTTAGATGGACGTGCAAGTGTGTTTCGGATAAAAAGTTGCCTCCGATCTAGACTGCCGGGCACCAAGCTAGCAGCCAGGGTCGTATTGTTTCGGCTGTTGCATGGGGTTTTGTCAGAGGCAGAAACTGGTCCTCAGCAGTGATTGGCTGCACGGAGAATTACCCCAGATTTCGCCTCTTGTCTGTTGGGGGCACGTGCGGCTTGGATCCAAGTTCCCGCAACAGCCTTCCTTTTCTGTGTTTCTGGAGTTGCTGTGGATGTGTCAATCTGTAGATGAGTGCAGTTTTATCGAAGCAGATATCGAAGCAAGGTAAAGTAGTCGGTGTTTGACTTGGTCAAAGTGCAGAGAAAGCGTCAAGGTCGTCGTTGTCGTCATCCACACCACCAACATGATCAATATTCTTCTCCTCCTGTCGCAAAGTCGGTTGTCCAACTCGATCGCTTCCCCTCCCCATCAGCTCCCTTTTCTCGCATACACATTCTACAAGCAGCAACGGCTGTATATATCCCAGGCGGCTCTTTTTCCCGAAACAGGCGAGTCTGGGGTATCTTGCAGCGTGCGATAGCGATAGCGATGAGGAGCAAATCAGATTTCCAGAACCGGGTTTGCTTTTCGTTTCGTTTCGTTTCGTTTCGTTTTCACGTCTCCAGACTCGACACTCGTGCACAGTAGCCAAAACTCGCAAATCGTCGAAAAATCAGTCACCAAATGACCTCCTTTAGCAACAAGAAACCCCTTAGTCAGCCCCCCTCTCGTTTGAATGCAGTCCCCCCACCTGACATGCATCCAGCCCAGTTTCTGTAAACGGCCAAAAAACGAGTGGCTCGAAACTGCACCTAGCGGGTTCCAGAAGGTCTTTTTGCGCAAGACAAGTTCGCAGGCGTGTTTGGCGGCGCCGGAGGATTCCAATACTGCAAAAACGAACTAGTTTGCACGTGCGGCTGGCTTGTGGCAGGACATTTCGTGTTTTACGTCCTGCTCAAGTTGTGCCGCATCTCAGCACATGTCTTTTCCCCCACCGAACAAATGCGTGCCAAGCCAGTCGGCATTCGAGAAGCTCCTGAGGACATGTGGTTATGTGGTTGATTGATTTCTGAAGTGCAATTCGTGAAAGAAAAAAAAACCAGAAAAAAACGAAAAAACAGAAATGTGGCAGGTCTACATCGAAGCGTCAGTTATCTGTGGTTGATACCGTCCGTCTGACCGCAGAAGAACAGCGGAAAAGACGCCCAGCACTCTCAAACCCAACAACCGCTCATGGACCTTACTGTTTAGGCAAAAAAACCGATATTTAACAGTTTCGGATTCCCCAAGGTTTTCACCTCAATGCTGGGCGTGATTGGATCAAACTTTGATTGCACAACTTTGATTTTTTTATTTCGGCGGAAATTATAGCCGCTCGGAAAAAGAAAAATCAAAGAGACACAATACGCAGAGTACACGTGACGGCACATCCAGCAGAGGTATCGCGGGGCATTCAGAGGCGCAGCTTCAGACGCGGGTGCATCGTGCATCCAGCGTCTCTGCTGCCGTTGCTTTTGATTTTGTAGCTTCAAATGCGCTGCAAATGTTGCAGTGGCAGCATCGACGTACTGTAGGTTAGAGGTGGGAAATGATAAGGCTGAAAATTGGACTAGACTAGTAGCGGGGGCTGGGGCAGAGGCAGAGGCAGAGGCGGCTGAAGCAGTAGCAGAGGCAGGGGCAGAGGCGGCAGAGGCGGCAAAGGCGGCAACACTTTCTCCCCCCACACCCCCCCAAACCCCCAAATCCACAAACCTCCAAATGCCCCAAATCCCCAACCCAACCCAACCCAGACGCACCCCGTGCCTCTGTCGCCTACATCTTAACCCTCCTTATCAGCATACAACATCCTCTTTAGGATGGTGCATATGCTGCTGCAAGATGCACAAACCTTAAACACCCCGCTTATCAGTGCAGCAGGGACAAAATCCACATGCGACCTATCGTATCCAATATCCACCACCTCTTTATATATAGCTCTGTGCCACGACCAGATATCTTTTCCAACACAACACCTCACCACACACCTTCTGTCACCATCTCACGCTCGCTTCCACCTTTAACCACCACTACTACACACACCAAGATGGACGCAGATCAAGCCCGTCTGGAAGCCCTCGGCTACAAGGAGGAGTTCAAACGAGAATTCGGACTCTGGTCCACTTTTGCAGTATCATTCTCGGTGCTCGGCCTTTTGCCCTCTATTGCATCGACACTTTTCTACGGCCTCGGATACGCCGGCACAGCAGGTATGACGTGGGGATGGCTGATTGCCATGATCGGCGTGCAGTCTGTGGCCATGAGCATGGCTGAACTGTGTTCGTCCATGCCCACTTCCGGAGGTCTCTACTACGCAGCAGCCGTGCTGGCACCGCCCCGCTGGGGCCCGCTCATGTCGTGGCTCACGGGCTGGTCCAACTGGCTGTGCCAGGTGACTGCCGCTCCCTCCGTCAACTACTCCACCGCCTCCATGATTCTCGCGCTCAAAACGCTGCACGACCCGTCCTACTCGCCCAAGACGTGGCACGTGTACCTGTTGACCATGGCCATCATGGTGGTGCACGGCGTCATCTCGTCCATGCCCACCAAGTTCATTGCTCGGTTCAACAGCGCTGGCACGCTCATGAACACCGTCTGTCTGTTTGTGGTGCTGTTTATGATTGTCGGCGGCGCCCAGAAGAACGAGGACGGACACAAGTTCAACAACAACCACGACGTGTGGTCCGTCATCGACAACCAGACCGACTGGCCCAACGGAATCGCCGTGCTCATGTCTTTCATCTCCATCATCTGGACCATGTCTGGATACGACTCCCCCTTCCATCTCGCCGAGGAGTGCTCCAACGCCGCCGTCGCCGCGCCCCGAGCCATCGTCATGACCTCCGCCGTCGGCGGCCTCATGGGCTGGGCCTTCCAGATCGCCATCGCCTACACCGTCCGAGACGTGGCCGGCGTGATGGACGACGAGCTCGGACAGCCCTTTGTCACCTACCTGCAGCAGTGCCTGACCCCCAACTTTGTGACCACCATCACCGCCCTCACCATTGTCTCGGCCTTCTTCATGGGCCAGGCCTGCATGGTTGCCGCATCCCGAGTCGCCTTTGCCTACTCCCGAGACGGCTGCTACCCCCTGTCCCACATCTGGGCCAAGGTCAACCCCTACACCCAGACCCGTCAATGCCGTTTGGTTCAACTGGATCATTGGCCAGCTCCTCCTGCTTCTCATGTTTGCCGGCGATACCGCCATCGGAGCTATTTTCTCGGTCGGTGCAATTTCGGGCTACGTCGCCTTCACCATGCCCATTGGTATCAAGGTTTTCTGGGCGTCGGACAAGTTCAAGCCCGGCCCCTGGAACCTCGGCAAGTGGTCGCGGCCCTTTGGCATTCTTTCTGTTGCCTACGTGCTCCTCATGACCCCCATCCTGTGTTTCCCCCAGTTCACTGGCAAGAACCTGGATCTGGACACCATGAACTGGACCGTGGTGGTCTACTTTGGCCCCATGCTCATGGCCTTTGCCTGGTACGTCATTGACGCCCACAAGTGGTTCAAGGGCCCCAAGGTCAATCTCGAGCACGCCATCCACAAGGACACTGAGCTCGAGGAGCAGTCCACTAACGGCGTTGAGTTTCTGTCTGGCGTTGAGCCGTCCGGCAGCAACGCCTCTTATGATAACGAGCCTTCCAAGTCCAAGGATTGGGCTAACCGTGTTTAACCGGCTCTTGTCTTTTGTTAATTTTTACGTACGCAGCCGTTTGATAATTTATTTGCATAATGAATGATTTTGAGAGTGACTTAGAACTGTAGTTGGATGGAGCCTTGGAGGGAATCTCCTCCTAAAATCATCGTGGGAATTGTTGCAGGATATAACCAGACCCGGTATCAACAGGGGTATCATGTTATTGTCGGTTATACGGTAGTGACTGAATAAAATCGACTTTTGGCCACTCACTCATTTTCGGGAAAAAAATAACGAAAAAAGGGGGTAAAAAAAGAAGTAAAAAAAAAAAAAAAAAAAACTTGGTGACGTTCATCCAAGTGTTGTGAAAGTGGTGCATCGGAGATTGGAGCTGATGTGAAATGTGAAATGTGTAATTGAGTGTTTTTATTGTGGTGGTAAAGAAGAGACAAAGGTCATTGTGGCTTGGAGAAGAAAGAGTGACTTGGGCGGATCCCTGGCTTATATACTGGGGACACAAAAGTGCTCAGTCCACCTTTTTTTCGTGCCCCTCAGTGTCGACTATTATGCTCACGCCATCCTGGTCTTTTTTCGATTAGTGATCAGCAGAGATGGAAATTTGAGCCGCATGCGAACCTTCTTTGAAAAGAAATTAATTCGTTCGAAAAAAGGGAAAAAAGGGAAACAAAAAGAAAGAAAAAACACCAGAAAATGCACAATGGCGGTTCGAACTGGTGAAACTGCCGCAAAATAGCTTGTGGCGCAGCTGGGTACATTAGTCACGCAACCTGCACGATAGAGCAGCAAAGAGGACATTGCGCAGTTGAGCGGAATTCGTCGAAAAAAAAGGAAGAAAAAAGAAGCGAAAAAAGAAAACAAATAAAAAAGGCTGACGAGCACATTGTAGTGAGGGATATGAGTGCTTTTGAGTGGTATTCCTCAAACAGGTGAGATTCGCACAACCTGAATGTACAGAGGGCACCGAAAACAATGTCGCAGTGGTCAGAAAGTAGCTTTTATCCCGCAGGCCCGCCGAGACGACGAGGGGTAGACGGAATCTGGTTTTGTGGCCCCAATAACATCGTAAACGTGTCAGATTCAACCGAGAACAAGCCCGAAATTCGACAGCCCGCCCCACGACAGTCCCCATGTGACCGTTGGCCCACAAAAGTCGCAGAAAAAGACGATTTCCTGGGCTTCCAGTCGACCCTGCAATTACACCGCTTGCTTAGTCTCAGATCCTGCACGCCAAAGTTTTGGATCCGTGACATTTCCAGAAAAACAAGAACGCTGACGTGGACGAGCTAGCGGGTTTTAGAGAGGCGCAGGCAGAAGGAGAGAGACAGGAACGCGACGACTGCCAAGAGACGACACCTGAGAACCATCTTGTGGCTCAGTAACAGCTCTGCTTGGCCACAAAAAGCTGTTGTTTTGTGTCCCAAACCAAGCCTCCCAAAAGCTCGCAAAACGTCAATCTCAGTAAAGTTTCATGTCAATGACTAAAGTGAGAGAGGGTTGTTGGAGGGTGGGGCTGCGGTGAGAAGTGTCTGACTAAGGGGACGTTGCCTCTGGTGTCACGACACGTGCTCTGTGATGGGGAGGTGCCCCCGCGCGCTCGGTTGCACGCACACGCTGCCTCCGCTTCACGCAGAGCTGTCCCCAGCCGCAGTCGCCCCCTAACTCCCATATTATCCGCGCCCTCGCTTCCCGTTAATGCCTCTACCCCGGGTAACCTTGAAATTGGGAGGCGAGGCAGCAAGACAAGACTCAAAACGGTCACTGTCACACACTGAGCTAGTTATCGACCCAGGGCTAGAGAGCTCCAAGGATTATTTTCTCCTGCCATCCTCCACGAAAAGAGCGATAAAACTCCGGCATGCCTCGGACCACCAAACTCCGTCTGACGGGTGAGTATACACAAACACAGGGTGACATGGCTCTGTTGACAGTGGCGGACCCGCACACAAACAGCCGCTGAGTCTGGAATCCGCCTCGCGGACCCCGGATCCACACCCACCGCCGTCCACACGCCCGCACCAGCGCCCTTCAAACGCCACCGTGGCCTCAGATGCGCCAGCAACAGCACGGCCGTGCCCCAAAAAGGCCCGGACCAAGCGGCCGGAGATCGGACCCGCGCACGCCTCGCACACCCACTAACACAGTCATCGCCGCAGACCAACTGTACAAAAGGGACGTGTTCCGCCTCCCAGACCCGTTTGCCGTGGTGCTCGTGGATGGGGGACAGACCCGAACCACCTCCGTCATCAAAAAGACACTCAACCCATACTGGAACGAGTCATTCGACGTGGACGTGACGCCGTCGTCGATCATTGTGGTGCAAATCTTTGACCACAAAAAGTTCAAAAAGAAGGACCAGGGCTTCCTCGGAGTCATCAACATCCGTGTCGGCGATGTGCTCAACCTGGCCCAGGGCGGCGACGAAATGATCACCAAGGACCTCCGCAAGGCCAACGACTCCCTCGTGGTCAACGGTAAGATCATTCTCAACCTCAGCACAAACACCGCCGGTCGACGAGCAACCGGCGCCTCTACTGCCTCCGGAACCTCCGCACCCTCCACTGCCTCCGCATCGGCTGCCGCACGAACCAACCTGCCAGACGTCTCATCTCTTAGCATCGACAACTCCAGCGTGAGAAGCAGCAGCACCTCCCAAAGCGGCACCACCTCTAACGCCACCAACAGCACCTCGACAAGCGCCCTCAACGGAGGACCACCTGCAATGGGCGCACCTGCCATGGGCGCCCCCGCCGGCGCTCCCCCAGCGGCGTCCGCAGCCTCCACAACCAACGCAGCTGGCCGGCCTGCCAACAACCGGGGCTTCTCCTCATTTGAAGACCAGTTTGGCCGCCTGCCCACCGGCTGGGAGCGACGAACCGACAACCTGGGACGAACCTACTACGTGGACCACAACAACCGCAGCACCACATGGACACGCCCAGCAAACACGCAGAACGAGACGGAGTCGCGACAGGCGCGCCAGAACAACACGAACCTGGAGCGTCAACGACATCAGAACCGTACTCTTCCAGAGGAGCGGGCGCAGTCGCCTCCGCTCAGCCACAACCGAACTGGGTCCGGTGCCACTGCTGGATCTGCTGCAGGACCACCACCCCCGGGTGCAGCCGCCGGCGGTGCAGCCACTTCTCCTGGCGGCACCCCCCGCAATGCATCCGATGCCGTGGCAATGACCGCGTCTGGCACCACTACTCCTGCTCTCGGCGAGCTGCCTGTCGGATGGGAACAGCGTTTCACCCCAGAAGGCCGTCCTTACTTTGTGGATCACAACACCCGCACCACCACATGGGTGGATCCTCGACGACAGCAGTACATCCGAATGTACGGCGGAACCAACGCTGCTGGTGGAACCAACACCACTGTGCAGCAGATGTCTGTGTCACACCTGGGCCCTCTTCCCAGCGGATGGGAAATGCGTCTCACCAACACAGCACGAGTGTACTTTGTGGACCACAACACCAAGACCACCACTTGGGAGGACCCCCGACTACCATCTTCTCTGGACCAGAGTGTCCCCCAGTACAAGCGAGACTTCCGACGAAAGCTCATTTACTTCCGATCTCAGCCTGCGCTTCGTATCCTGCCTGGTCAGTGCCACATCAAGGTGCGACGAGATCACATTTTCGAGGATTCATACCAGGAGATTATGCGACAAACGCCACAGGATCTGCAGAAGCGTCTGATGATCAAGTTCGACGGCGAGGAGGGTCTCGATTACGGTGGAGTGTCGCGAGAGTTCTTCTTCCTGCTCTCTCACGAGATGTTCAACCCCTTCTACTGTCTGTTTGAGTACTCGGCACACGACAACTACACTCTTCAGATCAACCCCCACAGTGGCATCAACCCCGAGCATCTGAACTACTTCAAGTTCATTGGTCGATGTGTTGGTCTAGCCATTTTCCACCGTCGATTCCTGGATGCCTTCTTCATTGGTGCTTTCTACAAGATGATTCTCAAGAAGAAGGTCATGCTCGAGGACATGGAGGGTGTGGATGCCGACTACCACCGAAACCTGGAGTGGGCTCTGGACAACGATATCACCGATGTTCTGGATCTTACTTTCAGCGTGGAGGACGACCAGTTTGGCGAAATTGTCACCATTGATCTCAAGCCCAACGGTCAAAACATCGAGGTCAACAACGACAACAAGAACGAGTATGTTGAGCTTGTGACTGAATGGCGAATCAGCAAGCGTGTGGAGGAGCAGTTCCAGGCCTTTGTGTCCGGCTTCTACGAGCTCATCCCCCAGGAGCTTGTCAACGTTTTCGACGAGCGAGAGTTGGAGCTTCTTATCGGTGGTATTGCCGACATTGACGTTGACGACTGGAAGAAGCACACCGACTACCGAGGATACTCAGAGACTGACGAGGTCATTAAGTGGTTCTGGCAGTGCATTCGATCGTGGGACAGTGAGCAAAAGTCTCGACTTTTGCAGTTCACCACTGGTACCTCACGAATTCCCGTCAACGGTTTCAAGGATCTACAGGGCAGTGACGGTCCCCGACGGTTTACCATTGAGAAGGCCGGAGAGGCTCAGCATCTGCCCAAGTCGCATACCTGTTTCAACCGAGTGGATCTGC
Organism: Yarrowia alimentaria; assembly: GCA_900518985.1. Taxonomy (NCBI): domain Eukaryota; kingdom Fungi; phylum Ascomycota; class Dipodascomycetes; order Dipodascales; genus Yarrowia; species Yarrowia alimentaria. The sequence continues at coordinate 1,987,694 of ULGN01000003.1, forward strand.
CTCCTTACAAGAACTATGAAGATCTTGTCAAGAAGCTGTCCATGGCTGTTGAGGAAACTGTTGGTTTCGGCCAGGAGTAAGCTAGCATATACATTTTTTATTACATGCTTGAGTGAGCAACGGCGAGATAGTGAGATGAGCAGAGTAACGGTAGAGATAGGAAGGGTACTTATCTAGAGTTGAGTGCACATTAGTTTTTCTTGGCACCCCTTAATCATACAGCCCAGAGGTATAGTTCAGATAAGAGGTATTCCAGAATATGGGAAGTAGAGAGACCACTTTAGATGTGGGTCTATTTTTTCATTTTGATCTTGATTTGTTTTTTTCTTTCGTAAACGATATTTTCCACTACCACCATGGTATGAAGTCTACATGAAAGAAGAGTGATACTGCTTAAATAAAGGCGAAATGGAGTATTAACGGATACTATTGTATTCAGTGAACAATTCCGTATCGAATGATCATCGAAAAATCTCAATAATGGGCATTTTTGCCGCCATTGAAACCGATTGTTCTAGGGGTAAAGTTGCGCATCCAGACACTCTAATTTGCATTTGGAGATGTAGATACGGGGTGTTTTAGGAACAGGTTTTTTGCAGAATCTGATACATCTATACAAGTCGCTATTTGTGAGTATTTGACAGATAGACGATGATTATGATTAGTAGCAGGTATCTGGCAGGTATTTGTCTTTTTATAAATATATAAAAACACTCTTTTATCCGATATATCCGATATCTCAAGATGACCATTTGGAAATGGCAGCCATGGAGATTGCGGGAGTCTAACCCAATTTTTTTATCAGAAAACTGATTCCGTAGTTTGGTTGAAGTTAAGCTGGAAATGAAAGTATCTAAAAATCCAAAAAGCCACGCCACGGACTAGTTCAAAAGAGCGTAAAGAGAGGTATTAACGAGGGTTTTCGATATCAGCTGATAGAAATTGGACGGCTCCGACCTCTCAGGTACACAGACATACCTATTTGAGGTTTATGAGGCCGATTTTGGTAGGTTTCGTTTTTCTCGGACTTTGATGCTGATAAAAGTAGGTTGCAATTGCTGCATTTGGAAGTCCGATATCGCACACTGCGAGAAGTCTAGTTTGCTCTTCAGCACAGTCCCACTATGGGGTGTTTCAGTGGCTCTGTGAATATTCTGAAGAGTGTGTTAAGTACAGAATCTCCCCGAGATCACAATGGCGCTTTTAGAATACTCATAACTCCATTTTCCAGCTATTTGTAAGGTGCTGTTGAGGTTCCAATTGGAGGCTTTTCTGATTCTCAGACTTGAAACAGTGCCTGTCACCAACATTGCTGAATGGGAAGAAGAGGCTAGATGGGAAGTCTTCTTCGGAATACCTGGAGTCTGCAGTTTTCGAAAAGGACACGTGTTCGAAACCGTTGCAGCCCAAAGTCCACAATCTCCATATCTTTGTGACTCGGTCCTCGCGGAGTCCGAAATGTGCATTGGGAAAAAACACATCCCCCACATAGACTACATCCATATGGCGTATAGAGCCTCCCCTTATGCACGAAACACTGTGGAGATGCACGGATTTTAGGCCACGAAAGCACTAGCAAATTTGGGGGTTCAGAGAAGCTGACAAAAAACGAGTACTACCAGTGGACTCGCACAGCGCTTCTGAACAAGATGCACTCTTCAGATTTTCGACCAGACGCCCAAAACCCCGGTTTATTGGGTCCAGCTCGGAGACTGAGTTTCCGTCCCGATGCACAACAATAAACCGTGTGACTATTAAACCTTGACCATATCTAAAAGGCTTATCATCGGCACGACCATTCTAACATCCATATAGTCTAGGTCGAGCCATGCCCGACTGAAACTCTTCAGACTCTTCTTCCGACTGAATTTTTGACGACACAGACACAGACACAGACACACATTGACACAAACAGCATGCTCATCACACTCATAGCGCTGTACACGGGCGTCTTTCTGAGCGCCCTGGATGCCACCATCGTCACCTCCATCTACGCCACCATTGCTTCGGATCTCAACGAGCTGTCGCGAATCTCCTGGATTGCCACGGGCTATCTTGTCAGCTGTGCGGCCTTCCAACCCCTGTACGGCCGTCTCAGTGACATTTTCGGGCGAAAGGCCATGTTGCTAGTCTCTTCGGGCTGCTTTGGCGTCGGCTGCACAATCTGTGGCGTGTCCTACTCGCTCATGCCGCTAATTGTGGGCCGGGTAATTGCTGGAATCGGCGGAGGCGGCCTGCTGACCGTCAGCACCATTGCGGTCAGCGACCTCATTCCTCTGCGACAGCGAGGCATCTACCAGGGAATCGGCAACATTGCATACGGATCCGGCGCGGCCATTGGCGGAGCGCTGGGCGGCGTCATTTCCGCGTGGATCGGCTGGCGAGGCGTGTTTCTCATCCAGGTGCCACTGATTGTCTGCTCGGGCACACTGGTGGCCTTTGGCATGACCAACAGCAACACCAAGAAAATCGACGATCCCGAATCCCCGGCCGACGAAAACACCCCCGTGTCGCCGCTCACGGCCTCTCCCGAATCTCACCCGGCCAACCCCGTCTCTGGCGCCAACGCCTCCGTGCTTTACGGATCCGTCGAGTCTGAGAACCTGCCCCAGGCCAAGCCCAAACTGCCCCTCGAGGCGTCGGAAACCACGTGGACCAAGTTCAAGAACATTGACTTTGCGGGATCCGCCCTCCTTGTCACGTCGCTGTCCCTCCTGCTGTTTGCCATCTCTTCGGTGACCCACTCGGCCTGGACCAAGCCAGACATTTACATCCCCCTGGCCATCTCTGTAGCCACAGGAATTGGTTTCTGGAAGTACGAGCTCCACTGCGACAACCCAGTCATCCCCGTGCAGCTGCTGTACCGACAGACCATCCTGGCGTCTTCGCTGACAAACCTGTTTATGACCATGGGTATCTTTGCCATGCTCTACAACGTGCCTCTCTGGTACAAGTCTGTGCTCGGCGACAGCGACGCCAAGGCCGGTGCCCGACTCGTTGGCAACTTCATCGGTGTCTCTGTCGGATCCATGTCCTCCGGAATCTACATGCGACGGACCGGCAAGTACTACAACCTCGGCATTGCTGCTGGTGTGCTCACGACCATCGGAATCTTTGCCCTAGTGCCTCTTTCCGCCAGCACCCCCGTGTGGCTCCAGTACACCATGCTGTTTGTCCCCGGAGCTGGTTATGCGGCCATGCTGACAGTTTCGCTGCTGGCTCTCATTGCAGCCGTGTCCAACGAGGAGCAGGCCACCGCCACGTCCATTCAGTACGCTTTCCGAGGCGTGGGCTCGACTCTGGGCGTGTCTGTTTCGTCTACAGTGTTCCAGGCCGTCATTTCCAAGTGGCTTCCCGTCAAGCTGTACGCTCTTTTTGACAATCCCACCCCCAAGCAGATCAAGCTCGTTGAGATGACCATTGCCGCCGTCAAGGAGTCCGTCACTGCCATCCGCGAGGCCCCAGCGAGATTCCAGCCTGCCATTATTGAGAGCTACGATTTGGCAATCAAGGACGTGTTTTTCGTTGCCACGGCTTTGTGTGCCTGCAGTACAATCTGTTTGTATTTTGTCAAGGAGCATGAGCTGAGACATTGAGATTTGGATAGAGAGAATTAAGGAAAACCAAAAGGATAGAAGAAATAAAACACAAGTTTGATAGATTAGCCACAAACGCCACGTTAACACGGTACCTTGTAAGAAATCACAGGAAATTGCTCCCTTATAGCTGCGAATGTCTCAAGATTTACTTGGTTCTGTTCCAAATAGTCCTCATATTCCTAGCCCATGTATATTACATTCTAAATCTCCACAGTGTGGACACTGCCTTGAGCCCCAATTCTTCCTTGCTCGCTGACAGTGACAATGACAGTAAACTTACGGGCCTATGGTTCACAGCAACAATAAGCTTCATGCAAGGCGACCACACGCTCACCTCCTAAAGTCACAAAATCAACACCTGCAATGCGTCACCGAGTTACACGAGGAATGCCAGAGATTAAAAGGACCAACTGCGGAGTCTCAAAGATACCAGATTTTGCCAGAACGTGTTACTATCACACGGTTGCTGGGTTGCCACTGGTGGACAATCTCCCGGCGATTGTCAGTTTTCCTGCCACCTCACCAAACCCCCTTCGGACTGGTCAATTGTCCCCAATGCGTACTTCCACACGTTTATTCTAGTTTAAGGGCAACCAATATACCACACACAAAGAACAGAAATAACATAAATACCCAGCGATACCCCCCTTTGACCGGTATCCAGCAAGACGACACCACGAGCCCTTGCCAGTGTCCATCCCGGATCATTGGCATGTTTTTGAATCAGCATAACGGACTGCGAGTCCACCCCCGGCACTATTGTACCCACAATGGTGTCAACTCTCTGCGCTCACGGCTGAGTCGACCTGGATCAGTCTTTCCCCCACTAACATCCTACAGATCTAGTATCTTACTATTGTGAGTATTTCCGAGTTGGCAGAAGGTGCCTCAAGTGACAGTTCGACTACTCAACAGCTGAGACACATTCATTGTGGGGATTCCTGATCAGTTTCCTTACTTTGTCTGTGCCTTGCGTCATCTCCGCAAACTTCTGATCATTGTCTGCGATTATGACAAGCTGCTACAGTCTGCACTCTAACCCCTCCCAAACCCATCTAACCCAGATTTACGGTACAGGCCTATGACGTGAACAGGCTGTTGGAGTGCAGCACCTAGAGTGGACGGGGGTGAAAAGGAGGAACCAGAGGTGCTGTCTTGCCCATCAAGACAGCTCCAATCTCTGCTCAGACGATTCACAGCTGGAACTGATGATGATGAGTGGAGGCGTAACTAGGCTGCCGTGTTTCTATGGCCAAAGCAACGTGTTTACATGCTTTACGTGGGTCCCGCCAGAAGGTAGGGTAACTCACTTAATGATACCAGAATTGATATCCAGACTAATGACATTCTTCTTTACTTCCCACAGCGTGTTCTCTAGTAACCTTCTAAGTATTCAGTAGCCATGAGCTTGTAGTTGGTGATACCAAGCTGATTTTGAACAGCTGTCTATGTTATAGGATACTGCCAGAAGTTTGGACCCAGTATCATATGGGAACTTTTTGAAATGACTTCCTGTTGAATGTAATATCCGGTTGGATGATTACACGATGTACTAAATCACCTGAGTGATCTATGGTACATCAGATGTCCGCAGTGTAGGGAGCTACCTACTGACTTGATCTCTTCTGTTGAACAGCTCAGTACACACCCTCCTCCTCTTTGGTGTGTACTACTACCGGAACCGGCTGGTCCCTAAAGTGGGTTGTAAGTGGTTAATTAAACTATTCATGTGACAATACTATTTGTGATTCTCAACACTTCCTAATATGATGTGCCTCTATCAAGTAGTTCTGCACATTGATCAGGATAAAATACAAGCTCATGGTGGGCTAATCACCTACCAAACAACACTGGCGTGACCAGGGCCTGTAACTGTTCATTATCATCTTTTCAAACTTGCCCTAGCTCGCAAACTCCGCTCTCAAGCTGCATTCTCAATCGACACCAATCCACTGTTCACTTTCTAAAATCCAACCAGTGGAGCACATGAAACTTCAATTGGTCACAGGTATATGTCCATTTAGGAGAGTGTAGAAATTCTGAAACATTCATCCAGCTACAAATTCCGCTGTTATCACAACGGCCGCTGTTATCACAACGGTGCCAATTATCGACAAAACCGATATCGGGATTTATCCCACTGAAAGCTGTCTGGAGGTTCCGATTTGGCTCTTTGGGACTTGTAATCAAACACCTGTGTTAATTATCATGTGTTCAGGAACTTCTGTAGTCAAAATTGAGAGATTCACAGGCCCAAGTCTCTGTCAGATGTTCTCGTTGATGATGTTTTGCGAAAAATATTATTGGTTTTAAACATTATGGCGAAAAGTGATCAACTAAAAGCGATAAGCAAAAAAAAAAAAAAACCCCGAAGAATTCGCAAAAAATATGGACGACACCGGAATCGAACCGGGGACCTCGCGCATGCTAAGCGCATGTGATAACCAACTACACCAGACGCCCAAAAGATGTTAAAAGTATAGTCTGAACAAATAATACCCGAGGTCTGACAAAAAAATCGGCGGATCATTTTTTACCCCCAATTGACGTCGAACCCCCAGACAGTTGCAGGGTTCCTTCTTGGTAGACTCTAAAGTACCTCTCAGGATCTTATACGGTCTAATTGTTCTCATTTTACACATTTTTCACATCTACAGAATTATCTCGAAATGAATATTGATGTTGCATTAAGGAAATATCGTGGTTAATCACCCCTTGAGATTGGTGAAACGCTTGGGAAAGATGTTTGAGCCTCTGACATCTTCGATGTACTTGAAAGTCATGTTGATAACGTCCGTCAAGAATGTAAAGGGCAGCGCAAAGCAGTCGGTGATGAACTGGACTACTCTCAAAGCAAACTTCTCCAGGAACTTTTTGGTGATGGCGAAAAAGGAGCCGTCGAGATTGAAGGAATAACGAATTGAATCTTTGGACATTTTGGGGAGTAGGGCCTGCAGTTTGAGCTAATGGATTCTTCGCCCTTTATACATGGCCCGATACAGTTTCTAGCTGGATTAGCCCCGCCTTTAGATTGATATTGAGCCGAGTTTAGCGTAAAAGTACTACAGTAGTGTGAGGCAGGTGAAAAAATGAGATAATCTGAACAAAACAATTTCAATCTACAGGGAGTTGAAAAGTGGAATGAATGAGGGCAGTCTAGACGATTCCGACTATCTGAGTACCATTCGGATAAGGCGTTGTCGATATGTAGTGGTATATGATCATTCACAACAAGTTAGCACGTGCTTTAATAGAGTAATTTCTAGATTACAAACTAGACCAGGAAAAGAAAGAAGCGATAAAGATTCATTAGCTCTTGAAAGACTGAAAAAGTAAAAAAAGATAATATTTTTATTTGAGAGATATTAAAGAGAGTGTGTGCAGTCTAGTTGAAAAGCTGAACTTACTGACAGTTTCGGTTCTTGCAGTCCTTCTTGGGCTGGTAGTACTGCTTGCCTCCGTGGGTCACAGTCTGGGTCACAGTCACGTACTCGGGAACAGGCACCATCTGGGGAGGACCCTGAACGGTCTGAGTAATGTACTGGGGAGCTCCCTGAACAGTCTTGGTGACATACTGGGCAGCTCCTTGGACAGTCTTGGTGATGTACTGAGCAGCTCCTTGGACAGTCTTAGTAACGTACTGAGGAGCACCCTGAACAGTCTTGGTGACGTACTGGGGAGCACCCTGAACAGTCTTGGTGACATACTGAGGAGCGCCCTGAACGGTCTTGGTAACATACTGAGGAGCACCAGTAATAGTAATGTACTGAGGAGCACCCTGGACGGTCTGAGTCTGAGTCACGTACTGAGTAGGGCCCTGGACCATCTGAGTTCGGTACTCGGTCTCGTACTGAGTCTCGTACTGAGTCTCATACTGAGTCTCATACATGGTTTGGAACTGAGTCTGGAACTGGGTCTCGTACTGAGTCTGGAACTGAGTCTCATACTGGGTCTCGTACTGGGTCTCGTACTGGGTTTCGTACTGAGTCTCAGTCTTGGTAGCCTGCTGCATCTGCTGCTGCTGAGTCTTGTACTGAGTCTCGGTCTTGGTCTCAGTCTTGGTCACGGCTCGCTGCTTGGGACACTGCTGTTTCTGCTGCTTGGGGCACTGAGGGCACGACTGCTGACGCTGCTTAGGGCACTGCTGCTGCTTGGGACACGACTCCTCCTTGGCTGCGGGACACTTGCCCTTGAGCTTGGACATGAAAAAAGCAGCCTCTTCGGGAGTAAGATCGTCGAGAGAAACGGGAGCGTCGTCGTTGGAGTCCTTGATAGCCTCGTTGGCGGCGGCAAATCCCACAAGGGCGATAAGGGCGATGTTCTTGAACTGCATGTTGGTAAAAGGGGGAGAATGAACTGAGTGGGTTGTTGTCTCTACTGAGAATGCAAAGATGAGGCCAGACGGACTCTTTTATAGCTCTGGAAAGGTGGTTCTCGGTCGTTTAGTGCTCATCTTCGGGCAGCCGTTTCAACTGCTCAATAGGGCATCGGTTGCCGTAGATGTCCATCTGCCGACTCCAACGTGCGTCAAATGAACTCGATTCAAGAAAAGTTGCTTCATCAGCAAACAACCCCTCAATATCACTCGTACCACTTGCTGACTGGACACTGCAAATGCAACCAGTAGCCCCTGTCCCCTGCTTGATAGCCCTGGCCAACTGGCCGCTACTTGCGTTGGTTTCCTGATTGTGGTATCTTCTTTTTATTAGTCAGTGGTATCATGTACTTGACCACCTAGACTTTCTATTTCAAAGAGCATATAAGTTGTCTTCAAACAAATGTTTATCTCTAAACAGCACAATTAGAAAAGTCGCAGAGACGAGTTGGAAAGATATAGATGGTACTAGGGGATGTAGAATTGAATTCTGAAAGCTATGCACTTTTCAGAATTCGCATAAATTACCCGTGGCGTCCCTGAAATGTATTATCGTAAAGAAAAAATAGGACTTCACTTTAGCTGCTAGGTGATCTTTTGGAAGGTATAAGATGAGGTTTGTATCGGGTATTTCTGCCGTAAAAGGTCATTGGTAGATATCGCAAAGGGCATCTACAAGAAATCAGGGCACCATGGATGTGTGAGATGTTCAGACACTAAAATTACACCCGAAACGAGAAGTCGCAGACCTGGCCGGTAGGATAACCACACCACTGTACTTGTTCAACTCGTCTTCTACACATGGTCACTCACCATTCAATAATATTACATAGTCCACTCATACTAACCCATCTATATACCACCTGCTTCCTGTTCCTTATCTGTAGAAATCGGGCCGCTTGAGGTTGAGACCGTACTCGCTACTGGCAGAAGACAAGCCCTCCATAGTGAGAACAATCTTGGATCTGCCGGAAGAGTTGCTCTGCACCTGGGATCCTCCCACACCTGCCACCAGTGCCTTTGCTCGAGCCTGGGGGTTAGAAGCAGAGCTGACGGAGGACGACGACCGGATCCGCGAGTGCTGGTAGGCGTCTGAAGCCAGATCTGAGATGAACTTTTGTGTAGCCAGAGCCAACAGCCGTTTGATTCGCACGTCGTTGGTCTGGAAGCCGGACTTGGCCAGATAGTAGTCAGTCACAGCGTCAGGAATGATGGGAGCATATTCGTCCATGTTGCCGAGGAATTCAGACAGTGTCTTGTCTTTTCGCGTCACAGGAACCGGTCCTGGCTGTTGTTGTGCGGCAAAGTCTTCCTGTGTGGGTTCCTCCAGCTCAAAGTCGATGTCAATGTCGTTTTCTTCGGGGTTTACGTCTTCCATGTCGATATCATCACCCGTGGCGGTAGCAGCGCCAGCAGCAGTACCAGTTGCAGCAGCACTGTCGCCATCGCCTGTCGTGGCTGCGTCTGCTGCTGCGTCTGTCTTGTCCTTTGGTGCTTCATCTGCTGCTTCATCTTTGCCATCGGCCTCTTGGCTTTTTTCGTCCTCTTTGGCTGCTGTCGTTTCCTCCTTTTTCTCATCGTCAACTGCGGTGGCTTCCGCGCTTTCAACCTCAATTTCGGGCTCCGTCTCCTTTCCCTTGATGTCGCTCATTGATACGTCTTCTGGTGATGACATTTTGTGTGGATGTGCAAAGTGATGGCAAGCGCGTGATGGTGGTGATGATGCATGCACGCTTAGTCAGCGGACATGGAAATTGTGCCAAAAATAAAAAAGCACAGCTTGGGAGGGAAAGAGGAGTGGGATGGGTTTATAAGTGTTTGAGCTTGTTATTGTGTCTATTAAGAAGTTTCTGCTTTGTTAATTATGATATGACCGTGGTAACACCTTACTGTAGCCAGTCAGACTTGGACTGTCTCCAAGGTTTATGCTTCCATATGAATAATTCCTGAAAAGTCGCAGATAAAGGCAAGTAGTCCGATCTGGTGTGAAATTTAATTCTGATTCATTTTCACTTTTCAGATTTGCGATATCTCCTTTAAAAAGTGTTGTAGGTTCTTCTGATGGTACAGTAGAAGGTCTCAGTAAGGAGGTCTCAGCAGATATAGCATTATGTCCAAACAAAACGAGATAAAACGAAACAAAAAACAAACAGTGCCAAAATCTGACTTTGAAGATTGGGGTACTGTAGATGTCTTTTCGTAGATTCCCTTTTGATTGAAAGATTATCAACAGTTGTACATCTGAATCAGTAATCTTTGTACAAAGATGCAGTTTATCTATGTACCATTCCAGAACATTTAACAAGCAAGATATGGAAATTCTGAAAAGTGCACTCGTCTGGAAGCCGACATTTGAGTCCACTTATATAGATAAATCTTCTAACAACTCCCTTACACTTCAATTACTGGTGCTGTTCATGGACTAGACTATCTTGAGACACTTCAATTACTGGTGCTGTTCATGGACTAGACTATCTTGAGCTTCTTTTTTTCGCACTAACTTTTTTTTGCAAAACCTAATTGACTTCACCTGAGTCTGACGATCATTTGGAAATACATTTGCTACACCAGTGTGGCCAAAATGAGATCGTCGATGTGGTCTTTTCTTACAAGACATTTGTAAGCGACGCTCTAGAAGACTACTCGTGTCAATTATATAACATACCGCTGTTGCTGACATAATCGCCCCCGATATTATTTCCAATTCAAGATGATGATGCCATTTTGAAGCCACAACGGTCATGCATAGGCGCCTTTAGAATGTACAATGACGATGCTGACCAACATCTTTGGCACTCCTCTAAAAGACGCTGTAAAGACGCTATTGAAAATCTGAAGAGTGCGATCGGTCAGAAATCGGATTTCTAATCCAGCCACATGTCAATTTTTTCTCATTATCCCATTTCATCTCTTGAACGAATCCTGTTTAACCTGTATGAATACTGATGTTTTGCTTTGTCAAAGCCATTGTATCTGCACACACACTTTACATCTCCAAACGTGTCACCACAAAAACCCCAAAAGTCGTACTAGGGCAGCCAAAGCTGCACAATCGGTCTCGCGATGCGATTCTCATCAAAACGCACTCCTCATTTTCCCCACAGCCCCACCACAGAGTCGCTGAAATGGGGTCTTCAGAATCTAAGTCGGGTCTAATGCTTTGTACTTCTCCTAAATACTAAGCACTACCACCCCAACTTGAACAAGACCACCATCCACAAAACACCATCCGCAAAACCACCATCCACAAAACCAGTTGTCTGCCTCAACGCTCCGAAAATAGACCGCCTTCTCGCCGATTCTCTGCATGTGCACACACCACAGACGCCATGCAATGTGTGGCTGGGGAAAAACTCCGTGTGGCGCAGGTGGCTGATTTGTCACCGACCCACTCCACACCCCAAGCCTAGACTGCATTGCTGCTGAAAAAAAGTTTCTTAATAAGAAAATCGACACAAAAAGCGGCCAAATAGAGTTTGAAGTGATTGCTGCGATAGATGGTCAAGCTGTATAAAGCTACGGCCATATCTACTGTCAGGCAGTCTCATCCAAACCCACCACCACCACATTCACACGCAATTGAGATCCTCAATTGTCGCCTGCCACCATACTACCCACCCTCGCACGACTATCTAACATAGCCCGTCAGACAATGGCTGCCATCCCCCACTACGACTACCTCGTCATCGGAGGAGGTTCCGGCGGTGTTGCCTCTGCCCGACGAGCTGCCTCCTACGGCGCCAAGACCCTGCTCATTGAGGGCAAGGCGCTCGGCGGCACCTGCGTCAATGTCGGCTGCGTGCCCAAGAAGGTCATGTGGAACGCCTCCGACTTGGCCACACGAATCAGACAGGCCAAGGAGTACGGCTTCCCAGACGTGGACCCCAAGTTTGCCGACAACTTTGACTGGGCCGGCTTCAAGGCCAAGCGAGACGCCTACGTCAAGCGACTCAACGGCATCTACGAGCGAAACCTCGACAAGGAGGGCGTCGAGTTTGTCTTCGGCTGGGCCCGTCTGCACAAGCAGGAAGGCCAGGAGTTCCCCGTGGTCGAGGTCAAGACCGAGGAGGGCACCAAGCTCTACTCCGCCAAGAAGATCATGATCGCTACCGGCGGCAAGCCCCGTCTCCCCGACGTCCCCGGCGCCGAGCACGGCATCGACTCCGACGGCTTCTTTGCCCTCGAGACCCAGCCCAAGCGAGTGGCCGTTGTTGGCGGCGGATACATTGGCGTGGAGCTCGCCGGCGTCTTCCACGGCCTCAACTCCGAGACCACCATCTTCTGCCGAGGAGACAATGTGCTGCGAGCCTTTGACGTCATGGTCCAGGAGACCATCACCGACTACTACGTCAAGGAGGGCGTCAACCTGCTCAAGAAGTCCGCTGTGACCAACGTGGAGAAGAAGGCCAATGGTGAGCTCGAGGTCACCTACGAGCAGGACGGCAAGACCAGTAACATCACTCTGGACTCGCTCATCTGGACCATTGGCCGAGAGCCTCTCCAGGATACCCTCAACCTGAACGAGTTTGGCATCAAGACCAACAACCGAGGATACATTGAGGTGGACGAGTACCAGCGAACCTCTGTCGACAACATCTACTCGCTCGGAGACGTCTGCGGTAAGGTTGAGCTGACGCCCATGGCTATTGCTGCCGGCCGAAAGCTGTCTAACCGACTCTTTGGCCCCGCAGAGTTCAAGGACCAGAAGCAGGACTACGACGACGTGCCCTCCGCTGTCTTCTCCCACCCCGAGGTTGGCTCTATCGGTATCACCGAGGCCGCCGCCAAGGAGAAGTACGGCGCTGAGAACGTCAAGGTGTACTCTTCCAAGTTTGTGGCCATGTACTACGCCATGCTCGAGGAGAAGTCGCCCACCGCATACAAGCTGATTTGCGCCGGCAAGGAGGAGAAGGTTGTTGGTATGTTTATTGTTGGTGACGGTTCTGCTGAGATTCTGCAGGGTTTCGGTGTTGCCATTAGAATGGGCGCCACCAAGGCCGACTTTGACAACGTTGTTGCCATCCATCCCACTTCTGCCGAGGAGCTTGTCACCATGAGATGATGCTGAGCTGTATGATGATATAGTATATAACTTATGAATAGAATTATTTGATAAATGTCTGTAGAGTGCGGGTGGAGTGAGAAACGAAAGCTGTTATTGGCACATGTTGACGTCATTGATTTTTAACAAGGAGTCCTAATGTGGTAGAATACGATCAAAATCGAGGCATCAACAGAAATGCGAATTTTGGTACTTGCCAGTGTCTATAAATGTGATTGAGTGCAATTCCTAAAAGAGAAAAACGATTGGATGTATTATCTCGTAACAGCACGACATAAGGGGATCGTATCTAATAGTTAATGCCAGCATACACTTCATATTGTATCCTATATAGCCAATATAACCAAAATATCCAAAATATCTTATGGCATAGAACTGAATAGATGTTAACTTGACGTCATATGTTCTTGAATTCCTCTGTTGAGTACTTATCGATACATAATGGTAGACTAAGTCTCACCTCTTTGTATCTCATAACGCCTCGTACAATCCATCTCTTTGTATATTGAAATCTGCTCATTCTGGCACTTTTTCATTGCGCCGAATCATTCTGGAACACGGCAGAATCGTACCAGAAATTGGACTTTCCGTGTCTTCAGAACCCAAGTTGGTGTTTCGGTTCCATTCCATTTCGTTTTCATCTTAGATTGAGTCAGAATGCTTATGCTATACGATAGTTAACATCTGTTTCACACGAGAAGACTCACGTTTAATAAGGAGTCCATGTTTTTACGTGCACTCTTTTGAAAAGGGAAATGACGTAGCTTGCAATACGAAGCACTCCAAAAACCAACATATCTCCAATAGAAACTAACAAAGACAAGCTGCTTCAAGTGGAAGTTGCAAAACAGCTTGCAGAAGCATCTTTGCATTGTTTTTCTCGATAGAACCCCAGTTTGAGAAACCCGACGATGTAACGGCATGTGTAGGACCTCACATGAGCTCCACATGAGTAAACGGTCATTGACGGCAAAAACGGCAGGGCAGTTTAAACTGCTCGGCGCTAGAGTCGAGGGCGGCACGAAAAAAACGCATATAAGACGGGCGTTTCGGTCTTTCTGGACATCATCTTTTACACACTACAAATTCAACCATGCAAATCAAACAGCTTTCGATAATCTTTCTAGCCTCTCTGGCTGTGGCTAACGAGGCCATCAAACTTCCCAACGAGGGAGCTATCATGAACGACGTCCCTCCCCACGGTCTTGTTTTCACTGAAGATGAGTACCATGAGGACGCCAAGGAGGTCAAGGAGCATCCCCAGTTTTTTTTCTGCAAGCTCAAGAAGTGCAAGCCCAAGTGCTGCAAGAAGCCCAAGAAGAAGTGTTGCTAGGAGTTCTACCAAGAGACCTTTTCACCACCTTGAGATATCTCCTCTTTGACGGTTCTTTTTCATGATTCTTTCGCCAGTACGTACTTTGTTATAACTCTGAATAAATCACTTTCGACTTTTAAATGGCTGTGTTCTGGCTGATACGTTAATGTGGATGATTATTGAGTTGTATTAATTCATTGGTTACCACTGATTATAGCAAGTGCAGGTCCAAGCATATAAGACTGTTTATAGATGAATGAGAACCAACAGGACAACTGAGAAGCGTTCCAAAAGAGATTTTTGAATTTGGAAAAACGGGGATTTCTCGGAACGACGGTTAGAGTGCTACCGTCAGTCTAGAAATGTTCTAGCTCCAATATTCAGCCACTTATAGTCCCCTGTTTTAAGACAAAGTTTCGTTTCCGAGCCTTTTAAAACCGAATAAAAACCAAATCGTTATCGTGCAGATGAGAGTTACTATTCGCAACTTTGATGTTACCCCAGATGGTCACGGTTTGGAGCCATTTGCTGGGTCAATCGGGGTTTTGAAGAAAGCTTTTTGTTCAGAATTTTACTCCAAATCCAAAGGTACTATTTACATGTCTGTGACCTGACTAGAAACCGCTTATGATACACCGTCCGGATTTGAAACTTGGCATTACCACTTGACTCGGCCGAGCGGACATCCCGTGATGGATGAGTCAAAAAAAGTATACGAGAAAAAAGACAAAAAAAGAAGACAAAAAGAAGAAAAAAAACAAAAAAAATCAGACCCATGACGAAGTGCAGAAACCGCTGAAATAATCGCGCAGATTGTTTTGGTATTTTTTATTATTATTTCGTTCTGAAGCTCGGCTTGAGATGAAAACCACCACGTGGATAAACGTACGGCTGGCGTGTGAGATGCGATGGAACCGTAATTTACAGCCAAAAAAAGAAGAGTGACAATTTAGAGTCTTTAGAGAAACGGTGAAATAGAGAGTTGTCGGGGTAATTGTGTAATTCCAAGAGTACGAATAGATTCAGAATCGAAATCTGATACTGAATCATCTTTTTTAATTCGTCCAGACCCCCTACAACTGTTTTTAGCATGGAACTTACCATTGCAAGGGTCTTTACTTTCAGAGGTCTAAATGATAATCTAACTTTACGAAACAACTTTACGACAGTTAACAGACAAATGATAGAAGCAGGGACAGAGTGACAATGAAACCAAAAACAGCAAAAGTTACATGTCTCATGACACCAACAAACGCCTGAAACCTCCCCAGAGCTGCCATTGGCCCGGAATACCCGTCGTATCTTCCTATCTCGTTTCTCAAAACCACCCAAGAAACGTGTGACGTCAAATTGCATGTCGCCCTACTTTCAGCCGCATCATAATCTTGGCACACTCTCATGCACTCAACTCGAAGAGGAAGGCAGATATATGGGCTTCTTATAATATTAATACATGTCCGGAACAACAAATAAAAAGAGCACTCATTCTTCTTCTTCTTCTTCTTCCTACAACACAAGCAGAACAGTACTGAACAGCAGCAACAACCAATTCCCCAGACCCAAACCAACACTCACATTTAACAGACACAAAACACCATATGTCCACTAACACTTTTCCGTTTTGGACTCTCGGTGTCATATTCGGAGGAGTCGTCGCAGTAAGTGTTTTTTACTCGTGGTTCGTCAAGGGACCAAAGAGGAGACGGCAGCAGGAAGCGATGCAAATCCAGCACCAAAACGCCTTTATCGCCAACCAAAACCTCTCCAACCAAAACCCCTACGCCACAACCACCACCCAGGTCTACGACCACGGAAATGGGAACAGATACACAGTCTCCCAGTTTGACGGCCACAACGAGACAACGTGGACCGTTCGGGAAGAGCAGGGACAGAGCCAGAGCTACCCCTTCAATCAGAACCAGAACTACAGCCAGAATGCTGCCTCTGACGAAATTCCGCCGACATACCACGAGGCCGTGCAGCCACCACCAAAGGCCTTTGACGGCAGAGAGTATGTCAATACGAACATCGGTCGAGGGGGTCTAGGCAACAGCTCCAATACTCGGGGAAGTCTGGGAAACGACGGGAGCCAGAACCGGAACCGAGGGTTTCTAGGAATGTTTGGAAACACTTCCATCACCCGTCGCAACAATGATTCTTATAGCAATCGACCAAGCGGCGTGTCAGGAACAGGCGGGTGCGGCCAATCGGGAGGTTATGGCGATTCCTCAGGTGGTGGAGGACACGGAGGAGGAAGTGGCGGAGGACACGGAGGTGGAGGAGGAGGAGGAGGTGACGGTGGCGGTGGAGGCGGTGATGGAGGAGGAGGCGGTGGAGGAGATTAACTAACTTGATTTTGTATAAGATTTGATTTATATTTACAGATCAGGAACGGTATATTCTGAAGGCTATATCTGAATCGAGCGGTGTTAATTGCTTTCTCTGGTGCACTACTCTGTACAGTGTGTACAAGTGATTTATCGTGATTTTTTCATAGACAGTTCATCGGTTTATTTAATTTTATTTATTTTATATTTATGCTGTACTTTTGTATTTTGTTGTAGATAAATATGCTCAGGGGTGTAGAGCAAGTTGTACTCACCGAATATGAAGACTCAAACTCCAGCTGTGGTTGAGATGTAAGAAATCTGAAGAGTGCATTCGGTTCAAAAATTCATTTGAAGATCAACAGTGGTATTAACGCATCTCTAACTACGACAATCGATCAGTTACAACAACTGTCTAGTTTGGTACAAATTGCAATTTAAAGACAATTCTAAAAACGCACATAATATCATGTACAGTCTGTAGAGACGAGAAATACACAGTGACGATACAGTGATGTGTAGAAAAGTGAGATTAAATCTGGTGGCAACTTTTTCTCAACTGCTATCACCCATAAACAGCTCTACAACTGCGAATACCCGAAAAAAATGACAACTGAAGAGATTGAACGTCAATATAAAGAGCTTTCTCAAATGATTGCTCATTTGCAAAAGGAAATTCAGAACATTAATTTCTACAACGACAGCTATTTGGATTATGATCAAGAAGACAGATTGTTTGAGCGTCTTCAGGCCAGAGTCCATGAGATTCGTCTTGTCATGGATTCGTATATGGATTGGGATGAGTGAAGTCGTGGAGAGAGGGGTGGGAGGAGAGTGGCGTTAATTGATTTTGAATGAGTAAATGTGGAGATCTGGGCTTTTTGGAACGAGTATCTTCAAGAGACGTTTACATTTCTTTTCTCCAAGTGTCGTCTAAAAACATTAAAAAATCATGGTTTTGAATAGAGTCTCTAAGCAGGAACTTGTCCAACAGCTAGTGACAAACAGTTTCCAAGATCATTGATAGGTAGATGAGCAGCAGAGATAGACTTAAGACTCGATTCCAAGCGTAATGCACTTTTCAGATTTCTCAAATCTGTTCTCATGAGTGACTTGTAGATCGAATCATAGTTCATGCTCTCTCACCCCTGACATTCGGCTTTTGAACTGATACACATGCTTTCAGGGACCTCACTGGAAACAATACAGGACGGACATTACTGAAGCTATTGAAATAAAAACTGCATATCTACAGTAAAGTTCTTACTATGAATCGAATGCACTCTTCAGATTTCTTCTAAATCAAGTACATCGCATTTTATAGGGATCTTCTTCCCCAGAGAACAAAGTTCAACTTCAGTATTGACAGCCGCACCAAAGACTTATTTAGAACATCCATCAAGATCCAATGAGAGCATTCAAACAAGTCGAATACTGAAGCTACAGATGTTTTTGAAAGCTCATCCAATACGAAACTTGATTCTGCGCAAGCCTATGGTCTCAATTTCGTTGTTACTCGAAAACTCGATGCAATAAGAGCCCCATTTATTCCTCTTCAATTTATTCTGCATGATGTTGAGAAGCAGGGTTCGGGTTGAGACTCTTTTTTTTTTCTTTTTTTTTTTGTTAGGAGCTGTTCCATCACATGACCCACTTCAAATGGGGCCAAAGCCACATGTGGCGAAAAAGTGTTGGCGGCAATGAATGAAAATGGGGCCAGAGATTCCGGAACTGTCAAAAAAACCAATCAATTTTGCCATCAAAAGAAAATGAATCGTTCTTCTCTAATCTGACCTGTTAAAAAGTGAGTCACTGCTATTTGAATTAGTCAATAGCTACTGTACTTCTAGCTTACCTTTTCTCTTAGCACATTGTGAGGATGGAAACTGCACACTGTCGATACAAGAGCAATAATGGATGCTTCCAGAGAAGCTGAAAGTGCGAAAAAGTGGTTGTTTGGCGCCCATCTGGGCCATCTGGGGAATTGCTGCCGCTGAAACACACCCACGACATCGCAACTGTCAGACACAAAAACCTCTGCCAAGCACAAACACCACTCGCCACAAGCTGCTGGCCCACGACTCCAAAATAAAATTTAAACTCACATTCAACCCACATATTTTTCCCTTGGGACTCATGGTGAAAAAGTGAAAATTTAAAGCTGCATGCTGACTCTGAGACGCTTGTTCACCACTGCCGCTAGAAGAGCTTCTTTCTCCCCACAAAAGACGGCCACCACCCTCAAACCCTTCAACATGAGCACCGCAGCATCCCCCGACGTGACGGCCCTCGCCAACAGCCTCGAAAAGCTTGGAATCTCCAAGTTTGAGGCCTACCCGGGCTCCAACCCCGCCCTCAACACCATGGACGTTTTCCGATCCTACATCACCAAGGAGCTGGCCGCGCTCTCCGGCGTCGACCCCGAGCTCATCTACCCCGCGCTCGAGTGGACCTCCACCTCCGACAAGGGCGATCTCGTCATCCCCCTGCCCCGACTCCGAATGAAGGGAGTCAACCCCCAGCAGCTGGCGGCCGAGTGGTCCGAGAAGTTCCCCAAGGGCGAGTACCTCAAGGAGGTCAAGGCCATGGGCCCCTTCATGCAGTTCTTCTTCTCCCCCAAGCTGCTCTTCAACATCATCATCAAGGACGTGCTGCAGCGAAAGCTCGACTACGGCTCCTCCGACATTGGCAAGGGCAAGAAGGTGGTCATTGAGTTCTCCTCCCCCAACATTGCCAAGCCCTTCCACGCCGGCCACCTGCGATCCACCATCATCGGTGGCTTCCTCTCCAACCTGCACGAGAAGCTCGGCTGGGAGGTGATCCGACTCAACTACCTCGGAGACTGGGGCAAGCAGTTTGGCGTCCTCGCCGTCGGCTTTGAGCGGTACGGATCCGAGGAGCAGCTCGTGTCCGACCCCATCCAGCACCTGTTTGAGGTCTACGTGCAGATCAACAAGGACATGGAGGCCGAGAAGGAGGCTTCCAAGGAGGCCACCGGCGAGGAGACCTCGGAGACGGACGACAAGGCCCGAGCATACTTCCGAAAGATGGAGGACGGCGACGAGCACGCGCTCTCGCTGTGGTCGCGATTCCGAGACCTGTCCATTGAGCGATACACCGACACTTACGCGCGACTCAACATTCACTACGACTCGTACTCTGGCGAGTCCCAGGTGCCCGAGGAGTTCATGAAGATGGCCAAGGACCTCTTTGTCGAGAAGGGCCTGGTCCACGAGGACCGGGGCGCCAAGCTCATCGACCTGACCAAGTTCAACAAGAAGCTCGGCAAGGTCATTGTCGAGAAGAAGGACGGAACCTCGCTGTACATCACCCGAGATGTCGGCGGCGCCATTGCGCGAATGGAGAAGTACAAGTTTGACAAGATGATCTACGTGATTGCCTCCCAGCAGGATCTGCATTGCCAGCAGTTCTTCCGAATTCTCAAGGAGTGCGGATTTGACTGGGTCGACCGTCTGGAGCACGTCAACTTTGGCCTTGTCCAGGGCATGTCCACCCGAAAGGGTACCGTGGTCTTCCTGTCCAACATTCTCGAGGAGGTCAAGGAGTCTATGCATAACGTCATGAAGAAGAACGAGGTCAAATACAACCAGGTGGAGAACCCCGAGGAGATTGCCGATCTTGTCGGAATCTCGTCAGTCATGATCCAGGACATGTCTGCCAAGCGAGTCAACAACTACAAGTTTGACTGGGACCGAATGCTGTCCTTTGAGGGCGACACCGGCCCCTACCTCCAGTACGCCCACTCTCGACTTCGATCCGTTGAGCGAAAGTCTGGCATGACCATCGACGCCTCTCTGGCCGACGTCGACTTCTCTCTTCTCTCCGAGCCCATTGCCGAGGAGCTCATCCGAACCCTGACCCAGTTCCCCGACGTTGTTCTCAACGCCGGCAAGACCCAGGAGCCCGCCACCATTGTCACCTACCTGTTCAAGCTGACCCACCAGGTTTCTTCCTGCTACGACGTTCTCTGGGTCGCTGGCCAGGAGGAGGCTCTTGCCAAGGCCCGTCTGTCTCTCTACTCTTCTGCCCGACAGGTTCTTTACAACGGTATGGTCCTTCTTGGTCTCACCCCCGTCGACCGAATGTAGAGTGTGCTTCGGTAGCTAGACGAGGAGGTGTATGTATGTATGTAAAAAACAAGAATAAAATAAGAATAAACATGTAATGAATAACGACGATTGGTGTTTGGATTCTTTCTGATTGACCCCAAATCAGCCTTCAATTCTGCAAGTGTACAAAATGTAGCCACGTTTTTTTTTTTTTCTTTTGTTTCTCCGAACTCATCTGCTACCCTGATGAGAGATACATGTGTTTTGATTCATGGTTAATATTATATACAGTGGCGGGAGATTAGACTGGAAATCAGTCCTTCCTATCCCCTTATTGCCTTCTCTCGTCTCAGCCGTTAGTAGGGACTATGCAACATTACCAGTAGCCTGACCTCCCTGTCCAAAACTACTGTTGAAGCCCAGCAGGCCGTTGAGACCACTGACCCAGTCTCGTTCAGTCTTGGCAACACACCAGATTCCCGAGTTTTGGCCCGTTTCGCTTTCCACCAAAATCTTGTCGCTTGGCCGAACCAAACCCTTGGCAATACCGTCGACTGACAGCTCGGCCCCTCGGCCGCGAGACTCGGAAGACGCGGTAATGCAAATTTTGGAGGTGGCAGGGAAAATGAGAGGTCTGAACGACAGAGATCTGGGACAAATTGGAGTCAGAAGAATGCAGGCGACTCGGGGATGCACGATGGATCCACCTGATGACAGAGAGTAGGCCGTGGAGCCGGTAGGGGTGGCAATGGTGACTCCATCAGCAATTGCTCGAGTGATGAATTCTCCGTCCACATGGATGTCCAGCTTGGTCAGATGAGGTTCCACACCGCGATGAATGTTGATGTCGTTCATCGCATAAGTCAGCGGGCTGAGCGTGTAGTCGTCTGGGTTGCCATACACGTGTGTCGAGTTGTGTTCAATGTGGGACGAGGTGGGCAGATGGGTGATTTCTTTGCGGATAGACATTTTCTGGCACGCCAGTCGGCCTCTATTGACCACAGAGGCCTGCGATGAGTACACCATGTCAAAGGCGGTCTTGAAGTCCTTGAAATCGAACGGAAGCAAGAAGCCCAGTGTGCCCAGCGAGAAAGAGAGTACTGGAGGCACCTCGCCAGAAGCAAACATGGACGTGGCGTGCAGAATGGTTCCGTCGCCACCCAGCGTCACCAGCAGGTCGGCTTTGTGTCGCAGAACCTCCACAGGCCCCGTGTGAAGCTCTTTGACTCCGGCCTCTCCAATCTGCTTCTCCACCTCGTCAGCCACGTGTTCTTCCACCAGGATGTTCACTCTGGGGTACCGTCGCTGGATGTGCGACGCCATCTGGATGAGCGACTCGCGCACATTGTGGTCCCAGGGCTTCTTCACGATGAGCACGTTTTCCAACGGTCTGTCCCACACGAGCGAGGACAATGCGGTCGATTCTTTGACGTAGTAGGGCGACTTTCGGTCGGAAAGCGTGTCAGCCGGCAGTATCTGTGTCGATAGCAGGCGGGCAAGCGCGCCCCGGAACTGGTTCAGCCGCTGGGGTCGCTGGAACCCCGTTTGTCGTAAAAGTGGTCGCATGACTCAGGGTGATTCATCAGAGTTTAGATGTGCTTTAGCCCTCTTAAACGTACATGAGGTGCATATTGCAGTGTGGGGCAATTTTTGTTGGGAGTGAAGTAAAAGAGAGGATTGGAAAGGGTGGGAGATGGGAGTGAATGGGGTGGATCTGGATCTGGTGGTGAAAGGGGTGTGTGTTGGGGGTTCTGTGTGTGTTTATCTGTGTGTTTATGTTGGTTTGTCGGTACAAACGTCGTCAAATTGAGAATGGACTTCAACGTGAATCACTGTATGTTACTTGAGCCTCAACAAGCAGGGGCGTGGTAGCTCCCTAAGTTTGGGTTATGTCAACAAAGCAGTACCACTCTGCTTAGGGCCTCAAACATCAAGTTGGAAGGTGAAGACGGCACGGAATGAAAAATTTCAAAACACCAAAGGAATGTTCAAGGAACGTGCACAATGTTTCCTTTTTCAGCAAAGAAATCAGGCAACGTTTGAGCCCAAATATGATGGTATGTGGACTACCACTCGTGCATGTTGTTTGGTAAAAACAGTTGATAGACAACTAATGCAGAAGAGAAGTCATCGAGTAGCTAAAAAGCGTGAGAAAATGTCATTCTGACATGGTCAGATCTTTACATTGGAAAGTAGTAAGCAATACGCGGCAGTGGACTTTGTTTATTACAAAAGTTCTCCAAATATATAACTGTTCAAACGAGATATCTACCTCTTCAGTGCTCTCTCAAGAGCTAAAGTCGATTCAATTGCACTTGATTCTGATGAAACCGACCGTCTCGACGGTAACTGTGCATCTGCAACTCTCAACAGAAGTTGCCAAAGTCGCAAATATTTATTCTCTAAATTTCCTTTGACATGTCTACACTGTGGGAACCTCTCACACTGAAGAGAAACTTGATCGAAATATAAACTAACTCCTTATATGCATGTTAAAGTGGCAAAATGGACTTACACTTGTTGCATTAATGACCACCTAGTGATACGCGAGAAATGAATATTTTGTGTTTTTCTCAAGACGACAAAGATCAGCCAGACATTCTAAACCAAACGCACTCTTCAGAATTTCTCTAGCTCGCAGAACGACTTCATTAGGTGGACCTGCCAAAGAACTGCCAAAGCACTTTCTCTGTCTTCTTAAAGTTTCATCTTACTGTATCTCATCAACATTCCACTGCCACTAGGGATCCGTACAAACACATGTGAAAGCGTCATAATGACAATTATTAAAAGCCAGTCAGACCCATAACAAGATTCCCCATCTAACGCACTTTTCAGATTCTTTCTGAACCTTCTACTGCGTCTGTTAGTCGAGATGTTATGGCTGTTATTTAAAGGGAAATGAGTGATGACTTCCTCAATAGCTAGACTTTGTAGTTGAAGTCTATTCAGTAAACTGAGGCGGAAAAGAAAAGTCGTAAAAACACTCAATAACTCCGCAATCCGAAAAGAGATCTTTGGTTGTTCTCGAGCAGTTGGTTAAAAATAAGCAGTAACATACTCGGCACCCCTAGCTATCCCCAATCACGTGATATAAACCAGTCTTTATACCTCGCATCAAACTAGCGCAATGCACCTCAAGTAAACACTATCTCCGAGACATCACATCCCATTCACAACCCACACGCCATGAGCAAAGACCTGCTTTCATGGGATCCGTTTGCGCCAGTGTCCCACCAGAAGCAGCAGCCGCCGCCGCCGGTGCCGTCACAGATGGACGATGACGATGACGACGAATTTGGCGACTTTGAAGAGGCGCCCTCAGCCCCTATTCCGGTACCAACGCCTGTTCTAGCACCGAGACAGGCACCAATGGGCCACTCAATGGCCAAAAACCTGTCGCCACCTCGAAGAAAGCCGCTCATTCAAGACTCCATCAACGACATGGGCGTTCTGAGTCCCGGACAGAGCATCAAGTTTGGCCAGCATCTGAATCGTGGATCTATCTCTTCTGCTGACTGGAACGGCATTCTGGGTGCAAAGCCAGGAGACAACACGCATCACAGCCAGGGTAAGAGCCCCACAAACCACCAGCATCAGCCACAGACACAGCATAGACCACCCCAGCAAGCCAGACCTCAGCAAGCCAGACCTCAGTCCAGACCCTCTCAGCCCAAAGTAAACACTCCATCTGCATTCGACTGGGATGACTTTGAAACAACTCCCCCCACAACAGCGACAACGAAACCAACAACCACAAAAGCATCGACACCTGCGCCTGCTCCTGCAACTAACATTGCCGCATTTCGAAACATCCCGACACCCCACCAGTTGCTCACCTATCTGCATGCCAACTGTCTGCCTGTCATGGATAAGCTGCTGCGTCAACTACATCCCCTCAGCTTTCCATTGAGAAAGAGAGTGCTGGCACATCCCACAACCAAAAAATTCATTGAACGATATCTGGACCTCGTCTTCCTAGCAGCCAGAATAATGGCGGGTCGAATGAGAAAACTGAAAATCATGTGTGCCCACGGAATTGAGGGACTGTCGGAAAAAAAGAATTTTCCGGATTTAATGAAAAAATCAGACCGAGACTGCCGAGAAATAATCCGTGTGTGGAAACCTCTGAGTGCTAGTATTGGTCCCATGACCAACCATCGCCAGCTTCCCGTTTTGCAGCCAGAATTTCTCATCGCAAATGAAAATGTTGCCCCAACTCAGCTGGATTCAGTGTGCACCATTTGCGGGCTGAAAAACACAGAATTCATTCGGGGCCATCCCAAGCCCAAATTCAACGCCCAGCTTAATGCCCACGTCACCTGCGTCAGCTGGTACAACAATCTTTCTGTGTTTGGCGTTACTGGAGTACCCAGAATTGGCGACTCCAGCTCCAGTTTTTCTGGTGATCTTATTTAGTCTCATCAGCCTCTTCATAAATTTACAAACTTCACATAATTATTACATTACTTGCATCGCCTCATTCTATTCTAGGGGCTACTCTTTTACACAGAACCAGTACACTGCACCGATTATCGCAAATTGCTCATCATCATCATGTCTATTAATAAATACTAATCGAAGGTCATTGTAATTTCATCCTTGGGAGTCTTGGGCTCTTCCGGCTTCTTGGACTCCTCCTTGGACTGCTCGCTAGAAAACGTGTTCGCAACAGCCGCTGCTCCAGCACTAGCAGAAGCAGCCACGGCCGCGGCACCAGCAGACACCTTCTGGCCAAAAGTACCGCCATGGCGATCATCATGGTCGTCCTGGAAAGGCTCAAATGACATCTCAATCTGCTCACTGTTGCCATCAGTGCTGGGATCATACTCAACAAAAGTAGTGGCCTGCGAGGAGATGGATCCATTGGTGCCAGCCCTGGGTCGTCCAGCAATGGGAACGTCGGGAATAGAGTGTCGACGAGCAGAGGCGAGCTTTGGATCAGCCTCAAGTTTCAACAGCTCTCGCTGAATCGCGTCCAGGTCAAAGAGAGTGTTGTCAGGATCACTCTTGGGCTGGCCATCCTCGCCTAGCTCACTCTGTCCCGTTCCAGTAGCCCCACCCTCTCCTTCAGCTTCACCCTCCTCTCCTTCCTTGTGGGTAATGTTGCCCTCGTTGAGATCATCCTCGGCAACCTTACTGGTCATATCCCACCAAGTCTTCTTCTTGGGCTTCTTGGTCCATGATCCGAAGAAGCCCTTCTTCTTCTTGTCTTTAGCCTCCTTCTCCTCCTGCAGCTTCAGCTCGGCCTCCATCTGCTTTCGAGCAATGTCAAACTCCTGGATCATTTCTCGCTGTCTCTCTCTGTGCTTCTCGGGGTCGGGATCTTCAATTTCGGCGAAATCCTCAGACAAGACCTCCCATCCGAGATCCTTGAGCATTTGAGGCATGGCCTTTCGGTAAGCCATATGGCCATCAACTCGGTCAGTAGCATCGTAGTTTTCGATGCCCTCAACTGACTCAAGCTTGGTGAGACCAGCCACTCGTCCAAGGCCACCACTGGTGGCTCTGAACAGGTATCCCAGGACCCAATCCTTGCGAGAGTAGCCGTTGACGATTCGACCGGAAACCATGCTTCGAATGAGAGCCAACTGGTCAGTCTTGACAATGACAGGAGCTCCAAAGATGTAGACATCTTGAACGAGACCGTAGGCTCCTCGTCGTGCTAGCTCAACCAGACACGAGTAAATGACTCGAGCACCGAGCGAGAAACCAACCAATGTGGCCGGACGAACACCCAGGTTTCGCTGAATAAGAGTATCAGCTAAAATGTAGCCACATGACCAAGCTCGGTCAAGAGACACGTTCCAGGGATTGTCAACTAGGTAGCCAAGCTTGGTGAGAATCATGGGCAGCTGGATAGAGGACATGAGCGCAGTCAAAACAGTGGCACCAAGAACCTGCTGGATGGAGTTGGCCAGAACTTCGGTGGCCAGAATGTTGATGGTCTGACCCATGCTCTGAAGCATCTCAGGCTCCCACAGCACCGACAAAAGATCACCCATGATGGGATCCACGGTGGAAAACGGTAGTCGCACGTCATCCTCTTTACCCAGCATCCATCCAGAAATGGTGATGATCAGATTCAGCCGCTTTTGGTTGTGAAGAGGCTTGAATTCAAACGTCTTGACACTGCCCATTCGTCGCATCATTCCAGAAGAACCAACACGAGCTCCAAGAGCAGTACCAGCAGTTGTGACCACAGCAGCACCACCGATACCACCCAGAAAGGCGCTTGTTCCAGTGATACCGATAGTGGTGAAGCCAGCAGCCAGACCAGCTCCAATAACTGGTGCCAGAAGTCCAGCGGAAAGACCAACAACGAGACCTCCTCCGAGAGTAGCAAGTCCGACGTACATGTACTTTTTCCTGAGATTCTTTTTCTTTCGGGTCTTCATGATTTCCCGCTCATCCCACGTCTGTTGTGTGTTTTCCTCCATCTCTAGAGCATCAGTCACTCGCTGCTCAAACTGGGCCATCTCCAGCCATGTCACGCCCATCTCCTCTCCAACCTTTTGCAGCAATGTACGACTTCGAGAATCGTACACTGAATCCGCAACCAACACGAGGAACAAGTCACATAGAAGAGTCCATCTAACATCGATGGTCAGCATTTTCTTGTCTTCAAGTTCTTCTGGAGCATAAACCCGGTCGTCGTATTCATCCGAGTAGGTGGATGAAGGTCTCGATGAAGGTGTAGATGAAGTGTCTTTTTGTTCTTCCTCAGCGTCCTCATCTCCACTAACCTTCGTGGCGTCCTTAAGCTCCTCCGCATTGACCACTTCAGCACCCCCAATCTTGACCTTTGTGGAATCATCATTGATATCAGGTACAGAGTGGTTTGATGTCGTGGAGCCGTTGGTAATTGATGCTCCCAGATCTCCTCCCATGTCACCAAGGTCTCCTCCGTGTTCACCAAGATCTCCCCCGTGTTTACCAAGGTCCCCTAAGTCTCCTCCCATGGCCCCCAGGTCTCCTCCTAGGTCTCCTCGAAGATCTCGTCCTAGGTCTCCTCCCAAGTCTCCTCCCAAGTCTCCTCCAAGGTCTCCTCCAAGGTCTCCTCCAAGGTCTCCTCCAAGGTCTCCTCCCAAGTCTCCTAAATCTCCAGATACCTCAGCTGCCTCTCCTTCTCTGTTTTCCTTTGTCTGCGACTCCTCACTCGGTTCAGAAGCAGAAGCCACGCGGGTCTCGTCAGAGCCACCCTCCGTGGACTCGTCACCCTCGATATCCTTGCCCTTGCCTTCGGTCTCGGCCGCAGCCTCCTTCACAGCCTCCCTCTCAGCCTTTTTCTCCGCCTTCTTGGCAGCATCAGCAGCCTCCATCTCCGCCTGGTTCTCTTCGTTGAGGGGATTCTTAACTCGCTTGACACCAATCAGACTGGGGGTGATATCTCTAGCCTCCACGCCATGACTGTACAGCTGCTCGATCATAATCTGCTCTTCGGGACTCAGCTCCATATGCGAGTACATTCGGAACATCATCTTCTGGACCCACATGGCCATGGATCCCTGTGCATCGCTAAGAGCCCGTCCAATCTTCTTGGATCCCTTCACCGTGGCCAGCTCACGGGCCATCTCGATCATCATGAGCTTGCAGAGACCCACGTAACCAATTCTCTGAGAATCGGTAAGGAGCTCCTTGGTTGCCTGCATCTGAGACAATGGGTTTCGTGCCATTTCATCGTCGTCAAACAGGTAGGATGTGTTTTCGTCCATGGAATTGATGCTTTTGGCGTCCTCATCTCGCGTGACTCGGGTGTAGCCACTTCGAGCGGTGGGATCCACCTCGTCCACCTCGATGGTGTCTTTGTTTTTGACCACCACGTTGCCCTTGTCGTCGTAGACTTCATAGGAAGCCACTGTCAGCATTTCCTGCCACTCGCCGTCGTCCTCCTCCTCCTCGCTGGTCTCGCTTTGGCTGCTCCCAGTTGTGGCGTCCGAGGGTCCTCTGTGATGGTGGGACACCTTCTTTTCGTGCGGCTGTTTCTGGTGAATTTCCCTTTCGCTCAGCTGCGTGAACGGCATGTGGCCTTCCCGCTGCATGAACTCTTCCTCGAACGTCATGGAGTGGTCGCCCTCACCTGTGCCTGGAGAGTAAGCAGGTGGCGGATGCTCGTCTGTGGCAGCAGTCGCGCCGATATCAGCACTGTCGAAAGCAGCCTTGGTTTGCTGGGTGGGCGTGTGGGCCTCGTCACGACTAGGGCGACGTGGTTCCTCCACATAGTCGGTACAGATCGGCAGAATGGGTCGGATGCCACGTCGGGGACTGGTCACCTGAGGCAGTGGGGCCGACACGGGGCCTGTGATGGTGGCGGTGGAGGCGTTTACCTGCGAGTAAATGTCGTGGGACTCCTGGTCGTCGTCGTCTTCGTCCAGCTGGGCGTCTTCGTCCATGTCGAACCTCATGCTGGCCAGGTCTCCGTCCGGCTCTTCGTCCAGCTTCTTTTTCTCTGTGCGGGGCTCCTGGCGGCGGGACGAGAATCCCAGAGCCAGATCGCCGTCTAAGTCGGCGTCTCCGAAATCTGCCATGGTCGGAAACAAAAAAAATATGTGTGTCTGTCTCTTGAGTGTTGGGGTGATACTGCTGCTGTCTTTTTGCTTTATCGATATGATTTAGTATTGGAGGTGTTGCATTTAGCTCTCCCAATGCAGTGAGAGTTTAGTTTGGGACGCGTAAGTACCAAGGGGAGAGAGAGAGAGAGAGAGAGAGGAGGAGTCATGTGGCGCTACTGTAGCTGAATTGGCGCTATAATGGCGTGGAGGATGTGAGGTGGTATTATTGGACGGTTCTGTTGTTCCAGGACCGAAAAAGAACAGAATATTCGCCCTTTTGTCCGTTCACTACAGTCTCTCATAATCGTATTAACATTCACAGGACTACTCTTTGGTATTACCTTGGAATAGAAAGTAGGCAGCACCTGAGAGAGAGAGAGAGAGAGAGAGATGACTACAAAGGGTCAAGGAGTATGGAGAGTGAATAACCGCTAAAATCAAGGGATAAACCGCTAAAGTAGATCTGTAGCCTAGTGCAAGTATAGGTAACCTCTTTAGATCCATTTCCGGTCCAAAACAACATAAATTCACCCCCTGAACCCCCTCCATCTTGACCTTCTGTTATCCACTCAACCTCCCTTTTTTTTTGTTTTTCCTTTTTTTTACCAAGGACTCTTCCCAAAATGACCCTAAATTAATTTACATTCAGAATCAGCAAATAGGAGAAGAGAATGTAAAAAGAGAGAGGAAGGCAGAAGTGAGTCTCTGAACCATGATAGGCAAGGAGATAAGCTGAACTTTTAGCGATTGACTGTTGCAGATTTGTTTGAGTACTTTTTGTCACAGGTTTGCATTGTCTACTCTGTACTAAATGGTCTTCAGTATCAGGAGTCTGTAGTCTCTTCGTTCACATCTTGCAGTTTAGATCATGGATGATTCTGGAGTGCAGGCACACTTCCTCTCCACAATAGAACACTCTGGTTGGATTCTGGAGCACTTGGGAGAAATATAAAAAGTACTAGAATGTTCAAAATCACATTTTAAAACGATCGCACTCTTCAGATTTTCAGTAGCCCAAATATCAAGGATTTTATACAACACTCCTTTTTGATAACTGGACCAAACAAAGTTGCTTTACTTCATTAAAAGGTTCAGGTGGGATATGTAGGGGCAAGGTTCATTTGCTGTAGCAGAGATGGCCCATAAAGTGGGGGAAAATACTGTTTCACAGAGACCCAAGATTGTTGGAGAAGTTCGCGACACGTGTCCACTTCCATTTATATGTATATATCTCTCCAATATCACATTTTGTCGTCTTGGCGAACTTTTATCGCCACCAATAATTAAAGTTTTTTCCCGATTCTATTTGCTATTTAGGCCGAGCCGAGATGGAGGTTGTAAGGGGAACTATGAGATAATAGAGGTGAAAAAGAGACAAGAAAGCCAAGAAAAAAAAGAAAAAAGAGAGAAAATATATTGAGTACAGAGTAGTGCACAAAGGGCTTTGGTCCTTTTCGATTATCTCATTTTGAAAATAAAATCAAATGTTTACAAGTGGTAGCTTTTATAGCTGTTATTTTGACAGTATATACTGTACAAAGCATGCACATCCAGAGTACTCTGTAGTCTCCTAACATTCAAACAATACAACCAAACTAAACACAACTCACCACAACACTACTTACTGAAACACCACTTGTATTGTCTAATTTATGCCACAAATCCCTCCTCTTCTCAAGCCTTGTCGCCATACGTTCGAGCTTCGTGATCCGCCTCCTTTTTGGCCTTGTTCACCGAAGACTTGTGGGTGGTCCACACTGCCATGAGAGCGATGATGAGCTGGAAAGCAAAAGCGGTCTAAATCATGCCCTTGACTCGACCGCCGACCTTGGAAGTGATGGCGCCAGCACTGGAACTGTGGGTGAAAATGGTGCCTACCAGAGTAGCCACATGGAACCAGATTGTGCACACACTCCAGGTGAGAAAGGCACACACGGCTGTCCACATCATGACAACTCCAGCCTGTCCAGCGCAAGGGAGGAAGGAAAAGATGCTGTAGATAGCAAGAAGGAAGACCAAGACATCTAGAGCTAGGGTAACGACAGGCAGAGAGGGATGGACAATCTCTCCAGTAAACTGTGTAGCCAGTTGGACAAGTCCGAGGGCACTGGACTGTTCATTCTTCATGGTGATGCTGAGACTGGGATACATGGTTTCCAGACTGGTGAGGTTGCCTCGAGAAACACACTGGGTGGCGTTGTTGAGAGTAGCACACACTCCAAAGAACCCCGAGCGAGCGGTCAGAAAGGCATAGTCCTTGTTTTTGGACTCTTTGAACGAGTTTTTGATGGATTCGAAAAAGACAGAGTCCTGGTTGTACGAGTACTCGACCAGGAACACGTCCGAAAAGGAGCCTGCTTTGTTCACACATCCCATAAAGACGAAAATGACAATGAAGATGTTGATGACGAGAAAGAGGACGATGAAGAACTTTGGCAGTTTGGAAATCAGACCGAGACAGAGCATTGTGAGTTGTGGATTAGGATGCAAGGGAGAAGCGAAGATGCGAGACTTGTTTTTATCGCTACAGAACGGGCCCAGAGACCATTATATACCAGGAAATGAGAGTCCAAACTGATGCTGAGGCTCTCAACTAACAGAGTTCACTTGCTTATCCCATTGCATGTAGCATGTGGATTTCAGATGAACCCCAAACCTAATCCCAAGACGGGTACTTTGGGGAACAGTCTGAAACAGTAGGGGCTGTTTGAGAGCTGAGGAGCTGAGAGCGATTGAGACGTTTCAATTGGTCGAAAATGGGCCGTTTGTGGTCTTGTAAAGGTGGGGTTGATTGTCACGTGATCCATTTACAGACCACAAGACTGGTTGATGTGGAGTTTGAGAGACTGAAAAGTGGAATCAAACTTTGTACATTTTCCTCCAATTGATCCTCATATGATACAGTATACTGTAGTTTGATAATATCAAATTCTTCTAAAGTTAACAGAGCAATAGCTGTTTGGCTGTTAGGTCACTCTAGGTGTACGGTTACTTGAGCTGGGGGGATAAGAGTGGTACCAAAAGGCTGCAAATTTCATTTCGACCAAAACGCACTCCTTAGAATCTTCACCTCGTTAAACGACCAGCTTTTAGTATGGTGTTCAAGAGGTTCCAATTGCATACGATAAGTGTGGCAAGATGATACTGTATCCTTTAAATCTACAAAGTGAAATGAACTTACTGCATCATGTTGAGGCTCAAGTTGTGGCAGTCACGGATTTATCTACAATACCTTTTCTGCAGCTCTGATAATTTGGGAAACGACGCCATTTCCTAGCCGAGACTACTACTCTGTTGTGTCTATATAGTGAGCAAAAAGTGGTTCAAAATCATCACATCTACGGTTCTAGAGCTACTGTATCCTTCTTCTCTCTCGTTTCTCTTCATTGATTACTGACCATTTTTCTTTGATTGTTATTTCATTATTATTTTTATTTTCCAAACTTGACCCATTTCTACCATTGAACTGTAATAAGAGCACAGCTTCACCCTGGAACAGCACCCAGTGAATTGGCACAGAACAGCAAAAAATAGATTTTATTTATACCATTCTTCTCAGAAATGATTTTCAAGACGAAAGCCCTTTTCAGAATTCCCACAGCTCCCACACAGAGTGAATTACACCTGGCTCCTTTGTCCACTCTCATCACCTTAGCTTCACCCCTTGCAGAAAACCTCATCGTCTCCCCATCTTGTATCCTTACATCAAACCATAACACTTCTCAAATCTTGCCACACGAAAACACAGTGGTATCAGAACGTTTCCTAGTCTTCTTTTATCCAAGGGATTGCTTTCTACACAGCGATTTCAGAACTGTCAAAGTCAGCCAGGGAAAAGCTCAAGTCACGTGACCAACACTTTAGTTCACTGCATCTCCTCAATCAAACCCACACTCTCACTTCACACATCATGACTGGGGAAACAAATCTAGACACACTTCTGCAATCGGCCAAACCGGTGCTCAATGACGACACGTATTACTTCTGCAACATTCACCTAGCGCCCAAAGAAGGAGAAAAATGGCCAGACAAGACTTATGCCGCCATTCATGGTCTACTACCAGTATCAGTAGCTACTGTTCGTGAATCTGAGGGCCTAACTGTTGTCGTGTCCAAGTCAGAGGTACAAAAGTACGTTTCCGACACCTCTCTTCCGCCATTAGAGTACGACTCTAGCTACGAATGCGCCTGGATCACTCTGACAATCCACTCTTCTCTGGAAGCTGTGGGGTTGACTGCTGCGTTTTCGGCTCAGTTGGCTAAACACAATATCAGCTGCAACGTCATTGCTGGGTTCCATCATGATCACATCTTTGTGGCCAAGGGGGATGCAGCAAGGGCGCACGATGTCTTGTCCAATCTAGGCAAATGAATCTACAAGTCTGGCTCAATAATGCTCTCCTAACGACATCTTGTCTGTCATTCCACCAATCCGTACATCCACCGATGAAACTCTAAATTGAAATTGGTGGATAAGCAATTCCTAGAAAAAAAAAGACGTTCTACATTGATCAGGCATAACACACCATAGAGAGATGATCAGTAATAATTCTTCTACCAAATAACATAATGAAACTACAACCAAAAGATGCACTCTTCAGAATTTCGAAAAGTCGACTAAACCACCTTCTAGAAGATCCCCAGTTGAGCACTAAGTCAATCCAAATCACCACCTCCCAACATGCATGCACGATTTTAAATTTATTTCACGCCAAAACTGCACTCCACCATCCTCTGCATCAACCACACAAAAATGCCCTCCTACGAAGCCCGAGCAGACGCCCACAAGTCCGCCTTTGCCGCCCGAGTTCTGCGACTCGTGGCCGCCAAAAAAACCAACCTCTGCGCCTCTTTGGACGTGACCATATCCGCCGAGCTAATCCGTCTGGCCGATCTCGTGGGCCCCCATGTGTGCATGATCAAGACCCACATTGACATCATTGATGACTTTACGCACGCCGACACCGTGCTGCCGCTCAAGGCCCTGGCTCTCAAGCACGGCTTCATGCTGTTTGAGGACCGAAAGTTTGCCGATATCGGAAACACCGTCAAGCACCAGTACAAGAACGGAGTGTACCGAATCGCCGAGTGGTCCGACATTACCAACGCCCACGGAGTCCCCGGAGAGGGAATCATCAAGGGTCTGCGAGCCGGAGCCGAGGAGACCGTTGCCGAGCAGGTCAAGGAGGACATTTCCAAGTGGGAGGCCTCCCCCTACAAGGAGTTTCTGGTGCCCTCCCCCAGCGAGAAGCTGGCTCGAGGTCTGCTGATGCTGGCCGAGCTGTCGTGCAAGGGCTCTCTGGCTACTGGAGAGTACTCCAAGCAGACCATTGAGCTGGCCCGATCTGACCCCGAGTTTGTGGTTGGATTCATTGCCCAGAACCGGCCCAAGGGCGATTCCGAGGACTGGCTGATTCTGACTCCCGGTGTGGGTCTTGACGACACTGGCGATGCTCTTGGACAGCAGTACCGAACCGTTGACGACGTCATGTCCACCGGAACCGATATCATCATTGTGGGCCGAGGACTGTACGGCAAGGGTCGAGACCCTGTTGAGGAGGCCAAGCGATACCAAAAGGCTGGATGGGAGGCTTACCAGAAGGTGAACTGCTAGGTTAGCTGTTTGGTTGATTTCTGGCTTGTATAGTGTTTATACTTGAATTGACGTTGTAGATAGATATGACCTGTCGTGTTTATTTTCAGGGGTGTCAGGTGAAGCGCATTTGACCAGTCAAGTATGGGTGTATGGGGTGATGCCTTGCACAACACAAAACACTCATCTACACCCACACGCCTCAAGTCGTTACCTCCACCATGAGACACGTTCCTAGCGACACAGAAGAGCTGATTTTGGACACTTTGGAACGCGAAGAGCCCACGTTTTACCGAGAATGTGGTATCGCATGGGACAGTTTGCCAGACGACGAAAAAGAACACGTTCGTCTGGAGGAACAAACAACAGCCATTTGTGACATTGTTCGTGGCCGTCAGGGTAAGGTCCAGCAGTTGAAGAGTGAAATCAAGCAGGTCAAAGAAGACACGACAAGGTGTGATCAGGAGTTGAAGCTTTTCAAGACTTCACTGAGAGAGTTTTGTAAGTGGTCTTAGAGTGATGTTAAAGGTAAGACAAGTCTGGGTGAGACGCAACTCTGATGAGTGTCCAGAAGAACACTGGAAAAATGCTTGAGAATTGGAAAACAGATATTCCCAAGAATATATTATGTTCAGAATTCTGCTCTGATTCCAAAAAAGCCATCTGCATCTTCATAGCTATCTCCAATGCCCATTTACTCTGTGTTGTCTGGAGACAGAGTCATCAACATAAGCTACCGTGTACCAACTTAACTCGACTCTAAGCTCTCTCCAAGCTCTCTCTAAGCTCCTCTAGCCAACTCTATATCTAATTATTCTATTATCTATGCTATATCATTTCGTTATGCTTCGTTTCGTTTCGTTTCGTATCATCCCTTCACTCGTCAAACACCCTCACTGGAGGGTCTTCCATGGTGCCAAACTTGAGTCTCATAATCTCAAAAACAAACAGCCCGATCGACGTTGACGGCAGGGCACTCAGTGTAGTCCATCCACAGCCATGGTACAGGTATCGCGGCCAGCTCATGTGCAAGCCCTTGCGAATGTTGTTGGCGTTGGCCAGTGTGTCCGCATACGCTCGGTAGTAGAGATGCACGCCAGGAAGAATCCGATACCGCATTGTGGTGAAACAGCGGATGGAAAAGTTGACTGTGCGGCTCCAGCCCTTGCCCAGACGCACCAGAACAGCATGTGTTCGCGGCAGCGTCTCTTCCAGCGTCTCCGACAGCTCGACCATGAGCGGGTTGCGGTGGTGGATGCGCCGCTCGTAGCTGAGAAAAGTCGACTGGTACGGCGACGACGGGTGGATCTGCTGCTTGATCTGCTGGCCCAGCTTGTTCTGCGTGCGCTGCTCCTGCGCGCGGTTGGCCTCCAGCTCTTTTCGAGCGGTGATAATGTCCTGGGCGTCCAGGCGGTTGAGGTAGATGTTCTGCAGCTTTTGCAGCGGGAACTGGACCACGTGCAGCGAGATGGTGGCAGCGCCTCCGGCCACGAGAATGCTGAACGGAGCCAGGACTTTGTTCACCACGCTTTTGCCGTTCTCGTCAAAGCCGGTAGGGTGCTCCTTGAGCCGGTCTCCGTACAGCCACTGGGCGTAGGAGCGGTACCAGGAGCCCTTGACCATTTCAAAGGTGGCAAAGAAGATGCCAAAGCCCAGACTCTCCTTGATTATCGACAGAGTGAAGCCCGCAAACACGCCCGGAGCTCCTGTCTGGCGCAGCTTCTCCATGCCGTAGGACCACATGGACGGCAGCTGTTTGGTTTTCAGCACTTCGGCGATGGACGAGCGTCTGTAGATGGCGTCGATGGGCGCGGCAGCGGCGGCCTGGGCTGCTCCAGCTACAAAGCCCGCCAGAAACGTTTGTCTGAAGGTGTATCTATGGGGCATGAGTTCGTCAATGACGTACTTGACATGCGAGCTATCGAGGCCCTTGGTGTCGTACCACGATTTGCGCAGCAGCAGCTGTCGCTGGGTCTCGTCCTCGTCTTCTTCGCGTTCGCGGTCTTCGTGCGACTTGAACAGCGGCAAGCACCCCAGGTACGTGGAGTAGAGCACCAGTCCAACGGCCGAGTTGGCCAGCAGCGGCGGCAGCAATTGGTTTGGAATGAAGCCCCAGCCGTGGTGCTTGACTGCGTTTGCAATCAGCGCCGGACTGCTGTGGGTTCGAAAGCTCCATGGCTTATCGCTGTTTGGAGACAGTGCTCGAGGGAGAGCCAGATAGTCGACTCGGGTGGGCCGAAACAGCTTCACGGGGACTCGGATGTAAAAGGTGAAGAGCTGCGAGGCCAGCGCACGCGTTCCGGCGGTGGTGGCGCCAATAACGCTGGCTGAGTTGGGTCTCCAGGCCTCGTTGCTATCCTGCTCTGGTTGGTGGGGGCCGGTGAACTCGGGAATTTCCGGAACAAACCCCGGTATTGAGCCCGGATCGATTTGGTGCATGGCCTAGACACGGACAGTGTCACGGCGGTGGCGTGGGTATGGAGAGCGCCGGTTGAGCTGGAGGTCGGTCTTTTTTGTTGCTGCTTCAATTTCAATCAAAAGTTTTTGACGCGTCTGCAATGCACGGTTTTGGCGGAGCGAAAAAAATACTGTGGGGGGGACGCTTGGAAAGCGGAACTGGCCGGAAAAAGCCGATATGGGTTTTTTTTGCAGCAATGAGCAAGTTTGGAGCACTCGAAATGTGGTTTTGGACGCGCTATTTGCTCATTAGCTCTTTTTGGGAACCCCTGCTGATTGGGTATGTGTTGAGCCTGTCTCTTTTTCCTCCACACTATAATGTTGCTGCTACAGCATACATATATTCGGCAGGACGAGATGGGAGGCTGGGTCAGCTGAGCACCGGATAAAGAGACATTTTAGGGCAATATACGTGGTCAGATTGGTATATATAGTGTCATCTGGTGTATTTGAGTCGGGTCAGATGGTTGTTTTTCTTTTTGTTGCCATGTATATATTGTTTTGGTTGTTTGAATAATTTCATTTGTTTGACATATTATCAAATTAAACTATACTGTAGCGCAAAGTGTGAGTCTCAGTCTGGTGGAACTTGGAGGAGTGAGACTAGGGATAGGAAGAGATGTTGATGAAAACAGGTATTTTCCAGTAGAAAAGCAGTGGAGGAATTACTTGAATTTATCGTGTTCTATTGATATTGTAGTCTACTGAATGGCTATACCTGAAGTGGTAGCTTATCTAACTGATAGATATACGCTAGCCCATTGTTGTGACTAGCTTACAGTCAAAAAAAAGACATGAAGCAGAACTGAGCTGAACACGAAAAACGGCTTCTGAGAAGATATTTCCAGATATAACCGGTATTGTTAAACTCAGCAGTGAGTTCTGACCAATACTCATTCTTCAAAATCTACAAATATCGCCCAGAACAGTCATCAGAGGGGTGTTTTATATTGAGAAGAGGAGCATACCAGAGTGTTAGAATAAAAATAAAAATAAAATCAAAATGAAAACTAATTTAAATTAATTTACGATTGAAAAACACTTGCACCTACTGCTGGACATGTCCAACCAAGGGATTGATAACCACCCCAAAACAGACCAAACCTTTTACCACTCTCCTCAAAATCAAAATCCAACACAAATGCACTCTTTAGAATATCAATTATCCCCAAACTGACCCCTCCAGAGTGACCATCTAAGACTGCTCTTGGTCAGTTTGTAAACTCATCATTCATTCATCTCAGTTGGGAGTTTTCACTTCTTCAGTTGCCACTGATATCTGAAACCTAAGTTGCAGTAGATGAGAACAAGATCAAGGTTTCATACAGACATATCCAACAATTATTTTGCTATCGCATCACTTAGCATAACATCATCCTACCAAAAAAACAATGGACGTCAGTGATATTGTCGAACGAGATAACGACGAGGCTCCACAGGCCCCCATGCCTCCCATGGCCCCCAAGGCCCCCAGTGCCTTCAAGAGAGAGTGGAAGCGAAAGCCCAAGCCCTCAACTGCTTCTGCTGCCTCGAATCAGCCACCACCTGCAAAACCAACGGTGGCAGGAACTTTCCAAAAGGAGTATCCGTCGGACGAAAAGCTGACCGAGGCCGAGGAGATCCATCTGGAGAATCTGGCCAAGCTTGCCAAAATGAGCCCCGAGGAAATTGCTGCCGAGAAGCAGGATATCATGGACGGTATGGACGAAAAGGTTCTCATGGCGCTGATGAAGCGAGCTAAACTGAAGGACGAGGCGTTTGCAGCTGCTCCGAGTGCGTCTGGTGGTGACACTGGCAGTGTCGTTGCTTCAGATTCCCCCTCCATCGAGAAGTCTCCAGTACTTCAGAAAGTGGAGTCCAAGGAGGAGCCTAAGAAGGAACCCAAGGAAGAACCCAAGGTGAAGAAGCAGCCAAAGGAGGAACCCAGAGCTGAAAACACAAGCCAAGGATCTTTGGGAACCGATCTGGAATCATCCCTGGGAGCAAAGGAAGTCAGACCAAGTGACATGAAGGCCGAATACGAAGTTGAAGATGAAGATGACAGCAAATCCACGCCAAGCACACACACAACGCCCAAGAAGGAGCCCAAGAAGGAGTCCAAGACAGCAACAGCTTCAGAAATGCACTTTGAATCGTCCGAGCCAAAGAAGGTGAAGTTTGACGCCAATGAGCACGTTAAGGAGGATAGCAGTGAAACCAACGAACCATCAGGTCACGGCCACAGAAATGCAGTGCACTTTCCCAAACCACCTACTTGTGAGGCCGATGAGTCAGAACCGCTGTCTATCGACGATGAGGACTTTATGGAAAAGTTGCACGAAAAATACTACCCTGATCTCCCCAAGGAACCCTCCAAGCTGGCATGGATGACCGACTCTAGACACCGAGTTGTGGAGGAGCGAGGAGCAGACGGTGAAATGACTGCCAAGATTATCCATGACACATCTGAGGCACCTCTGCCTAGCTCGCTGTTGCCTAGTGAGATCAGATTCGACTTCAAGGGAAACATCATCACACCCAAGACTTCTCGAAACATCCCTATGAACTTGGGGCTGCATCACCACGGCGAAAGTCCCGACCAGGCAGGGTACACCATCCTGGAGCTGGCTCAGCTAGCGCGAAGTAGCATTGCTGGCCAGAGATGCATTGCCATCCGAACTCTCGGTCGAATTCTGTACCGTCTAGGCAACTCTGCCACCATGGAGAAGGAGTACGGCAAGGACATTGGCATGGGCATTCGAGGTCTGATTGACCAGGGACGGGTCATTGAATCCATCACCGAGGCAACCCAGGATCGTCACATGAATGTTGCTGCCTACGCTACTGAGGCTCTTTGGCTCTGGAAGCAAGGAGGTAGTGATACTCGACAGGCTAGTTAGATGTAAGTAAACGGCAGCTACAAGTGGACATTTCAGGTGTTACAGGATTCTATACAACCAATACGTTATCACACAGACTCTATAATGAACAATCAATTACCTTCTATATTTTCCATCAATTATACATTCCCAATTTTGATCCCGTTATTAGTCATGGCGATCCTCCTTGTAACCATAAGGGTTCTCACTAGTCCATTTCCACAGATCACGGCAACTCTCGTCCATGGTCTTCTCAGCCTTCCACTGCAGCTCTGTGTTTGCTCGGTCAGGCTTGGCTGTCAGATCAAGCACGTCTCCGTCTCGTCGTCCAGCCACCTCGTAGGGAAGATCCTTGCCTACAGCCTTGGAAAAGGCCTTGATGACCTCCATGACGGTGGATCCAAGACCGGTTCCGAGGTTCCACTCACGAGAGAAACCATGCTTGAGCTCAGGAGAGTCCTTGGGGAGCTCCTGTCGCTCATGCTGAACGGACTCCAGCTTTTTGAGAGCAGCAACGTGACCGGCAGCTAGATCGCACACATGAATGTAGTCCCGGATGGGGGTGCCGTCCTTGGAGGGGTAGTCGTTGCCAAAGACAAAGAGCTTCTCTCTTCGGCCCACGGCCACCTGTGCGAGGAAGGGCAGGAGGTTGTTGGGGATTCCCAGGGGGTCCTCTCCAACGAGACCCGAGGGATGGGCACCCATGGGGTTGAAGTATCGCAGCAGGGCAGCGTTCCACGACGGGTTGGCTCGCACGTGGTCTCTGATAATGTCCTCGATCATCATCTTTGTTCGTCCGTAAGGGTTTGTAGGGTCCGTGGGGCACTCCTCGGGGATGGGGATCATGCCCTCGAACCGCGTCACGTCGCCGTAGACGGTGGCGGAAGACGAGAACACAAAGTTGTGAATGTTGTGCGAGTGGCACCACTGCAGCAGGTTAATGGTGCCGGCCACGTTACAGAAGTAGTATTCCAGCGGCTTCTGTCCGGACTCGCCCACGGCCTTGAGGCCTGCAAAGTGCAGCACCGACGTGATGGTTGGGAACTCCTTGTAGACGGCGTCCAGGCCGTTTGTGTCACGAATGTCGACCTCGAAAAACGGCACCTTTTCGCCCACAATCTGCTCGATTCGACGCACCGCCTCGACACACGAGTTATCGAGGTTGTCGACAATGACGGGTTTTCGGCCGGCCTCGATGAGCGCAATCACCGTGTGCGAGCCAATGTAGCCGGCTCCTCCGGTCACAAGCACGTGTTCAGTCTGGGTCATTTTGGGCGACGGCGTTGGATGTGTGAGAGCAAGCAGATGTCAAGTTGTGAGCTTTCGATGGTGCGGCGTGACTGCGAGTTTATATTTATAGAACTAACCTAACTGGAAGTTCGGGTAAACAAATGGCAGTGGAAGACGCCAGACAAGCACATCAGAAAAGGCGGGTATTGGCTGGGGGTTGCGGGGAGGGAACACACACAGGACAACTGAAGGCGCTCAGTAGCTTGTAGAACGTCTTTTGTTTCGTTTTCCGCCGCTTTTTCGCGTCTTTTGGCCAATACTAATGGCCCAGCTATTAATCCCATCGACGCTCTTTGTTAGCCGCCTCAAGTCTACATGCGGACACATGAGCCCATTGCATGTCCAAGCCTTTTGGAAGCTGGGTCTAGTGGGTCTAGTGGGTCCCCGAGGCGCGTATTGGTCGCAAAAACCGTTGAATTCACGTCTAATGGGTGCGATCACGACATCTGTCTTGTCACTTTTCCTGTCAGACGGCTTTTGCGCCGTTTCAACACTGCCTGTAGATACCTGTACACTGGGGCTAGGGGAGTTTAGGTACGCGTGAAAAGTCAAAAATTCTTTTTAGCCCAGCAAAAAGAGGCCAAAAAAAAGAAGAATTGGGATGAATGGTTTCACTCTTTTTTAGAAGTGACGATTGAAAAATTAAAAAGACTGAATAATAGTGGTTGATATTGCGGATAAACGCAAGGTACGGCGTTTACGTTGGAGCAGGACCTAGTCTAGACTTGTCAGACTTGCTAGAGAGCGTATTTGCTTGCTTCTCCCTCTTCCAGAGCAGCCATAAATCCCCATCTATTTGTGGGGTTGAAAGAACAGAAAAGAGAAGTTAGACTGGTTTCACCTTCTCCCAACAGTTGATTTTAGTGTAGATAGTTTATCACAGTACGCAGTCAGTAGATTGCCTTTCAGCAGCACAGGATAAATGATTGTTTGGGGGGTAAAAGAGAGATATGAGTAGCACCATTGGAATGCCCAGGAAGTTCTCTATCCAACGCACTCTTCAGATTTCTGATAGTAGCTCCAGTAAATGTTTTATGGGTTGCACTTGAGTCAAGTTGGTTGAGTTGATCAAGCCTCGACTTTGTCTGGAAACAACAGATGGCTCATTAGTGAAAAGCGTCTGAGATCGAGATAATGGGACAATGCAACCGTACCAGCAACAACATTCAGGACTGAAAGCACTCTCCAGAAGTCGTCTCAACTGTTGTCGCTTGTTTTGGGGTGGTTTATGGATGAGTATAGTTCCTCATGTTCGACCATGGTAAAAACCAGTAGCTTCAGTCTCTACTGTTCCATGGCGAGTTCAAAACTGCAATTTTGATTCTACTGCAAAATTTCAGGAACCACCTTGTGCACAAGAACATTTCAAGCAAACTGGTCTGTTTAATTTCATTGTGGCTCCAATACTCGTCGACTTGTGCACATGTTCTCTCTTCCACCGAAACTTGTCGTCTTTAGCTTACCTAAGCTTACCTAAGCTAACTCGAATTAGAGTATACGTGGTCGTGAGAGCACGGTTGAACAGGTGCAGTTCGAGAGCGCAGTTTCATAGCTGCTGCGATTTTCGAAGCGACAATTAGTTAAAAATGACGTTTGATTTGCAGAAATACAATCCACTTCTTTCCAGCTCCGAAATCGACCGACTTCCGGTCACCCCTTATTCTTCATGCTCTGCCAAAATGACTCTCCCACTTTACTTCATTGCATCTGCATATTACTTCAATGGAAGCAACTAAAGAATTACAGTTACTTGAAAACAGCAGACCATGCAACTCTAGAACGGTCAAATGACGAGTGAAAACCAGCAAAACCAGCATAAAACCAACAAATAATCGCTCAATAGCCACCAACAACCCTTATCTCAGTAGATTTCCCCCTTCCAAACCGCTGGTACCCCCAAACCCACCTCCCAGCCTCACCACTCACGGTCCCAACCCAAACCCAAAGAAAAGGTTTTGAAAAAAAGGTGAAAATTAAACCAAGCATCAAGTCTCAACCTCCATTTGAAGCACTCGACATCTCCACAAAAACGCCATGTCGGAAACTCTCCAGATCAGCAGAGTCACGGGCACCAACGGCGCCCCCACACACGTGACCGTCACCCCCCAGGCGC
Organism: Yarrowia alimentaria; assembly: GCA_900518985.1. NCBI lineage: Eukaryota > Fungi > Ascomycota > Dipodascomycetes > Dipodascales > Yarrowia > Yarrowia alimentaria. Next base: position 2,031,305 of record ULGN01000003.1, read on the forward strand.
TCTTCCAGATCCTCGATCATGCCCTCAGACGCGAGGAGGAGCAGTCCAAGGTCATTGGCACCCTGGTCGGTATCCGTTCCGAGGACGGATCCGAGATTGAGGTCCGAAACGCCTACGCCGTCCCCCACTCCGAGTCCGAGCAGGAGATGACCATCGATCTCGAGTACAACCCCACCATGCTGGCGCTGCACCGAAAGGCCTTCCCCAAGGAGGTCATTGTCGGCTGGTACGCCACCTCGTCCGAGCTCAACACCTTCTCCGGCCTCATCCACGACTACTACATGCAGCTCGACGGCACCCCCGCCGTGCACCTGACCGTGGAGGCGTCCAACCTCGCAGACACCCTGCTGCCCCGAACCTACGTGTCCACCCCCGTGGGAACCGACCCCTCCAAGAACTCGGGCAACTGCGTGTTTGTGCCCATCTCCAACGAGGTCAAGTTCAACGACGCCGCGGACCGAGCGGCCCTCGAGGCCATCTCGTCGGCCAAGGAGTCGCCCGAACGAAGCATAAACCTGACCTCGGATCTGGCCAACCTCGAGACCTCTCTCACCCAGGTGCTCGACATGCTCGAGCGAGTGCAGTCGTACGTGGCCCGAGTCATTTCCGGCGAGGAGGCCTCCGAGAAGGCCCAGCAGGTCGGCAAGCAGCTGCTGTCCACCCTGTCTCTCGCGCCCTCTCTGGACGCCCAGGCTCTCGAGTCTCTGTTCAACTCCCATCTCCAGGACGTGCTCATGGTTGTGTACTTGGCCAACACTGTCAAGACCCAGCTCCAGCTTTCCGCCAAGCTCACCACTCTTGTTTAAGTACGTGAGGGTGTGTGAAGTAGGTATACAGAGAGAGTCGGAGAACGAGAGCGAGAGATCATTTTTCGCACAGGAACATGCTGGAGGAGCACAACACATTGTAGACTAGACCTGTTTCATCGTTCTAAACATGGTTTATATACTAAAAAGAATGGATTTGAAGATTACACTGTTGTAGGATGGGATATTGTAGTAAAGATTCGGGAGTAGATTTCATATGTGAATGATGAGTGCTATTCAAATTGTAGTAGTAGTAGTAGTAGTAGTAGTAGTAGTAGTAGTAGTAGTAGTAGCACTAACCCATAGGTGGTTTACAGAGTGCAAAAGTCACAAACAGAGTACAAGTGACAGAGTAATGAACCTCAATTAATCAAAATATCAGCTTGGAATAAAAACAACAATGAGTTGTGGACTTGTAATGAGCTACCATACCATACCATACCATACTGCATTGTATACATACCATACCATAATGCACTGTATACTGTCATGAATGGAAGTTGAGACAAGCATCAAACATATCAATCTAATCAGTTTGATGAGGATCTGGTTTTGAGATGAGTGCACTCTTCTGATTCTCCGTATTTGTTTGTGATCACATTAAAAGTAACATGGTGACTAGATAGTGTTGTGTGTCATGTTCTACTGAGGACAAGTTCCACTGATGACTAGAAAAGTAAGACCTCAATACAAGTCCTTTTCATGTGTGTATTGAATTCCCAAAGCACGATGAACTAATAAACAACTGATCAAAAGCTCAGAGTACCAGATCATTCTGTGAAAAAAAATACAAATGGTTTCAGCATCGATCCACCAACTCATTGAGCCTTCAAACATTGCTACTCCACTAACACTTGAACAATCTAATAACCAAGACTTATCACTAGTCCAAAAGTATCTCTTGGAAAAGAGAAGTGCAACTCCTATAGGTCAACCACAACCATCAACTCATTCATGCATTAATTATATATATCATGACAAACATACTTTGCCATTTATCCTGCCAGTTCACTCTCGCTCTCTCTCTCCCTCCGGGTAAATAAATAATCTAATAGACAATATACGCGTTATAAACCACCATAAAAGCCGTTGAATCCGTCGGAATACTCGGCAACCACACTGTCGTAATCGTTGCCATCATAGTCTTTATGAGTGAGCAGGTCTTTCCGGAACGCCTTCTTCTTAATCTTCTTCATGCTTCGCACAGGGGTGATCACAGCCTCTCGAGAGTGGGAGGACCGCCGTCTGGACGGAATGGGCGTGCCAGTGAACCGCTGCTGGTACAGAGGGTTGGCAACAAGCCCACGGTTTCTGAATGCAGAAAGAGGCACGTTGGAAGACGTGGAATATGGCTGATCCTCAGTAGAAGCGTCCTTGGGAGCCTCCTCATCCAGATCGCTGGTGTAGATGAACTCGTCGAGCACGATATCGTTGAGGTCCGAGATCTCGGAGCAGTCGTCCGACTCCATGTTGGCGGAAAACCTGATTCCGTTGGACGAAACGTCGTGGTGGTTGGTGGGGCTCTTCTGGCCGGACAGGGACCGGGTAGTCAGTCCGTCGATGATACCAAAGGGACGCTCCTTGGTCATAACCCAAGAACCCAGCATGGGGGGTCTAGATGCAATGTTGGACGAAGACAGAATCTCAGTGGCAGTGTTGCACTTCTTCTGGGTTCGCGGAGGCAGCGTCGTGTCTTCGTCGGTGGAGTCGCCCGAGTCGTCGTAGTCCGTGTATCCACTCTGGGTCTTGAAAATCGACGAAGACGAGCCGGCCACCGGGGGCTTCTTGGGCGTGGACAGCGAGGGTCTTCGCTTGATAGACGTGCCGTTGACGGTGGGCTTGTCCTCGTCGGTGGAAGAACCGTCGGAGAAAAAGTAGCCAAACAGATAGGAGTCGTCGTCGGAAGTGAAGCCGCGAGGCGTGTCATTAGTGGTGCTGTTGTTGTTATTGTGGTTGTTGTTGCTGTGGCTGTTGTTGCGGTTGTGGTTATTGCTGTTCATGTCGACGCCGATTTCGCCGTTAGTAATGAGAACCTGGTTGGGGTCTCGGGGCTCGAAGAACGGATCGTTGTCTTCAAACGAGTAGTCGTCTTCGTCCGAGGAGTAGCCGGTGTAGTGGTTCTGCGAGTGCGAGTTTCGCCGCGAGTAGTTGCCAAAGGACACCACGGACTCGTCATCGTCGGTAGGACTAAAGGTTTGGAGCCTGTCGCCGTTTTCGGCGATTTCCTGCAGAATCATGTCCTCTTCTTCCCGCTCAATGTCGTTATCGAGAACAGCATCAAAGTCCTTGTCCACCTCGTCGGAAAAGGCGTCAATGGAAGAGTACGAGTTGTTGCCTTCGGAAATCGGCGAGTCCAGATCGTCATTCTCCAGCTCCTCGTCATCGAGATCTCCAATGTCGTCGTCAAAGTCGCTTTCGTCGGCGTTTGGCGACGAGTCGGCCTCAATGGCTTTCAGCAGAGAGTCTTCTTCAAACGAGTCGTCGTCCGAAGACTGGAAATCTCCCTCGGCCTTTTTGGGCCGGGGAAACTCGACATGTTCGTCCAGAGTGTGGTCAACAACAGAGCCACGTCGGGACTTTCGGCGAACCAACGTGCTGTCCTTGGAGCTCAGTCTGGTCTCAATGTCCGAAAGGCTGGACAGGTCCGACTCCTCCTCGCTGCTATCAGCAATAGCAGACTCGTTCTCGTTCTGAAGCATGCTCTTTTTGGCAGATTTGGTACCAAACTTGCGACGTCTGTAAGCTTCTGGAAGAGAAGTTTCGTCGATAGACGAGTCACTGTCTTCGTCCTCGTCGCTGTCTGTGTCGTCATCATCTCCTTCGTCATTGCTGGCCTCGTCGTGGGAGCCCTCATCGTTGACGGCAGCGATGATCGTTTCAAATGCTTCATCCTCCGAGTCGAGGCTGTCATCGCCCTCTTCTTCCAGAGCCAGATCTGGCTGATACAGAGCTTTGCGCCCGTACCGTTTGCTGGCCACTGGAGCTTTCCGCGCGGGAGCTGGAGCCTTGCGACCAGTCTTCTTCATCTGTAAAACATCTTCTAGCCGTTTGCCAGAGTAGGTGGGCCGATGGACCGAGGATTTTCTTCTCGCCATAGGTACTTGTGTGTGTGTTGTTTGTGTTTGTGTTTGTGGATGCTTGGGGTGGGGTTTCTGTGGTTGTATCTCTTGTCAATGTGTGTGTGGTGGTTTCGTATACCTCCGGAGGAGTATGGTTAGGTCCCCTTAGAATATAAAAATCGCAGAGGAGGGCTGTGTGTGGTGAGGGCGCGTTAGGAGGTTGTAAGAACGAGCCATGAACGCAGTTGAGGCTCCAAAAGTGTGTCGAGCGTGTGTCTGGCGGGCTGGAAGGTGCTGGTGTGTGGATATATAAATCTCCAAGTATCAAAGGTACTGGCTTAATTTTTTTGCCCTTCTCTATGCACATGCACTTAGGCTCTGAAATTTTTTAGAATAAAATCCTACAAGGTTTTGCTAAGGTTTCCTCTCCCATAGCTGTGTGTGGGAGGGTGCGTGTGGTGGTAGCGTCTGGAGAGAGGAGTTCCCAGGCGTTCTGGCGTCCCTGGACACGTGGCTCGCACCGGCTGTCGTATTTCGCTGCGACGGGGGTTTTTGGGACACAAACACATGTTACATCCCCCTCGTCACGGCTATCGATGATGCCCTCTCTCGCACCCTACCACAAAAGAGCGTCAAGGGCTAGACATGCCCAAACCAAACCATGAAACCATGTCGTTGTTATAACTCGACTGGCAGCGGTCGCCACCATGCAGTCTCCAGCAAGTTAGCAACCTGTATGGCGCAGGCAGATGGCGCTCGCTCACGCCACGTTTGGCGGTGGGTCACGACATGGTCACTGTTGCATGTTTTGCCACCTTTCGATCGGTCCGGCAATGAGGCAGAGGTGTGCGTGTACTGGTTCTCCTTGGTTCTGCCAAAGCGTTAAGCGTTTTATCAAGATGGCGAAATAATTTAGCTTATTATTTACAATTCGGGGTAACCTCACTGGCACGTAGCTGGGACAACCGGAGATTGAAATAACCGGAGGCAGTCAACATGCAGAGTGGAAGAATTTCTGTGTACATGGAAACATGTGGATGCATGGCGATACGAGATTGGGCGAGGCGTGCCATTTAGAATAACCAACTTTTGTGAGTTTCTGTCTACTTTTCGACCAAATATTGGGATTCTTTTTTTCTTCGACAAGCCATGTTACTCCTTGATAAGTCACATGACTCGCCGATATTTGGCAACCTTTAATTTTTTTCCCATTAAGAAAAAAAAAAAAAGAGATCGACAAGAATATGGTATGCAGTCACTTCAATTAATCCAATATGATCGAGAACCGGGTCTTTTTCACCGATATAGCAAGTGTTGTGGGATTTATCGGATTTTGCTAATTTCCACAACTTCACTATTACGAGATTCAACCCTAACCCGACGTCATGGCAATTCCTAGAAAGGATGAGAAGTGTCTTGTAGAGAGCGTTGAACTAAGGCGGTTCAAGAGGTTAGCTTTCGCCAAAGGAGTGTTTATAAAGGCATATTGGTCTGTTGAAAGACAGAAAAAAATGTGTGTGTGGGATAAACGAGCGGATCAAAGACGAATGCTCTCTTCAGATTTTCTCTAACGCTACCATAGCGTCTGTTGGATGGGTTGTGAAGAACCGAACTGCTGATAACCAACTTACTTCAAGAAACAATGCAGGGTTTCCAAACTAGACAATTACCAGCCATCTACAAGGCCTAGAAAGTGAGATAATGCAAATCTGAAAACGGTATTCAGCGTAGAATCGACCTATTGTTACATATGCATCTTCAAAAAGTTTCCAATATCTCCTCAACGGTCATTGACTCTTGCTTATGTGCTTCTTTTGCCCCAGATGTCAGACACCTGCAGAAAAGAATGTCTGAGCTGAGATGCTTAAATTATACCACACCACCAGTAGTATCAAGTGTCACAACTAACTGGGTGAGTTGGAACGTCAGAGTTTGATGAAAAGCACCACCATCTTCATCTTCTTATCCCGAACAGTTATCTTTTTTAATAAATCAGTCAACTCCAAAATTGCGCATGTTAGTCCTATCATTTAGATTGTAAGAAGAGACTACTTACTCATCTTCAGAACATGCCCAACTCATCACTCTCAACAACACATTCCATCTCCTCATCCAAACACGCCTGAAAGACAAAAATGTACCATTGTGTCTGAAATCTCATCTCAAGACGAACGCACTCTTCAGAATTGCCATACCCCTTCCAGAAAGTCTTCCAGAAGGACCCTATAACTACTCACTTCACCTCCGACCCTTTATCCATCCACCACCCTAATTACATTTGTTGCTCCCAATAGCGTGTCTCCTACGTACTAATACATCCAACTCAATTCAATTCAAAGCACCTTCCAAAGAAATATATGCCCAAACCAGTCTCTCTGAAACCTCTCAAAAACACGTCAAAAACACAAAAAAACGACACCAGTTACAACCGCTTTACTCCTACAGAACACCACCGCATTCACCCGTCCGTCACACCTCCACCTACACCAGTAAACCCCCTACCTCCTACTTCCCCTACCCCCAAAAAATAAACTCGGTCCCTTACCTAGATTCGCTAAGCATCTGCCAACTCTATAATTCGTGACACGTTAGCTAACGAGATCATCCTCTCAGCACTCTCAAACCCCACTTCTACAAGATGAAAGTGTCGGCAATTCTCGCGCTGGGCTCGGCCTCCGCCGCGCTGGCGCTCAAAGGCGTTGCGCCCGAAGACGAACACAAGTACCAGCTCACAAACGGAATCTGGAAGTGTCTCAATTACCCCAACATTCGGCTCGAGGCCCACCAGCTGAACGACGACTACTGCGACTGTCCGGATGGAAGCGACGAGCCTGGAACCGCGGCCTGCGTCGGAATCAAGGACTACGAAATCCGCAAGAAGCTCACCTTTTACTGCGCCAACAAGGGCCACATCCCAGGACGACTGCCGTCCAACCGCGTCAACGACGGAATCTGCGACTCGGACCTCTGCTGCGACGGCTCGGACGAGGAAGACGGCAACTGCCCCAACGTGTGCGAGGAAATGGCTGCAGATCGCGCGCAGAAGGAAACCCAGCTCAAGAAAACGCTGGCGGAGGGACTCAAGGCCCGCCAGAAGCTGCTGGGCAAGCTGGGAGCCATTCAGAAGGCCACCAAGGAGGAGGAAAACACCGTTGCCGAGCGAATCGCCGACATCAAGGCCGCCGTCAAGGAGGCCGAAAAGAAACTGGTCGCGGAGCTCGAGCGAGCAAAGGAGGAAACTGGCTACGAGGCACCCACAGACGAGTCGCCTCTGCAAAAGTTGACCGGTTTTCTGGGCCCCGCCATCCAGCAAAAGATCCTGGACGCTGCCGCCAACGCTCGGCTGTGGATGGTGGATAACGGTCTCATGCCCCACCCAGATCACACCCAGAACCACTCCAACGAGCCCCAGCATGTCCAGGATGCCCGAGACGAGCTGCAGGACGAAAAGGAGGAGCTCGAGCGAGCGTACGAGCAGCAGAAGCAGGTCGTGGCCAAGTCCAAGGCTCTGCGGGCCGGCAAGGCTCCTGCTGTCATCTTTTCTCTCCAGGGAGAGTGCGTGACCTCTCACATTGGCGAGTACGACTACGAGGTGTGCTTCAACCAGCAGTGCCACCAGCGAGGACTCAACATCAATGTCTCTCTGGGCAGCTTCAACGCCATCGAGGAGCTTCCCCGGTCTGCTGACTGGGACGAGGTTCTGGAGGGTCCCCGATACTCTCATGTCATGAAATACACTTCCGGTGCTCGATGCTGGAACGGTCCCGAGCGAATCTCCAACGTCTATCTGAGATGTGGAGCTGAGCCCCTGATTCTGTCTGTCAGCGAGCCCGAAAAGTGCGAGTACGACATTAGAATGGTCACCCCTGCTGTTTGCGAGGGTTCTGTCGTCGACTCTGGAAAGCATGATGAGTTGTAGATAGCTGGACTTGCACGGTAGATGTTAGTAAATACAATTATAGTAGAATTACCCTTACAGGAACGAGAGTGATTATCTAGGAGGTTACCATAAGCCATTTATTTCCGACCAAACAATTGCCTTAGTAAAATGTGTCCTTCAAATCGCTTCTCTTTTTAGAGTAATCGCTCAAAACATATCACGATCACTGAACAAGCTGAATGGTTCAAAATCCCAAATGCTCGGTATTCTCATCATATCTATATTGCGAAAACTATTGCAGTACTGGTGTTGGTAACCATACCGATACCATACTGTCAACAGAATTGCAGTCGTCGACGATACGAAAACCTGTTAGTGTCTTATAGCAGACGGCGACCATTGATGGCCTCAGCCCCCAAATCAGCTCAGACTAGTCCTTTTCTTTCTTCTCTTTACCAATCCCACTCCCACTCAGTCCTGTACTCGGTGTGCTTTGTATCAGGCAAACTCTTCAACATCTGGACCATGGCTTTTCCGTTTTCCTCAATGAGTCGTTCTCGTGTTTCCAGAAGCGCTCGTTGTCTGAATCGGAGCTCTTTCTCCAGTCTGGTCGTGCTCTTGAGTTGTGTCACCAGTCGATGAATGGTATCAATGTTGGCTTCGCCCTCCTCGGCCAGCCACACGCTCTTCTTGTCCAGATACGTGTATGCATCGAGCAACTCCTGTCCTGCGACCAGTGGAACACCGGCAATGATAGATGCGGGAACAGAAGACGAAGCCTTCTCTGAGTAGTAGTCCTTGGAAGCGAACGCAGGAAGAAGGGCGAGTCCCTCGCTCATGTGGCCGTAAAAGTCGGTAAAAGAAAGGTCCGACAGGAAGTCTACCTTATCCTTGATGGTTTCTGGGACCTTTGGAGGGACACCGTGGCCGACCAGGTACAGTTTGACAGCTTCCATGGATGCCACAATCTTTTCCAGCTGGCCAAAGAGAGTGTTGTAGTCACGTCTCTTGGGGTCGTAGTCGCCCTGGAGATTGAGACCCAGCGTCTTCATGGGCGACTTGTGTGGTCGAGTGGGAGCTCGGAACACTGGCACAAACACTCTGGAGTTGAGTTTGCTCTTGTGCGACGAGTCCCACGTTGAAGCGGCCTCGTTCATGAGGTGGTTGTTGACGTGATCCGACAAAGTGACAAAAGTGACCTGTTCTTTCTCAATCCACGGAATCAGACGCTTGTAATGGCCATAGTCACTCTCGGCGACCCATCTGTCGGCATGGTGAACTACACAGACCAGCGACACGCCTGCCTCCAGCCACTGGTCAAACACCTGGGAGTGCTCGTTGGAGTCGTGTTCGCACGTGATGGAAATGACCACGTCTGGTCGACCCACGCTGGTTTTGTACTCTTTCAGCTTGTCGCTGTGTTTGTACTTGGCGACATTGGTGTTGTTGCCAATGGTCTCCTTCATGATAGGGCCCATTTGGAACCGCACCAGCTTGAAGAACGGGTAGACATAGGCGGTTGTTTGGCTTGTTGTCTGCACCAGCGACGTCATGAACGCTGTCGTGACTTCTTCGTGACTTCCGCCAGACTCCAGCAGAATGACTTTTGCTGGTTGGCCTGTCCTTGGCCGATAGACGGCGGCACTGTAACTTGAGGTGAGATGAGAGATGTGGTCCGTCGTGTAGACAGTGTAGAAGACGATTCCGACGAAAACGAGAAAACAGGCGACGATTGGCGCCCGCAAAAACCGTTTTGGAATCATGTTGGCGAGACTTGGTGGGAAGTGAAGTGCCCAAACGAAGTTGGTTCAGCTTTGCTATAAGCCTTGCTGACTCTCGGTTGACTGAACAAAGTTTAACTTGTCGACGGATGAACGGGATCGCCAGGTCGAAAAGCAATAGTGTTTGGTGTGGGGTTCTGTGCTTCAGAAGGGGTGTCGGGAAAGCCTGCTGCTGTGTGTGTGTGTTTTGGAAGTGGGACTTTTGGCTGGCTGGTTCTTGCCATGGAGCTGTATTCATAGATATGCCACGAGTGCTTGCCAAGCCCTAGCTCTTTTACTGCTTTCTGTTTAGGTTTAATAGTGGAACTCATCCGGTTAATATGAAAGGTGACATGACGAGCTGTGGGTGAGGGATAGGGGTGATATTTGGCAGAGCTATAGACCTTTGTTGTCTACTTCTAAATCTGTTAAAATCCCTGCCAAAATCCCCCTATAGCGTGGTCTAGAGTCCCCCCCTGTTCCTGGGTCAAATCATGTCAGGAACAAAATGAAAAGTTAACTTTTTTTAAACACGCAAGCCTCGTTGTCTCTTATCCATTCATGTAGTCTACATGAGAGAGGGACCCACCGTACATTTGCCATTGCTTGACACTTGAGAACTGCAAACACCACATCACATTGTGACACACGGCAAGTAATGGGGCTAGTGTAGTTTTCAGGTTCAACTGCGACGTTTTCGTGAGTGCTACTTGATATTGTGCCACATGTGCCCAGTTTTTCACTAGTGCCTCAATACGCATCCAAATGAGGACTTTTTTCCAAAATCAAAAATATTGGGAGATCTGCAAGGGATACGCAACTGTCTCTGTAGAGTTTGGCTGACATACAAAGCCAACTGCACTGCCCCAGGTGGGTATCTGGGAGAGCGACGGATGTGCAATGAGGGAGTGGAGCACGTTCAGGGAAACAAGTGCCCATCGCCACGCCTCCAGTGCACTTTTAGCGCCAAAAATGTGTCTAGTTGGTTCAGTAGCTTGCTCATGCGAGATATCCCGCCATTGTCCCTGACACTAGTTCTTTTCCAAACAAGACACAAATGTGGACCTCCAGCAGAAGTTTAAATGCGTACTCTTCTGCCCGTACTTGTAACATGTATCGGGAAAAGGGGCGACAACACTTCCTTAGGGCTGCACGCTCTAAATTCACTCTTGGTCCATCAGGTCCACCAGGTCCATTCAGAGCGTTTCAGAGCGTTTCAAGGCAGAGGAAATGCACACAGACTTGACGGTTCTTTGTCTGACACTGCACAGCCCTTTTTTTCCCCAATGTCACAAAGAGAAGCGTTGGTGCAACCCTGTACGTGTGTCCCCGCTACCCCTGCCCAGAGCCGTAGGGGGAGATTTTCTTTCATTGATCCGGTTGAATCAACTGTCGAGATAATAATCCGAGGCAATCTGAAAGAAAGAAGAAAATGGTTAAGAGGACAGGAATACATAAACAGGGGAAAAAGCAAAAAAGGGAAAAAGAAAATTTCCTGAAATGGAAGCCGCATGTCTACATAGTCTAGCTGCTACAGTGCACATTGATGCGAGACTGTTGATTGAGGCAGGAGGTATGTGAATATTACAAAAGTACCAGATAGGAGAGTTTGGGGATAGTCTCAATGAGAGAAGCACTTTGTTCGAATGGAGATAGACAGACTAGAGGGACTGCTTACCGTATAGCTGTTACAATGGTCGCTATAAACAGAACATATCCTGTAGATCGTATGATTGCTGCTTCTTAAGCTATATACTTGACTATATAGACCTTCAGAGCAATGACCATGCAGAAGTCCGTCTCAAGTGGTCTGTTGTAAAAGTCTCAAAACAAACGTTTGACTAGCTGATGATTGCCCAGTAGATGTTTAGCCGTGTGTCAAAGCGAATGCACTCTTCAGATTTTGATTACGGGGCCTTTCAAACTGTACAGAGTGTACTTTTTGTTGTTAATGTTGTCTCTTCCACATGCCATGTTTCACCTTTTTTACAGTGCATGCAGAGGAAACCAAAGTGGTGCCTTTAGATGTGAATTGAAACAGTTTTTGGAAAAGAAAGAGAAGAAAGAGTGTCGAATAGTCCTCAAGTGTCAAATAGATTTCCAGATAGTGCCAAATAGTGCCAAATAGAGCCAAATAGAGCGATCAACAGCTACCAGTAACTGTATTGAATGTAATGCCTGTTAAGTCATTACCTGGTAAATCCCTCACACGGAGGTGGTCGGTCATTAACAGTAGATAGCTGATGTAGGGAGCTATCTCCTGGTCTGGAATCTCATTTCTGGTGAATGATCAAGTACACACCCTCCTGGTGTGCACTGCTATCGGAACCAGTGTCCCCCTGAAGGTAGGGGTCCCTGAAAGTAGGTTGTAAGAGGTTTATTAACTAAATATCTACTAATCAAACTAATGGTTTTCAACAAACTGTATCTTAAGTTATAGTCTAGGTATTACCATGATAACATGACATTCCTAACAAGTCACCATGATAAGATCCCTTCTGCTTTCGTCATAATGCTACTATATCTGCATAGACTGTCTAAATGTAAGAGTGCATCACCACTCACCAAACATGACTTTATAGGAGTCTATAGTACTCAACCAGATGGAAGGAATGGCATCTCTAAAATGTGCCAGACCAGAAGTCGAGAATTTCCTCGAGTGTCTTCCTATGCGTATATCGAAAGCAATCCATATACTGATAGACCCAAATAGTGGACGCTCAATAACCTCCTCTTTTTTTCTAGGAATTGCAGACAACAACCCTGATATTGGGTTCATACTACAGTACTGTCCTCCTAGTCTAGTATAACAACTGAATTACACTCTCTACTTTTAGTTTGGAAATCTTTCTCAATCAAAGGTCTCCCTACATACTCAGTCAGTCTGATAGATGAACTCTCCACCTAGGGGAAAATCGAAATAGTGCATTCCACTTGGATTCCCACTCTAAAGCCATTGCTACAGCATTGTCCAATATCTTTCTATTTGATGCTGGTAAAATGCTTTAACAAACATGTACCCTTACAACTGAACATCATACTGTTCTGTTTGGGAATTCCCAACTAGTCTGGATAAAACACAGGATATTGATAATGTCTGAAATACTCGTCTATCGCCTTTAACACCACTCCAAGCCCCGAACCTATCAGCTCTTACGCAGATAGTTGTTGTAGTACCACTTCAACTCGGCGATGCTCTCCAGGATATCGCTTCGAGCCGTATGGCTGGCAACCTTGCGGGGAACGCGCTTGTTCATCTTGGGGCTGTGTCGCTTGATAGTCTCCTTGATGGAGGAAACGTCCAGGATACGGTAGTGCAGATACTCGTCAATCTGGGGCATGTCCTTGGCCAGAAAGATCCGGTCCTGGTGAACAGAGTTGCCAGCCAGAACACCAGAGTTCTTGCTGGTGACAAACCGCTTGATGTAGGCCAGCAGCTCGGTCTCGACGTCTGCCAGCGTCTTTGTGCTCTCAATACACTTCTGGGTCAGACCGCTTCTGCCATGGTGGTCCACACACCACTGACTCATGGCGTCCAGCTTCTCCTTGGGGCAGTGGATCACGGCCTCGTAGCCCTTGGGGTCAATGAGCTGCAGGTTGTCGTCGGTCAGTAGACAGCAGATCTCGATGATCTGGTCGTTTTTGTGGTCGAGACCTGTCATCTCGCAGTCGATCCAGACAAGAGGAGGCTCCATTTTGGTTATCGTGAAAGGTGTTTGGAATGCTTGCGAGAAAAACGAGGTTGTTGTGGCGCTGGTAGAAAAGCTGGCGCGAGTACTTTTCAGGATTCGAGTTGCCGACACTGGTTGCTTATATAGTGATCTGGATGCAAATCGTGTGACCTGGGGAAACATGAAGTTTCCACAATCAGAGTTTGAAGCGTGGGTGTGTTTGATGTGCGTCCAAATATCGAACTGTAATTTTGGGATTTGATTTTTGACGACATGTGAGCTTGAACTTGGAACATATCAGGAGTTTCTGGAGGAGTCAGTTTCCAGATGTTACTGGTTTTTTTTGGCTAGCCATGTTCATGCAGCGGTGCCGACTATAACAGTATATCTTACTAACGATTCGGTCAGATATTGGCTGTATTGGATGGACTAGTTTACTGGTATAAACACTACTGTACAGTACCTACCATTCCAACTGTCACTTACTTGTTACAGCACTGGAGGCTGCTAAAACCTACCACTATCAAGTGTACCAATATCAAGCTTTGAAACCGTGGAAAAAGAATAGAATTGATCTGAGTTTTTAACACGTATAGAACTGATGCTGTTGCTGATTCCGTATAGGTTACTTACGGTCTGATATGAAGTTCTCTCCCATCCTCTCAATCAGTCTCCCACGTTTGGCTATACGGGATGCTTAATCGGCGTCTTCGTATTCAAAATCTGGTTCCAAGAACTTAGTATTGCAACATGATACGGTGTGGTACGGTATGGTACGGTACGATACCCGCTTCCCCTCTCGTTCCTAGTATAGCATCCTTCCCATACAGTGGTTCTTTCAGTCATTCTGACAGCTATTCCTGATCGAAAACACCTCTCAACTCTCTCTCTAGTCGATACCTCCCACCACATCTATCCAAAATATCTTAGCTATGTAACCTCCTAATAGGGAGCGAATCGGTCCTTCTTCTCCTTCTTCTCCTTCTTTTCCTTCTTCTTCTCCTTCTTTTCCGTCTCCTCCTTCTCCTTCTTTCGCTGTTCCTTCTTCTCTCGCTTTTCTCGCTTCTCCTGCTTCTCTGAGTCCTCCTTCTTTTCCTTCTTTTCCTTTTTCTCCTTCTTATCCTTCTTGTCCTTCTTCTCTTTCTTGTCCTTCTTGTCCTTCTTCTTGTCCTTGACTTCCTCCCATCCTGCGGTATCAGCGTCCTTAGCGGGCTCGACATCGTCCATTTCAGCGTCTTCCACAGCGGCAAAGTCGCCGAAAGAGCAGTCTAGACCAGAAACATTCCACAACCTGACATGGCCGTCTTCTCCTCCAGTGTAGACTGCGTCCTGAGCAGGGTCCATGTAGACACACCGAATGACTTCCACGCCGTGAGCTTCCATCAGAGTAACGACACCAGCGGCCTGGTCGTTGCACGTGATCGTCTCGTTCTTGAATGGCAGCAGCTTCACGAATCCAGGGGTGTAGCTCTCGGCATTGTTTGAACCGGCCACAATGTATCCAGGCACGATATCGGCCACGTATTCGCAGCCAAACTTTTCTCGGACGTCGCCAAACTCCAGAGGCTCACGTGCCACGTCATCGTCCTTCTCGAAATCCATGTCGTAGATGCTCAGCGTCTCCATGTGCGAAATAACGTAGACTCGGTTTGTAGATGTGAATCCAGCGCAGTGGATGGACGAAATGTGGTTGAAAACCTGCTGGACAACCTCATCCTGGTCCGTCTCGGTCACGTCGTACACGTTGACAAGTCCGTCTGTGCTTCCCGACACAAGAATGTTGTCTCGAGACGGGTGGAATCTCAGCTCGGTCACGTCGTCGTTGTGCACGTCTGGGAACTCAATGAACGGCTGAAAGTCCGCCTTGGGCTTCTGAACGTCCCACAGACAGATTCCGGCATCGGTTCCGACCAGCTCGGAGCCTCCAGCAACGATATTGCCAGTGAAGGCCACCGATAAAATGGGACCTAGCGAACCCTGCTTGAGCCACAACATGGGTTTGTTAGGATCGGAGTTCTTCTCCCGAAGATCCCAGAGCTTGACACCGTCATCACCCCACGTGATCACAGTGCTCTCGTCGTAGCCCTTCATGCCAACCAGCCGATCGTGGGCCTTTTTGACGATTTGCACGCTGCTGGATAGATCCAGAGGAGCCAGATGGAGACTAGAGTCCGAAAGCGCGACACAGAGCGCCTGTCGCGAGGAGAGCGGCGCAATCGCCAGCACATACTCTTTTTCGGAGAATTGCAGCTCTTTTGAAGCAGAAACGTTCATGTTGTATGAGGTGTTGAGGGGGGTTTAGTTGGTGTGGTGTGTGTCAATAATTTTTGGCAACAGTGCATATCTGCATGCAGGGCGTGAACTTTAACGAGACGTTGTAGAGAGATTATGGGGGGCGGTAGGGGAAATGTGAAGAGGCCATCCTGTTAGGAACAGCGACTTTATCGGTCGAATGATTTTTTATGAGAATTTGACATGTTTTGAGTCGTTTTTGGTGTGTCTCTTTTTTTCCACTGTTCTCTCTTTCCCAACTCTATATGGTGCAGTTGCAGATGGTGAAGCACTGTGAAGATGAGAATATGGTTTATTGCAGGTGGATTAATGCTGAACGATAGGGAGTATATGGGTTTCAAGACGACGTGTCTGAAGAGAGGAAATTGGATTTTAATAATACAGCTAGACTTGGAAAAAAGTTCTGAACAAGATGCACTTTTCAGATTCCCAATATCTCTGATGGAGCGTCTTCCAACCGACCAACCACTCTACTTTATGATGTCGTAGACAACTACAGTAAATCTTCATCCACTCAAGTGAAGGAGCCAACAGCTACAACCAAAACCTAATTAAGACCCACTTAAGAACTCGAAAGAAGTTCCAACAGCAATAAAACCACATCTACAAATAATATATCTTTTCTCCAGTCCAAAAAATACAAATATTGCCCAAAAAAACAGTCAGCAATCGTTTTCTCACTTCCTCCCATCTCTGCAATCCATCCATCACATCCTCCCAACATGAATATCTTCAGGGTAAGGGGAAACCATATTTCTACCGCGTCCAGAATTTATTTCCAATCTACGAAACCGTACATCCACCACCCCCACAACACGTACTAAAAATGTCTTCTGTTGTGAAAAAGGGCGGACCACGGTTTGCGCCCAAGGTGCAGCCCCGAGCCGGACGCCGCAGACTTAGTTCCGTGTCTCAGAAGCCGTCTGCTGCCGCTACCAAGCAGCTAAAGGAAGCCGCAGCCAAGGTGGCCAATGACGAGGCGATTATCGAGGAAGAAGCCGAAGTCAGCACTCCTGTCGCGCTGCCTGCAACCCCGCAGGCGTCCCAGGCCGCCGCCAGCCAAACTCCAGCCTCACAGGAACCCCCGCTGAAGCTGCATCCTCGACCTAGAAGTCGACACACAGCCAGTGAAAGACCCACCACAACTGTTCTTGAAGCTACACAAACACAAGAGAAGCAGTCCACGCCACCCGCTGTACCTGTACTCGCGACGCCCCCAGCGTCACAGGCCACCCAGGAAACCCAGGTGGCAGTCGAACCCGTGGTTCCTACCCCCAGAGCACCCACCATCCAACTTCGCTCGTCGGGCTTTTCTGTGGCTGGCAAGGCAGCAAGCAAGGTGGCAGCCGCTGAACCTGCGGCCACTCCCGCCGTTCCCAGTGCCTTTTTGTCCGCTTTGGCCAAGAGAAACGCCGAGGAAATCTCGGGCTCTTCGTCTCTAAGGTCAACCCAGCGAGGAGGAGATGTGGATGACGCAGCTACTGCAAGGGCTGAAGGACAGGGAGTCACTACCGACTTGGTCATTCTGGGTGAGGCCACCGTGGAGGCTCCTATTCCGCCCATTAGCGCATCGAACGGCCGCGTCAGGAAGGGTCCCTCGGGTCCTATTCTGCCGCTCAGAAAACTACCTAATACAGAACTCAAGGTGTTTGATAGCGAGACGCTGTACATGGTGTCGGGTCGTCGCAAGCCGTCGACGTTCATTGCTGACCCCGATAAATGGACCCTAGATCCCGAAAGTGTAACCATGGCCCAACTGTGTTCAGATCTACGGATGGGAGCGACCACTAAAGACAACAACATAGCCATGGCACACAAGGCGTCACTGGAACGACAGCGCGACAACTATCGACGTGCCAAAAAGTGGGTTGAGGAGGGTAAGACAGGTGTTCCCAACCTACGGCCTGGTCTTGATATGGAAGGCGAAGAGCTGCCCATTCCCACTCTGGACGAGGCTCTCAAGTACAACAGCAACTATGTGCGGCCTGACGAACACACCCGCAATGATGGATTCGTATACATCAAGGCAGAGGGTCTTCCAGACATGCCAGAGCTGTCCGACGAGGAGGAGGGCAAGAAGGGCTCCTTGAGCGACCTCAAGAGTATGCAGGACCGTGTGGTGAAGGCCCTGGACAGTCAGCTGGGTGGAAGAAAGGCCCGGCCAGACCTAAAGATCAAGGGCGGAAAGTTCGTGGTGGATCAGTCTTCTACGGTGATTAACCGTCACGAAAACGTGGAGGCAGGACGAGAGGGCCGAGAGGTGGAGGAGCGAACTCTCAACTACGCGAAACCCACAACGTCGGTAACTCACCGACGTAATGACAAGGCTGCTCGGTGGACCATTGAAGAGACTCAGCGGTTTTTCCTCAAGCTGTCCGAGTGGGGTTCGGACTTTAACCTCATTTCGCAGTTTTTCCCAGGACGAACCAGACGCCAAATCAAGAACAAGTTCAAGCTCGAGGAGCGCAACAACCCCACCAAGATCCATCTGGCTCTTGTGCGAAAGCTGGACGTGAACATTGACCAGTACCGCACGAAGGAGGGCTCTTCTGTTGTCAACACCGCCAAGGAAATCGAAAAGAAGCTGGAGAAGATCCGAGAGGAACACGCGACGCGAATGAAGCGAGAAGAGGCGGCCAAGGCCGTGGCCAAACAGGCAGACCGAGTGCAGGCCCTGGAGAAGGAGAAGCAAATCGTCACAGGGCATACCAACAAAATGTCTCGTGCTCAGAGAGCTCGAAATCTGGCCAGCAAAGAGACAGTTGTTGGAGAGTTGCCTGTAAAGTCCGAGAGGCGATGATCTACCTGAGGCCCCAGGACCTGACTTATAGTTTTGGTGTATAGTGTTATTTATTGTATTTATGTTAATAGGTGGTGTGCTAATTATTCGTGATTTTGCTGGATGTAGGGATGGGCGTAAATTAGTTCCTCTAGCAGAAATTGGTTGCCTAAAAGTGTTGTATAACACCTTCCTGCGGTAAACTTCTGTAGAGTAATATCATTAGAAGTTTCAAATAAATATATAAATAAAATAAATAAATGTAAT
The DNA here is from genome assembly GCA_900518985.1 of Yarrowia alimentaria. NCBI lineage: Eukaryota > Fungi > Ascomycota > Dipodascomycetes > Dipodascales > Yarrowia > Yarrowia alimentaria. The sequence continues at coordinate 2,049,819 of ULGN01000003.1, forward strand.
GCTATGGAGTGACTGGAGCCAGTTTCCATTTTTCAACCTTGAAAGGTTTATGCAATTTTTGTTTGGTTCGAATCAGCCGACACTGACTCCCCAACTGAATCATCACATCCTTGGCTTGGGGAAGAGAGTCCATGGAAACGAAGAATTCCGAAGAGTTGTCACAGTCAGATTGAGCGAGGTCTTCGCATTCTACAAATGACGACATTGGGGTTCCTCTGGCTGGACTTGACATGAATGGCTGGGGTTCAGATGAGGGAATGGGAGATGATGTGATGGAGTGGTGTAGAGCTACCTCGGTTATCTCTGTTATCTCAGCCACCTCCGTGATTTCCAATACAACGGCCTCAGACTTGACTCTTCCAGTCTGGTTTGGAGTAGGAGCCATATTGAATTGTTTAGCATCGAGTCGTACTGGACTGATGCGTGGACCTGTGATGTGTCGAAGGGCATGATCTGGACTCACTCTGCTCACTCCAGGACTCTTCAAAAAAGGCTCAGACTTCATCCTCAGCCGTACAGGACTTCGAGTGGGAGACAAGTACATGTTGAGCTGATCGAGAATATCCGAGTTGTCGCTGTCGCTTGCCGGAACATGTGCATCTGTTTGGTGAAACACTCCTGTGGCCAGCTTATTGCTGACGCCCTGGGTCCCTGGAGCTCTTATTGTGAATGCACCAACGGTAACATTACTAGCAGATGTGGATGATGTAGCAGATGCAGCAGGTTGAGACTGATTTTGATTTGAGGCTAAACCAGTTACGCTCTCTCCTGGAGTGGCATTCTTGTCCAAAGTAATTCTCTTTTCAACAAGACCATTCCTCTCAGAAACAACAACCCTGACTGCCTCTCCCTTGACAGCAGGCTTGCCCGTAGCTATGCACATTTCAACATCATACATGAACTGGGCTCGCTGGTCAAAATGGTCCTGGCACGCCGTTCCAAATAGTCTGTGCATGGAGAAACCCTGCTGCCAAGAATTTTTGGCCACAACACAGGGATAAACTGACTTTGGCTGAAGCATGTTGACGAGGTCGTAGCACTCAGAATAAGAAGAATGGCGTGAATAGTGAAACAACAACAGATCTGGAAGGTAAACCGAGTCGGAAAACTTGATAAACCGCTGCCCTGAGGCGTCTACACCGTCAGAGACAATGGAACTGGCCGAGTCACAGGATTCGGCCAGATCTTTCAGCAGCTCCTTGACCTTTGTAAGCTGGAGTTCGCCCTCAGACTTGGGACGGTTGTGTTCCTGCACCTGCTGGGTCGAGTAGTTAACCACTGGAAGCAGCAGCACTGAGCGAGAAAAAGACGACCGTTGGCACGAGCAGCAGTGAAGTGTGGCCTGCGAGGGGTCATCGGTGAGGTACTGGGCGTAGTGAGAACGACCCTGGAGTGCCAGGATCGCTTTCATGTGGCTGATTTGGTCTGGATCCATGTGCACCTTCCACTCGTATGCTGCGGCCAGATACTGCCAAATGTCTTCGAAACCAGATGTGAACCGCGGTAAAAAGTAATTTATCGTGGAAGGCGCAGAAGACGATGTAGAAGGCGTAGCTGTGCATGTTGTGGGACCTCCAGGGTACATTTTCAGGGTACTCATGAGTTGTCTGAGTCCGTCGTGATTGTCCAAAAGACAGATATATGGCTCGCCTCTGTAGCCGAAAGTCGTGTCCAGATAGAGACAGTCGAGTTTCTTAATTCCTCCAGACACATATGGCACTAATAAGGGATGTTTCGCTAGACCTCCCAGCCACCACTTTTCAGCACGAATGTCACCAGTGTAAAGCACACTTTTTCCCTTTCCCTGAACCAGGAACATGACAGCTCCGGGACAGTGGTTGCTGGCGTCCAGCAGGGTGATTCTCACGGAATAAGAGCCCAAATCCACCTCAAACGGGGTATCCAAATCCACACCTCTCAACAGGCTCTCGACCTTTTCGTATTTCGCCTTTTTGCCCAGGACAACACCAACCTCGTCGTGGTACGCTTTGTGTTTCTTGCTGCGCGAGTCACGGCCCATGACCATTTTTTTGGTGATGTGCGAGCAGTACACCAGTCCTCCTACCGTCTCCAGGCCAGCCGTGTGGTCTGAGTGCACGTGACTGAGCAGCCATATTGCCGGTCGAACCGGATGTCGTTTGCGGTCGTAAAAGTAGTCCACCTGGATCTCCGGAAACTCCCTGAGGATTCCATCAAAGGTGCTCATATCTTTGTTTGGAGTGTTGGTGAGGGTATGCACGATGCGAGTTAGAGTACTTTCGTGAGTAGGTCGTGTTTAGGGTTAGGGTAGTGTATTTGGAGGTAGTGAGGAAAGTGCACGTTTTGAAGGAACTGGACGTGGAAAGTGGTTAATTTAAGGATTGTATTAGATTATTTGGATAAGTTCAGTAATAATGGCCTCTTCAGAATTTATTTTTGGGACTCTAAGGGCTCTACTATTGTCTGGTTGGAGCTACTAGTTGGAAGCTTCTTTTTTTTCTAGGACTCCCTGTTTGGAAAAAAGCCAAGTTACTTGACTGTAGCCTTCATCTTCTTATTACTTGCAGTTTAGTCCAACTGGAAGGAAAGCTAAAGTGACAAGGCAGAGTAGTCAACCGGACACTTCAACACACCATTGAGACAGATAAGTATTTTTTTTTGTACCTATCAAGTCAGATTGTCGTTCTCCGCAACTTCCACACGTTTAAATTGTAACAGTCCCTCTATGGCGTGTTTTAAAGACACCAACTGCATTCCACTCTCAGTACTCTGTAGGGTTTCTTACTACAGCCTAATTCACCACACCACATGCTGCACACTCTAACTGCACATCACTTCCCATAAATGGACGACCAGAAATCCATATACAAGGACTACAACTACAAGGAGCGACGGGTGGGCGCGTCTGTTGAGTTCCATGTCGACAATTTACCCAAATCGCCTACCAAACTCGCCCTGGTGGTGGCTAACCACGCGATTCAGAAACTCACAGTCCTGTTACTTGCTCTGGCCACAACAGCTCTCTGGCTAGACATACACAGACCCCAATCACATGGCATATTTCTGGTGCAAGGCCTTCTTTTGTGGCTCCGCAACATGTCGCCTACGTGGCTTCTTCTTTGGCTGCAGAAAACACCCACAATCGCCCTTGTTGCCGGCTGGCTCGTGGCGGTTTTGGCTCTTCTCAAACGGCCCTACAAGACCGAATCGCTGTTTGTGATCCATGGACTGGGTCTGCAGGTGTATTCCTCGGGTTCGTATTACTTCTTTTCGTCGACTACGTTTCTCAACAAAGAGAGCATTGTTGACCTTGTGATCCACGAGGGCTTCAGGGGCATGGAGGTGGTTTTCTTCATGGCTGTGCTAGTCAAGAATAAGGACGGCATGGTGGTGGTGTTCCCGGACCTTTTGCCGCGGCGAAAGATGTTGGAGAGAGTGTGGAGAGAAAGTCGCAAGTGTCTCTATTCGGACGAGCCTGAGCGGTTCAGAAAGCCTGAGTTGGACTTGTAAAATGTACACATATTTATTAAGCAATTGTTCTGTTGTTGAGTTTTTTGGGGGGGCTATTTTTGTAGTGGTGAGGCGTTTATGGTATGTATTGTAAGGGAGTTGAACGAAAGTTCTGTTCCTGAAATACAAAACACGAATTCTGAGAAGAATGTACTTTTCAGAAATCAGATGGTATGTTCAAAATGTCTTTCATTAGAATCATTTATTACTCTGAACGATAGTTGGATTACTCATGCTCAACTCAGCTTACCACCCTTTTCATGTTTAATCATCATATCATTACTATTACTATATACTGAATTGGCTATCAAAACCAACACTATTTGAGACCAAGCCCATTACTGAACCCAGTCACGAGGCTCCTTGAGGACCTTGAGCAGACGCTCTTCTCGAGAGCCCTCGCTGGGCCGATGGTCGTACATCCACGAAGCAGTGAGAGGAAGAGACATGAGAATGGACTCAATTCGAGCAGAGGGGGTCTGCAGACCAAAGGCGGTACCTCGATCGTTGACAAGGTTGAACTCCACGTATCGGCCTCGTCGCAGCTGCTGCCACTGCTTCTCCTCGGGAGTGTAGGGCAGGTCCTTTCGTCGCTTGATGATGGGCATGTAAGAGGGCAGGAAGGATCGCAGAGAAGATCGGATGAAGCCGAAAAGCTCTTCGGGATCCTTATTCTCGAGATCGTCAAAGAAGATACCGCCAACACCTCGACACTCCTGTCGGTGCTTGATGACAAAGTACTCGTCGCACCACTTCTTGAACTTTCGGTAGTAGTCCTTGTCGTGCTTGTCGCAGGCCTCCTTGAGAGTCTTGTGGAAGTGCACGGCGTCCTCCTCGAAGAGGTAGGAGGGGGTCAGGTCCGAGCCGCCGCCAAACCACCACGACTGGGTGGTGCCGTCGGCGTTCATGGTCTCAAAGTACCGGTAGTTGAGGTGCACGGTGGGAGCGAGGGGGTTGACGGGATGCAGCACCATGGACAGGCCGCAGGCGTAAAAGGGCAGGTTGCCGTCACCAGAGGGCCGGATGCTTTTGTGGTCGACTCGCATCTTCTCCACAGCCATGGGGGGCAGCAGGCCGTGCACGATACTGATGTTGACGCCGGCCTTTTCAAACACCTTGCCGTCCTGGAGAACGCACGAAATGCCTCCTCCGCCCTCGCCCTGCAGGCCTCGCTGCCACTCGTCCACTCGGAATGTGGACGTCTCGTCGAGCGTCTCCAGCTCGGCCACAATCTCCTTCTGCATGCTCTTGATGAAGTCCTCCATTCGCAGCTTGACGGGACGCTGATCGTTGCCGAAATCGTACTCGTCGAGCTGGGGGAAAGCCGGAATGGCACCGGCCTTGATGGCGTCGTTGCTGATGGGCGTAGCGGCCTTGAACTCACGAATGATCTGGCTCAGATCATCGAGTTTGGCCGAGTTGCTCTGGACCATGGGGTAGGCAAACGCAAGCAGCGTTCCAGAGGCGGCGCCAATGGCAAACACGCCGGCCTTTTGCGAGAGCGTGGGACGCACGGCTGCGGCGCCGGCTCGGAATTTTTGCGCGAATCGAAACATTTTTGGGGAAGTTGAGATGTGCTGTTCGGAAGGCGGAGAAACGCTCTATATAAGAGGATAATGGGAAAAGAGAGGGCTCGAGAGGAATAAGGCCATATATGCAACAATGTTAAAATCTAGGTTCGGCATCGTTCGATTTGTCACGTCATGGTAGGAGGGGGTGTAAACGTCGGTGGAGAGGAGTTTTTATTTGATCCCTTGTGACCAGGCTGTAGCTGACGGTAAGTCAATTCTGCTGCGCTTTTCAATTTTCAAAAATCTTCACATTTGGGCCTTATACGCACACTCTCGGCGTTTCTGCTTAGTCAGCATGTTCTTCTCTAGCGCAGCAAACGACCCTCAAACTGACCCCAGTCAGGGTTTTTGAACGTGACAAAGAGCTTGTAGCCAAATCAGACCCACCCCACTCCACTGATGGCCTGAAACATACGATACCTTAGATCTACCCCCCAGACATGGGAGATCGCTGCGACATGGGAGACGCAGTCGACTATAGACGGCCGTAGCGAGGTGAATAATATCCGGATCGGAGTTCTGAAATTACTTTTGCATTCAGCAGAGTCCTGCGAGTCTGCCAGTACGCCTTAATCGGTGATTACTCACATTTTGATATCTCACCACTTCAGACCATCCCCTGCAGGTCACCCCAGAGAACAACACGTGATTTTTCATCTGAAAAAAAAAAAAACTGAAAAAAAAAAAGAACCCCTAATTCAATTCCTATATTGAACAGTTGTAAGGTCGTACACTGCTGTGGATCCCTTTGGCAGCCCTCCTCAGATGAATTCAGCTCCCAGCCCCACACTCATAACCTTTGGCTTATCTCGCATATTTCCCCATTTTGATTTGGAAAGACTTTCCCTTATGGTAAAGTAAACGTACAGCACGGAACACTCCAACTACCACCCCCAGCACACCATGAGCCAATGCTGGCAGGCAAAAGACTATGAACGCATGTTCAAGCGCACGGCCGCTCTCATGAACAAAATGGCTGAGGGAGCCGTTTTTGAGCTCCACTCAAACGCCTCGTCTTCACCCGAACAAGAACAGGAGATCTTTAAACGTCAGGCAGCCATGTTGGCCTCCCAGATGTATGAAATTTCCCTACAGGAGCTCAACGAGCATGGCAATCTAATTGCCGCATTTCCCAAGGAATCTTCCCGAAAGGAACTGTACAGAGTCGTTGGTTCTCCCCCTGACACTGCCCACTTTGGTGCTAACCCCTACATGCATTGGGAGACGCTTGAAATGGCCGACCGTTTCAACACCTCGGAAATAGCCAAAAGCAAGAGCGACAAGCAGCTGGAAGACAACTTGGCGCAAACTCCGGAAAACGGACTCAATTCTCGGCAGATCGAGGAGGAAGCCATGTCGATTTCCGACAAAATGTCCAACACGGTGCGCACGCTGGAAACGTATTTGGAGAACTCCAAGCGGCAGCTAAGCTCACGTGAGCGCGAGGTGACGCTCCTGAAGCAGCAGAGTCAGGCGCACAAGGCCTTGCTGGGCAAACAGGAGGCCTTGCTGGGAGTTATGAGAGCCAAGCTGGTGAGTTTGGGCGAGAAAGTGGACCAGTTGGAGGTGGTTGATACCGAGCCCAAGGTGAGAAGACGGCAGAGAAGAGTTGGTGACAGCGCTAGCAGTGGCTCATCCAACACGACCTCTTCCACCGCAGATTTCAAGGCTGCAGTTTCCGGTTCCCTTGGGTCTGCTGGGTCCTCTAAAGACTCTTCTCCCGAGGCCAAGGCTACTACCTCGAAACCGACTCCCAAGGTCTCACAGGAGAACAAAGTCCCCCAGATTAGTCACATTCGTCATGCCTACCCAAGTGCAACCCAGGCAACCACGCTAGCTGACGGCTCGCTCGCGGTATGCGACGAAAACCAATGCAATGTACCTTCTTGTGAGAAAGAACGAGCCATTTCAGATGCTACCAAGGCCCTGGAACAGTGCAAGAGCCTGTGGGCCGCTGGAGCTCCCCCTATCAGCATTCCCGAGTCGGTCATTGAGGGCGCATCCCAGGGTGATCTTCGCGCCATTGCCGAGCTCACAGCGGCTCTAGACAAGATGCGAACCAAGCACGAGGCTTCCCAGAAAGAGGATGTTCAGGAGCAGGCTGCAACAGTGTCTTCCCAGACCAACAATGTCCAGCCTCAAGCGTCAACCTCTACCCTCAGTGACGTGATCAGGTCACGCGAATCAACGACCTCCAAGCCAAAGGGGTTCATCATGAACTTCCCCGGTGTGGAGCGACCTGGTCCTGAGCGACTGGCCGAGGTGTTCGGAACGACTCCCGCTGAACAGGTCCAGACCACCTCGGGGGCCGTACCCGTGGCCCCAGTTAGCTCGTACTCGCTCAGCCAGATGTCCGACTTTGAAATGCAACTGGACACGGTGAAATTCAATCAGGACACCATCCCGCACAAGTCGGTGCTGCTCATTTCTCGGTTTGCCGACAACCTACCCATCGACGTCATGGTCCAGGAGCTGTTCAGCCGATGTGGACCCACGTCTAAAGAGTTCCTGCTCACGTGTCGGGCTGACGACGATGACTGGGAGTGCGTTTACGACTGTCTGAAGGGCTTTGTTGAGCGTCAGACCCCGATTCCGTTCCCGGCCTATGTGCAGGACATTTCTCAGGAAGAGTCTCAGCGGTTGATGGGCATGGGGCACAACCTGTATCAGTTTGGCGGGAGATGAACAGCTGAGGTATTAATGAATAATGATTGATAATTAATGATTGCATGTATCTCAATTGATGAAGTGTTGGCATTGGTTGTGCAGTATTCTTTATTGAGCCGTGCCCTTGTTATTTGTGAGACTGATCATCCACCCATCAGAAATGGCATACTCTGTAGTCAACAGTTTGAAAAGTAGATGAACATATTTATAAATTTATACCCCACAAGTGATTGATTTTGATCACTAATCAACTGATGAAACACTCGAGATGATGTATACATTCCCTACATCTACTACAGAGTACTCTGTCATCTACTCTGTAGGTGTAAATCGCCTCTGATTGAAAAACTCTAAACGCAATGCATATGCATGATAACCGAATTTTTAATTTTTCAATCGTCAAAATCTTTTTTTACACACATCAATTAACAATGGGCAAGAAAAACGGACTCAAGGCCACTCTGGAACGGTCGCAAAAGCTGGAAAGAGCCCAGAAACAAGACGCCGCCAAACTCAAGCGACGGCTGGAGTTTGAGGAGGGCAAAAAGAAGTCGCAGACCCAAGGAGCACACAAGAACCAGAAGGAGGCCAACAAGCGACAAAAGCTGGCTCACCAAAAGCTGTACGAGCCTGGAACTGACGCCAAGCTGACAGATGAGCAGATTCGACTGCGACGGGAAAAGACCTTGCCCTGGGACAAGGACGACAAGGTGCTTCTTCTCGGAGAAGGCGACTTTTCTTTTGCTCTCTGTTGCAAGAAGGAGAGACTGGCTGCCAGTGTAGTAGCCACGGCCTTTGACTCTGAGGAGGAGGTTAAGCGAAAGTACGAAAGCGGAGCCGATAATCTCACAAAGCTGGCCGCTCAGGGAACCCAGGAACAGCCCAAGGAGGGTAAAAATGACAATGGGGAAGATGAAGGTGAAGAAGGCCAGGAGTTTGAAGACGACTTTAACCATGAGGACGGCGAGGTTGAGGAGGAGATTGAGACCGAGATCCACTTCGACGTGGACGCTACAAAGCTGGGAAGCTACAAGTTTTTCAAAAACATGCCCAATGGTAACAAGTTTGACGCCGTTGTTTTCAACTTCCCCCATACCGGCGACGGAATCAAAGACCAGGACAGAAACGTGCTGCGAAACCAGCAAATGCTGCACGCATTTTTCAAAAACGCCATTCCAGTACTGAAAAACGGACAGGAGGTGTACGACAAGTACCAAAAGTACAAGGCCAAGCACGATGGAAACCCCCCAGCACCCAGTTCCCAGCCCCAGCAGGCTCAGCAACCCTACAAGACTCCCAGAAGCAAGACAAAGGCCGGCACCAACGCCATGGCCGGATACTCAGTATACGGACGAGCTCCTTTGCGCACGGGTAAGGTGGTGGTTTCCGTCTTTGACGGCGCTCCTTACAACCTCTGGACAGTCAAGGCTCTGGCTAGAGACGCTGGCTTCAAGTCTGTCTACACAGGTCCCTTTGACTGGGAGGCATTCCCCAACTACCACCATCGACGTACCAGAGGAATGGGAGATACCACCAAGAAGGCCGAGACTCGAAAGGCCAAGTTTTACGTGTTTGAAGTTGAGGATGGACGAGGCATTGTCACTGCTAAGAAGAAGGCTGACGATGATGCTTCAGATAGCGAATAGAAGGGGTTTGCACAATAATGATATATGTAATTGATAGAATTGAGATATGTACTCTGTATTGGGTGCCATTGTAAGTATCTTTTTGAATGATGCACTTTTCAGGTTTCAGGTACTCAGTGCTGTAGTGTCATTCTGATGGATGTACATCAACTATATTATGGTACACTCTCTCTACTTCCGCCCAGATCTCTATTCAGGCCTCTCGTATAATAAATAATAGCATTAACTTCTTAACTAGGATAAGCAGTAGTCAACTCATCGATATCAAAACACTCGAAAGAAGTGGGATCGACAACCTGGTTGGGCGAAGCCTTCATCATCTTGTGAGAAAACTCCATGAGCTTGGCTCGTCCGAAAATACGACTATTGGGGAGAACCACAGGGTCAGCATCCAGGTGAGAACGAATGTGGTGAGCATAGGGAAGATTTCCAGCCAGGGAGTTCAGCTCGACCGAACACACCGGACAGGCATCAGACCGAGACAGCTGGTGAGATGTGCAGCAGCCAGGGTAAAAGTGATTGAACATATCCAGAGTGGTCTTGGAGATGGTCTCACTGCTGGGCTTCGTAGCCTCCTCAATACGCTGAGCCAGATACTCGGTGGAAAGCAGCTCAGTAGGCGCATCTGGCAAATCTTCCAGCTCCTCCGAGTCCGACAACACGGCTTCTTCTCGGTAAGAGTCGGATTCGTCATCATCGTCATTTTCTTCAGTCAGGGAGGCAGCCTCTGAGATCCGCGCATTTCGAGCCTCGTTCTCCTGTCGAGCGATATCGCGTCTCATGCTGCTGAGATTGGCCAGCGTGCGTGTGGGAAAGGTCGGAAGTGTGTGGAGACCACGAATCTCGTCAGAAGCGTACATTCGGATGGGGAAGTCGCTGTTGATGATGCCTGGAATTGCGTCAGGACGACGGCCGTACCGTGGTGAGTGAACCGAAGGACTGTTCTCCTGCTGCTCCTCGACGGTGGGATTCTTGGCAGGAGCGCCAAAGTTGCGACAGGAGTGTGTTTTGAGAATTGATAGACCAGTGGATAGGGTGTAGAGCAGGGAAGAGCCGTCGGAAAGACCGTGGACGTCGGCAAATGTCTGTACAAACTTGCGCGACAGCTGGTTCCACCGCTCGGTGGCGTACAGGTCTTTGTACGGCGACCCTTCGGTGCCTGGGGGAAATGCCAGTAGTCCTGCTGCCTGCTGGATCTCTCTCAGGTGAATGTCTGAGTTTTTGGACAGAAACTTTTGGCAGTAGCGCAGCGCGTCCTCGGGCCTTCCACCCTTGACAAGCTCAATGTAGTGCTGCAGTCGGACCTCAAACTCCAGAGTACTCCTTGTTTTCCGCAGAAACGACCGGTTCTCAGCACACCAAGCCAGACACTCGGCGGTCGAGTGGCGGGATCGCAGCGACGTTTCCACTGAGATGCACTGGTCTAGAATGGTGACGTCCACCAGCGATGTGATTCCTCGGTTGGTGGCAAAAGATTTGGCGGTTTCGGAAAAGCCCTGTCGGAGGAAGTAGTCAGTCAACAGACGTTCCAGGCGGGTTTTCAGCCATTCTTTTTCCACGTCCTTCTGCTTGTCGCTGTTTTTCTCATTCTGGTTGTCGAAAATCACATTCAGGTGGCTGACTCGGGCCTTGGTAGTCGCCAGCGTGTCGTTCTGTTCGTCTTTCAAAGTGGCAATTTTCCGCTTCAGGCCCCGTACTCGCGAAATGAGTTTGTCGATGCTCTCACGGGCCTCCTGCTGCTGTTTGTCCCCGTACTCTGCCGCCACATGCTGTGTGCTTTTCTGCAGTTTGCTGAGTGTCTGCTCCACCATGGCACTCTCCTGGGTCATGTGTTTGTGGGCGGATTTGAGGTTTTTTCGCAGCATTTCGTGCGGCACCCGGAGGAGCGGCTCCTCCAGCAGCAGCGCGTTTTCTGCCTTGATCATTGTCTTTGGTTGTGTGTTTTGAGAGTCGTTTTTGGTGTCGGTTCTTTTTTTGGACTGGGCAAGTTGTGTGGTTATCTTATCCAAATTAGCCAACTGCATGCTTCTCCACATGGCACATTATCTCCCAACAGTTGCAGGTGCTACAGTACTAAAACCGAAACTGAAACTGAAACTCGAGGGTTGGAGGGAATGTGAAAATTTGTTGTGGCGGGTTTATCGGGGATTTAAGAGGGTTTCGAGTGTAGCAGACCTTTTGGGTACGAATGCACTCTTTGCATTTTCTTTTCGGACGCAAATCTGTGGCTTGAGGAGTGTTTAGTGTGGTGAGGGAGAGGCTAAACTTGAAGGTAAGACTATCTACCTCCTCTTGAAATAAAATGGCTACAGTGGTATCTACAACTGCTCTCGACTGCTGCAATACATCTATTATAACTTGGACTGACTAGGTAATAACTACCATGTTTGTCAGGAAATCGTTTTGCGCAAATTAATGATCAATTAAACTTGTGAAACGAATATTGGCAGCCCTTCTAAGACTATGGTGCTACTACCGCACTGATGCTGTATCTATCAACTCTTGAAATTCATCCCATCTTAAATTCAAAGATTAAAAGCACTGACAACCTCTTATTTAATCATGCATTGTTAAGTATAGTCCATCTTAGTCTAATTGTTGCTCTCATTGGCAAGACTGGCAGCTGCCCAGAACTGCGTGTACTTGACACACCACTCCTTGAGATTACCGGGACACTCTCTGGGACGAGTGGCAACGAAATCAGAACTGGTCCACTGGTTGATCTGGGCGATTTCCACAGGAACATCCACCTTGTTCATCTTCTCAGTCTCCTGAGGATTGTCAACGTCCTTGAGAGGGTTCTCAATAGACGCCTTTTGAATGTCTCGGGAGTACATCTGGGAAGCCATCAGTCGCGACGGAACCACAGCCACACGATCTCTCAGATGAGCATGCTGCTTGAACACCTTGTACAGGGCATTCTTGAGTCTAGCGTTGGTGCGACCATCGAACCGGTGGAGATCCGAATCTCGGCTCAGATCAGCAGCAAACGTTCTCCACAGATGCAGCAGCTGATACGTGTGCCGGTCGTTCTTATTGATGAAGAAGGACGACAGATCAAACCCACCAAGATTGTCGGCTGCAATAACCATGATGGGATCGTGCTCGAGTTTCTTTTTGCCCTCGTCGCCCTCTTCTGTTCGCGTGGACGCCGAGGTTTTAGCCAGCGGGTCGTAGTAGCCGTCGCCATATCGCATGTTCTTGCCGGGCACAGCAGCCTGGGCTAGCACCTCATCAGACAGTACCCAGGAGGTCACGTCGACCGAGGGATGGGTAATGAGGGCATTGTTGTCCAGCAACCACAGCCACTCCTGGTGGCCTCTCTGCTCGTTGTAATTGGCGTCCGCCTTGAGCTGCTCCAAGGCCGCCAGAGGCTCCACGCCGTTCAGCGGGACCTGCTCAGACTTGGTGAGCACGGAAATGATGGCATCCAGGTACCTTATGGAGGCGTCGTATTGGGCCTGCCAGCCGCCTCCAGCTGAGGAGTGCGGGTTGGATTCCGGATTGGGCTTGGTCTCCACATTCACAGACACGCACTTGACCTTGTGTTCGTGCAGGTCGCAGTACTGTCGTCGGTTGTCGGCCACCCGGGTCTTTTCCACTCCCTGCTGGCCATACGAGTCCACGGGCGTCACCAGCGTCACTGCAACGTCCAGATCCTCGTGGGCGTGCTGCTTGAAGTACTCCGAGCCGTCCAGGACCTTTGCTCGGTCTCTCAGCGCCGAAACTCCGTTCTCCAGCTCGTTGCTGAGAGCGTCGTAGTTCCACTGGCGCTGCACTTTCTGCTTCGTGATCTTCTTCTCTTCGGCTTGTCGTTTCGAGTCCTCGTTGCCGTACCACAAGTCCTGCAGCCGCTGGTTCTCACGGTCGTCGTCTCGCTGGTTGTCTGCGGCCCGAGAGCTGCGAATCTGTTCCTTGTATTCCTCCAGCACCATGAGCTTGAGCTCTTCCTTGTCGCGGGGGTCCAGGTGGCCGTCCACCCACATGTGCTCCGGCGGGGTGTCTGCAAAACCACGCTGCACTGCCGCGCCAGCCATGTGCATCTCCAGTTTGCTCAGTCTTCCTCTCTGTTTGTTGCTGAGTGCCCCGCTGAGCTGGAGAGCCTCCTTGTCGGCTCCAACGAGACGTCCAGCGTCAGTTCCCGGAACAGGGTTGTTGCCTTTGTACTCTGGCAGGGCCGAAGCCGCGATTCTGAATCGCAGCACCGAGTCAGCAGTGGTTGTAGCGCTAGCCAGGGCCTCTTCGACTGGATATGCCTGGGCCACGGCTGCCAGGAGCCATAGCAAGTGCATTTTTGTCGTGTTTGGGGGTGTTTGCGGTGGGTTTTCGGCGTTCAGAAGGGTCTGATGTACGCTGTGGGCGAGTTTGGCAGTTTCGGCTCTTTCAAAAGATCACTTTTGGGTGTTTTTCTGTCGTCGAAAAAAAAAGAGGTCGGTGGAAATGGTGCACCCTTTCTACAGTATCTTTAATTGATGCACGAGGTGTTTAAGCGAAGAACTCAAACGGCGCGTATATATGGGCAAGGTTAATAATTGGTGGCGAGATAGTTTCTTGGCCTGCATCTGACTGTACGTCCTTTTTCGGCAGAGTTGAGACACGGATAGACTCGAAAAGTGGTTCAGATAGCCCACGGATACTGCACTCTATCTGCTAGGCTCGTCTAGCGCGGGTTAGCCCGCGCAACTAGGACGCAACTAGAGCGCTTTTAGCACTGTTTCTGCCGCCCTCAATTCTTGCTACTGACAGCGTTCTCCAGACTTGGCATTTTAATTCCTGCGCACCCACGTCAGTGCATGTGCATTGGGCAGGTGGGGAAATTAGATGACACGTTTGGAGGGTCGACGAAAGAAGGAACAACAATAAAAAATATACGAGCGGAAAAAGAAAGGAAAAGACGGGTTTGTTCTTGTCCTGTGCTGCTTCTATTGCAGTAGTTATAGCAGTAGTGAGGTCATCGCTTTCTGTAGGCATAGTCTACAGCAACCAGTCTAAGCTATTACTGGGTAAATATTTTACAGTCTACCCAGTAGCAGGTCGGAGAGTATCAACCCTACCTCGGCAATTCCTAGAAGAAAAAAGAGAAAAAAAATACCCCTATAGAAGCCGATGTAGAAACAATATAAAAGATCTGAAAAGTGCGTCTGGTGCAGGATTTCTTGGAGATTGTGAATCTATTCGTTACTTTTTAGTTACACTGTTCCAAAAATCAATTCAGAGAGTCTTGCTAGGAGCTGCCTGACTCCTTTTCCATGTCTCACCAGCCACTTCCAGATCCAACTTTAAGATCATCTTTACGAACAGCCTCCTGTGATTGAATAATAATTACCGCCGGAAAAAAAATTTAAAAAAATTAAAAAAATTAGTAAAAAAAAATTGTCAATTGGAAATATATTTTTGTCGTCTTCAAAATATCGGGTCTGGAGTGGGATATATAGTCCCGAATTGGTTGGTGTCAATAGAGCCGTCTAATCTACGCGAATTCAACGGTATTCTTCAAATTCCCGTAGTATAACTGCCTCTCGAGATATAGTGGTCGGAATGCACATCAAACAACTGCAGAACATGATTGATTTCCGATATTATAATATCATGAAATGTCTGTTAGAAAAGGACTTGCAATTAAAAAAGCCCGTTCTTTGATACTGTACTGTAATTTATCTATTTCGTCTACATACCACTCTGTGAATGTATATCAATATTAGTTGTTTTTCTCTGTTGTTTTTCGTGCACTTCATCTTCATATACTCAGCAATAACACCTCAGAACAGCGAAAAAAAAAGGAAAAAAAAGTCCCACAAATTAATCTAAAGAGTGATTCTTTTTCAAAATAAAACTACAAATAGAATCAACCCAACCAATATCTCCACAAATATTAAAGATATCTACAGCAGTATGAGCTTCATATTAAACATGATGACTACACCCTAAGTAATCGTTTATTATCTTGTGACACAGTCATTCCTATTCATCTATATAATTGTCCTCCGCTAATATCCATCCTTTTATCACCCCTTTCTCTATTCTGTTTTCCTGAATCCCCCGTTAGGTATACTTGTTCCGTCGGGAATTGATGTGATCAATCATGAAATCGACAAACTCCTCCTCCACATCGGCCGAATACTGAGCAGTCTTGATACCAGACAACAGAGTCTTGATACCAATTGAAGGCACAGTGGAGCCAGTCTTGGACTCAATGGAGTGAATAACACGAGTTCGGGCCTCGTGGTCAAGGAACTCGGTCTGGTTGAGAACCTTGTGCAGCTCACTGAGGGACTGCAGGTAGGGAACACCAATCTCAGAGTCAAAGGCAGACAACATGTCCATCTGCTCAAGAACATGACGCTCATGGGTGGTAACCAGAATGAGCAGACGGCAGCCCTTGGGAGGAGTCTTTCGACACAGCGTCTTGAGAGCCTGCAGAAGAGAGTTGGAGAACCGAGGGCCAATCTGTACCCACTCGAGAATGATCTCAATTGAGTCGATAACAATAACCGACAAAGGAGACTTGTAGGCATCCAGGAAGCAGTTCTGGATGGCAGTGATCTTGGCGCCCTCGCTCATTCCCACGTATCCCTCGGGAGAAATAAGTCGAACAAAGGGGAAGTTGGACTTCATGGCGATGGTGGCAGCAAGAGCAGTCTTACCAGATCCAGAGGGACCGTGGAGCAGCAGAGAAGCCAGAGCTCGGTCACCCTTGGACTGTCGCACTCGCTCGATGAACAGCTCTCCCTTGTTGATAATATCGTCAATGTGGGGAGAGTAGGGAATGATACCTCCGGAGGCAGCAGCATCGAGATCCTCCTCAGACACACCAAACGCAGGACGCACTTCCTTGAGAGCGTGAACAAAATCGTCGCGGGTAAGCATTAGCTCGCCAGTCTTTTCCTGCTTGACTCCTCCTCCAGCCTGGTCCAGCTTGATGTTTCGGGTAAACGCGTAGGACGCGGCAGAGTTGAGAAGACCCTTAATTTCGGCACCCGAGTAGTTCTTGGTCTCGCCAGCAAGCTCGTTCAAATCCACGTCTCGACCCAGCTTACCTGCAGCAGTCATGGGGGCAGTGTGGATTTTGAAAATCTGCAGTCGTCCGGCCTCGTCAGGAAGAGGAATCTCAATCTGGACCTCAAATCGACCAGGTCGCATGAGGGCCGAATCGATCAGATCCTTTCGGTTGGTCATTCCAATGACCAGAATGTTATTGAGCTGCTCCACACCATCCATCTTGGCCAGGAGCTGGTTGACCACGTTATCTCCCACACCGGTTCCTCCACCGGTGGATCCTCGCTGCTTGAACACGGCGTCCAGCTCGTCGAAGATGATAATGTGCAGGCCCGAGTCGTCGCCCTTCTCCTTGTATTCGGCCTCGGCGTCCTTGAACAGGTTTCGAATGTTCTCTTCGGACGCACCCACGTACTTGTTGAGAATTTCGGGACCGTTGACAATCTTGGGTTCTCGGGCGTTGAGCATCTTTCCAATCTGTCGAGCAATCAGTGTCTTACCTGTTCCGGGAGGGCCAAACAGCAAAATACCCTTGACGTGGCTGATACCCAGGGCCTCAACGTCGGCAGGAGAGTAGATTCGAGAAGCAAACGCTCGTCGGAAGATGTTGCCGAACTGCGCGTCCAGACCACCAATTCCAAGATCGTGGAACTTGAAATCGGGCTGAATGATGGCGTTGGCTCGGGGCTTGTTCTTGGAGCTCTTGAGGTTCATGGCGGAACCCTTGGCCTTGTTGAAGCCAATGTCCGTGTGTCGCACAAGAATACCCCGCACGTTTCGAGCAGCCACGCCGCCGGTGTCGCCGAGGTTCACCACCGAGGTGGACAGCACCCGGACCTGGAAGTTGAGACCCTCAAAGTCCATGGCCAGCGTCTGGCCAGGGGTGAAGATCTGGTTGGCGTACTGGTGCAGAAAGTGGTGCGCGAGCTTTTCGGGCTCAAAGGCCCGGGCACCGGCTCCAGATGCCGCGCCAGCAGAGAGGAAATCAATCTCCAGCTCGAGGTTGCCAAGGTAGACCTGCTGGGACTTGAAGAAGGGGTCGTAGGGCGCCACGTGCACGGGCATGTTGGTGCTGAGCGCGGCCCATCGACGCTGCACGGCGCCGGCAAGGATCTGGCCCTGGGCCGCGTGTGGCGACTGTCGCACCGTGAACACGTGCTGGTTGTTGATGATGACGTACTCGCCGTCAGCAAAAGTGCCCTGTGGCACCTCCAGCAGATTGGCCAGCGCAAACGCCTTGTCTTTGCCCACACCGAGAATCATCTCTCCGCCCTGTCCGGGGGCCTGTCTGTGTTGCTGAGGGGGAGGTTGCTGGTGGTGGTGAGGTGGCGGCTGCTGATGCTGGGGGGGAGCTCCTCCTCCTGGAGGCCGTCGGGGCATGCCGGGGTTGTTCATTGTTCGGGGCGAATTGGTGCCGGAGTGGGTGGGAGAATGCTGGTCGGGAACCCTGTATGGATTCTGGTTGTCTTTTTTGCCGAAACCGAACATTTACGATGTCAAGTTGCGAGAACTGAGATAAAGTGCGTGGTGCGGTGTGCGTGCAGCTACTGCAACGTGTCAGGGTTTCGTGACGCTGGCGGGAATCGAACTGCGGCGATTTGGGTTTGGTGGTTTTGAAAATGGGAGAGTGTCGGTGTGGTTATAAGAGAAAAATAAACTCGCTGGATGAGCACATGGAAAGGAGTCAGGTGTTGGCAGGGGTGAGGGTCTAAAACGAGCTACAGAGGTGCTGTGGCGATTTTAAAAGCGTTGTTGTGATTGTAGAAGCTGTAAAAATCGAATGAGCCACTTTTTATTGTCACAATGTTGTGTGTGGTGCTGTTGAAGTGGGCCTCTTTCTGTTTCCATTCTACTTCTATGTACGTACTGCATAGCAATTCCCAAGAGTGAATGCAACAAGCCAAATTCAGTTTCATCACTTTGGTAACAAAACTCTGTCGAGTCTAATCTGGAAGAGAGTACGCATGTTAGATACCAGCTACAGAGATACAGTGGCAAATATGAGCTCTCGTGAGTCTTTCTGAGATGACTTTTGTGGGAAACCTCTTGTCAAGTGATTGTTTGCTTGGTTTTCGAGAAAATTGCACTCTTCTGAAGCCTGACTGGGTCTCTAGATGGTCCCCAATTGTCAGTCTACTGTAATGATAGTCTAGTTAAAGCTTCAACTCTTGGAGAAAGAGTTCTTGACGATTGCTTCAAACAGCACATTGTAACTCGGCGGAAACAGGCTCTACAGCTTGGCTGATTTCATTTCTGGGTAGCCTGAGCAAAATAAATGACAACTGTCTTTTCAGTATTTCGATAATCTCAAAAATGGCAAATGATCACAACCCTTCTGCCAAAAGAACTGTTGAATGTAGATGCTCTTTCACTTTGATCACGGGTTCTCTTGCAAGGGTTTGGGGGTATTTCCAGACTTCTAGAAGGTCTACTGATACCTCCTATTGCATACTACATACGCATTTATTGGGCCATTATCCTTTGGTTCTTTTTTCTCCATAAAAATGTCAGCCTTTCAACTCAGCCACATGGATGAGCCGCTTTGGCTGTCGTAAAGCCGTGTATGAGTGTTGAAGATTGAAAAGTGGAATTGATGTTCTAATTGTGAGTACAGTGGATGGTTTGTGGTGTTGTTGTGACCAAGAGATTGATTTGTAACTGATTTGTAACTGATTTGTGACTGGTTTGTAACTGTTTTCAGAAGATACTTGATTGGGGTCTAGTGAGTGATGATACAGTGAGGCGATTCAATCTGGCTTTGATGGTGATGATAGCAAGAGGCTGTACTTTCCGATAGAACCAATCAAAATCTGCAATATGGGCAATAAAGAAATTCTGAAAAAACCAGACTGTGCCAAATCTCTTTCTGATTACAACCCGGTGTGTTTTATTCTCTTATTGGTACTTCTTTATCTCTAACCATTGACCCTATATTGAGTGATTAATCTTGTTGCTTTCCCATGTGTGCAACAACAGCACATTGTAAAAAAGTGTTGGAAAGCGTTGAAGAAATATAACTGGAACCACTGTGTTCACACGAGCATTTGCAAAAAAGCGCACTTTTCAGATTTCTTATATCGTCATCACAGCAGGAATTTGTTTGCTTCGCACTCGGAATCACCATCGGCACTATTTCGGAAGACACTACAAAACAAGAAGACTCCCATGTACGTTTCTACAAAGATACACTCAACTATATGCAAGTACACTGTTCACAACTGGTCCGATTGAAACCACTGAATAATGACAAAAAAGCCAACAGAAGTCGAATTTCCGACATATGAACGTCCATGCTATCAGTCTATCAATTCAACTAACTCCTGGTGTCTCTATTGCCACCAATAGCACCACCGTCTGCTCACAGTCACAACTGTCTACTCAAGGAAAACAAACTTCACGTCCACATATGTCAAGTAGGCTTCCAAACCTTGGTGCCTCGCGAATCACACACCCTCAACCCACACAAGTCTACGTCGAAACATGGCCAAACGACCACGGTCGGCCTCTCACCATGTTCCCGTGGCCTACAGCTTTGGCACGCTTGTGTCACTGAACCGCACGCAGCAACGAATCAACGAATACAGCGAAATCGCGTACTGGGGCTGGGTGCTGTTACTGGCCACCTGGGGACTCATTTTTTTCGCCATTTTCACAATGTTTGACCTCGATATCCATTTGTTCGGCTCAAAAACAGACACTGTCGACATGCACAAGATTCCCGCCGACTCGGACGACTTTCCCATCAGAATGTACTATCCTACCTCCTTCTTTCTGTCGCTCGTCGTAGCATGGGTTTGGTGTATTGTTTCTTGGATGGGTCTCAAGTTTTTCAAACATGCCAAGGTTGACCCTAGATGATGGGGTTTGGGGGTGAGCTTCCGTTCACGAGAGCTACAGAAAAAAAAAGTGGTTGTTGACCACATCTCGTTCCAAATCTGGTTCACGGGAAGAAATCAACGGGTGTTGTTTTGGCGATGTTTGTGAGATAATCCCACAAGGGAGAGTCTCATATTCGTATCGCAGAGCGAAATTCATGTGGATGGAGCTCGTTTTGAATGACACTCATTTATTTATTTACACTTGGTTATGCCTACACAGTAATACAGTAATACAACATCTAATGAAATGCATCGACAGTGATGCAACCAACCTACAATTGAATATATACACAGCGTACGCCATTTCCAACCATTCAGTCATCTATATACTTCGTACATACCGTACATATTTGAGGCTTGCTGCCTACAACTTTGACGGGTTTCTACCCTTCTTAGACTTGCCCTTTTTACCAGTAAAAGGGGCTCCTGTCTTGATGTTTTCCCTCTTTTCCTCCTGGACATATCTCTTGTCGTTAGCATCAGGATAGCCAGTGATCCAGTCGCCGACTCTTAGCTGATTGGCAACAAACGATGATGTCAACAACGCCCAATCAGATATATCGTCGAAATTGAGATTGTCGGCATTGTCGTTGATCGTGTGCCACACTGGAGGAAAGTGAGATGGAATGAGATGAAGAATGGGCACTCCCCGATGAATGAAGGGAAGATGGTCGTCTCCAATAGCAACACCTCGGAAGTAGTCAGGTCGTTCCTGGGAGAAGATTGTTTCCTTTTCCTTGAGCCGCCTGCTGAGTCCAATTGCCCGGATTCGCTGCTCGAGAGAGGCAAATACCTCGTACTGCCAGTGTGTGTTACGGAAGTAAGAGGGAATGCTGGTGTCCTTGTGGCCAATCAAGTCAAGCAACACCATGGACTCCATCTCTGCCAGCCACGTGATTCGTGGAGAGTTGACCTCGTTGTAGGTCTCGTCCATGAGCTGGGCCAGGTGCCGCGATCCGTACGTGCTGTCCGTGTCTGTCCAGCTCTGGAACGCCTCTTCTCCGTCGAAAAAGAGAAACTGGATTCCCGTCTCCATTTCGCGCTGCGTGAAACGCTCGGGGTCCTTCTTCATGTCCAGCCACTTGCGCGTGATGGCCTCGTCCAGCGCCTTGATGGTGTAGAGCATTAGGGCGCAGGGGACGGCCGAATCAATGGCGCCCACAAAGCCCTTGGGTTTGATGAGCGTGTCGTAGTGCGCGGCAATGGTAATGTAGCCTACGTGGCCCCTCTTTGAGTTGGGAGGGTCCCTTGAAGCCACAATGTTAGTGAATGTCACGTTATGCTGAATGGGCGTGTCTTCCTGAAAGACGTCCAGATGCACGTTCCAGCCCGGAACTTCGCCCCCCGAGTACGTCTGCGTCGAGAGGAAGTCCTCAATGAACTTTTGCACCTCTCGGATGCCGTCAGTGTCGGGAATTCGAGGGATGAGAATCGGCTGGAGCAGGCCGTTGGGGTCGTCAATCGTGAGAAACTTGTCTGGGGGAAAGTTCTTGGCGATGTAGTTGAGGCCCTCGTCGCCTATGTATCGCGACGGCGACGAGCTTCCCGGTGGCGCAAACGCCGCTGCCAGGCCGGCCAGAATCGGTAAGGCGGCAAACAACATGGTGTCAGTGGTGACGATGCGCTGGCTGCATGTGTAAAGTGTAATATGTGGGGGGTGGGACAAATGTGGGCGGCGGGTTTTTGCGTCTGATCGGCGGTTGATAATGGCGCTAGAGAGATTTCGAAAAGACCGGTGCAGTCGGGAGGCAGGGTGGAGTAGGGTGGGATCAGGTGCAGTCGGTTTGGAGCAGTATTGCGCGTTTTAGATGGGAGCTCTGGTGTCTTCCTTTAAGTAGTGGTCTACAAGATGAGTTAAGCTATGATGTGAAATGTACAATTTATGCAGAGAACTTGGGTGGCTGCTGATGACCGGCAGAAGTGATAAATGGAGAGTTTTTTTGTGTCTTTTGGCCAAGTAAATGAGCTGTTCAGGAAAGGAGGACTCGCTTGGGGTTTTCTGAATTTCCATAGTGTCGAAATTGGATGTTTAAGGAGAATTTTTGTAGACTCGGTTGATCTACCTGAAGCACATGAAACTACTCTGTACATTATGACGAACAATAATCTTGAGCAATACAAAATACTAATTTTTTATTCTAAGGTATATCTCGAATTATGGGTGATCTGTATTGAAAAGGACGTGTTCCAAAGAGCCATTATATACATGTTGTTGCTGTAAAATATTCGTAATTTACATCCCATGACCCTTTTATCAACTCTCAAATTATGCTGCTGTCATAAATGAATCAAACTGGTAGTTTTTCGTCCAGCGAATTCACAGATTTATTTATTTTTATTTATTTATTTACTTTATTGAAAAATCATTTAGTACTCGTCTTGAATTCACACATTCACGCTCTTTTTTTCCTTTGGCAACCCCTTGGACTCACAAGTAATTCTAACCATTAATGAAGAAAAAAGAAACAGTAGGTTAAAGAGAGAAACCAGATGCCAAACAGCACCTCTTTTAATCGCTCAATATTTGCACAATAAACACGAAAATAACACCATTGTAATCAACTGCAATTTCTGAACCCATTTCCTTTTTCAAAATTGATTTCATATATTAATTGCGGAATTTACACACTCCGGCCCTCCTCAATAGGATGTGCTTCTCTTTCTTTTTTTTTTTCCTTTTTTCTTTTCTTTTCTAGAAATTGCTCCAGCCCCATCACTTTCAAATATGAGCGTTTCAAATAAATCCCAATAAGGTTTTTCTTCAGGGGCGTGTCGGATGAGAGTCTCCCTTCGAAAAGTCCTAGCCGACACAATTTTACAATTTGAATACTGCCATCCTCACCACCTGCTCATTTTGACTCCAGATCTGCTTCTGTCTCCGCCGTAGCACCCCTGGTTCGCCCAATATCTCTCCCAGATTCCCCCGCCTAAACTGGCTTGCCTGCATACTGTTGCATGACAATTCACACCCACATCTACATCTGACTACCACCTGAACAGCACCATAACTACAGCTCCATTGGACTTGACGACAGGGAAGCAGACACTAGCGAACCGCACGGACCCCTCAACCCCCCGTTGCCGCGATTTCCGAGCTGAACATGTCGACTTTCATATCTTTTCCGGCCGAAACGCCCGAGTGTGAGGACCCCAAGCTGCTGAGCAACATCTACTCCAAGTTCAAAAGCATCACATCGGCAGCGTCGTCGGCCGTCTCGGGCGTGCTGCCAAAGGAGCGCAGCCACTCGCGCGCCTCTTCTGTGGCCAGGTCGCGTGTCCATTCGCGTACTCCCAGCACCACTCCGTCCTACCGAGAGAACGACGAACATGTCCATTTCCACGACGAGTCGTCGGACCCCAATAACAGCATCTTGCCGGACTCATTGTCGCTTCTGGACACGTCATCGGTCAGCGAAATGGCGCCTGTGGTGGGCCGAGAGGGCCTGAAACTGACCATCAGACAGCCGTCTCCGAGCGTCAGCAGCGTCAACATCCTGTGGGACGGCAATATGGCCACTCCGCCGCCGGCGATTGTGCCACTACAGCCGCAGGTCCACCACGGCCGAGTCACGCGCTCGGTTTCGACAAACACGCTGAGATCAACGCGGTCTTCAATGAGATACCATCTTCCGGGATATATTGATAGAGATGGCAGCAGTGACAGCGAGAGCATTGTGAGTGCGGCTGAACACCTGCCCGAGTTTCCCGAACGCACGTCTTTGCTGAGATCTGGCGGTTTGGAGAAACAATTTTGGATGAAGGACGAAAACGCTACCGAGTGTTTCAGCTGTGGCAGAGCTTTTAGCAGTGAGTATAACAGCATTTGGTTGCGGTGGGTTGAAGGAAGGAAGGATAACTGGGGGCATTTCAAGGTCTTTTGCAGTTGCTTTCGTCGCTATTTTGATATTGTGCTTATTGATACATATCAATCGATACTCTTGAAGTGTACTGGAGCTGGAATCCTCACCTGAAGGACTCCTTCTTCTTACTTCAACACCTGAAAAAATCATGTTGCGAATATCGCCAAATAAGCATCTACCATCACCCATACTAACACAGCTTGGAGAAGAAAACATCACTGTCGAATATGCGGACAAATCTTCTGCTCGGCCTGCACTACTCTCCTGGACGGCACGAAATTCAAGTACCCCGGGAAAATGAGATCCTGCTACAACTGCATGGACATTGCAGACCGATACGAGGCCACGGAAAGCGACTCGGACTCGGAAAGAGAGATTGCAGAAAGCATCTACGACAATTCTGTGGACGTGGAAGCCAGCCAGCTGCATCCAGTGCGCTACAAGCCGCTTCCAACCCCGACAATGGCCATTCCAACCACACGACTGGGAGAAGGAGGAGCCCTAGAGATATCCATGGAGGGCGGCTCGAGGCCTTCCAGCAGCCGCTACTCCAACATTCGACGTGGCCGCACAAAGTCTCTGCCCTGGAACTCGGTCGCTACAAACGGAGGAAACTACATTCAGGACTCACTGGACGGAAACAACGAGGTCACCGACAGCGATGAGGCAGCTGAAAGCGATAGCGAGGACGAGCACGCTCTGTCATTGCTGGCCGCTCTGCAATTGGACAGAACTGTGACTGTGGTGGACCCCAACGCGAGCCAAACGTCCATGAGACGGCCTCGAAGCGGCACCAATCGCAGTCTGGAGCCCGTCACGGTCGTCAGAGAGACGTCCACCTCTGCTCCACGCATCCAGCGTATCAAAAAGCGGTCGCGGTCGTTTGTATCCAATAAACGGCTTTCTGGCCGTCCTCTGAGCCGATCTGGATCCATTCATCCGGAAGAAGTTCCTCCGCCGTCACCCATCAAGTGCGCACAGCCGCTCCAGCAGCTCCAGCAGCAGCAGCAGATGCTGACAACCACAAAGGGCCCGCAGTACCCGACAATGCAGCTCAACACGGCCTCCATCCACCACACTTACAAGTTTTGCCGCCAGCTGCTGGAGGACACGGGGATCGAAAACGTGGAGGAATGGACCGAGGCGCTCATTCAGCCCGTGTTCCAGTGTTGCGAAAACACCGAGCTGGACGTGCGAGCTGAAGACTCCATCGACATTCGAAACTACATCAAAATCAAACGTGTGATTGGAGGTTCGCCCAGAGACACTTTTTACCTTCAGGGGCTGGTTTTCACGTCGAATATCGCCATCAAGGGCATGCCCACCGAGGTGGAGAACCCACGCGTGCTGGTAATCACGTTTCCAGTGGAATACTCCCGTCCAGACGGCCTACATGTGATTTCCATCAACCCCGTGGTGGCCCAGGAGAAGGAGTTTCTGAAAAAGCTGGTCAAGCGAATCGTGGCTCTACGGCCCCTGGTGGTCGTCTCCAGCGCGGCCGTGGCTGGATTTGCGCTGCAGTTGCTGTCAAAGGCCGGCATTTCCGTCGTCCACAACGTCAAAGACACTGCCATTCAGCGGGTGTCTAGATACACTGGAGCCGACGTGTGTGTGTCCAAGGACCAGCTTGCGCACCCGCGTCTGGGCCACTGCGAGCTGTTTTCCGCCAGACAGTACGTTTGCGACGGTATGAGAAAAAGCTACATCATCTTTTCAGGATGTGCACGGGAGCTGGGATGCACAATTGTGCTGCGTGGACCGGACGAACACGTGCTCGGAGGACTCAAGCTGGTGGTCGAGTTCATGGTGTACGTGGTCTTCAACCTCAAGCTCGAAACCTCGCTTCTGAGGGACCAGCTGGCGATGATTCCCAACACCTCTTCTTCGGCTGTGAGTGCCATCAAGCCAGAAGACGGCTACGAGGACCACCAGACGGGCTACTTCAACGACATTGTGCGTCTGCAGCAGTCCAAGATTCTGTCGTCCTCTCCGCTTGTCAGATTTGAGCTACCCTACCTGCTGACTTCCGCAAGAGACCTGGAGGACCGACTGGTGGAAATGGACTGCAACATTGAGCTGCAAAAGAAGTCCGAGGGACTGGACGACACGCAGTTCCTGGAGCTGGTCAACAAGGAGATGGACAGCCGATTCCGGGGTGTCGACTTGGACCTCTCCAATCTGCCCAGATCCGCCATCCAGCGCATCATCAAAACCATGGCCGATCAGGGCTACCAGCGGCTCTACGATCAGTGGTCGCTCGCCAAGTACCGGTGGGAGCTCATGTTTGCGCAGTCACCTTACATGTTCAGCCCTTCTGTCCACCAGAACCTCGTGGTGCTCTACTCCATGGTCAACATCAAGACAGCTACACCGTGTCTGGGCCCCCAGAACCTCAACATGGACTACTACTCGGAGAGCGACATCACGTTGGGCCACTTTATCGAGAACGTGATTCTGAGCGCGAGAAACCAGTGCAGTGAGGGATGTGGCCGCCCTCTATCAGATCACTTTCAGAGCTATGTGCACGGTCACGGACGTCTCAATGTGGTGATTGAGCCGTTTGCATGCCGTCTGCCTGGTCTTGAGAACCAGATTCTCATGTGGTCGTACTGCAAGATTTGCAAACGAGCCATGCCAGCTTTCATGCCCATGTCCGAAAACACCTGGAAGTACTCGTTCGGCAAGTACCTGGAGCTGACGTTTTGGGGCAAAAAAGTCAGTCTGCGGGCCTCGGCGTGCCCCCACAACCTCTACCGCGACCACATTCAGTACTTTGGGCTGCAGAACATGGCTGTTCGGTTCGAGTACTCGCCCATTGACCTTTTGGAGATTGTGGTACCCCGGGCCAAGACCGAGTGGGACGTGACGTTTGACATTCGGCACCGACTCGTGCGGTACGTCAAGATTCGCGACTCCATCAACAAGTTTTGCGAGTCTGTCATGCGGCGTCTTTTGCGAGTCAAGGTGGAAGGACTGACTCCTGAGCGGTTTGAGGAGTTCAAAACTCGGGCTCAGGAGCTCAAGTCGCGCTGCGAGGCCGAGCGAGAGCAGGCCCTGCAGTATCTGGACGAGATTACGCGTGGTTCGTCGCCCAGAGACTACTTGCGGCTGAATGCAGCGGTCAAAAACGTTCAGCAGCTGGTGGTGGAGTGGGAAAACGAGTTCACCGAATTCGAGCAGGCGTTTTTCCCCTCTGAAAAGGATATCACGCGGATCACCGCGCAGCAGCTGCGACGGATTTTCCTGGACAAGGACGGAGACGAGGATGAAAAGGTGGAGGAGATTGACCCTGCCGAGGAGGTGGAGAAGGGCGAGAAGGAGCAATTCAAGGACTACGAGGGGGCCGCCGCCGACCATGGAGACGGTCACGGTGAAGATGACGGCCATGGACATGCCAGTTCTGGCCCCAATCTGTCCACTGACAATCCCGACAGCTCAGTCACGGTCACCGATGTCACCGATTGCGAGCCCCATGTTTCGGGAACGACCACTCCACCCACCACGGGCATTCCTGCATCGTCTACTGCGTCTGCTCTGGCCACCGCAGTTCCCGACGACGGCTCGGAAACACCGTCAACCCCCAACCTTCTGTCGCCCCGAAACGGAGACCCCTTTTCGCCCACTTTGTTTGCCCCCTCCGACCCCCAGTCGGATGCGTTCAGAGAGCGAATGACGGGCATTCCGCGCCGGTCCACGCCCATGCAGTCGCCCGGGTCGGTGGCAGACAAAAAAGCCGACAAGTCGCAGCTTTCTCGCTCTGTTTCGCCCACCAAACGCTCGGCCATTCCCATTCTCCAGCAGCTGGCCGACCGAGGAATGGGTCCGCAAGCCATGTCTGTGTCGCCCGAAAAGACGATCCGCAACCAGCCAACGAGCGCCTTGCGCCAGCGGTACGTCAATTCCAGTCTTGAGCTGGAAAGACAGCTGCAGCTGGGACGTGAATTGGGCTCCAACCGCGTATCTTCGCTGGCCAAACATTTCGACCAGCTGTCGCGCGAATTCGAAAAGGAGCGAGCCAAGGAACGAAAGCTGCTGGCGGCGAGCAGATTCAGAGCCCTCCCGGTCCACTCGTCCAAGCCCATTGTCGATGTGTACAAGTCGGTAGAGGCAGCCGTTGAGGAGGAGGAGTCTGCCAGCTCTGAGGACGAACGGCGAGTCAAGCGGATCAAATCAAACAAACCGGTGAAGATTGTGGACTCTACCAGTAGCAGCAGCAGCAATGCTCTCGGCGGAAACAGCGCCAATCTCGTTGGAAAACCTGGTTTGTCGTCTTCGTCTCACTCTCCCTTGACTGCTCCTGATCCAGATCCCACTTCCCCAGAAGCTGCGATTTCGGCGTCTGTCCAAAAGGACGGCATCATCAAGGAGACAGAGGGTCCCGTGACTCAACAGGCCATCACCACGGCCGTCAACGACGCTCTTTCCGGAGACTTGCACCAGACTGCCGAGCGTCAGAGTCTCATGAAGACTTTGGCCAGTTTCTGGGCAGATCGGTCAGCTACCGGATGGGATGCACTAGAGTACCCTCTGGCGGCCACGGAGCACATTTTTGCCGACTCGGACGTGATTGTGCGAGAAGACGAGCCTTCGTCGCTCATTGCCTTCTGTCTGAGTCTGCCGGACTACAAGGAGAAGATTCGGGTGTCCAACGAGTCCGAGGAGGCGTCGGTGCCTGAGTCGTCGGAGGAGACTGCCAAGGCCGACGAAGACTCGCCGCTGGAGAAGCTGATGCTGAAAAAGACGTCCAGCCACCTGAGATACCAGTTCCAGGAGGGATCGGCCAAGCTGTCGTGCAAGGTCTTTTACGCCGAGCAGTTTGACGCATTCAGACGCCACTGCAAGGTTGACGAATACTACGTGCAGTCTCTGTCTCGTTGTGTCAAGTGGGACACTCGGGGAGGAAAGTCTGGCTCGGCGTTTCTGAAGACGCTGGACGACCGTCTGGTGGTCAAGCAGCTATCTCCAGCCGAGTTGGACGCCTTTCTGTCGTTTGCACCTTCCTACTTTGACTACATGGCCCGAGCGTTTTTCCACGATCTCCCCACGGTCATCGCCAAACTGCTGGGTTTCTACCAGATTCTGATCCGCAACACCATCACCGGTGTGACCGTCAAGATGGACGTGCTGGTGATGGAGAATCTCTTTTACCAGCGTAAAAACCTGCGGATTTTCGATCTCAAGGGCTCTATGCGCAACCGACACGTGCAGCAGACTGGCAAGGATGACGAGGTGCTTTTGGACGAAAACATGGTGGAGTACATTTACGAGTCGCCGCTGTTTGTGCGAGAGCACGCGAAAAAGCTGCTGCGAACGTCGCTGTACAATGACACCCTGTTTTTGGCCAAGATGAACGTCATGGACTACTCACTGGTGATTGGCATTGACAGTGAGGAAAAAGTACTGGTGGTGGGTATCATCGATATCATCCGAACCTTTACGTGGGACAAGAAGCTGGAGTCGTGGGTCAAGGAGCGAGGTCTAGTTGGTGGAGGAAGCAAGGAGCCGACTGTAGTGACCCCTAGACAGTACAAGAATCGGTTCAGAGAAGCCATGGAGAGATATATTCTCATGGTCCCAGAGTGAGTATGAAAGAGAGGAGATGGATCGAGATGGATTTGAGGAAATTTACTAACACAGCTGCTACTGTCAACCTGATTAGGTTGAATTATTTATGGTTAATTTATGAATTATTTATGTGAGTTCTTGAAAGAGACAAGACTTGAGATGGGAGAAGAGTTTGAAGAATGTAATCTGTGAAATGAGATGGATACATGGGTTGATGGGACGGATGCTGATCCATTTCATATTCAAATCATCTTTTACTATATACATATTTACATTGCTGACCGTACCAGTGCCTTTGGATAACATCACTTTCTGGTCACATCAATATCCTCCTTTTGGATCTCGTAGACGTCCGAAATGCCCACCTTGGAAGGACCTGTCACCACCACCTCCTCCGGGCCCAAGTAAAACGGCTGGACCAACTTGCCCACTCGCAGAATCAGGAAATCGCCCATGTCCTTATGTTCGTCCAGAACAGGGCCAAGATCCACCTTTTGCGGGTCCTCAAGACCAGCAGAAACGCCCTTGTTCTGAATCAGCTTCTTGGCAGCAGACTTGGACATGTTAAAGTGCGTGGACACAATGGTGGCGTAGTCGGAGCTCTCCAGGGGTTTGAGCAGCCCCTCCTCAGCCAGAATCTCCTTGAGAGCAGCACCAGACGTCAGAGCCAGGGGTTTCGCCTGCTGGTTTAGCTCCAGCGCAGTCTTGGCAAACATGATGCGTGTGATCACCTGACATCTCTCCACCACCGTGTCTCCGTGAACCAGAGCCGTCAACTTGTCTGCCAGAACCCTCTGGGCGTATCTCAAAGACTGGTCCTGCTGGTGCTGAGCCATAATAGCCGAGATGTCTTCGAGCGACACAAACGTAAACATCTTCAGGTACTGCTCCACGTCCTCGTCCGCAGTTTTGATCAGATACTGGTACAGCTCAAACGGCCGAGTCATCTCGGGGTTGAGCCAGATGGTCGCGTTACTTTCGGACTTTCCTAGCTTTTTGCCGCTCTTGGCCAGCATGAGCTGCGTAGTCACGCCGTAGGGCGTTTCCTTGATGTTTTGCGCGGCCGCTGCTCGCTTGGCCAGATCCACTCCAGCTGTAATGTTTCCCCACTGATCGCCTCCTCCGAGCTGCAAGGTGCATCCCTGGGTCTCAAACAGGTGCCAGAAATCAAACGCCTGCAGAATCTGGTACGAAAACTCGTTGTAGCCGATTCCCGTGGCCGAGTTCAGTCTGTCCTTGACCGAGTCCCGAGCCATCATTTGGTTGACTCGGATCAGCCGTCCGTACGACGCCAGGAACTCCAGAAAGCCCACATTCTTCCACCAGTCGTGGTTGTTGACAATCGAGTACTGCAGCTGCATCTGGTCGCCGTAGTAGACGCCCTCCTGTCTTGCTGCCGCCACTGCGTGCACAAAGGTCCTGTCCAGCGAGGCTGCCAGAGAGTCCAGATTCGTCTCCAGAGTCGTTTTCACCACCTTTTGGCGCTCCTCCGTCTTGCCAGTAGGGTCTCCCACGGCGCCGGTAGCGCCTCCCACCAGCGCAAAAGCGTAGTGGCCACGTAGAAAGAGATGCAACATGATCATGACAGGCACCATGTGGCCCAGATGCAGAGAGGGCCCTGAGGGGTCGATTCCGAGGTAGAAAGACGTGAATTTCTGCTGCAGCTGCTGCTCCAAAGAGTCCTCGGTCACATTGGCCACCAATTGCCGTTTCTTGAGGTATTCCAGGAGAGATGTGTTGCCAGGTGTTGCAGGTGAAGACTCGGCAAAGTCTGCCTCGTCACGGACGCATTTCTTGAGGAAAGCCGGTTTTTTTTCGTTCCTGAACACGTTAGTGGCTCCACTAGAGATTCGCCCGGATTTGGACGTGAAATTCCGCACAGATCTGAGTCTTAGCATGGTGTTGAGCGTTCAGAAGCTGGATGATTTGGCAGGTGGAATTTCACTGCACCAGAAAGTTTATTGGCGACTGCATGAGTCAGGATTTATGGAGTGATGGTGCGTTGCAAGTAATATCTCTTTTTGTGGATACTGTGGAGCTGATATGTGAATTCGGAAAAGTGCGTTTGGTAGTGCGTGTTTGTGTGAGTGTATTAGTCCTGTCGGTTACTCTCTAGCTGCTCTTTTGACTGTTTTCGAGTGTGCTGTTCTAGACCTTAGCTAGGGGGTCGTTCCTGGTAACCATAAGGAGTAGTCATGAGATACAGTATCGTAAAGTGCAGTACTGTTCATACCGTACACGTACCGTAATAGACCGTGTTTTTTTATTCTAAAAAAGTGCACTTTCCAGAACGTCAATCACCCAGTTGAAGGACCTTCTGTAGAACAAAGTTGCGACATCACAACTGCGCTTAGAATGCAGTTCCTAGAAAGAAGAAAAAATCTTTTTGAGGAGAACTGTGGGAATTTAGACAATTCCATCTGATTCAAATTTGATCGCTGAATCCGACTATCTTTTCAGATTTCTTTCATCTCTATTGTGACGTTGTTTACACCAGCTATCATAGAGTAGTTTTCCACCTATACTCACTTATCCTTCAAGCCATGCAATGTCCATTTGACATGCACAACAGTTCAACTTAACAACACCAGAAACAGCACTAGAAGCAATAAATTCAATCAGTTTTACAACCAAACTGATCACACGATCACCCTCATTCCAACGACACAAAAATATCGACACTCATTGTATCTAATTTGCCCCTTACTGTCTCCCCCCAACTTCAGTTTGTTGTTTTAGATACTTATTTTTTACATAATCCAGAATATCTTGAGCTTATTCGAAACCCTCGGATTGTCTCTATCTAATGCACTCTTCAGAAATTCCACAACTTTTCTTCTTCCTCCACAATTCACACACTCACTCACCAGTCTCGTTAGATCCAACAATCTGACAACGTTACATCTGAGCAGCGTGTGTGTCGTTGTTTGGATGAAAACGGCCAGATTTGTCCCAAACGGGAAAAGTCAAAAAAAAGAAATATGAATCGGAGATACAGAGGGACATGTGGATAAAAGACGGGATTGTGCTCCAAAAACATATCTGAAAGAACAGCAAAGCCCGAAACGGAATTTCACGCTCAATGGACGCTACAACGTGTCTGTGCTATAAATACCCCGTATTCCAGAGTGCCCACAAGTTTCTGTCCACCTGCAGCTCATTGGGAGATTAGCCATACAACGGTTTTCGGGAGATGCAGGGTGTGTAGATTACCAGACACGGGGAACGGGAAGGTCCTTTGGAGCTCTGAAACGGGACTGTATGGCTTAGTAAGCGCTTCTGGCAGCTCCAGCGGCTCTTTGTGATCGCAAAACTTGCCCCTGTGCTTCTGTGGCTCCAAAATTGGCAGTTTCAGACGAATATGTCCCTCACTGAGACAATGCACAGCACTGTAGAGGCAAGTGAAGCAGCCCCAGCGCTCAACGTCACTCTAAAGCAGCCATTTCTGCCTCAATTCCGCTGCTTAAAGCTGTCGCCGACTCCTCGTGCCCTTACAAGCACTCCGCCATCTTTCTTTCCCCCAATATCTGCCCCCAACAGCTCCTCTCAGACCCCCCACCGCCCCGCACCTTATCTCTCGTATACGCCTGTGTATGCACTACTACTTACCCTACGCAGCAACGCTAAATATACGAAAACACCACCACCACTACGCGCCACACTCAACCGCAACAAGCTCAATAATGGCCAAAAAAGAAGACGGTGCGGACCTCGAGGGTCCCCATACGCCGCCCGCGGACAAGCAGTCCTTCCTGCCCACGCCTCTGCCCAGCGGCCAGACTTTTGCGCCCCACACAGACCCTAAACCTGAGCCAGACACGGAGGAGGATGAAGACACACAAACGGCTGCTGACGAGCTGGAAGTGCCCCCAGAGGTGGCCACACCCGTTGCGCGGCCTCTGTCGCACCCGCAGACCCCCACAGGCCCGGACTTGGAGCAGGAGGTGCTTCTGAGAAGCTGGAAGCCGCTGTCGGAGGAGGAAATCGCTCAGGGTGGCGACCCTGTGGTTGCGTCTTTGCGCACGGCAAACGACACCATTGCGGCACTCACGGAGCTGCTCGCCAAGACGCGCATCCAAAAGTCGCACTTCCAGCTGCAAAACAAGCTGCTCACCATTGAGACGCACGAGGCTGCCCAGCGGTACGAGGTGGAGAACAACATTGCCAAACGAGAAGTGGACCGGCTGCGACTGGCCGAGCACGAGGGCGAGTCGCCACGGCAGCTCCTGGGCGAGTACAACAAGTCCAGTACCAAGGTTCTGGAAAGCTACAAGCGCAAGCTGCGTCGGGCCAAGCTGCGTCTGGAAGATGCAGTGTTTGACATTGAGTGGAGAGACCGCGAGATCCAGCGGCTGCGTGCTCGTCTGGAGCCCGCCACCCCTCAGCCCCAGGGCATCATTCAGCACCAGCAGCCGTTCCAGACCCCTCAACACCACTCTCATTCGGTGCAGTCCTCTCCCATTCAGCCCTACTTTCCCTCGCAGCAGCTGCCCCCTCAACAGCACCAGCAGAGCCAGCACCAGCAACAGCAGCAGCAGCAGCACCATCCCATGTCTCCTGTAGGCCTGGTTCACAAGGGTATGGGCCATAGACGCACCCAGTCTGCCTACGAGAACCGTCAGATGGACATGAGACATCCCCAGCAGCAGCAACAACAGCAACAGGGAAACAGCCACAGACTGGACGCCCTGGGTCTGTTGGCGTCCCAGGCACTCCATGAGCATAACAGACGATCACCCACTGAACTCATGAGTCCTGTGGCGTTCAAAACCCAGAGCCAGAATCAGAGCCAGGGCCAGAGTCAGGCGCCTCCTCGTCAATTGCAGCCTCCTCCGGCACATATCATGCCTGGACCGCATTCTGGAGCTGCCCCCGTGGCCCCTTCTTCTCCCCTGCGTGAATCTCGAGCTACAGAGCTGCCTCCTTCTTCTCCCGAGAAGCGACGACGGGGCTCTTCGGCATCTACCATTTCTGCCACGTCAGATGATGACCATGACAACATGGACTCACAGTTGAGAACCACTCCAGGTACTCCCTCTCCTGTCCGAAGTAAGGTCAGTCCCAAAAAGCGACTGGCTCAGGAACGGGAATTGGCCAGAGGAGGTGTCAATCGAGTGTTGGACTTTTCTCCGGGAAAGAGCTAGTCAGGTGTTGAATATGGTTATCATACAGTCGAGCTGGCTTGGCTGTTAGGTGCACCTATTGGTGTCAATTTCGGACTGCACAACTTTCGCGGTTGTGGGGAGACCCAAATGGTGATGACTGGCTCATCATCCGTGGAATTACTACTGGTATAGGGAGGCTATATTAGTGCTAGTCTAGCTACAACTGAGTCTCGTACCACCGCCTAAGACGGTCCAGGGCCCTGAAGGACTTTGGGCGTCTGGAGGCTGTGTCGAATGGACATGTGTCATGTGCCACTACTGCTTAAGGCACTGTACTCGACGGAACCGTACTCTTTGTGGATGTCATTTGGTGACAATCATTAACGCCTGCCAATGGTATTTATTTGGCTTTATTTAATAAATGGGATGGTTTTTGGAGGTTGTAAGAGATGGAGCTGAGGAGGTATGAGGAGGTATTAGGACTTTATATGAGCTCAATAGGGGACTCAGCAATTTATTGTGACATTGCAACTAAGTCGTTTATGACAAACCAATGTTTTGTGAGTGCTATCATGGAACTCCATCTTCATCACGATTGGATTTCGACGAGACACTGTTATTTTCTTTCTTTCTAGGAATTGCATTTTGGTTTATTTTTATTTCAGTTTTATTTGTCAGTAACAAATGATCTATACACACCACTCTGTGGATTAACTTGGTATCTGGTATCAGGCTCAAGTGGAGCAAAGTTTTGTTGAAGAAAAATTTTGTCGATTTTTTCGTCAGATTTTCGTCGAAACTTTTGTCGGATTTTCTGTCAAAAATCGTCGTTATTCGGTCGCACTACTGCCCACGGCTTCTCTCTACAAGACTACAGTACTCCGCAAGAGAAAGAAAGACGGCAAATTCATTATTAATAACTGCCCAGTATTCTTTTCTTGACGAAATATCTATGATACGTCGTTAAATAAAGAATATGTTTTTGTTTTGTTTTCAAAAGGAAAAGTGGACGAACCGCTTATTCCTCAACAATGGTGCCCTTCTCGGAAACGTAGATACCATCAAGGAACTTTCGGATATCCTTGTTTCGGACTCGGCAAGACTGCTGGATGTCAGCACAAGTCTGGGAGACGTTCTCGACAGAGTTACCGATGATGCAGAGCTCATCCTTCTGGTTGGTGGAGATCTCGGCGGAGCAGCCCTCGAGGATGGGGATCTCTCGGACGTTCTTCTCTCCGAGGAAGTTTCGGATCTCGACAACAGTGCCGTCCTTGATGAGGTTGACGTTGATGGGGAAATGGGCGTAGACGTATCGCATCTTGTACTTGTAACCCTTGGTGACACCGGTGACCATGTTGTTGATCAGGGACTTGACGGTTCGGAGGGCAGCAACGTGCTTTCGGGCACCGTCGAAGATGGTGATCTTGATCTGCTCATCGGAGACCTTCTCGAAGGCAACGTTGATGTGGCCAAGGTTCTTCTTGAGGGTACCTCGGGGGCCGGTAACGGTGATGTTTCGGGCCTTGATCTGGACGGTGACGCCGGCAGGGATATCGAGGAGAACGTCGGACTGGATGAACTTCATTTTGGTGTTTGGCGAGATGTACTGAGGAGGGAGTAAATATCGACTGTGAAAAGTTAGGTGGGAGTGCGTTGGGAGTGAGTCGCAGTCACGTTAGGGTTAGCCCTAGTTGGAAGCGTGGTGGTTTCGGTAGGGTAAGTTTTGGCGGTGGTAGTGGCCAAAAGCGGGAGGGAGGCAGGTTTGGACTGGGGGAGAAGTGGAGGGGTGTTTTTGAGGCTGTGGTGGTACTTGGGACTACTTTTCAGACAATTGGAGGCTCTTCAAGTCGCCATTTTAGCTGTCTATTGACTACTCTCTTACCTCCTCCTAATGTCCCAAAGCAGATGCAGTCATGTGATATTTAAACCTTATTTCTCTCATATTCAGGTCTTGGAAAAGTGCAACAGTTGGACTGTAGAAATTAACCTTGAAGGTGTGCATGTTACAGGTACAGGATTCAAAGAACAAATGTGAGCCGCAAGTTGGATGGTGAAAATGGAGTGTTTTGCTGGATTATTTGGGTATTTGAGGTGTTGTGTTGTGATCGGAGATCAATTTGGAATGTAACCGTGTTCTCAGCATCTTCATAGGGCTTAAACTGGCTCCAGTGGCTATGTCTGTATTGATATACTTCTTACAGAATATGTTCTTAGGTGAACTGTAAAGATGCTTCAGATGTGTTCAGTCTCCAAACAGTTCAGTTTATTCGTGATGTGTGAATAATTGAGAAAAGTGACAGGTTTCACTCAATTCGCGAGGCGATTCTGAGTAAATGTGATTTTCAGAATTGGTTTACTTCAATTATAGCATCTTCTACAGTGGGTGTTCTTGAGCTGTTGTTTTGGTTAATCTAACAAACTACAGAGTACAGAGTACAGAGTACGGCAACTGACTATCGAACTTGAGTGTGGTTGAACTTTCGAATATCAGGAGAGGGGATGAGTAGTAAAGAATCTTACAATACAATGCCGTAACGTACTGTACCGCGCTTTGAATTATGTATATGATCGCTTGATTCATACAATTTTGGGAATGTATCCTCTTCAACAGTTGTGATGTTCACTGTACCGAATTAAAATCTCAAGAAAGTAGCCCTATAGGATCCAGACTCCTCTCCCCAATTACATATCTAGTGCTTCTAAAAGAAATCTGAAGAGTGCATCTGGCTCAATATCCAATTTCAAGTATAATTCGCTTTTTTAATTTCTCTATCACTACATTAAACAGTTATTTGACTGACGCTTGATATCGCCATGTAGAGTCAACCCACATCTTCAATCATAGTGAGTCTTCCAAACAGCATATCCAAACTTTAGATACAGGCTTCAACAGTGGTTAGATAAGCACCTTGAAATTACAGTACAGTAAGAACAAGTCTAGCAACTCCATTGCTATCAGAACCATTAACTAAAGAACCAAAAACCCATCAAGCACTCAACAACTTACCATCTGTCATTCAAACAGTTGCTGTCAACTCATTGGCCAAACTCACCAAAACCACAACTTCAAACGCTCCTTCTCAACTTCAAACACTCCTTCTCAACTGCACCAGTACTCCTCTGATATGCACAATACTGCTCTGATATTTTTTTAGAAAACTGCATTACAACCCCCTCTTCTCGCCCATTTGAACTGTCTTACTCCCAACTCCTTATTGCCGTATAATCCCGACTATCCCTAAAACTGTCTCCAAATATCAAATAAGGTGGGTGGACTCTCCCACATCTCATGCAAAACATGTGCGATGCAAAAAAGAAAAGAATCGCTGGCATCGCAGAGACCCGTAGAGCTCTCTGGCGACCCCAGACTCCCCCGAATAGCAGCGCCAGCCGCCCAAACACTCTCCCCCAACACGACCAATGTGCGAGCGAACCCTAAACCGTACTTTTCTTCTCGCTCTCTGATTGGCCCCTGCCACGGTGGCTGTTAACTCGCGCGAAAAGCGAGCGGAAAAGAGCGACTTTCCGAATCCCCCGTGTGTCTGGCCGTCTGCGCACACGGATATCTCGCCCCGCGTCGCTTCGTTGCGGGCCCCGTGCAAGTCACATGACCCCGTGCCCAGCCAATCACACGGCCTGCAATCACCCAAAAATGCTAAAGTTAAGCGGTAAGGAACATTTCACCACCACCAAACTGCGAGAACCCGCACCCACACAACACACATCACTCCAACACGGACACATCCCCCAGCGAGCATGATGATTTCGAGTGTTGCTAAGCGAGCCGGACTGCGGGCCACCACACGGGTGTCGTCATCGGCGCTGGCAGGCGTCACAGGCGGCGTGCGCCAGTTTGCGCTGCGAGCATACAACGAGGCCAACGAGCTGGCTCTCAAGCAGCGGCTGTCGGCTCTGCCTG
Source organism: Yarrowia alimentaria (assembly GCA_900518985.1). NCBI lineage: Eukaryota > Fungi > Ascomycota > Dipodascomycetes > Dipodascales > Yarrowia > Yarrowia alimentaria. The sequence goes on from ULGN01000003.1 coordinate 2,088,515, forward strand.
CCCCCGGCAAGGCGTTTGTGACCGCCGAGGGCGCGCCCCGCCCCGCCAAGGAGACCGAGCTGTCCGAGCTCGCCGAGATCGCGGCTCTGTACAAGACCGAGCGGGTCGGCCTGCTGGACATGCTCTTCCTGGGCAACAAGCACGCGCGGCTGTACCGAGAGAACACGGCGCTGCTCAAGGACTACTACTACAACGGCCGACGGATTCTGGACAAGATCCCCGTCAAGGACAAGCAGACCGGCAAGGTGACGTGGGAGGTGAAGCGAGAGGGCGCCGAGAAGGAGGACTGGGTGAATCAGATGTACTACTTTTACGCCCCCTCGCTGATTCTGCTGCTGGTCGTCATGGTCTACAAGAGCCGGGAGGACATCACCTTCTGGGCCAAGAAGGAGCTCGACCAGCGAGTGCTGGACCAGCATCCCGAGATTGCTGACGCTCCCGAGAGCGAGCGAGACGCCCTGATTGTCGAGAGAATCATTGCGGGAGACTACGATAAACTGGCCAGTTTACAGAAGAAGGCCACTCCCACCCCGGCTACTTTGATTTAGTCTAGCATTAACTTTGAAATTGGTTTTGGTGTAGGCAGATGGATTGTAGTGTGGTACGTAGTGTTTGTTGAGCAATTGTTAAGCAATTGTTGAGCAATTGTTGAGCAATTGTTGAGCAATTGTTGAGCAATTGGTGGTGTATTCGTTAGGGCACATTTGCTGTCCCTGTAGTAAGCTCATCTTTACTTCCAAATGAGCTCAATCTCTGTTGTGTCTTTCATTCCTTAATTGATATGACTGAGCATTGATTTTGTGAGAGTGCAGCTTGGTGCATCTGCATACCAGCCACGTATGGGGTTACCCTGAAGTACCCCAACCCATATATATTATACTATGTATCATTAATAAACATCATCCAACAAATACTCAAGGGCGTTATCTAACACCCTTACATGGTGATATCCGTAAGTCAAACTTGACTGCCTCCAACCCATACGCCCGGTTTTCGGACTCTTCTCTCACACGTCAGCGTGCTTCTCGAGACCTTCGTGCTCGCCACCGCGATATGTCAGGGCCATCCTCCGACAACAATGCCGGGTCCATCTCGGATCCAATCGACGACCTCCAGCGACATTTTGAGCTGTTGACGGCGATTGCCAAAGCATTTCCTGGGGAGTCCCCCCAGACTCATGCTGACCTGCTCGACAGGATTCGGCTTCCGCCGGGGACTGCGGTGCCTCTATTAGTCCCGCCCCCCGTGGTTCCCACCATCCCCGACACGATTCCTCTTGCGGTTACTAAGAGCCTCAAGCCCCTGTTGGAGAACCCCCTTCTTAAGTACCGGCCTCCGCACCCGCGTTCGACCTTTTCGAACATTCCTATCTGTGTGTTCATGGGCCGTTTCCAACATGCTGTTACGAACGCTCTGGGCTCTGTGAACGTTGCACAGCACGCGTGGTACTCGGTACCAACTCTGCGCAAGCTACTGCCCGCTGAGATGAGAGCTTCCCTAAACTCGCTCCGCCCCTCTTCGTGGGAGGAGTTGCGACGCGCAGTCTTCGCCGACGCCAAGGAGCACCTCAACGTCCACGAGCACGTGAACGACGTCCTCATTTACTTTGGAAATTGGCCGGTCCCTGCCTACAGCGACGGCGCCAACACCCTCTGTGGGGTGCTTGATGTGCTGCGAGTTGACGTTCAGTACGCGTCTGCGCCGGTTTACCGGCCCTCTGCCCGGGCTGCACTGAATCAAATCCAGTATGCTTTTAACAGGGCTTTCAACCTGGTTCGAAATTTCAACCTGCAGGCCGACGACATATTTGGTCCGGTGGACGAGGACGACCTCTTCCGAAATCCCTTACACATGAAGGACAACTCGGCTCTGGTCGCGTTTCTCACGGACCAGATGAACATGGTGCGTGGTTCAGAGAATGTTACCCGCACCAAGGCTTCCAATAGCCAAGGACAGTCGAACAACAAACAGACTGGTAATCAGAACAAGCAAAGCCAGTCCTCGGGTAACCAGAAATTCCAGCCCAAAGCTAAAGCGGCTGTACATAGTTTGAATGACAATTCCCAGGGCAGTACCCCTGACAACTATATTGGTTCACTTAGGCCGGACCCACGGTCCGCCCCCCTTCTTTTTGTGCGTTTTAATAACCGCGTCACTGAGGTCCTTGCACTATTGGACTCAGGAGCCGATGTATCGGCAGTTTCCATGGAAACGATCCGTAGACTCGGGCTCTCAAGACTGTCGTTTTGGATCAACGTGTAATGCAGATGACAGTGTCGAGATTTTGGCAAGACAAATTATCGTCAATTTATTATACAATTAAAACATTAATGGTGCCGTTGAATACACGAGAGAATTTCGAATAGAGTGCACTCTTCAGAATTTCTATATCGCCCTTATAGCACTCGCTACAAGGAGTGATAGTCTGGCTTAAGATTTTATCTTACTGTCCAACTCATCTCTGTAGACAACACACCACACCTCCCTTAACTCCTTCACACGTATCGCTAGAAGAAAAAGGAAACTACCACTGCAGTCTGTATCAAATGCTGAACAGTTCTCTGCTTTCAAAATATCAAAAATGCGTCAATTGCGCTTTATCAATGGTCCCTAAAACACCCATCTTACCTAAATTCTCAATACATATTGTCTCCTTTATTTCTGACTATCCCCCATACAGCACAGTATTAAAAATAAATATTTATTTTCCAATCCAAGTTAAATTGCGACCCAGCAAACAAATGATTTGAAACACCTGTTAACATCTAAATACTGCCAGTGTGTTAGCAATCCCTCCAGAACGAAATGCACTCTTCAAAATCCTCACCTCTCACCTACAAAATCTTTCGCAGGGTGTAAAACTGAACATAAAGCGAGCAGGGAAACCATCTAATCTAACTCAATGGCACTCTCTTTGTCTTGGCCATTCCCATGTTGGCCATTGGCTGTCTCCAGTACTTCAGAATCGTCCACACTATCCTCATCCTCACTACCCTGACCCACCAGAGTCGCCAGAATATCCGGAGAAGCGCAAGTGGCACTTTGATGCGTTGGCGTGCCATTCCTACGTTTTTCTTTCGTCGGATTGTAGTGGAAAAACTGCTCGGGCGTGAAAAACTGGATCCCCACGTTCTTGGCAAACCCCTTGTCGCTGTCTGCAAAGTCACCCGTTCGCCCAGCAGCATCCCCGACGTAAAACGACTGTTCCAAGTCCACGTCCATGTGCAACTTGGCCAGATCGGTCTTCATTTGTGTCCACAGTCCGCTTCCGGGCTTCCTGAATGCCAGGGGATCTTTGTCCTGTTGGGCCTTGGTGGCCACCTTGGCAGCTCCCCTCTTCTGTTCCAGCTTGCATGCGGCATAGACCATCATGGGGATATCCACGTGCGCCGTTACGTTTTCCATGCGCTCCTTGAAGTGTGCGTAGCGCTTCCGTCCCTCCTGCGGGATCACCGAGCCCTGGTTGGTTATGATCACCACGATATATGGCTGGTGGGGCACTGGAAATGGAGACGGTGCGGCTGGAGGAGAAGATGACGGCTTTTTTGCTTTTTTCGAGTCATTGCCGTTTGTGTCGTTTGCGACATTCTCCTTGTCATCTTTATCGTCGCTGGTATCTTCGTCTGTGTCCTCTTCTTCTTCTTCTTGCGTCTTTTCCTTGCCTCCACCTTGGTGAACCCCCCTCAGAGACTCAACCACTCGTCCACTGAACCACTTCCAATCTGAGCCATCTCGGGGCCAGGGCATACCGCTTCGCGTCAGCGTGAGAGTCGAGTCGAGATCAAAGGCCGCCACAGGCACCGTCAGCTTGTTGTCGCCGTTTTCCTTGAGTTTTTTGGCCATCTTTTGCAGCTCTCCAGTATCTGCTGGCACGTAGATACCTCGGAGACAGCCGTTGGAAACGAGTTTCCAGTGCAGTCCAGGGTCCAGGTCCAGCTCGGCCGTGTTGCTCATTTGCTTCTTGCGGGGCAGAAAGAAATCCGAGACTCCACTGGCTCTTTTCATGTTGTTCTGGTGATATTTATAAGAGGTGAATCTGGTGTGTCCCGAAGCTTGGCATTATTAAATTGAAGCATGCATGCGGTGCAGTATGCTTAGTCAAGGGGTGGGAAATGAGAACGGTTTAACATGTGAAAGTTGAGTATTTGGGGGTATTCAAGGGACATTTGTGATTGTGAAAGAGAGTAGACAACAAGTGTCTTCTTGGTTTTCTTCTTTTGAGTCCTTTGAGGTTGTTTCTTGAGCGAGTCTTGTGTTGTCTTCTCCTTTGCCCTGTTTAGAGATGAACAGTAAGGAGTGTTATCAAAGTAGGTTTATGAAAGCCGTTATTTGGAGTTCTGTACATTTTTGAAAAGCACGTTTTGTTCTAAATACTATTCTGGGTACAGCTGTGCTTTCCACTTGTCTCTAGCTATACATTTCGGCTGTTTTGCTTGGAGATAACTGTTGCTGTTTCCTGTTGTTTTAGTCTTTATCAGCTAAACTAAATTAATTCATGGTTAGACATGTGGTGATATAATATCTTTTTTGATTAGATTCACGAGGCTCAACTTTGTCCTCATACGAGACTTCCCTAGAAGCCGTTATCTTTGATTTGTGGGAATTCTGAAAAGCGCATTTTGTTCGGCCGTTGGTCATGAGACCAATGGTACCAGAAAGAGCCATGAATTCTCATCATAGACTGTTTGAAGGTGATGTTTGTCACTCTAGGGCTGTGCTCCTTCTAAGAAATATTATTGCAGTTTGATGGTACCTGAAGTAGATACACTTGTCTCTGGACAACACGCTATAAATAAGTGATGAAGATAGCTAGAGACAAAAAAAGGCACCTTCTTGCTCACAGTTGCATTTTGAGCATACTAGCCTCTTTCGATTTTTCATAACCTCACCAGGAATGTTTTGAAGTGGGTCATTGACTGAACTGTAGCCTTTCTCTGAAAAGCCTTGACGGAACTGGAAACTCCCTACAGCTCATCACAACACATTATATTTAGCTGTAGGGACAATTTTAGTCAACAAAAATAGTTCCAGAAGGTACAAAATCATGTTTTCAAACTAATCCGCTACTCACAATTTTAATACCAAACCCACAGCACCGTTGATAATGATTATTACTAGTCAACATCATCAACATTCTCAAAAGCTTACCATCTTTTTTTAAGGTTCACCTGACCTCATCACTTGTCTACTGCGTATAGGTCCATACAAACCGAGCGACATTTACGATAGTAAACTGTTTGAAGATTTCCATCGCCTAAAGTTGCCATTCTGAGTATAATGCACTTTTCAGATTTTTCATAACCCCACTACAGCGTCTTGTAGATGAGTAATCGTGTCCGCCTCTTGACTCCCACCTGCAGCTTCCTAAACGCGATTTCGCGACTTGCATAACTCTGTCAAATAAATATATTTCCGACTTCACACCTTCACACAACACCACACAAGACACAATACCCCCAAATAATGCCATGACTCCAGAACAACTGTCTGTCGACTACCTGTCACACATTATACTGACACGAGCAGTGTCCTTTTGCGACAGCGGCTCGGATCTGGCGCTCATCCAAGACACGTACACTGTCACCAGACCCCTTCTCGACCACATTCATTTCCTTCTGCCGCACATTCCCAAGCCCACAACCAACATTGAGGTGCTCAGTTCCGCCAGCGTGCACCGTATGCTGCTTTTCCAGCTGTTTATGGGACTTTTGGGCGGCGTAAACTGCGAGGGACCTGTATCTGCCAACCGAGTCAGCATGGCCCAGGTGCCCGAATCGATACCCTACGGTGGCTACGGCGAAGCGATGCCGGATCCCAAGTTTGGCACGCTCAAGGACGCGATTATCGTGCTCCTATCGGCCTACTGGTTCTACCGACCAAACACTCTGGGTAAAGGTGTCTGCTCTTCTGGAGCGTATATTTTCCACTATCTGGTGCTTCTCGAGCTCCAGAGCGCCAGGCCACGGCCCTCAAAGAACACCCTGGCGTCCATTTTCAGCTACTCGTGCTTTGCTCGACATGAAAAAGGCATTGCAGAGTTTCTCAAGCAGCTAAACAACCTCAACACCTTTATTTTTGCTCAAACGGGCCAGGAAAGCGGATATCTGGAAAACAATGTGGACAAGTTCCATGCCGAGCTGCGCAAATTCATCCCCATGGTTGCTAGGGCTCTTCCTAACAGTCTGTTGCTTCAAAATCAGTTGAGGGTGCAGTATTACATGACCGATACTTTGGTTTGACCAAATGACACTTGACGCCAAATCTGCCTATATTGGTGTTTTTGCCGGTAATTTGTGGAAACATTCACCATGTCAGTTATTGGGTCAGTTACTGGGTCAGTTACTGGTCCACACACCATTGAATGGATGTCAGTCCAAAACTACAGTTAGCATATAGCATATTTTTTCATTGCATTACATTTGAATTCAAATATAAGCGAAACACAAGTCCGAGCTCAGTTGAGAAAAAATGTCATATAAAATTATTCATGCATTTCTATACCCCAGTTACACCCTCTCAATCTTGGCCAGACGACCAACTCCCTGTCCGCAATTTCTCACCACCACCAGACCATCTTCGGGAACATTCACCACACTGGCAATGGCAAATCCACAGCCTTGCTGGAGATTGAAGTCTCCAGTGGTGACAAATCCAATGATCTGGCTCTTGTCGGGCACCAACGGGTAGTCGAGTGAGTTCTCAGGGTCCATCTTCACCGCATCTAGCCACACCTGTTTCGATTCCTCGGGAATTGCGTAGATTCGAGCCCTGTCTTGAGGAGTACCTCGATGCTGGTACTTGAGAGTAACGGTAGAGAGAGATGTGGCAAACTCGACGTCCGAGACGCTTTCGGGTTTGATCAGCGACCAGTCGCACGCAAACGGATCGCCCACTTCAGACAAATAACTGACTCTTTTGGCCGAGGGAGTTCTGCTATGTTTTGACTCCAGCTTTTGGGCCCGGAAAAGTTCGGCAGCCTGACCAGCCTCAGTTTGCGGGAAATCGTTGGGGAAGAAGGGCTGGCCCGTCTCGTAGGCGACCTGATGCCGCTGGCGAGTTCCTGCCATACTCACACAGGGAATATGGTTTATGGCGAACCAAAAGGGCAGAACCCAGAACCACGGCAAAAGCACCGAAAACTGATTTTTCGACCGAATGACAGTTACGGGGACTTCCACTGGGGGTGGCTGACCACCTACTCCTTGTAGCTTGTTGCTTCTTTGGCGCGAAATACCCTTGAGAGACAGCTGATTGACGTACGAATTCAGACGAGCCTCTTTGGAGAAGATGACAGACTTGTTTTGCAAGTTTTCGGTCACAAGAGGTCCGGGCCACGCCACCAAGGTGTCCATGATGCTTTCCGGCGTGCTTGTTCGTTGTCTGGGCGCCTTTGGGGGGTGGTTGTATCTTGGGTCTGTCACCAGAAGATGAAAAACGGCGTTTTCGGGGAGAGAATCGATAGTAGCGAGATGAGACAGAGTTCTGAACATTTTTGCGCTCTTTGAAGACTCGTCGGTAGGAGTGAGAACCGTATTGAGCACCTGTAGCGCCTTTGGGCCTCCGATATCGATGGATCCAACGGCATATCTCAGATCCGTGTAGTGGAACTTGTGGGCTGCTTTTTCCTCCCTAGTGCTGTTGAACAGCTGCAACAGGGTCGCAGTTAGGCTTGGATGCGCTCTGAGCACCACTGACGTGGCAGATTCCCAGTAAACCTGCACTGGACCGAGTGACACGCCGTTGAGGCGGAAGTCGCCAGAAAAGCAGTACTCGCCGCTGAAGAACCGCTTTCGCAGCACTTTCGGGCCCAGCCACGTGGCCAGAAGGCTGCGGATCTCGTCATCGTCCGTTTCGACCCGGAAAGTCGCAAAATAAGACACGTCCCAGACCGTGGCGCCCTCCTGCTTGATTCCTCTGTGGGTCTTTCTGTAGCACTTCTGCGACGGCTTTTCGGGGATCTGGAAGCCCCACTGCGTCTCAAAGTGCGCCCTCTTGGCGTGCCACACGTGACTGGGCAGCCAGGTTTTGTTTTTCTGCCGATGCTCGAACCGCAGCTTGCCCGCTGGAGGGGTGGCCTCGTGATCCTTTGCTTCCACGTCACGGGCCTGCAGGTTTGGCAAAGACGCTGCATTTTTCTCACGAGCGCCCACAATGTGCTTTCGCTGCTCCAGAATAGCCAGCAGGCGTTTGTGTCCCCTCAGTTTTCCCAGTTTGTTCTTGCCAGTCAGCAGTCGCTTGTGGCAGCTGGGATCGTCGTTTGACACCTCCTGGAGGGCTCTGGCCCTGAGTCTTTTGGGGATCCGCTTCACGTCGTGTGAGGCTGCTCTACGCCGCAAGGACCGGGGTAGAGACTGAAAGGCCCGCTGAGAACCGGCAGTCTTGGAGGTTTGCATTGCGGCCGCGAGTTTCTCGATTTCTCGCTGGCGGGCGCCGATGAACGCCGGAATGTTGATACGGCCGTCCTTGAGGGCATCGTCCGTGTTCTGGACCACGATTCGGCGCGCATTGAAGAGCTTGGACCGTTTCTTTGGTGCCATGTTGTGAGGTTGATGTACAGGTGGTGAGAGAGTGGTGATAGAAATTATTCGGCAGCATGTGCATGATCATGCATGCTGGAAAGTTTGTTGGTGAGAGGTGGTGGCAGAGAAGGGCGTAAAAGATGTTTCCGATGTGTTGGAAGAGATCCGAAGAGACAGATGTTCTCAAAAGTGACGTTTTAGTGGAGTGGTGACTTTTGTTTTTTGATTGTATGTATGTTGGTGTCTATTGATAAGCTGTCTTGGTCAGTTAAGTTGCATGAGCAAGGCCCAACTCTATCACCCAGAGATGTCCCCGGAAAATCGCTTGTAGTAATGCCATGACAAATCCGAAAAGTGCACTTTCTTTATTTCTTCTTCTGGAATCCAAAACTGTTCTTTGATTTTATATAGAGTTGTTTTCCGCCATAATCGACTGAACTGTTTGGCGTTCAAGCTTCAGGAATAACGAGACGCGTGATCATCTGCAAACAAGACATCTAGTGAACACACGAAATGGAGTTGGAAAATAAAAAAAAAGTACAGTCAAGCTCACTGTAACATTTCAAGCCTGACGCACTTTTCAGAATCAGAGTAATGCTACCACAGCCTCTTCTAGATGAACCATCTGGAAAAACAAAGTTCGTCACTCTTGACTTGCAGTAACCTTTCAAGATCACCCTCTCTACAATCTCTACACACTGCACAACACATTATGAGCGATAGCATACGAAGAAAAGACAAAGGAGAAGGCGAACTCACTGCACAGGCTACTGCCGAATCAACCGGTGCGTCTTCCAGCTCGGATAGAGCTCTGGATCCAACGGAAATCGAGTACATTGATACAGAAGACTTGGAGGATCTCATGGACCAAATGGGTTTCACAAAGGACGGAAATGATAGGTGGGAACTGATAGAGGAGTACCAGGAAGATGAGGAAGACGAGGAGGAGGAAGACGAGACACATCAACAAGATATCCAGCAACAAACCGTTTCTGATACCTCTAAAGGTCATGGTCAAAACAGTAACGAATTTTTGGAAGGATCTGTGGGCTTTTTGACGCTGTTGTTGGTGCTTTCAATGGTTGGTTTCCTCACCATTACGTTTGTGTTTGTGGAAAAGGAATGGAAGGAAGGGGGTGAAGGCAGCAGACTCCTGTTGGCAGTGCTGCCCATGGAGGGAGCAGCTCTGGTGTATTCGTGGTACTACCAAAAGCACGGTCTGGTGGTGGCAACACAGGTGTTGGCGTTTGCATACAAGCTGCGTCTTCCGCTGTTGGCTGTTCTTATGACCGTTTTTCTCATCACTGTTCAGGCCTGTCTGGCAGGAATTGTGATCATCAAACGCAAGATCAAGATGCAGGGTGTCGAGAAAACGGGGTTGGAGGGGGATGCTTCTGAGGATCTCAAGGTGGAACCAAAGTCTGGTGGTGATTCGGGGTCGAAATTGGCTCCCAATAGTGATTTCTGATAGTGCACTTGGGGAAGATGGGTGATAGTATTGCATCAAGGGGTTAGCTGTCAATATGTTGTAATTTTGACAATATATTTGTAATCAGCTGAGCTATAGGAGTATTTTGATATATTAAAATGTGTGTTTCGGGTCAGTTTTGTAAGAGTAAATGTGAGTATTACCATGCCTTGGCTTGTTCACTGCGATGGTTCAATGAGGTTGTCATGACTACTCACATGAAAGATGCTTCAGAAGATGTATGAGAATTCTGAAAAGTGCATTCGGCCCAGAATTGATTTCTCAATCAACTAATTTATTCCACATTCTTGAAACCCGTTTAAACGAATGATTTACTCGGCTCTTATAGGAACCATTTCAGTGCATCATAATACAGTTCAGACGTTACCCATCCCAACTGATGTTTAATTGAATTATTTTATCACTTTATGGAGAAGAAAAAAGGAAGAACGGTAATTGATATAAGGTTTCTAAGCCGACGGTACAGCCGCGGCTATAATATCACTTCTACTCGCATTTTGAGGTCTTCAAACAACTCCACTGATGTTGGAAAAGAAACACCACTGCTTATATACCATGATTTACCTGTTTAGATGCGTTTACATACGTATAAAGGTCTATTTTAACCACTGTATTACGCATCTGACTTGCTTCCTATTCAAACTAACAAACCTTAATCTACACGTGCTAGCTAGACTATGTGTGGTCAATTTACAATGTGCAACATGGCTGTTTGGTCTGAATGTGACAGTGTAGAATTTGATTTACAATACTTCTGTGGCCCGAGAAACAAACAGATGGGTATATTGACGTCATATACCACGTGACACAGTCAACCATGTCTAAAAGCCCCACATTAGGTCCCTTTCCCCTTCTTTCGGGGTTTGGAGGGTTCCTTCTTTCACTGCACCCACTGTATGTAGGAACTGTTTTTAGCCTCTTCTGCAGAGATCATATGTTGGGACAATTGGGGTATGTGAGAAATTATTTGGGGGGTGATTTTCCCATTGAGGAAAGCACAGCACGGGAAATCTGAAGAGTACGATCTCTTCTAGTCGTCGAGAGCATCAAAACAAGGTCAAAATCAGCCGCAAAACCCGACTTTTGACCCCCATCAACATCACCTCCCTTCACCTCCCACCGAAACTCTAAGACGTTTACATCTGCGGGTGCCATGAGTCAGTCTTGTATATATACCCACCAATTGCCAAACTATCGACTTATCGGTACGGTTCGAGTCTGTCTGACGCCGCCAATGGCCCCGTGCACTTGAAACCGCCGCGATTGCAGGCCCCCAGGCCGTTTTGGGGGCGGTCTACACCCCGGCAATTGGCTTTCTCCCTACCCTAGCCCCGGCCAGCAAAGTTTTCAAAGAGTCACTTTTCATATATAAGTGCAGCTGGTCGCGGGTGTAGCTCTGTTTCAAGTGGCTAAGCTAAGCGCTTCACTTTGAGGATTTCCGACAAGTTTTAAACAACAAACCCCCGATCACCGATCACCCCCCAGACAAACCCCCCAAAATCAAAAAATGGCTGACGTTGTTCTAGGATCCCAGTGGGGAGACGAAGGTAAAGGAAAGCTCGTGGACATTCTCTGCGACAAGATTGACGTGTGTGCCCGATGCCAGGGCGGAAACAACGCCGGACACACCATTGTCGTGGGCGACATCAAGTACGACTTCCACATGCTGCCCTCCGGCCTGGTCAACCCCAACTGCCAGAACCTGCTGGGCTCCGGCGTGGTTGTCCACGTGCCCTCCTTCTTTGCCGAGCTCAAGGCGATTGAGGACAAGGGTCTGGACTGCCGAGACCGGCTCTCCGTGTCCTCGCGGTGCCACCTCGTCTTTGACTTCCACCAGCTGACCGACGGCCTCAAGGAGCAGGAGCTGTCCACCACCCAGAAGGCCATTGGCACCACCGGCAAGGGCATTGGCCCCACCTACTCCACCAAGGCTTCCCGATCCGGCATCCGAGTCCACCACCTCGTGTCGCAAGAGCCCGGCGCCTGGGAGGAGTTCGAGACCCGTCTCCGACGACTCGTGGGAACCCGACAGAAGCGATACGGCGACTTTGACTACGACGTCGAGGAGGAGATCAAGCGGTACAAGAAGTACGCCGACGAGCTGCGACCCTTTGTCGTGGACGCCGTCCCCTTCATGCACAACGCCATCAAGGCCAACAAGCGCATCCTCATTGAGGGCGCCAACGCCCTGATGCTGGATCTCGACTTTGGCACCTACCCTTACGTCACCTCTTCCAACACTGGCATTGGCGGCGTGTGCACCGGTCTCGGAATCCCTCCCACCGCCATCCGAAACATCTACGGCGTGGTCAAGGCCTACACCACCCGAGTCGGCGCCGGACCTTTCCCCACCGAGCAGCTCAACCAGGTGGGCGAGCACCTCCAGGAGGTCGGAGCCGAGTTTGGCGTCACCACCGGCCGACGACGACGGTGCGGCTGGCTCGATCTCGTGGTGCTCAAGTACTCCACGTGGATCAACGGCTACACGTCGCTCAACATCACCAAGCTGGACGTTCTCGACCAGCTTGACGAGCTCAAGGTGGCTGTTGGCTACAAGCACAACGGCAAGGAGCTCGAGTCTTTCCCCGAGGACCTTCACGTGCTCGAGCAGGTCGAGTGCGTCTACGAGACTCTGCCCGGATGGAAGACTGACACCACCCAGATGACCCAGTACGACGAGCTCCCCGAGAACGCCAAGAAGTACGTGGCTTTCATCGAGAAGTACCTCGACACCCCCGTGCAGTGGGTCGGAGTTGGCCCCGGCCGAACTCACATGCTTTCCAAGGCTATTTAAACCGCAGTCTGGAAGATGGAAGGCGCTACCTACCTATGAGTTGGTTTGATACAATAGTTAGAGTAGCAATAGATTTGTTTTAGTAACTGTCAGTTTGTAGCGGCGCTATAGGTGTCTCAGCCATCCTGAATGCGTTAGATGGGGACGACATGACTTTGAAACAGAAGCACGCTTCACATTTAGTTATATTAGAAGACTGCTCTATGTGAAGAACGATCCACACTGTACTCTGTACAGATGTACCGAACACCATGCCTGCTGATGCAACCAGACTTATGACGCGATAAATAAATTGAGCCAAGAGCAAACGGAGCTGTAGTAGCGATATTCAAAATCACATGAAAACTCCCCCTCCAGATCAAGCTCCCTTACCATTGACTCTCTCAAAAAGACAGTAGTCATGGTACCTCAGATTAGTCTTGGTCAAGCCATGAAGACTCTTGGGAAGCCAAAGAAGCTTACCTGGACCCGAGGACTCAAAATCGAGAAACTTTCGGCAGTTGATCTTTTTCCATTCTGGAGAAGCGAAATACGAAATTTCGCCAGCTTCAATATTGGCTGGAATGTCGATATCAACAACATAGTCGCACTGTCCAGGCTCAACATAGAGCTCGGGCGCCTCAAGATTGAGATTGTTCATGTGCTGGGGAATGTTGGAGGTTCCAGGAAGATCCCACCAGGCAGTAAAGTCTGCGTTTTCTTCAAAACTGGTAGGAAGCAGACCACTGAAGCCTGACTTGACGAATCTCAGCCGCTGGTGGGGTGCAAGGAAGTACGAGGACGGGAACCGGTACCATTCTCTACCCAGACAGAAGGTGGTGCCTTCACCATTGTACAGCTGCGGGGTCTTGAGAACATGGATGGCCGCAGAGTAGTTTTGGGCAAGAGACACGGATCTGAGAATGGATATGGACGCGATCCCAGAGAGAGCCAGCGCGATAGTGAGTGGCTTGAGCGCCTTAAGGCCAATGGCAGCCACCACAGCCGCAATCCATTCCACTGAAATAGCCGCCGAAAGCGCAATGAGCTGGTAAACAACGTAGAAGAACCGCTCTTCCTTGTGGGGCTGCACGTAAAAGATGGCAGACCACAGCAGCAACGGCGAAGTGGTCAGGGCGAGTCTGGCTGGGTGGACCCGCAGAGATGTGGAAGAGGCTGGGAGAAGGTAGAAGAGCACAGGGGTGGCAAAAGACAGAACAGACAGCACGTAAGCAACATTGAAGTTGAGTAGCAGGTTGTGCAGGTAGTATGTGGCGTCCTCCGTGCCGAAGATCTCTGGTCCCTGGCCCTCGCCTCCGAACACGTTGTACAACACAATGTTGAGCGTGCCCAGCTGCCAGGAACGGTACGAAACCGAGTCAATGGCCAGGGTGGCAGCAGCGACGGTTCCAATAGCGACCAGAGCCTTGACCAGGCCCGCCGCAGCTCCCGGGTGCGTCAGATTGGCCAGGTAGTAGAGACCAAATGGCGCGCCCACAGCCAGAGCAAAGGGCCAGCCCAGGATGCCAGCAATGGCGATTAGAATAAAGCCGCGGCAGTAGCTGCTCACAAAGCCCGTGGGGCTAATATTGAGAAACTGCGACATGGCCAGGGTGACGCAGTTCATGGCAAAAGTCGACGGCAAAAAGGCCACACTGGCGTGGAACATTCCGGTGCTTGTGGCGCTGATAACTGCGTATCCAATGGCAATTGAGTACGACAGGTTCTTGCGGGCGGATCTGTAGAGCGCAAAGTCGCTGAACACGCACACAGCGGCAAACAGGGCTCGCAGCGCGTAGAAAAGCACATATTTGGGCTGCTGCTGGCCTGAAATCGCCATCACCAGCTCGGAAAGTTTGACAGCAACTCCGTGCGCCCACAGATAGGCCCACGACCGAATGGCGTACTCGGGAGAGTACTCCCACGTCTGTGCTCCGTATCCGTGGGTCAGAAAGTGCAGTGGTTCCCAGTAGTTGAACACCTCATCGCAGTCTGGAATGATGCTAAACTTGGCCGAAATCAGTCGCGCCAAGATGAGCAGACACAGAATTGCAAAGTCGCCGGTGGAGATCATCGAGGGGGCTTTAGATCATGTGTTGGCGAGCAGTTGGGGTGGTTTTAGAATGTGTTGGTGGCTGATATTGGGAAGTGCTGTGTTGTGCATATGCAGGTGCTAGTCAGGTCATGAAACTGTAAGGGGAAGTAATGATGGCCAGTTTTACAAGATCAGTTTAGGAGTTATTGGAATGAAAACAATACAGTTGGAATCAGCGAGAAAAATTAGACAAGACTGTTGCTAAGTGTTACTTGTTTGTGGAGTATTTAGTGTTTTGATACCACCTCTCTACCAGCTGAATACCTGTTTATATTACTCTATTTCGAGTCTTTTCAAGGTGAAGAGGTAATTATAGTGACAAACATTTGACCTTCAAATAGTACACAATTACTGTTTGATTGAAACACATTGAATAGATATAAAGGATACCAGTTGTCTTAAGATCAGATTTTGAGAAGGTTGCACTTTTCAGATTTTGTATAACTCCTCAGCAGCGTTGTGTGATATGAGTGATAATGATGATCAAGTGCGTTCCATCTAAATACAATGATGAACATCTTTCGTCTCCAAGAAGAAGCACACTGAGACTCATTTCTAAGAAGAGATTTCTTTATGAAAAGTAAAACAAGTATACTCGCACTCAACTGAACATATTCTTCAGAAATTCAACATTCTTACTCCATCAATTTCTAGAGGTGATCTGTCCTCGCCATTCTCTCTACTGTACTCTGAATCCGATATATGATTGTTACTATACTATACTTATTTGGGAGGGAGCATGAGATGGGCAGGGTGGAACTTGCCGTCGTTGTAGACGGACTTCTCCACATCAAAGCCAGGAACATCCTTCATGATCTCCTTCTCTCGTGCAAGCTGGGCAAAGGTTCGTCGAACGGTCTGTCGATCCTCCTCGGCCTGAAGAAGAGGCATGAGGTAGATTCGGGCCCACAGCTTTTCTCGCTTGAGCTCTCTTCGCTCCTGGATACCTCCAAGGGCTCTGTAGAAACCGTAGCCGCAGATTCCGACGAGTGCAGCAAGGTAGACGAGGGGCTTGAATCCTCGAGATGGAAGGTTTCGCTGAGTTAGTATGAGCAGAGGGGAGGTTATATATGACGTGGCGGCTGTGACGAGCGGCTGTGGGACAATCAGCGTGTACCCACGAATCCTCATGTCATATTTAGGGGCGGATATGAGTGTTGGAACGTCAAGTAAAGAAAGGGCAAGTATTGTGGGAACACCAATAGAGAGGCAAGGGGGTCAACAGACACAGAGAAGCTTCATGCTATGTCGCCTCTCATTCCCCTCGTTGTTGCACACCATCATCCACCGCCATCTTTTTCGTTCATGGAGAGACCCAACTGACTAGCAATATCGGCACCACCACCAACACAACACCAGCACCAAAAGACGTGTCGAGAACGTCTGAAGGTATCAACCACCGACTGCGAGACACAAAGAACAGATCTGTGTCTGCCAACACTCTCATCCATCGCTGTCATCGTCTTGCGACACACTATGACACACCGTGTGTCACACTAGCCACTCCAGACACCCCATTTCGACCGGGGGAAATCCACAAGCAATACTCACTCTCCACTGGACGGGTTCGTATCCTCCGACAGGGGGCAAATCTTGGCCAACCGCAGGCATTATCGAATAAATATGCAAAGACTGATAGATCTGACTATCTGTTGGTGGTGGTAAGCCAATATTTTTGGGGTATCTGTACGCAGCCAATCAGAACTGAGGTGTTTGGGAGTTTCGGTCACGTGAATTGTGTTACTAAGCAGAGTTGGGAGGATGTGATCGGGGGTTTACATGGGAAGATGTCGCAGAGTGTAAGCAATTTTAAAGTAATTGGGACCCTGGGTTTTTGATTCTTGATGAAAAAAATTATTCAATTTTAGGTCATAACCTGTGAGTTCTCCTGACCCCCATGCACCCCCCACATGTTGCCAAGGTTCAATCAAGCAGATGAGTAATTATTCTGGTTGACATACCACACCACACATCTCAGTTCCAATTAACGAAATGACCGTGAAAATCACCACCAAGGAACAGGCCCAGGCGTTTCTGGACCAGTACGAGGACTTTCTGTTTGATTGCGACGGAGTGCTGTGGCAAGGTAACCACCTTTTGCCCCATGTTCCCGAGACTCTTCAGCTACTTAGAGACAACGGAAAGCGGCTGATTTTCGTCACAAACAACTCCACAAAGTCGCGACAGCAGTACACCAAGAAGTTTGAGAAATTTGGCATCCACGTGTCCAAGGAGGAGATCTTTGGCTCGGCCTACTCGGCTGCAGTCTACCTACAGAAGGTGGTCAAGTTCCCCAAGGACAAAAAGGTGCTTGTGGTGGGCGAAACGGGTCTGGAGGAGGAGCTCAGCGAGGCCGGAATCCCCTGGCTCGGAGCCACCGATCCTGCCTACAAGCGGGAGGCTGACGACGAGGCTCTGGCTTCCATCAAGCGTGACAAGTCCATTGGTGCCGTTCTGTGCGGCCTGGACTTTGCCATCAACTACTACAAGATTGCCAACGCTCTGATCCAGCTGCAGGACCCCGAGACGCTCTTTTTGGCCACAAACATCGACTCCACCTACCCCTCTCACGGCAAGCTGCTTCCCGGAGCTGGCACCATTGTGGGTACTCTGGAGACTTCGTCTGGCCGAAAGCCCGTGGCTCTGGGCAAGCCCTCTCAGGCCATGATGGACTGCATCAAGGCCAAGTTTGAGTTCGATCCCTCCAAGGCCTGTATGGTTGGAGATCGACTCAACACGGACATGCGATTCGGCGAGGAGGGCGGTCTGGGCACACTTTTCGTGCTCAGTGGAGTTGACACCGAGGAGAGCATCAAGAAGGAAGATGCTGTTGCCAAGCCCAAGTACTACGCGGACAAGCTTGGTGATCTGTACGAGCTTCTGAAGGAGTAGACAGGGTGCTGAACTGTACCTTAGACGATAGAGAAAGATAGATAGAGTAATAATGAATTTATGGGAGTTGTAAGCGATATAGTGAGTAGAGCGCTCGTTGCTTTTACCAAACATCCAACAAGTACTGGGAAGTATCAGTATGTAGTAGGGTGGTAGGTACCTTTTTATAGCACTCTTAGTATTAAGCAACAGAGCATATACTGTAAGTAAGGATAATAAGATAGAAGGATCACCTTCCTGTCTGACATGTAAAAGAGTATACATTATAAATAAATCAAGTCCCTACTGTATATGGTCCACTGAAAAATATCACTCGGAATCTTCCTCCTTGATAAATTCTTCGGACAAAATTCGCTTGCTCTTGCGAGTCTTCTTTTCCTCTTTGTCGGAGGCCTTTCGTTTCTTGCTTTTGTCGTCAGCAGTCTTTCTCGACTCTTCACCTTCCTCGACCTTTAGTTTCTTGCTTTTGTCGTCAGCAGTCTTTCTCGACTCTTCACCTTCCTCGACCTTTAGTTTGTCGCCCTTGGGCTTCTCATCCTCGGTCTTTACGTCCTTGGAACCGCCCTCCAATGCCTCAATGGCAGCAGCGACGCCGTCAATGTTTTCCAGAAGAGTCTCCCATTGAGGTTTGGTCAGAGAAATACCCTTCTTGCCAGGCAGCTTTTTGCCGTCTTTTTCGTAGAATTCTCGGATATCCACCAGGGTCTTGCCCTTGAACTCGCGCACAGTCACCCGCTTGTTGTTTTGGAGCTCAAAAAACTTGTCTTCAGCCATGGTTGAGTGATGGTGCAATGCTCGAAAAAAAATGTTATCTCAAGCCTTCACATATCTCGAGCATGAGAGATGCACTCCAAGTGCTGGGAGAGTAATATTGTAGCTACATTCAGATGTACTAATGAACGGCTAGGCTGACAACGTAATAGAGGCGATAAGATATATTTAAAAGCAGCGATGGGTACTCGATACAGTTTGGAGCAAGATGCACTTTTCAGATTTCTTTTTTAATGGTTATTAGACAGTACAATGTCATACCAATATTTTTGCCCAATGACTAAAACTGATAATTCAACTAATCGAGAAATCAACAGACGAGACAATGTTACTACTGATTGTAAATGAGTCAAATGTACTCCATATGATACACCAATAAATCTCATCAAAACTGGCAACAATTAAAATCCATAAATTTGACTTGTAGTTACCCCAAATCGACAAAAAAAGAGATGAATAAAGTGAGATGAGTTTTATGACTTGTACTTGCACCTTGCTGTTGAATTGACAATTGTTGTCAGAGAAGTTGAGTTCTCATGGCAAAAAAGTTGCCCATCATCTCTGTATTCTCAAGAAGTTCCAAATGTGTTTCATCTGAAGAGTGTAAGTAGCAACGGAATAATTCTGGAACTGTTCGCAAGGCTACATTTAGCAAAAACCCGAAAAACCACGGCAAACACCCCGTACGCACCGAGCAAATAAAAATAGCAATGACTTTCCGCATTCGTAGCTGAGATGCCGATATTGGATCCTGAAATGGGTCGGATCTTCAACACTATCAATTTAGACATGCACCCCACTTTGACTGGTGAGACTCAAAGTGGAAGTGTGATCGAGTGAAACTTAGTGTGAAGTCAATGACACGATTGACACATATCCGGAAGAGTTGTAAGTATATGAGCAGTATCTGTCGCTTGAGAATCTAATTTGGACGTAAGTGCACTTTTCAGAATATTGATATGTCCACTTTGACGTCTTTGAGGAGACTTCTACTAGAAACATAATTGCTCACTCAACATTCGTAATACCTCCAACTTTGTCAACGATATCTAGAGAGAAAATTTGAATACAATGGCATCTCAAGTCTCAAAAACAGGTTATACAGGTAGGCCAGGAACATTCAAAAGTGACAGCAAGCGAACCTTTGTCTCCGGACCGCCTACAAGTCCATTATGAGACAATTGAGAATATTTCTCAAAAACGCTGCTTTTTGCAAAAAGGTACCCGCTTTAAATAGTCTTTTTGTAGAGTAAAAACAGCACATTTAGATCCCTCCAGTTCCGAATATAATCAAGATGTACGAAAACTGAAGAGTGCATCAATCTCGAAATAATCTCACAAACATATTGATACTTCAAACTTCTCTTTAGCACCCCAACAATGCCCAAATGTTGTCCATATCGAGGACAGTCAAAGTGTCAAAGTTATACCTGATTTTAGCCTGACATCAATAATAAGCCGCGAAACAAGAAAAGCGTCTAAAGGCACCACTCACCATACCCTGTAGTTTGTTTCTTGTGAGTCTTTAAAAGTAAACTGTTTAAAACTGGATTTATTCATCAAAGGAGGTCTCTTCCAGGTACACATGTATACTAGACTATTCGCAGCCACATTGAAGCATCACAAATTACGTCAACCGTTGGATCGCACATTAGATCATGCACTAGGAAATCCATCCGGCGACTCATCCAGCCCGTACTGATGGTTTTTATTGTTTTACTCAAATTGCGATCGACTGTCACTTTCCTGTCTCGACCTGTTTTCCCCAAGACTGTAAAGTTTCTGGAGTCAACAAAGTTTGCCCCAAAACGCACTTTTGCATACAAAAACAGGTCCCAAAAGAGCGTGTTTGGAAACGTTCTCCTTTGGCATTCAGGGTCCACCCCCAGCAGAATGGAGCACGCGAAACCACGATATGGACGAGAAAATTGCCACAAAAGCGTCTCTCTGGCAACATCCGCACATCCCTCGTGGCCAATATACATGTTTGACGCACTGCAAACGGCACAAAAAGGAGTCTGCCAAGCGCTGCTCCATGGTAAGCTGGGTTGTGCACTTCTTGCCGCATGCGGAGAGAACGCAGGTGAGCCAAAGCGGGTTTCGCCTAACTTTGATTTGGGCCAGAGAGGTGTCTTCAGGTCGCCGAATAGTGTCTTAATTGAGATTCTGAAAACGACATTATGATCAGCAAAGCAATGTGAGTCATTTGCACCTTTTAAATCTCAAAAATCTCCATCCAGTCGCCCCCCAAACGGACCATTCATGACACCCATCCTCTCCAAGGGTTCGCCTCAGTCAGACACGTCAAAAAGCGTAACTGAACGGAAACCCAAAAAACACCGAGCTTTCTGCAGATCATCATGTAAGACGAAAAAGACAAGCAGACAAGAAAAAAAGACTGAAGTTCGAGGCTGCAAAGAGCATCTGAACTAATGCACCAGGGGGGGTAGTAGCACGGGCGCTATTGTATGCTGAAAGAAGCCCATGGACCAGCGACTCGAGAGCCCTCCAATTTGCGCAATCTGCAGCTCTCACCACGCCTTCTTCTCATTCCCATACACCACCCTCTGCTTGCCCAAAGGGCCCTCACAAGCTCTACCTTTCCACCCTTTCCACCCTTTCCACACGCCCAGAGGAAAACCAAAAGGAAAACAGACTTTGGCCTATTCACTCCCTTTTACGTCTCTGGCTGCTGGGCCGGTGAACCTGCAGCGGTACCCACACGCGTGCCCACCCACATGTAGCCGCTACCACTAGCCCCCGCAGACCAAGCACTGCCGTAAAAAGCCGTTGGACAAAGACACCCACCCCGTGCGCCCAACAAAGGCCCCGTTGTGCAGACCCTCCCTCTCCCGGCCCGCGGACTCCAGCCTGCCCGGCCCCGGCTCGCCCTTCTACCGCCAGCTGCGATCGGCAGATCGACACGGACATGCCATTGTGGGCTGGACGGAGATCGCCAACACAGCAGCAACATATATGTAGGCGGCTAGCCCCCCTTGGCTCGCCTCCTCCGAGGTCCCCTTCTAGCCGCGCTTCTACCCCGACGAAGTCATGAAGCTGTCCACCATCATCAACGCGCTGCTAGCGGCCGCGGTCTCGGCCAAGTCCATCGAGGAGATTGTCGCCCAGCACCAGCAGCGGTTCCAGCTCGCCAAGCGCGACTCGGTGCCCGCCGAACACGCCGACGCCTACTCGGCCTTTGCCGCCCAGGTCCAGGACCGCTACATCATTCTCTTTGAGCAGGGAACCTCTCTGCAGACCCGCGAGGAGCACTTCAACACGGTCGACACGCTGACGTCGGCCCAGGGCGCCATTGCCCAGGTCTTTGGCTCGCTGCAGGACATTGGCCTGAAGATCACCCAGGGCATCGAGGGCACCTACGCCTTTGGCACCGCCAAGGAGGGCGACGGCTCGCTGTACGGCTACTACGGCAAGTTTTCGCCCGACACGGTCGAGAAGATCCGAAACACCAAGGGCGTCAAGGTCGTGGAGAAGGACTCCATGGAGACCATTGCCGCTCCCGTGGTGCGAGTCCACGACGAACGGGACCTCAACACCACTCTCCCCAGCGCAGACGAGTCCCCCGACCAGTTCTGGCCCCGACCGAGCCCCCCCACCACCCCCAAGCCCGTGCAGCCCGTGCAGCCCACGTACTACCTCAAGCAGAACGCCACGTGGGGCCTTTCGCGAATCTCGCAGCGAGCCGACCCCGAGGGAACCAACACCGAGGGCTTCTTCTACTTCCGCGGCGCAAAGACCGGAGTCGCTCCTCTGGTGTACGTGATCGACACGGGCATCCGAACCACGCACAAGCAGTTTTACGGCCGAGCGTCGTTTGGCGCCAACTTTGTGGACGACGTGGAAACCGACGAAAACGGACACGGCACCCACGTGGCCGGCACCATTGGCGCCTACGACTACGGCGTGTCCATGTGGACGCGGCTCATCTCCGTCAAGATCTTTGACAAGAACCGAAACGGCTCTCTGTCCGGCTTCCTGTCCGGCCTCTCGTGGGCCATTGACCACCACCTCAAGAACCCCACCCAGCGGGCCGTGGTCAACTACTCGGGCTCCGGCGCCGTTTCCCAGGCCCGAGACGCCGCTGTGGCTCGAGCCATTGCCGCTGGTCTGCCCGTTGTGGCTGCTGCTGGAAACGCCGGAGGCGACGCGTGCGAGTCTGGACCCGCCAACAACGGCTACAACGTGACCGGCTTCATTTCCGTCGGAGCCACCGACACCAACGACGAGTTTGCCAGCTTCTCCAACTCGGGCAAGTGCGTCAACGTCTTCGCGCCCGGCGTGGACGTGGTTTCTCTGTCGTTTGCCTCCGACACTGGTCTGGCTACCATGTCCGGCACGTCCATGTCCACCCCCCACGTTTCGGGCATTCTCTCGTACTGGTACACGCTGAACCTGAACCTGAGCCCCGTGCAGATGACCAAGCTGCTGACGGACAACGCTACCCCCATCAACATCAAGGGCAACAAGCCCAACACGGTCAACCTCATTGCCAACAACCTGGTGTTTGACACCAATTCTCCTTAATTGCCAATTACTGTAGAGCATTTTTATAGATTATTTAATATAGATTTTACGAAGCGTTATAGGTGTTCCCATCATAGGCGCCATAGGGTTCTCATAGGGTTCCCATAGGGTTCTTTTTCGTCTCTTGAGACCATGTACTTGAGAAAAGATATATGAATGAGAATAGTATCATTCTACTCACGAAGCGTTTCTGAACAGAATGCACTCTTCAGAATTTTCATATCATCTTTGTAGTCGTTATTATCAAAGTCTTCTTTTAGACACAGGTTCTTCCATCTCTTGAACTAACTTATGCTCATTGCACATGCTCATTGCACATGCTCATTGCACATGCCCATTACACATTAAACATGCTACATTCAGCCACAGTTGCATACCACTATAAAACCATGAATAACACGCCAATCAAAGGAAAATCTGCAGTTTTCCACTCAGAAATGTATGACAAATGTCCTCCTTTTTTCGGATCTTCATTTTTACTCCTTCCAAATCCCATACAGACCCCTTCAACATCGAGTCTCATTGATCATTAATCACTTTAAAGCTGGGGTATCATGCATACAGTCTGATGTGAATCGCATAATAAACTGATGAAAAAATATCTTCAAAAGATAACAAAATTCATTATCAATTACACCCAGACACCAGAAAGACGCCAAATATACAAAAGACGCAAACTACAGTAAATCAATCTAACCATTTGTCATTATATTGTAAGTCGCTTCTACCGTCTACTGCACTCTATTCCCACTTTAAAGGTTGGCCCGGTTGAACTTGAGGATGGGAGCTCCATTGTGGGCCTTGCCGTGCTCCAAAGAAACACACAGCCGTCCCTGCTTGTCGTAAATCTTGCCCAGATGGTGGTGCAGACGCATGCCTCGAGAGGGAGTGCAGCACTTGAGAATATATGTGTGTCCGAGCTCAAGTGCACGCAGATAAGTGGTGTTGAGAGTTCGAGACACGCCGCACCAGTCGCCAATGTGGAGCAGCAGATGGCCAAAGATCTCGTCCTTGAGCTCGTCGCTCATGCCCTTGACCACCATGCCCTCCTCGGGCTCGTCCTCGGTGGCGTCGTAAAAGTACGGAATGGTCTTCCACACGCGGATGTCAATGTAGTTGGCCATGGTGGTCATATTGTCCAGCAGAGAAGCCACGGCTCCACCGTGCATGGAGCCCAGTCCGTTGAGAATGTCGTCCGTGATGGTGAATTCAAAGTCCATTTCTGTGTAACCCTTGTGGTCGTCCAGTCCCCGGATGGGTTTGCATCGTCCATACAGGTGGGCGTCCCACGATCCGTTGGGGAGCGACTTTCGCGCAATGGTGAAGCGCTCTTCCCAGAACTGGTAGCGCTGCATGGGGCTGGGGAAGTACTTGGATCGCTGGTCGGTCATGTTGCGTGTGTGGCTGTGGGATGGCAGTTAGGGGGACTTGGCTGTGGTTAAGTAGTGGCAGGCCTCGGTAGAGAATAGCGTTTAACACCTGCACCCAATGTGGGGTAAAGTGCGACGGATAGCGTTTACCGGCTTTAATGCACGTTCGGACGGCGTCTAGGAAATAATGGGAGACACTTACCGACCAAACACCGTCCAGAGCAAGAAGAAAAAGAGAGCTAGCCGGTACGTGGCACTTTTGTCCTGGTCTGAGCCGACACAAACACGCTGTGACATTTTCGACTCCGGTTCAGCGATTTCTGGCGACTGGCATCGTCGAAATGAAGTGCCCGTAGAGTAAGTTGAGACACTGAGGAGGCTGATTAGTTGTTGCAGCAAAAAAGGAAGTCTGGGAGAATAAAAAGCGCTGATCTCAAAAGCAACGAGAGCATTGTAAAAGCAGGGTCGAGTGTGGAGAAGAGAGATGCTGTGGAGAAGAAGAGGCGGAAGAAAAAGAAAACGACCGATCAAGAGAAAAGAAAAAAAGGGCAGAAATGGACAAATGATGATACAATATACAAGTCTGTCTTAGTTGCAAGTACATAAATAGCACGTGTTTAGTTGTCATTTGCTCCTACAGCCTTCGTTTTTCTTCTTTTTTTTCTTCTCTTTTTTCGTCTTGTTTTCCTTTCCTTTTTCCTGCTTTTCTCCACCAACAAAACCCCAGCCTTATCAAAGCCGCACCAACTGCACACACAAACCTTTACCGAATCAAGCTCTCTTGATCGGGTCACCTGCACACACATTGTACTCGTCGTAACAGTAGCAGTGTAACTGGGGCGTATACTATATATAGGAAAGCGTCTCAGTCTCTCACTCTTCATCTCCAAACTTATGGTAAAGTCTGCAAAAAAACGATCTCGAGCCACAAAGTCCAGAGACCTTCCCTCCTCCGGCTCCAGAGGAAGCCCAAAACTCACCGGGATTTCGAAAGCCAGCACACAAAGAGTCACAAAGCCTAAGGCTGTCTCCAACACTGTAACCAACTCCAACACTGTCACCAAGTCGCCAGCTCAAAGTCCTGCGGCCAAAGTCAAAACCGAATGTGACGACACAACTGTTACTCACGCGACCTCCCCAGTTCAGTCTGTCTGCTCCGACCATGCAACCAAGAACGTAAAGACTGAGCCTACTGGCACCCCAGCCACTTTGAAACATAGCTGCCTGCATCCGATGCCACAACTTGATCCGTCCTCCTGGAGCGTGGCTTCATTTCCGCTGTTCGGAGACACCCCCCAGAATAAAAGATCGCTCGTCCTTGGCGATATCACGCCCTCGACACTCAACATCACCACTAAAGAAAACTCAGAGAAACTCTTCACCCTTGCGCCCATCAAGTTCGAGCCCGATAACGACGACCTCTTGGCAGGTATGGATACCCTCACTACCAATGCTGCGGCTGAATGGGAAATGGCCGAAGAAGAGGAGTACGATGTTTTCCAATTCCTCAACGACGACTGTCGTCCAGATCCTGCGATTGGAAACCGGAATCGGCATCTTTATGGCTACCACCCCAACCGTTTCGTCTCTGTCAAGCTTCTCATGAGTTCGGAGTCTGCTCGACGCTTGTCCAAGTTCTGCGTCTCCCTTGAAGAGAGTGTCGTTATTGGGAAGCCTACAAGATTTCCTGTCTGTCTTGTCACTCTCAACACAAGTGAGCTTTATGGGGCTTTACATCCACAGAACTCCCTTTACAACTCTCTCCGTGCCGACCACAAGTATCGCTTTCAACCCGTATTTGCTGTACCCCGCGAAGAGTTTATGTTTCCTGGAGAGGAGTTTATTTTGAAGACTTCTCTCATTGAGGATCTTGATACTACCGTATTGTTCAACGCTCCTGTTCCTGGAGCCTTTGAGGAAACGGTAGGGATCAGTGGCTCTCTCAACCATGTCGCACGCCTCATTCGATTCTTCTTCATCAGATCACGTTCTACCATTCTACAGCTTGTTGTAGGAACCAGAAACCTTGTCGACCGAGTGGACAGGCTGTCTTTGTGTCGGTCTCTGCGTGCTGGTGTCGACATGAGTCATACAGTTCTTCCTGGTTCGTCCGATGCAGTCATTACTATTCCCATGTCAGTGTCTAGTCTATCAGATGGTACACGATGGTCTGTCGAGCCCCGACTTGACGCTCTTGCCAAGTTGTGCTACCTCAACCTGTACAATGGAACCGATACCTTTGGCTCCAATAGTTACGAGCCTACCGGGGCCGAGATAGAGTATGGGGGGATGTGGACTCAACATGTTTACAACTACGACAACGTGGAGAACATGGAGGCAGATTCCGGCAGTACTGAAGGCGACAGCGATGATGACAGCAACCCTCCTGAGTTTGAAGCAGATGACTATGCTCTGTTTCACACAGATATTGTCCTTCCCTTTTTCAACCACAAGACTAGGGAAACTCATGAAGGGTTCAAGCGGTTATCGCAGCAGTATGGAGTTTCCCACTCTGCTGTGGCAGTGAAGCAAGGTTTGGTAGTTGGAACCAAGGTCAGATTGTCCGGGTCCAAGGAGAGTGTGGAACGTCTAGTATCTACCGTTCGGGATAGTGTTCTGAAGAGGTGAGCGGGGATTGAGGGAAGACGGAGAGAAGACGAAGAATCGACAAATCGTCATCTGTGAAGATGAGCATCGATCATCATATGCCATCTACATGATGTCATACACAACCACACCATCGCATATTACAGCATATCATAACAACAGCATCTCATCATTATCTACAACTCGCATTTATTCATAATTATATATCATTAGCATTTATTCATAAATTATATATTATTAGTACATGGCAAAGGGGTTCTTGTGATCCAGTATAGTCTAGCTTACTGGATGCAACACTTTGCATTATTGATGTTTTGGAATTGCTCCGCGGTAATCTCCTTTTCGTTTTCCTGCTGTTTCTGTTTGGCTTCCTTAGGGAAGTACAGCTTCAGGTACTTGAGATGGGCCTCGTCCAGGTTAGACTCATCTGCTTCGAGAACGTTGAGTTCTCGGCACAGTGGACATCGATCTTCACCCTTACGCTGTAGCTTGACCAGACATCTGACACAGAAAACGTGCGAGCACGATAATCTGATGGGCTTGACGGCAATGGACGAGCAAATGGGACATAGATAGTCGTCGATTTGAGGAACGATTGACAGTAGGCGTTCAGACATGACAAACATCATGGTCTTGGCCAGTGAGGCAGTTCCATTTGGTCCAGCAGCAATGAATGGAGGGAAAGATTCACGCGATGTGAGAGCCGTTTGCTTGTCAAACTTTTTCAGAATCTTGGTGATGGCGGTCTGGTTCAACTCCTGGTAGACGTGATTTTTAACCAATTCTGAGTTGAGGTTCCAAAAGTTGACAAACGCCTTTTGCGACCGTTTGTTCTTGAATTCTGAAATAAGAGACTGCTTCTGAAGCTGGTCCCAGAACCATCGCAGTCGCTCTTTAGCTTGGTCTGAGCTTGTAGGTCCAGCCATGGCTTCATGGTCACTGAAAAAGATGCCAGCCTCAATGTACAACTGGAAGATTTCACGCCAGGTGTACATGTCTGATTTCTTGATGGACGGGGAGGCCACGGTAGTGATTTCCTTGGCCAGATCCAGAACCTCGGCTTCAAAAGTTTTCTTGAGCGACGACTTGAGATCATCGAGATCCTGTAACTCGTTCATGAGCATATGGAAGAACTCAGAGTCAGACTGCAGTTGGATCACCATTTTCGGCCCGTCTTCAGTGTACATGAGTCTTGGCGAGATGGGTGTTGCCAGTGGTGAGGCTGGAGTTGCTGGTTGGTCGTCTGATTCATTGGTAGAGCCGTTTGGTAGTGCTGGCGGGGGTAGCATAGCCGGAGGAAGCATTTGGGAAGCAGTAGATTCAGCAGGAATTGGTGGGGAAACCATTGACGATACCGGCTGCACAGTCGTGGCGGTGTTGACAGCTGTCGGCGAGAGGCCGGGGGAGTGTTTGAATGCTCTAGGAGAAAGGCTTGGGGAGTCTCTGGTGGCAGGGGGAGAGGTGCCAGGAGAAGTATGCAGAGAGAGGTTGTTAGTACTGGGGTTGTGCTGGGGAACGGCCAGTGAGAATCGATCCTTCAAGTGGGATGAGTCGCGTGGCTTTCGCTCTGATCTTGCTTCGTAGTTTTTCAGCGAAGTTGGTCTGCTGTCAGAGGCTCTGCCGTCGTGGTTGTAGAGGGATCCGGCCCTTGAGCCCGCTCGAGATCCCTGGATGGATCCGGCACGCGAGTCTGCCTGTGAGAAGACACTACTAGCGTAACTGGGCCTCCTGCCATAGCCATCGTCGCTGTCATTGTCGTAGAACTCATTCATGTCTCCGTTCCAGATGAGCGAGGACTGTGAGTATGACGAGAGGTCAGATCCGATCGAACCGACAGAGTTGACGCGAACCAGGGGCTGAGATTCATGCTCCAGGTAGTCTCCTAGTAGCGTTGGCGACTGTCTCACCGAGCCCTTTCTGGATTTGAGATACTTGGAGATGTTCTGAGCCGAACGTCGTCTATCCTTGAGGTCCTTCTGGCTAGCTCCGCACTCCTTTGGACTGGCGGTTTTGAGGCTGGGCTCCTTCATCGCAGACGAGTCGCTGAGATTGGCCTCGTCCGTTTCCAGCTCTAGCTCCAGATCTTCGGCTCCCTCCTCCTCCTCTTCGTCGGACTCCTCGATCTTGATATCCAATTTCGAACGGTCCACGACCTGGATGGCCTTGTCCGAGTGCAGAATGCGGTTTAGCTTTTTGCGCGTGGACGACGACAGCTTGGCAGCCATGGGGATGTTCTTGTCCTTGTCCAGAGTGATGGTGATGGTAGGCACAAACTCACGGAGATTACCCTCGAAGGAGTAGACGATGGCTGGGTCGGCGGAGGCGATTTCTTTGGTTTCCAACGGCGTCTGCTCCTCGTGCAACTTGTCCTTGTTTTGCTGCGCCTTGTGGTACTGCAGCAGCATCTCCAGCGTCTCCTTCTCGAGGCCGTACTCCTCCAGCTCGGTCACGACTTTGGTGATACATTTCTTCAGCGCCTTGTACTGAATGGCGGCCGTGCGCCACTCCTGGGGGATATCTTCCTCTTCCAGCGTCTGTTGTAGTTTCTTGGCAAACTTCATGGTGCGGGCGGTGTCATGTGATGTTGGAGGGCGGGTTGCCTGCTTCTCGGGGGTGTTATTTCAGGTGCTCTTGCGATTGCCGGGGGGGCTCCAGTATAATATATAAAATAGTGTTTTTAAAATTTCGCATTAGTGCCAAACAAAGTTTATCATGAATGGGGGAGACAAGAAGAGGAACAGGAGGCGATAGACGTGAGCTAAGTCGGGGGGCGTGCGAGTCTGTGTGTAAGGGCGTTAGGGGGTGCGGTAGCGCGGTGGCGTTGGTAGTGCCGCAAAGAGCCGCTAACAACGGACCCTTTGTGGTGTCTCAGCACTTTGCTGGGCTGTTCATGTGCCTTTCACTCCGAATCGATAAATCTCCACATGTAACCTATTTTGTCCAAAATAGAGTGGTGACACTTGACATATGCATCCAAGAGGTCGCGTGCACACTTCTTGTTTTTTTAGCAACTTCCCACTAGTGCCGTTTTCTGCATGTCTTTGCTCCGACCTGAAAAAAACTAGTCCACGATAATTTCTTTTCGTCTAGCTTCGCCGGGGGTGGTGTTTGTCTAGGGTGCGGTGACTCGCAAACCAAAGTGCTGCAAATCCTGCAAATCCAACGGAATGAGACACTTGGCTCATGCACCAAAATCCTATCTTCGCAGACTGGGGACTTTGCACAGCACCCCCATGATCACCGGCGAAGGGTCAGCCCTCCTAAATCTGCTGTGGCCAGAGCTTAGTCCATCTTTTGGTTGGATGGGAAAAGGGAGGAAGCCGGGCGTCGTCGTCGTCTTTCTGTGCCCCCTTTTAGCAAGCTTTTTTGTCGCATCTTCGTTGACTTGCTACTTGCTGCTCACACCACAAACACCCTCTCCTCTGGTTGTGGATGCTGGCCCTCGTCCACACACGTCCACACGTGTTGTGTCTCTCACTCCTTACACGTTGGGAGGAAGGGGGAAGAGAGGGAGGGAAAGGGCCTGCCTGCCTGCCTTGTCCTGAAAGCTTGCTGGGTGTTATCAGAGAAACGCTGCATAGCTACTTGCGTGTATGAGGCGCAACTCACAAGAGGACACATGAGACATGGCACAAATACGACGGAAGAAGGTTGACAGCGACGCATGGCGACGGTGCACGGCTCCGGCCGTCGCGTCTCGCAGAAAGAGACGCCCTTTTCGCTTCGTTTTTTGCTCCGTCGCGGCGATCTTCGGGAGCAGCTTTCTGGACGTTAGGGCCGTTTAAGGTCCACATCTTAGCCCTCTTGCCACTTTGCAGTTTTGAGTTGGCCCCCCGAAACTCTGTTACTATGGTGGCGTTGGACTTTTGGGGCTTTTTGTACCCGCGAAATTAGGGCAAGAAACCTCGGTTTGCGGGCTTGGAATGGCGGGTTTGAAGGCGTGTGGAGAATCCGGGCGCGAAGATGAGTCATTTGACACTAGTTGGGCTCGGTTTAGGCTCCAAATGGCCAAGTTGAGTCCACCCCATGTTTCGGAGAAAAACATATGCTAAGTTAGGCTGCTGTGATGCACCCAATCTTGTGACTCGAAACGTTTTCCTGTGGATGAGCGAAAAGTGAAAAAAGTAAAAAAGTAAAAAAAGTGGAAAAAAAAGAAAGAAAAAAAAAACAAGGAAAATGTGTAGAAATATAGGGTGTTTAGACCAGACTAGTGGCTACTTTCGCTATTGAACTGAACCTGTGGGCTGTTAAATGTCTCACCGACTGGTTGTTTACAATACGATGGCCAATCTCCGTAGTGGCGGAGCTCCTTGTCAGATACGCGACATGGGGTGGGTCTTAGATCCACCTGACGAAATTAGTCGGAAATGAACATTCTAGACTAAAAGCCGTTAGACTGGTATGAAAAATATGAAATAAAAATATGAAATAAAAAAACAGTCAAGGTGAAGAAGGTAGAAGTGATAGGAAAAAAAAGAAGCAAGAGAAGGAGACAATAGGGAAGGAGACAATAGGGGCATCTATAGGGGGGTATATGTAGGGGGTATGGGGTATTGGTATAACACTCATGGCATTAGTGAGCCAAGAAACGGTGACAGAGAGCGTGTAAGTAAAAGAAACGACTTGATGGGGTTCACGAGACTTCATGCCACCCTTTCTTCATTCGTATTGAAGTTCGTTCCTGCTTAGTGAACATGCAAACTTCAATGCACAGCAAAAGCTCTTTTTAATCAGAAGCATCCAGTGTAACATGACACTTGTAGGAAGGGTGCTACTGTGCCTACTGCGCCCAGGACTAGACCATAAATTGGAGCCATTATATCACCGGGTACGTACGCTAGTTCGTTTATAATTTCCAATGCATAAATGGGCCGACACAATTTCCGACTTCTCCGATACTGTTCTGATTTGTATGGTTTTTTTCTTTTCTTCTTTTCTAGGAATTGCATGTTATACCAGGGTGCTTGCTCTATACCGGCTATATACAACATGGACAGGGACAGGGTGCAGGGTACAAGAAACTGTAGAAGATAGGGTACGATTCGGCAGGGTAAATAGACGAATATTTGAACGACAAACCAGATGATCGTTGATATCACACCACTTGGGTTCCCTGAACACGGATCTATAGCCAAAACGGCCCTAGCTCGTCGTTTTCGCCAGTTTTACATGTTACCGTAATGGAAATGGTTTTTTAACGGTCCATTTACATTCATCAGTATACACCATACAGTATGCACATTTCCATGTTGCAGATGCAGAGATTTGTATGCATAACATCGTCACCATTAAACGGTGGTTGTAGTAGCTACAATACCGTGGAGAACGGACTGATTTATGGAAGATTAACGAGATTTCAAGAGCAACATGAGTGATAAAAGAGGCGACCTGTATAATTACATATATGAACATCCTTGAGGTTACTATTGATGATTCTGTCCGGGTCGTACTTTTTGTAAGTTTTGCATTGCATAAAGACCAAGTGAACCTCATCAAAATGACACTTCTCAAGACCACGAATATTGCGAATATACTAAAATGAACAGCTCCACTGTAATACTTGCTCTTTCGTGAGCAAATCATTACTCGAATTTCTTTCAAATCACCAAAACTGAGCCATTTACTTGCCACTATCTGTCTACAATACTGTGCATGGCCATTTCTTACCAACACTCTAATTGCAGCCGGCCTATTTCCAATATTAAGTCGTCAGCTTCTTCTTAAAACAGAGGTTTTACAACCAAACATGGCTATAGCCAATTATACCCCGTATATAACATTGTAACTCACACAAAAGCCACGTTTACCACTAATCGCCGCCCATTTCTCAGATTATGACAGGTCCGCTGGCCAATCACAGGCATGCCTGTTTGAACCCTAGGTGCTGAGAAATACGCAGGGGGAAAATTTGCATTTACCCTACCGTATTTACCCTACCGTCGCATGCACTGCAGTAGCCACTGCCACACTATATAAGACCCAACCATGCTACCCATTGAAGTACAGAAAATTGTGAGTACCACTCAGCAATCATCCCTTATGATGATACAACCTACACTTCTTTCCATATCCGATTCGACTAAGACGACAAGAAACCAGGCGCCCGAAGCCGTGCTTGCGCGGATCAAGGCTTATACTTGCCAGTATCAACTTTTGTCTGAGGGACCAGAAGCATTTTCTTTGCTCATCAATTTTTACTAACTCCAGTGGCCACCATCATGTCTTTGTGATATCGCTTTTTTCCCCGACAGCTCCAACACATACCCTGATACGTGAGTACCAACCCAACACCTCCCCCGTTTCTGATGAAAACATTATAAACATTCGCAGTTTCCTCGGTAGCATGCGCTAGAACCCATCTATGTATGCCAGTGACCGTTGTATGACCTTTCTTGGATGTCTGATTTTTTCTACGATTCAAATCAATTTTTGTTTCCACATTCTAACCCAGCCCTCTTATATAATGTCCTATCTATCTAGCTAACAACATCGTTTTTTCGATGAATATATTTATCTCCCTCTACTTCTACTGCTTGTACATTTTTCATATTAACATCGCGAGTAAATTTTCATATTTCAAAACTGTATTCTAAAGCTGCCTCATTTCTGCAAAAACGTAATCTACACAGCATACTCATACCCGCCAAGTAGTTGTGGAGCGGAATCAGAAAGGTACAAGTGATACCATTGCGATCAGATTCGTATTACCAACAGAATGCACTCTTTACTTTTTTTCTAGCGTGTCTGTGGTGCACACTATTAGAGGAACACCTACAAGATAAAGATAGAGGAGACATCTCATCTCTTTTTGACTCTCTCACCTTTCTGAAGAGTCGTTATAGTGGACTAGTCATGGCCATTATAGCGATATCGACAAGAATATCTACCCTCCTACATTTTTGCTTCTTACACCCTCTGTTCTCTAGAGTTACATTTCTCACTCAACTTAACTCAACTCATTCTCTATAAAGCCGACTAATGGGCAAACCGAAAGTCCAATCGACGACTACCAATATCCTTGGTAGTCTCCCGATACTCTTCTTTTTCGAGTTTGGTCATTTTGCTCCACTTCTTGTCCCTGTGTCTGTTGACAGCCACGTAGTAGACCTTGACCAGCAAGACCAGAACAATGGAGGCACCCGAGATGGCCACCAGCTGGGTGTTACCCCGGTAGTACTGTGGCGCATCGTCTTTTCGATAAATATTGGACGCAATCACGTTTCCAGCCTGAACACACATGTTGTACATAGCTGCGGACATTGTTCTCTGGGCCACTGTGTTGGAGTTACGCGAGGCCCAAGATACCAGGATAGCGTGGACATAGGGGGATCCAATGATGAGAATGAGGATCACGTAGGTGCCCCAGATGTCTGTGAGCGCTCCAGAGTACAATCTGAGAGCTAGAAGACAGCCAAAAGTCCAGATTGGCTCAAACACGGCCATGAGTGCTCGCTGATTGAACTTCTCCGACAGCCAGGTGAGAAGCAGCAGAAAGAAGATACGGATTACCATGGGCGGGATGGTGAGCAGATTGGTGTTGAATGGCGAAAATCCGAGTTGTCGGAGTGTCAGGGTCATGTACTGGGTGACGGGAGTGGAGCCAATGTAGATGAGCAGACCCAGGGCATAGATGGGCCACATGTGGTAGTCTGAGAGACAGTTCCACATGGCTCGAGGGGTAATGGCCTGTCTGTTGTGGAAGTCGCCCTTGAAAGGGTCGTCTCTGAGCACTCGGTTGACGACAATCTTTTCTTCTCGGTCGGTGAACCAGCCCTTCTTTCGGAACCAGGTTTTCGTCTGGGCGGCAGAAGCAGGCATTCGGAAGAAGGACGCGATGCCAATGCACAGCGTGATGAAGCCCTCGATGATAAAAAGCCATCTCCAGCCCTCCAGTCCGCCAGCCCGGATTCTCAGCAGTCCAAACGCCAAAAGCGAAGTGAGAATGTTGCACAGGTAGAGGGTTGTCCAGAAGAAGGACAGACGGATGGGCAGCTCCTTGGACTTGTAAAAGTACGACAGCCACAGCACGAGATCGGGGATGAAGCCTCCCTCGATCAGGCCGATCAGACAACGGGTGATGTAGAAGGAAGTCTTACCAGAGAGAGCTCCCTGGCACATGGCGACAATGCTCCACATGCAAATCTGGATGGGGATCCATCTGTCGGGTCCCAGCCGCTTGGAGATGAGCTGGGACGGAATCTCGGCGCTCATGAAAGACAGCAGGAAGATGGTGTTTCCGTAGTTGTAGTCGTTGGTGGTGAGCCCGAGGTCGTCCAGAAGATTGTCTGCGAGAGCCTGACCGAGGTTGGCACGGTCGATCTGGAGAGCCATGAACATGATGCAGGCCCAGCCCGTGACTCTCCACTCGAGCTTTCTCTTGACCCGCTTCTCTTCGGCTTCTGTCCACTCAAACTCGGGGTCAAACAGATGTCGACATTCGTAGTTGGAGCTATCGTAGAGCTCCCGGAACTGCTTGGCCACCTTGGGGTCGGAAAAGGGGTTTCTGTTGGTTCCCGATCCGTCCAGAATGTCAGTGTAGGTGGACGACGAGTCGTCGGTGGAGGCTCCCGAAGACTTGACCTCACTGGCCTCGTAGACGTTGATATCCGAGTCTTTTTTCGACATTTGGCAGTTGCTGGAGGGCTACAGGGACGGCGTACCTCCGTTATATACCCGCCCAGGCCAGCGTGGACAATTGGGCGCTCTCACCTACGACTGTCGTCATACGCCACGGTGAAAGCAATAAAGAGATAAGAAAAGCCACAAGAGGAGGCTTGGCACTTCCACTGCGATCCCAGACCGTGGCAGCTCGCCAATTTCCACAATAACTTTCTTGGCAGTGCCACTTATCCCCGTTTCGACTCTTGTCAGTCTTTTCTTCCCGTCTTGCGCTGTGGCTTGAAGTTGGCGGGAAGAAAGACAGGACTCAGCCACACAGCCTTTGACTCCAGCCGTCTCTGGGGATGAGAACGATAAGGGGTCTTTCACTCTTCCAAATAGGATTAATGGGTATTGTAGATTCGGTTTTTAGGTCAAAAAAATCCGTACCAGTATCGCTACATCTGATGCGGCTGATACTAGCCAAGTCTCGGCTGTATGGTGTTTGGGGTAGACGACTGCAGGTGGTTCATCGCGTCTTTGCGTGGCTTGATGCAGATTGACTCTTGGCTAACTCTGTCTCCAGCAGTGCGGAAGTGGCAGATGCGAACTAGACGAGGATTTACTAATGTTGAAAGAAATCTGAATGTGGTAGAAGATACGCTGGAGAGTAAAAAGCGATTTTGTGTGCTAAAAATCCACATAATACCAAATTGACGTTGTTTTTTTTTGCAAGTCCATAGTGCTACTGTGGGTCGCTTTTCATACGCACTCCAGGAACTTAGTTTGCCAGATCTAGTCTCTCGGTTAACGATAATTGAGGAGCGATATCGACATTCTGAAAAGTGCATCTGGTTGAAAAAATCTTTGAAAGTCGTTTTACAGCTACAACTATTGTGCTCAGGTCTCTAGAATCGATTTGAACATCTGTTTACCGTTAGGTGGTTGAAATCAGATGCTGCTGTGCATCAACTGTAAAAGTGAATGTAGACCCTAGGAGGAACTTTGGGGACTGACTGAGCGTCTTTTACACGTGATTTTGATGATTTTCATTTTTTAATAGCCACATTGACAACCTCATTGGCTGCGAACCGATTCAAACCCTGCAAATCTGTTCTTGGCTCTTTGACAGTGGCTGGTCTTGGGGTTGAAGCCACACCATTAAGGTCTCCGTATCATGTGGAGCTTGATCAAACATAAACCGTACTTCTCCGCAAGTATATCGCTATAACCAAAGCCGTGGGACGATGATTGAAATCGTGAAGAGTGCATTTTGTTCTGGAGTTGATTCTGACTATAAAGATCACATAGAGCATGTCGATATCTCAGCCAAGAGTCTTGTGGCTGGCGAAGTGGAAAGACGGATTCAATAACACATCCTAGCTTTAATGCTATGCTTAATTTAACCGCCCAAGTTTGCAGCTTTAAAAACATTTCAAATGCCGTATTTCAACGTCATTTGGAAAGCCGATACTTCTTTACTCCCTGGGCCATAGTCAGAAGCATTATATCCAATCTCTCAAGGTCTCAAAAGATAAAATCGTTACCATTG
The DNA here is from genome assembly GCA_900518985.1 of Yarrowia alimentaria. NCBI lineage: Eukaryota > Fungi > Ascomycota > Dipodascomycetes > Dipodascales > Yarrowia > Yarrowia alimentaria. The sequence continues at coordinate 2,125,726 of ULGN01000003.1, forward strand.
TCACTTCAGAGCTCCAATGTGTGTCCTAAATTTCTTGTCACCTAATTTCTTGTCTACAACCCAGTAACAATCTATCATATATCATTTCATCTATATTCTAACCTACTCAATGTACTTCTTGAGACCGCGAAGTCGCTCAACAGCCTCCTCCAGCAGATCATCGTCCTTGCACACGGCAAATCGCAGATAGTCCTCGGCCAGATGAGCATGCTCAGGAATGAAAAACTCGGTGGGGGGAATAGCAACAACGCCAATCTCCTTGATGAGCCAGTAGGCGGTTTTGAAGTCCTTGGCCCGGCCGTCGAGATCGGCAGGGAACTCGTAGTCGGCGGGAATCTGGACCTTGGAGAAGTTGACCAGCACAAAGAAGCCTCCCTGGGCCCGGGAGTAGGGCAGCCCCAGAAAGTCGAATGCAGAGGTCAGCAGCGCGTGCTTCTTCTTGATGCTGGCGATTGTGTCATCGTAGTACGAGTTGGTCTGGGCCTGGACGAGCGCCTGGGCAGACGCCTCCTGGAGAGGAGAGTTGACGCAGAAGCAGATTCGCGTGTGTGCGGCGGCCACGTACTTGATGAGGTCGGGGTGGCCAATGAGCCAGCCCACTCTCCAGCCGGTGGCCGCAAAGATCTTGCCTGCGGAGCCCACGGTGAGGGTCAGGCGGGCCAGGGCCTCGTTGAGAGTCGCGATTCGCACAAACGGCTCAAAGTACAGCCGGTCGTAGACCTCGTCGGAGAGCACAATGATGTTGTGTTTGACCGCGAGCTCGCCAATCTGCGAGAGCTCGTCCTTGGAGAAGACCTTGCCGGTGGGGTTCTGCGGGGTGTTGATGACGATCATCTTGGTCTTGGACGTGATGGCAGCCTCGAGCTCCTTGATGTCCAGCGACCAGTCGGCTGCAGACGAGGTGGCGGCTGTGTCCGTGGGCGGGTGCAGCGGCACGTAGACAACCTTTCCGCCGGGCAGCTCAATGTTGGAGATGTACTGGTCGAAGAACGGCTCAAAGACAATGACCTCGTCGCCGGGGTTCAGAAACGCGGTGAACGCCGCGTACATGCCCTCGTTGGCGCCCGCGGTGATCACAATCTCCGAGGCCGGGTCCAGCGTTCGGCCAAAGTAGGGCGAGTAGGCGTCGGACACGGCTTTCAGCAGCGAGGGCCGGCCGCGGGTGGGCGAGTACTGGTTGAGCGCGGCCACGTCGAGAGCCTTCTTTGCGGCGTCAATGGCAAACTGCGGAGGAGAGTAGGAAAAGAAGCCCTGGCCGAGATTGACCACCTTCTGGCCAGAGGCCTCTTCGGAGGCAGCTGCGGCCTCGTTGATCAGCGACCACACGTCCTTGGGCGTCTGGGCGAATCGCGCGGGCTTGGGGAGAGGCTGGAGAGTCATGGAGGAGAAGGAGCGGGGGCTTGCCGGGTTCACTAGTCGTCTAAGCATGCGTAGGTTCGCTGGCTTATTTGGATTGGGTCTTGATTGGGCATGCGGGTCCATGCATGCATGATAAGGTAACGAAATGTCACGTGCGAGCGTTGATCCAGCGATAACAGCACGTGGCCAAGCCACATTGGGGCAGTGTGGGCGCGTGTTGGGCAGCGGGAAACGCCCAGGAGATGCGACGAGAGCCCATACGACGGTCCAGCGGGTATTTTACGAGGTTTTTGTCAATTTCCCTTTTTTTTATTTTTTTGCGCTTTCGGCAGACGTACCCCACCCCACACTTTCACCCACTGTTCAGGTGACTCACGGTGTACGGCGGCTAAATGCGATGGGACATTAGGGAGAGGCTTTGGAGCTGTACAGGGGTGTTGTAGGTGAAAAGAGGGTACCAATGGAACGAGCAGAGCTTTGGCTACCAAATGCACTTTTCAGAATTTCTCCAGGGTCTATATTAAGTGCTATTGTAGTGTCCAAGGGAGTTTCATTTGGAGTGTTTGGATGCATTCAAAATACCATGTTTTCAACCTCACGCATTTAGACACATGAAGAGTGCTGACAATCTTCAACTGCAGTACTTTCCTGATTAAAACCACTGGGTATGTACTAGCAGAATTCTGAAAGATCGGTTGCTTTCAGAATCGAATTGTGGATCCAATTAGAGTGCTATTATTGGTAAAATATGTTTCATTTCAGCTTTCAAGGAGTCCCCATTGGAGACAGTACATTATGGTACTCTATACACCACAATGCCTTAATATGGCCTGAACATGCACTTGAAACAAAGTGACTTGTAAAATAACCCCCTTCAAAGACACTTGAAAACATGTTCACCGACTGAAAATCATTGAAAAATCACTTTTCAACATCTCACGTGACTTATTTGGCCCACTATGAGAAACCAAAACCTGCAAATTTCAGTTGCGGCCATATCCTGGTGAAAATACGGCTTCCCGTCCGATCAGCCATAGTCAAGCACCAGAGAGCCTAGTTAGTATTGTAGTGGGAGACCATACGAGAATCCTGGGTGCTGCAATTCTTTTTTGCTGTTTTTGGTCTCTCCGTACTTGGCCGTCTCCTACCCAGTATCCAGTGATGATGGCTACATTGGTAGAGGCTCCTCTAAAGAATGTTCCATTGGAGATTTGCAAAATCAGAGGAGTGCATCTTGTTTAAAATAAAATTATGCACATAATGGTACAACAATCAGCTTTGCAACACGCTTCAATCAGTACTTATAGAGTGTTGTTTGGAGATCAACATATCTTCATTCAAATTATTCAGCTTCTCTCCAATGCGTTTCACAACGGGCAAGTCAAGACCCCGAATAATCGAGCCACAACAAAAAGAATAACTCCACCACAACCAGAAAAGAATTCTACATGACATGAATTGTCTAATACTACAAAATCACCGTCAGTGCGCCCAAAAAATCACTTTTGAGAGTACGTCCCAAAAGGGAAATCCAGGGTTAGGGTTATTGATGTCACATTGTAGTGAGCACGATTTTTAAAAACTCAGAAATGGGCGTCTGGTGTAGTTGGTTATCACATGCGCTTAGCATGCGCGAGGTCCCCGGTTCGATTCCGGTGTCGTCCATATTTTTTGCTTGCTATCAAGGCTTCTGAAATGCATTAGGAATTTTTTTACAATCTCGCACTTATTGGATGTGCTATTTTACAGAAGAATCTGCAAGACGCGTTTTAGCTGGAGTTTAATCATTTTGAGATGAGACACATCTTTTTCTCCCAAACAATCTCTCTGAAAAGGTACTCTGAAAGCGATAAACATATTCTGAAGAGTGCAATAGTTTTCTTTTCAAATGTGATTCTAATCTACCAAATACAGCGTACCAAAAAATACACCTACATCCAGATTAATATCATCATCCATTCGTGTACATGCTAAATCTTGGGCTTGGCCGGATTGAAAACACTCTCATGAGTTTCTCTGAGAGCCCACAAATCCTTGACTCGATCACCAACCTTTCCCTGCTTGCCCTTTTGTTTCAATTTGATGGCCTTGTCAATGACTCCACAAGCTGGAATCACAAATGCCATATCCGGCACAATGATGCCATCGTCCACTTTACCATTACTAGCCATGATTCCCACCAGCTCTCCACTTTTGGTGTCAAAAACGCCTCCTCCAGAAGAGCCGTTCCAGCAGTGCGCTGTACTGCAGAGCATTGCATTGTCCTTACTGGGTTTACCATCGAGAGACATTTTCACTGCTGAGGAGATGTGACCTCTCGAGAACAATGGTTGTACTGGTCTCAGGGGGGCCGTAGGGTACATTAGACCAAACCCATAAGACTCAACAGCCTGGCCTCGTCGCGCAGGGGTCTTGCTGAGTCTGGCGGGGAAGAAAATAGGTGGAGCAGGGGTCTTGAGAGTGAGGAACACCAAATCAATTCCTGGAAGCGGGACTTCGTCAACATATGCCTCGGAACTGTGCGTCTTGTCAAACCAGATGGTCAGCGATCGGTAGTCTGAGCCGGGAACGTGCTGGTTGGTGATCACGGTGGTTCTGTTGATCAAAACACCCGACCCCCAGCCGCGCCTTCCTCCTGCCAACCCCACAGTGATGGCACACACGCCGTTAAAGGGCGCGGGGACCAAGGGCGACTCGACAGACAGAGTCCTGGACATTTGCAGCTTGTATCTGGCGTCCTTTTTCTCCAGAGTGTCCATCAGCTCCTGCCACGGCACCACGACTGTGAGCGAGCCCTCTCCTCCGGCCTTGGTCAGCGATCCCACGACCATCCCCACAAGCTGCCCCTCTCCGTCCGTGACCACGCCGCCCTCCATGCCCTCGAGGAACCGGATATCGCTAAAAATCACCGCTGCCTTGGTCTGAGGCCGACCAAAGTTGGGGGCGTAGCCCAGATATGACGCGTTTCCCCGCACCGTATACCCCATGAAAACCGCCGGGTTGACGAGCACAAACGGGGAGCACTGGACCTCGAGCTGCACCTTTGACACGTCGGCCGACGCCAGCTGGCGGCATTTCTTGCCCTTTCTCGAAAGTCTGCCCAGCGGCTTGATGACGGTGACCGAGGGCAGTTCGGCCTTGGAACCTTCCCATTTGAGTCCCAAACTCTTGGAGTCATCGGCCGTGGGCTTAAAGTGGAACCCGCCACTAATGTACTGTTGCAGCACCTGGTTCACGTCTGTGAACAGCACAGTTGCCTGAATCTGTCCTCTCACCCACTCCAGGTGGTCAGCCTTGAGACCTCCCTCGGCCGCCACAAGCAGTCTGGCGTGTCCCTTGAGTCCGTAGGGCGCCTGTTCGTCCGCCAGGTTGGCCAGATCGCAGCTGGAACACAGAATCAGCTCCTGCTCTGGCTTGTTTCTGTTCCACAGGTGTATCGCTGAGGAGCCGTGGTTTCGCAGAGTTTTCTTGCCCTCGGGGTCCTGTTCCCACGACGATCCTGCCGACAGAATGTCCAGCCGTATTGCGGCGTTTTGGTACTCCCACATGCTGTTTGGTGGATGTTTGCGTGTGTGTTTGGGTGTGATGAGATGTGTGGGGTTGGCTGAATCATATGCAGCCGAGCTGATAAGATCCGAGGTTTAAGCGGTTCGATTCTGGGTGGCGAGAGGGTGTGGGTTTTTTCGGTGGAAAATTGGTTTTTTTGCAACGGCCGAAACGGCAATCGAGACTGGAGTTGGCGAGTCGCAGAGAGAGCGCTGTTTTACTGCATTTCGAGATGAATAATATCGTGACAAGTTGTGTGGGTATCCCTTCTGATAAGTTGGAAGTGGTTTAGGAGGAGGCATAAGGGACAGCGCAGTGAAATGTGGTTTTTTGGAGAGAAACAAAAGTTGGGGGGTATATATTGAATCAGCCAGTTAAACTGAACAACATGCACTTTCAGTATATCCGTATCGTTCCTATAGCGATATTTGTGAGAACTGTAGTTGGAGTCTGAGGTGCATCGCCCTACTTCTAATGTCCTCGCTCTAAAAGACGTTGTAGAGAGTCTAGGAAAAATCTGAAAAGTGCAATAAGCAATAAATTGCAATATTAATCACATGAACCAGCCAAACTTGTCATTTCATCGAGGTCAACCCGTTTTGTATGGACCTCTACGCAGTATTAGAATGATGAGGTAAGATGAACCTTAAAAAAAGATGGTCAGATTTTCATCTTTTTCTTTTTTCACCCCAAACCACTTTCATTAATTTTGGGCAATTTTTTTTTTTTTGGGGAATTGCATTTTTCTAGAACTGCAAGATCTACACCACAGTTTCATGTTAGGGCTGCCCAGCGTTGTGTCAATTATTTCGGCCAATAGTAGCCCAAACGGGAATATTAAACCACCAACACGGTTAGAACGCTTGTCAGAGTAAAACGACGCTTCTGAATTTGTTTTATTACCATCCAAAAGCAGATTGACCAGTGTAGGTGCTCCTATCTTATTTCGAGTCAATTCAAGAAATGCAAATTTAGAATGAAAAAGAAGAGGGAAAACATGGTCCATCATTCCCACCTACCATAGCTATGCTAAACCAAATCTGAAAAGTGCATTCGAATCAGAATTCGATTCTGAGTCCGATGGCCCCACCAAACCCGCTCCATCTCGTCTCAACAGTAATATTCGTAGGGCTCTTTGCAATCGCTGTTCGATCCTGGCTCGTGTCTCCCTAGAAAGGGATGATATCGATATAGTGCAGTTATGCAGCCAAACCTATAGTGCGAAACTTTCTTTGCCGTTTTCATTGTTTCTGGGACATGCGCGTTATCCTATTTGGGGTTGAAGGAGGCCTCTTTTGAACCTTTAGGTGGTTCTGAAAAAAAACGAGGGAAGCACCCGCCACCCAGAAATAACGGGACCTCGAGGAGCCATGTAGAAACGCCGCAAACGGCCACTTGCAGCGGGAAAAAAGCGCCCAGCAGGTATATCACGTGACTAGCAGCGCAGCTACCCGCTTTTGGCGCCCCCACGACGCCCCTGGGACCAAATAAATCGCCCTTTCCTCCCGCCTCCCTCCGATCGCCTTTCCTTCAGGGTTAGGGATATCACGTTCCCAAGCGCCAAAATACGCACAGTCCCACGAACCAAACCCATCTTCCGTCCACCTCTCACACACGCCACAATCACACACAGAAATGCTCCGATTCTCCCGAAAATTCACCACCTCCGCCGTCGCCCGTGACACCTTCAAGGTGACGCTCCACGGCCGAATTGCAAAGGCCCCCGAGACGCTGACCTCGGCCGCTGGCAACCCCTACACCCGTTACACTATCGCTGTCAACGACTTCCGGGAGGACCGACCCGCCTCTTTTGTGCCCATCACCTCCTTTGAGGAGCGGGCCCTCAGCTTCCTGACCACCCTCAAGCCCGGAACCCCCGTTCTTGTCACCGGTAACGCTACCTACACCTACCCTGCCAACGTGGAGGGCAAGGGTCCTTACCTCAACGTCACCCAGAGTGAGTATATTTGATGGCGACGCTTGCCATTGATCGCCAATTGAGCAGAATAAACCATTTTCTCGTGTTATCCCCAGATTCCGCCAGTTGTCGCGTTTGCTGGTGCTTTTTGGTGATAATGACGCGGTCCAAGCCAGGTTCATTTTCTTTCATCGTTACGCGTTGACGATGTAGTCATCCCTAACTAGCCCCCCACAGCCTCATACTAACACAGCTTCCATTGATGTCATCACCAACAAGAAGAAGGACGAGTCTTCCGAGTAATTGGATCTCCTGTAATCATATTAATTTTGTTCGCCTTTTGAGAGAAATGTAGGTGATTGGGCATTGATTGGGGCAGCGATTGGGGCAGCGATTGGGGCAGCGATTGGAGCAGTAATTGGGGCAGTAATTGGGGCAGTAATTGGGGCAGTAATTGGGGCCGGAAAATGGTTTATACACTGTCTTCACTAGTTTTCTATGTCAGAAAATGTACAGGCAGAATCATCGATGAGCAGAATATCACTGTAAAATCTGTTGTAGAGGAGGTATTCAGATTCTGAAGAAATAATCCTTCTCAGAATTCGACAGCGAATTCATTGATTTCGCTTGAAAACCCCTAGCTACACCTACAATGAATTTGTTGTATCATGTTTGGTGATAAACTCATTAATCTAAAGTAATAAAGACGCGTTCAGATTCTGGACACGATAAAAAACAATAAAAAATGAAAATTTCAAAGAGTGAATCCAGTTCAGAATCTCTCAAATAACAAGACTGTCGATTCTCTCTTTTAGTATTAACCAGTTACTATTCTGAGACAGAACTTGGAATCCAAATCTCATCGATAAACAGAACCTATGCTGCTACCGATAACTCATCATCTCCCAACTATTCCCAACTATACCCCTTCAATTATGTTATCATTCATATCTTTCGCCACCATGTCTATATAAATACCCCGACCTCCTATCCAACTCTAGCATCATTACCCCAAATGAGCATTTTTCCAATATTCAGAGCTATTGCAAACACCCCCGCGCCCCTCACATACTCGTCGCGGGCCAGAAAATGGGTCGTAATCGGCCAACAATGTATCTGACGCAACTCTCCATCAATCTTGGTAGGTCCACACAGTCTCAACACAGCATACAGCTCCTCCAGCTCGTTGGCAAACATTTCCTCCGTGCCGTAAATGATGTACATGCCCTTTTCAGGAAAAGATTCTTTCCACCAGCTCAGAGAGGTGATTTCAGAAACGTCAAAGTACGGCGAAGATTCGTTGGCTCGAGGGATGTAGTAGCTGCGATATCTCTGCAAATGACGTGAGTTGAAGTAGCAGTTGTCGGGCTCCTGATGTGGTCGCTGGTGGGTCTTCCAGTTGGGCCAGGGCGACAAAAGAAGAGCTGCCTGGGGCTTGATGTCCATGGCACACTCGGTCACCTGAGGATGAGGTCTGGTGAGATGCAGCAGCAGCGACATGGCCAGATTGCCGCCACTGCCGTCTCCCGCAAACACAAAGCTGGCCCCAGGGTGTTCCTGCTGTAGGTAGTTCCAAGCCTTGGCAGCCTCGTCTAGCTGGTGAGGAAACTGGTGCTCTGGAGCATGACTATGCTTTAGCATGAAGATTGCCGGCGTTCGAAACCCCTGCATGTGTAAAGAGGTCACCAGAGCTGTCATGAACTCCAAATACATGTACGGAGAGTGGGTGACAAACCCTCCGCCATGCATCCAGAAGATGACCAGATCGTAGTTTGCCATCCTGCCCTCAGAGCGGACCCAGAGCCCGTTGATCAACGGGTCGTTCTCAAACCGCACATCGCCCATGTCTTTGGCTCCCGATCTGAATCGGCGAAACCTGTAAAACCACATCCACGCAGTTCGGCCAAACAGTGTTCGTCCTGCCGTTGTCTGTTCCAGACTAAACATCCACCGTGCGAGCAGCATGCCCGTGTACTCCGAGAAATGCGATCTCTGGCAAAAGCCGGGTTTGTGTTCGTACGTGTACAAAATGCGCACCTTGATGAGATGCCAGGGCACGGTGACACTCCACCAAAAGAGGTGCACAGACAGTACCAGCAGATCCAGCACCTTGGCAGAGCTCAGAAGGGCCGCACAAACGGCCATAAAGTAGAATAGCCGGTCTCTGTTTCCGGTTACCGGCATTTTGTGGCGTTTTTTTTTTGAGAAATCGAGTTTTGTAAGAGACAGTGTGACAAGTTCAAAATAGAGTGATGATATATAGAGTGATCAGCTTTCCGGGTTTATCGGAGTTTAGCTATGGAGGTTTTAGGTGAACAAGTTTGAAGAGTTTTTTGAACTGGAGTTGAGAGGAGTTGGTGAGTGGATGAGGTGTTGGTTGAGATTCGCTGGGGATCTGTTTCCACCACTTTTTTTGTATTTGTTTTTTCTTTTTTTTTTCTTTATGTTTTCTTGAGACATTCATTTTCATCCCGATTATATCAAAATTAGTATCATTCGAATGGATTTCTCTTTCTGAACATCATGAAACAGTTACTTTTTCAATTGCTCTGGTATTGAAAGACTTGACAGAGACGTATAAATCATCAACAAAATAACTTCAGATATGCCAAGTTGTGCATGACTGTGCATAATCAGTGACAGGGGTGTGATTGATAGATGTGGATGGGGAAAGTGAAGAGATGGGGATGAGAAGTCGATTGGCGGGTTTGTGGGTCATCTAGAATATGAAAAAGATTTCAGATCTTTGGCCGTTTTTTTTTTCCGTTTTTTTTTTTTTGTTCAAACATTCATTCTTCCATACTTCAACAAGACAAGACATACCAAGAAGATTGATTAACTAAAACACTCTTCAATGACAATATAATAAATCCGAAGTAAAAAAAATTACTTGAAACTTCAACTCCAAGTACAGTTAATATCTCTAGCTATCCTCTGTCTTCTTCTACTCGTCCTCTCTTTAATCATAAATAAATAAATTACCATAAATACATGCACACTACATCTAGATGAAAACATCATCAAAAGTAGTGACCCTCGAGACCTGAATAAACTGCTGCTCAATATACCGGGAAACCCAGACATGAGACACCCTCAGGCTCTCGAGAAGCTCCGAAACACGGCCAGTCACATGCTCAAACTCAACCGTGTTCACGAAACAGTCGACCACAGCCTGGAAAGGATGGCCGAGATTGTTTTCCACCACAAACGACAGAGACACGGGAAGTGGTCTGCCGTCCTGGACGCCGCCCTTGACACGCGACCACTGGCCCTGAACAAGCTGAAACTGCGCCAGGGCAGACTCCACGGCTGGATCTGAAGGTCGGGCAAGAGGTCCAGCCGTGGTGTTGCCTACCAGCAGATCCAGCAGCATTTCCGCGGGTTTGGCGGCGGGGACCAGCTTAGTCAGCTGCAGAAAAGCGGCCAAGTAGGCGTTGTCCAGCGCACTGAGCGAGTCCAGCTTCATGCGGCGAACGTGAATGCAGGCATGGCCCCACAGCTCGCGCCACAGCTGCTGGTGGCCAATGGCGACGACGATGCGCAGCAATAGCGGCAGACAGAGCTGAGAAGCCGGCTGGCGAGAGTAGACCAGAGACACGAAAAGCGCAGTGATGCCCCTGGCGTGGATTGGGTGGGTAGCAGCCTTGCCAATGCCCCTGACCAGCGAGAAAAACGCCTGGCCGCCGTCCACCACCAGCGACATGGACATGCTGCCGAGCAGAAAGTGCTTGATCTCGCTCAGGTGGCAGGACCGAGCCAGCATGGAGGCGTACAGCGCCAGCTGAGAGGAGTCCGATTTCAGGTCAAAGTTGCCGGGAATGTGGAACCAGAGCAGCGCCTCGCGGCACTGGGCGTTGACGCGCTCGTTGCCGGCCACGTACGACACCACCTCCTGGGCCATTCGGCGGCTTTCGGGCTCCTGGAGAAAGTCAATGTTGACGCGAACAAAGTCCAGCAGCTGGCCTGCGAGCTCCGGAGACGTCAATCCGAGCATGATGCGCTGCAAGATGTCGTCGTTGGGCTTGTCCGCCAGCGAAGCTGCAGATTTCAGCTCGGGAACATGGGCCCAAAGCGACTCGCTGGTTTTTTTCAGCAAAAGCGACTTTACCGCCAGCAACGTGACTTCGTGGCCTGGCACCTGCGCCCCAGCGTCAAGCAGACTGGACAGCCAGAGCGCATCGTTCTGGGGCATGTGGTACTGTCTCCAGTTGGGTTTTTTGGCAACCACGGCTGCAAACACGCGGTGGTACTTGGGCGCGTGGCGGTGGCAGAACTCTGCAAACGCAGCAACCAGGGTGTCGGATCGGTCCGTGGTCCGCTCAACCAGATCAGCCAGCGACTGGTTCAGCGAGCCGTCCATCTTGTCCCAGTTGGCCAGCTTGAGAAGCGAGTGAACGGCCGAATAGTCGCTGGCCGAGGGCTCAAGTGCATCCACAAACACCTTGAGAATCCGATGGTACTCCTCCAGACTGTGGGCCTGGCGTCTGTTGCGTCTCCCTAGGGACAGCAGCTTGTCGTACTCTTCGGCGCACGTTGTGGCGACCCGATTAAGCCACCTTTCCACCTTGACGAGCCCCTCGGCGTCAGAACGGCTCTTCACGACCTGCAGAGTCAGCCGGGCCGCCGTGAACTCGATCCGCAGAATCTTGTTGTGCGGAACGTCCATCTGGACAGTGTCCTGGAGCTGCTCCAACGTCGGCCGCAGCACCTCCTTGGCGTCCCGCAGCTGCACAATCAGATAGATGAACATCTGGGCCAGCAGACAGAGCCGTTTGCGCGTCAGGGGCTCTTCCCGCGGGAAACGCAAGCTGCTGGAGGGCATTGTTTCGGACGCTACTGTAGCGGCATCACCAAACCCAAAGGTCTTGAAACAGTGCGAAACAATGTGAATGACCGAGAAGAACATGCTGCCCTGGGCCAGCTGGTCGAGATTGGACAGCTCGGGTATGTACATGTTGCGGTAGGGAGTGTTTTTGACCCAGAAAATGATGGTCTCGGGAGTTAGCCACAGCTTTTGGGTTCTCACCAGCAGAATCCCCCTGTACCGCTCAAGGGGGGAGAATTCAAAGTCGCGCGGCAGCTGTCGCAGCAGCTTCAACTGCGTCACCCTTTCGTCTCGATCGAGAGCTTTGGCCACGAAAAGAGTCCTCCAAACGCGTTCCAGGGCCCCCAGACCGGCCGAAAGAGGCTGGACTACAATGGGATCGTTTCTGAGCAACGCCGCCTCGACCAAAAGCGGCCTGTGGCCGTCCCTGACTGCCAGATACAGTCCATCCGACGAAATGAGAGACTCTCCACAGGTGATTTCCGAGTTTTTGGAGGTTGCGAGAGCCAGCAGCAAGTGGCCGAAATCACCGAGATCAGACGCCAAAACAGTTTCTGCAAACTTTTGCAGCCGATTCGCATCGCTGATAGGATGGCTGAACAAAAGTCTCAGACAGGTCTGGATCGTGGGCCGCTGTGGAATCAGGTCCAGCTGGCTCTCTACCAGAGTGAGTATCTCATCGGCATTTTCCATTGACACTGTTTTCTGAGATAACGGACAGTACCAGGATGGGTCAGAGTCGACCAGACGGTCCAGAAACACCCATCCTATGCGAGTTTGGACTTGTTTGATTTCGAAAGATGTTGGATATGTCGTTTGTCGAGAAAGTTGGTGTTTGAACAATTTTTCAGTAGTTTCCACTGTAGAAATGGCGGCATCTGGGGCACCTGAAGGAGGAGCAGCAGCTGCTGCATCCATTTCCTGATCTCCGGTACCGTCTCCTGCGTCGTTTTCGTGACTCGCTCCACCTTCCTGTCCCTCTATCATTTCGGTCAAACCAACGAAATCTTCCTGTTGAGGCTCAATTTCAGGTGCCACGGGATCTCTCCGATGTCGCTGTTTCCGGCGTCGAATCGCATATTCTCCAGACTCCTGCTCAACGAAATGCGACCGTGATTGCTTGGACGTGTCTTGAGCTATGCGAATATGGTCCTTTGGAGTGTACACCCTGACGCCCTGGGGAAGAGTCTTTTTGCGAGCGACTCGCGGCTTTTGAACACCGTCCGAGGCCAAAATTCGCACTCCGTACTCGTTGATTGTGTCGACTTGTTGTCTTTGTCTGAAATCAGGAGGATGGCGATATCCGGATCTGGATGGTCGATTTCTCGATTTCTCGAGATTCAGTTTTTTCTCCTTTTCTCGCTGAATCTGGTCCCACGCGTGAGACCGCAATCCCTCCAGTTCTCCTCCTCTCCTGTCTCTTAATCGTGGCAGCGGCTTGTATCCGTTTGGATCGGACGGAATTCTATCTGGTCTTACACGATGACCGGAGGGTATCCTAGGTGTATTTGACGTGTATGTTCTTGAGCTAGGTCGTGTCGAGGTTCTAGATCTCTCAGAGGTATCATATCCACCATTTGAAAAGCCATGTTCGTTGAAATGATCATCAACATGACCATATTCACTACCGGATCTACCAGAGCTAACTCCAGAACGGGCTCCTGAACGGGCTCCTGAACGGGCTCCTGAACGAACTCCAGTAGATCTGACTGCACTGGATCCAGAACGACTTCCAGACGTTCCTCCTCCTCCCCCAGATCTTCTGCCAGATGTTCTTGCTCCTCCTCCTCCTCCTCCTCCTCCTCCTCCATATACAGGCGTGTCGAGAAAATGACGTTCTTCGGGAGAATCTCGAAACAACGGTTCTTCTTGAAAAGCGTTGAAATGGTCACGTAAATCGCCATCTTGTCGTCCGTGGCCATATCGGCCGGCTATTCTTCGTTTTTGCTCCAGATTGGCCTTTCTGGCTCGCTTACTGATCAGAGAACGCGAAGCTTTTGCCAGACTCCGGACAATCTCAATCAGGGTATCGTCTTCGTCTGGGATGATGATTGTGGGTCTGTCAGCAGAACTGCCACCAGCGGCTGATCTTCGCGGGCTGTGTTTCACGGTACCACCACCACCTGACCTTCCTCCACTCACCCTCCTTCTCTTGTTCAGCGGCTCCATGCGGTCGATTTCGTCCTGAACAAGCACATCGCCTCCAATCATGAAATCGTCCTGAAAATCGTGATTGTCGCTAAAGCTGCGAGTCTCAGCAGTCTGAGCACTTTCCCGAAGACCTCCACCAGCCCTGGAACCGCTTCCTTCCAGTCCTGGAAGCGCATTGTTGTCGAAATCCTCATCGGAGTCGTCCATGAAAAACTTGTTGACTATCGTTCTCCGCTTCTTTTGGCTGGCAGCCTCTTTTTCCTTCTCAATCTTCACCTGGGCGCGTTTGGCTCGCTTGGCAGCCTCGATGGCCCGCGCTTTTTCGATTCGAGCTGCCTTGAGCACCCTGGCCACGTGCGTCTGCCGCTCAACACGCTCCTCCTGAGACATTGCCAGATCAGCCGTTTCCGAGCCCAGCCCATGGAGATCCAGATCCAGATCCAGATCCAGATCCAGCTCGGGCTCGGGCCCGGCGTCCTCCTCGTACTCGTCGTCCGAGCGCTCCTCCTGTCCCTGGGAAAACCGTATTCCCCGCCCGCCTCCGCTCAGCCCCATGCTTTTGTACTCGTAGGCGTCCACGGTGTATGGGCGAATCTGGCGCGCGTTTCGTTTGCGCATAGGTCGCTGTGTTAGTTTAAAAGAAGCTGGCGCAAAAAAAACAAGACGTGACACAGATACAAGGCAATGGTCTGTGCCACGTGTCTTTACTCACCTTGTAGGGTTCTGGAACCGCTGGAATCGGCTGCAGAGTCTCGCCGCTGGAACCGTTCTGGTTGTCATGACTCTCCTGACCGTCTGGAAAGTCCAGAAGCTCGTCCTCAAAGTCGCTGCCGCTGACATGGTCCATGGCATGACTTGTGTTGCTCTGTGGCCGCTGTGATGGGTGTTTGGTGGCGTAAAAGGGAGACGTAGCTGGAGCCGAAATAATTTGAATATTATCAGCCAACTGTAATGATATAAAGGCGCTTTATAACTAACAAGACGCGTCAAAAGGTAATCAATAATTTAGTTTTTTTTTGCCGTGCATTGAGACCTGTTTTTCCAGCTAGAACAGGTGCGAGACAATAATGGGGTAACAGAGAAATGCTGGAAAAATAAAACTAGTATTGGCGTGTTCAGAATTCAATTCTGAAAAGAACTGTCTCTTTGGATTTTTTATGCCTATATCACTACCCTGTTCAGAGTGACTAATGAGATGTCCCAGGTAACAAAAGTTTCCGAATTGACCATCTGATTTTAAGGTTCATCTTACCTCATCGTTTTATCCCATCTTAGAGGTCCATACAAAGTGATTTTAGTGTAGGATATTGGCAATTTTTACTGTTATGTAGTACTAAACCCGTCTTTTCCTGTCGAATGCACTCTTTGAATTTTCTATAGGTGTCTTTCTGAGTCTTCTGGACCGTTTTTAATCTCAATGTACCTGCAAGAAGTCTCATTTTTCATTTACAGTCATTGAGAGAGCTGGAAACATGTCTATTGAGCCTGAGTCGTGTTTCGATTGATTCAATTTTGATATTTGGCAGTTAGGTTTTTTTTTTTCTGATTTATCGAGTATTATGTTTTATTTGTTCAATTAATGTGGTTTTCAAACAAAAACAAAATGCAATTTCATTCTTTTTGAATACCCTAAAAATCGTTAAAAGCGGTTAAAAGCGGTTAAAAGCGATTAAAAGCGGTATGGACAAATATTATCGATAATAATTCAGTTTCTCAATACTTTAAAAACCGTTAAAACCGCTTAAACCCGCTTAAAGCCGGTTAAAGCCGAAACTCGACTACTCGAATCTGCTTATTTTGACACTTTTATTAAGGTTCAACTGACCTCATCGTTCCTCACCCTCACTTTGAAGGTCCATATAAAGTGAGCTGAATGTTTGAAAATGACCAGTCTGATTGCCCTAGTCATACCAAAGCGGTGATTTCCTGAACAACGCACTTTTCAGATTTCGTCCAAACCACCTAAATCACACTCTAAATAGAATTATATGACTCTCGGTGCTCATCGCCACAATGGACTCTGTTTCAAGAGGCGAAAATGGGAATTTTGAAAAATCAAAAGCAGCAGTCAAACACTCAAAGCCCCCTCTTTCCATCAATACCCTTTAACCTCCCATACCTGGCTCCCATCCGCTTCAGCCCCCCACCTAAAGATTGTCAACACCCATTACGGCCTAAAATGGAGATGCACCTCCTGCAAGGTGAAATGCTAATTCTTTAGAAAATAAATTTCAGACCAAATTAATTTGGCCAGAAACTACAAACCAAAGAAATGCTACGACTGGGACGAGGGCTGAGAGGCGTGCGAACCAAGGCGGGCAGCCGCCCCATTGCCGCACGCACGCAGAGCTCGCTGGACCCGTTCAAGCAGAAAAAATTCACCCGGTTCGAAGACATTCCCGCGGAGCAGCAGGAGCTGGTCAAGAAGGAGGCCATGCAGCAGTTTGCCGAGCAGCTGCCGGAGCCGGAGCTGCCGTCGGAAAAGCAGATGATCCTGGCCATCAAGCGCGAGGCCCGCCAGAACCGGCTGTCGCGCGACGAGATTCGCGCCAACGTGCTGCATTTCTTCTCCACCACGCTGCAGGCCCGGCAGACCCAGATGGAGTCGCCAGACCCGCCGGAACCGCTCTCCCGCGGCAACAGCGACGACCGCGCGCTGCTGTTTGACGCGCTGGAGGTGCTGCCCAAGTCGCACGCCGATCTGTTTGCGCCCGAGGAGTACGTGGCGTTTTTCAATCTCGCCAAGCTGGGCGTGGTGGCGGACCAGGCGCGCGACATGAAGACCGTGTGCGACCTGTTCTACCCGCTGGGCAAGTTCCGCGTCGACCCCTACAACGAGATGGAGTACCTGCAGCTGCTGCTGGACGCGGACCAGGCCCAGAGGGCGCTGCTGTACTGGACCGCGCGCGTCAACCACCGGTCCCAGGACGTCCAGCGCCTGCGGTGGTACCACGAGTTTGGCGTCGCGGCGCTGCTGTCGCTGGGACGCATCAAGCAGGCGCAGCAGGAGGCCAGCCGCATTGTGCGCGACTTTGGCTGGCTGGACTCGAATCTCGTGCTGCATCTCTGCAAGACCAGCCCCGACTCCGAGACCATGGACCGCTGGAGCGCGCAGCTGACGGCGCAGATGAGCAGCAGCTCGGCCGTGCTGTCGCGCGACCCCCACGTGTCGCTGGGCAACCTCACTTTCACCAACATCATCACCAAACCCGGCGGGCCGCCGCGGCCGTTTTGCGAGTCCGAGGAGCAGCTGGAGCGCCATCTCAGCGCCCGCACCGTGTCCGTGGCCCACCTGGCCGAGCTCGCGCGCCTGTACATTGTCCGGGGCCGCGACGTGCGCGGTCTGGTGAAAGACCCCGGCGTGAAACGGCTCATGACCAACGAGGACATTGGCATGATGCTGGCGACGGAGGCGTCGGTGGTGGCCAAGGAAAGCCACCGCGCGGGCCGGCAGTCGCGCGGATCCGCAGACAGAGGCTCGGACGCGCCGCTGCAGCTGTTTGAGCTCATTGCCGTCGAGTGTCCGCAGCTGCTCTCGTCCGCGGACTTTTACGCCGCCTGGCTCAACGTGCTGACGTACTTTGACAAGCGCGCCGTCGAGCGGGTGCTGGCGCTCATGCAGGAGCACGGCGTGGAGCTGGAGGCGCCGCACCAGGTCGCGCTGGCGGCGTACTACCTCAAACACGACCCCGAGCGGGCGCAGGAGCTGCTGGAGGCCGACAAAGCCGCGGTCTGGGGCGCGTTTCTGCGGCACTACGCGCGGGCGCAGGAGCACGAGCTGTTTGCGGCCACGCTGGAGCGGTTTCTGGCGCGGAAACGCAAACCCAGCCCCAGCACCGTCGCCGCGGTCATCAACTACTTCCACAAGCAAAAGGACTTTGGCGGGCTGTGGCGCAGCTTCAACCGCGTGATTCTCAACAAGTACAGCCCCTCGGACCACCTGCGCACGGCCGCGGTCTTTTCGCAGTCGCTGTACCGGCTGCTGTGGAAGGTGCTGGAGGACTACTACCGCGCCGAGGGAGATAGCGCCGTCAACGGCAATCCGTCGGGCGTGCACTCGGTGGCGGGGACCACGGCGCGCGCAGACACGCAGTGGAACGGCGAGTGGGCCACGGAAACGACTCGCGAATGGGAGATGCTGAATCCGGGCTGCGTTCCGGCTCCTCGAAACCTCTTTTTGAAGATGATTTCCGAGCAGCAGACGCACTCGTGCACGCCCAGACACGTTCTACCGGCGTTTATCCGGTCTGGCGACTTTGTTGGCGCGCTGGCAGTGCTCAGGTTCTACAAGGACGTTGTTGGGTACGATTTGGACGGAAAAGAGGCGTCGCAGATTTCGCAGCTTTTGGCGAAAACAAGAATCCGAGTGTTTCACTCCAAGGAGCTCAAACGGCCCGTAATGGACGACCATCCGCTGTGGATGGGTCTGGAGATGGATCTCAATCTCTACATAAACCGTGGAGAGCTGGAGGACGTGGAGGATGTGGAACAAGTGTTGAAAACGCTCAAGGAGGGAAGATCATTTGGAAAATAAGCATTGTATATAGTTTTTGATAGAAGAGAAGGGCGGGGAGGAAGTTATTTATCCTAGTTTTGGTTTGTAGATGGTACTGTAGGGGGTGCTTGAGTGGTGCGAGTATGTGTTCAATTTTATTCTATTTAAAATCATATATTACTTGTTTTGTTCAATTGGTATATAATGTGTGTACTTGAATTCAAGTACTTTTCACTTCATATTCATATTAATCGATTGTCTCATTTGTTTTGATATCCCTGGTCTTGTTCTCTCATGTTATATTGATCTCTTCAACGGTTCCCACACTTGACTTTTTTTCGATCATAAAAATGTCCACAGAAGAGTTGGAAAAAATCTGAAAAGTGCGTTCGGTTCAGAATTGTATTTTATATCCAATACTATTCTCAAACAAGAATACTAAGACAAATATATGATTTTGTATGGACCTATTCGCAGTATCGAAACGATGAGGTAAGCTGAACCTTAAAAAGAGATGGTCAAAATGAACTCACTGAGCCGTGCTTATTCAAATGTTCAGAGATTTCGGCTTTAACCGCGTTTAGCCGCTTTTAACCGCTTTTAAGGCTGTTTAAGGTAATGTGGATGGTGAATTATTGATTTAAATTATCAATGTTTGATTAATAAATTAAATAATCAAACTGTAACCCTTCACCCTAAACGATAGGTGAGAGGAAGAAATACAAATATAAATGGTACTGTTCTGTTGAGAATCGTATTTAGAGAACATTGCACTCTTTAGATTTTCTATAACTTGATCACAGTGTGATTGACGATAATTTGGAAGTGACAGCCTGAAATTCTTGATTTCAATGAAGTTGTTTCATCTCCATCCAGGACACCCCCCACCAGCAAACCACCCTCTCTCAGTATACACTGTATTGCCATCTATAAATACCGGTAATCAGGCTACACCATCCCTTGCATAAGGGGGATCACTTTTTGCCCAATTTCAACCACTTTGGAACACCTGTGGATTTCGTGCTCTTCTTCTTGGGAACGCCGCCCTTGGTCGCTCCTTCCTCTTCCTCCGCCTTTTCCACCCGCTTTTCGGGCTTTTCAATCGCCACGGATCCATTGAGAACCTGCTTTGAGTCGAATTTATCAATTTTGGGAAACTCCACCGACACAAGCGTGTTTGTGAGAAATCCCAAATCGTTCATGAGCGTCTGGGAAGGCTGCAGCGGCTTCCTGGGGTAGGCCTGGTACAGAGTGAACTCGACCGGAGGCGCGCTGAGCACGCTGTTGACGGTGTCAATCATCGACTGCACTGTGTCCGTCTTGGAGTACTGTGTTTCGACGTAGACACCGTCTGGGAACTTGAGTCTGATCTTGACGCTTCCCAGCTCCGCAATTCGCTTCTGTTTCTGCTGGTCTCGCAGCTTTTCCGTCAGCATGACGCCGTTGCCGCCCTGCTTGCGTATGACCTGGATGTATGCCTGTGCGTGAGCCGCTGTGGGCTCGTATGATTCCGAGTCGGAGGTCGACGACGATGCAGAAGAGGCGGCGGCGGCTGGGTCGGAAGCGGGGTTGTACACTCGCACTGAGGGCTTGGCAGCAGTTGCGCCCCCGTTGTCGGGCGTGTCGCCAAAAGCAACATTGTACGTGCCCTGTCTGATCATGCTGGTGGGGTCCACTTTCGAGCCGTCGGCCTCGGTGATGGCCAGTTCTCGCTGGAACGAGATGCCCGACTTGCTCTCAAAGTGCTGTAGCATCTGCGCCACCGTGGTGCTGGGACTAAAGCTGTGTTTGAGGCTCTCGGAGAACGACTCGGGCAGCGACGTGACTTTAACTGCGACGTTGACGAGCACCTTTTTGTGTCCACCAGCGGCACCAGAGGAAACGACACCGGCGTCGTCACCGGCAGCGGGATCGCGCAGCCGCACCAGATCCAGCTTTTGTCCCTGGGCAAAATTGGCCAGTCTCACCGAAAGACTACTGTCCAACAGTGGCGACGGCTTTTTGGAGGCCAGAGACGCGGCCTTTCGGAGCCCAAACTCGCCCTCGAGCTTGTAGTGCGCCACCGCGGCGTCCCGCAGCGTCTCCAACGACATCATGGGCGTGGTGGCAAACTTGGCCGACTTGAAGTTCCATGAGATTGTCGTCATGGTGTGGTTGAGATTTACAGTCGGCGATGTTAATTAGGTTGGGGTATTTTTGATATGCATGCAGGAGTGAGTGGGTGCAGGTGGGTTTTTTAACGGAACTGTTTATGGTGGTTTTTCCGGT
This sequence comes from Yarrowia alimentaria, assembly GCA_900518985.1. Classification (NCBI taxonomy): domain Eukaryota; kingdom Fungi; phylum Ascomycota; class Dipodascomycetes; order Dipodascales; genus Yarrowia; species Yarrowia alimentaria. The sequence continues at coordinate 2,146,288 of ULGN01000003.1, forward strand.
AGTAATTGGGATGTAAGCTATTTCAACCGTGATTGTCGTAAAAATATGAACAAGATGCACTTTTTGGATTTTCAATTTTTGTTATTATAGTGTGTTTTGATGGAGGTGTGGTTGGGCTTATACGGGCTCTAAATGCAGTGCATTCACTGATGTGAGCATCTTCTTCTATCTGAGAAATTCTAGGACATGATAAACTAGTAAATGGTATCATTGCATTCAGAATCAAAATTGGTGAAGGGTGGACTTTTCAGATTTTTTATATTGTGTAAATTGCTCTGTATAGTGCCTTTACTTCTTTCGAATAGGAGTGTAGAGAGAGAGAGAACCCCACATTCAAAAGCCCGGATATGACTCCAAAAGATCTGAAACTTGGTCAAATCACTCACTGACACTACCTGATTCCAGCTCACGTTTCTGATATTTGATAGCTCCAAAACTGACCCAATTGTCCACTCAACCAACCCAGATCTCATCCTACCAATCTAAACTCAAAGCCAAAGTCGCCACTACCCACAAAAAACGAACCACAGAAGCTACAAAAAAACAGATCATACAAACCTGTTTGTGGAAGCCTCACCATTCCAACGGTACCAAAAAACCATTTGTTCCATTTTGCGTCCAAATAACCCGTCCTGGCAAGAGCCGAAAAAATAAAGTTTCCCAGCCCTACCCCACTAATCAATCATGCAGGATATCTCACACTGCAAATACCTGATCTCTTCTCTCATAACCGCACGCAAAAAACCCCTCACATGTCGTTTATCAAGAAGGGACTGCAAATCCTGGCATTGTCTGCGGGCGCTACGGCCACAGCCATGACCGGCTACCACTTTGGTGCTCTCGGTCGTCACGAACTGACCTACCCCAAAAGAGCCGAGGAAGACAACTTCCACTCCAAAGAATCGACTTTTCTGCACCAGTCGAAATGGGCCAAGGAGCTGCGCGACAACGGCTTCGCCGAGTCGCGACTGACGGAAAAGATGCCGCTGGAGTACTCTAGAGGATTTCTGCAGTCGTTTGTCAAGAAGCCGGGCTACCTGACCGTGGATCCTCTGCTGTTCTACAAGAAGGACGAGGCCACCGGCAAGGGATCCATGTACGCGCTTTTGCACGTCGGCGACCACCTCAACGGCCACAGCGGAATCGTCCACGGTGGCTTTTTGGGCACTCTTCTGGACGAGTTTGTGTGTCTGGGCGCCTTCCCATCTCTTCCCTCCCAGGAGTACGGCGTTACGGGCACTATGGAGGTCAACTACCGCCAGCCCGTGCGCGAGAACCAGTACCTGCTGGTGCGGGTCAACACCACAGACATTGACGGACGAAAGGTGTCTGCCGAGGGCAGCATTGAGAAGTTTGACGGCAACCTGTTTGAGAAGCGCAAGGAGAATGTTCTTGCCGAGGCCAATCTGATTGTCATTGAGCCCAAGTGGATCAAGGAAATGACTCAGTATTTCAAGAAGAAGGCGCAGTAAGGAGGGACAGGGTGGTATAGTGATATAGGTAACGTTATTTGACAAGATGGGGTTGGTCACAGTAGATATGGGTAGTAGAATGGATTGTGGAGTGATTGAGACAATTTATTTATTTATATAGATCATTCATTACTCGTCTTATGTTGATTGAAACAAAATTATTCAATCTTAAGAAGATGTTGTGTTCTTGAATTAGCTCCTCACCCTAATCATCATTCAAGATCAAAGCAAGACCAGAGGCCTGGAACGTGAAAACAACCAAGTCACTCTATATCAGTAACGAATGGTATCAATCAATTCAGAATGAAATTCTGAACAAGATGCACTCTTCAGATTTCCTCTATTACAAATATAACGTTCTCTAGAGATGTCATATTGGACCGTTGAACTCATCTCATTCTAGTCATGTCCATGTGGTCAAGGATGTTTGGAACTGGTTTTTGCTCAACTACTGCTGAATTATCTGGCTCAACAGATTTTGTTTCAGTTTACAGTCACTTTCGGATTCTCATGGAAAACCAATAACCACCGAAATATGGAGTTCAACACCCGTGACTAATGAAATATGGGGTTCATCAGATCTGTAGATACAGGTTCACATTCTCTGTTCAGAAGCCATGTGGATATACATGTCTGGTCTCAGATTTAATGTCTAATTTCAAGTCGAACTTCAAATCTCAGCTCAAAGTAGTGTCTGAAATCGAGGAACTCGCCAATAAACCCCGAATCAAGATCACTCGAGTTGAGCACATGTACTCACGCTTCCACATACGATCCAGTTGTTCAAGAGCTGCTTTATCGGTTTACAAAGGTCTATTAAGTGCTGAAAAGGATTTATGTATGTATTCAGACTAGCTATTCAGTGTATTTTCAGTTGGACCATTTGATGCTTCAGAAAAAAATAAAAAATAAAAAAATCATTTACTAAAAGTACTCGCCTCGTTTATCTATTCAGAATCATTAATTACTCGTTTCCTTACTCGTCTCATTTAGGCAATAATTTATTAAATCATATTTTGGTCCCTGGCTTATATTCAGCTTTCGGAACGTACAGATAATCTACTACCTATATAAAGACTACAGTAGGGGTTGAGGTGGTGGTACAAGAAGGTAAAGAGAAAGGCGATTCACACGATTCAGACAATCCAGACGATCCAGACGATCCAGAGGAACTAAGCCTCGGAATTAGCCTTGAAATTGGACTCTGAATTCACTCCAGAATTCACCCAGAAATGGCATCTCACTTCCAGTTGGGTTCGCCCACACCAGGCTGCCACTTCCACCGCCAGGCTTCGGCGGCGGCAATTGGGGCGGGCATAGCGCTGCGCTTGTCGTGGGACAGCTCGTCCCGTTTTTCCACGTCACCGTAGTCCGGCTCGGAGCTGATTCGGGCCACCACCAGGTGCGGCAGGCCCTGCAGGTCCTTGACCAGATAAAAGCGTTCGTTGGGCTCGCTGAAAAGAATGTTTTTGATGACTCCGGGCGGCGCGTCGCGGAGAAAGGCGGGCATTATGAGCACGGGGTCTGCGGCTGCTGCAACTGCCGCGAGAGTGGTGAAGATGATTGCTGAGAGTTTCATTCTGGTAGACAGGACAGTGGTAGATGGAGGTTGAGGTGGTAGAAAGGGTGGTGGTTGGCTCAATGGTTGATAGCTTGGATTAGCTTGGAGAGTAGTTGGCTCAATGACTAGGTGATTGATGGCTCAATGGTTGATAGCTTGGATTTTGACTGATGATTGATAGCTTGGTAGCTGGGCTTTTGGCTTTTGGCTGATTGCTTAAAGGCTGATGATGAAAAGAGTAGGCTCGCTCGGGGGATTATATAGTGTTGGAACTGGAAATGAACGACTTGCGCGGGGCTGGCTGGACACTGCGGCTCAGCTGCTTTGGTCCACGTGCCGTGTGGCAACGACAAATTGATATTATGTGGAAAATGGAGGGGTTGATAGAACGACCAAAGGGGTAATTGTGGGGTGCATGAATGGAGGGGGTAGAGGGGGAGGTGAAAATGCTCACGTGGCTGTTGGTGCGTTTAGCGCATCTGAAGAGTAAAATTGAGTGGTAGAATTAGTCTCAGGCGGCTGAAGCGGTTGAATCAGTATGAGGGTGCATCTGGTGCTGATGAGGTGATTATCTGGAAGCGAATAGAAGCTATAAGAAGCTGACTAGAAACTGAACAGAAGAAGACACCAAAGACACCAAAGACAATTGAAAACAGCAGACTGAACATACATTTGCTTCCACTCATCTAGCTGGACATTGACAGCCATCCACTGGCAGTTTTGACAACTCTGACAGCTCTGAAAGACTGGGTGGCACAATTCACAAATCGCCCATTGTCCTATTGTAGCAATGAAAACACACTGAAAATCCACTAAAAATCCACAATTGCCTGTTTGGGCATTCATTCATCCCCACGTGCATATACCATGTACGCCGTTTGGCCCCACCCAACTTCTCGAACCCTGGACCTTTGGGTTTTTTTTACATTAGTGAAGCGGCTGTGGATTTGACCTGTGTGTCTCCTTGGCCACCTGATCGTGGGGTTTGTCTCGAAACTGATTTCATCCTGCCACAAGGCCCACAGTTCAAACAGCAATTGCTTTGATAGTCAGTTTTTCAAGATTGGGTCACGAGAATCCCCAAGGTTCACAAAGGTCCACAAAGGTCCACAAACCTCTTTTTTCAGTCACTTCCAGTCTTCCCAACCCTCCAACTATTCAAATGCTGAAATTGAACAGTATCGTTAGTGTCTAGTGTACGTTGTTGAGGTTGCTGGATATCACTATGTGAAGACTCTCACAGTTGAGATATGCAAAATCCCAAGAGTGCATCTTCTTTAGAAACAAATTCTAGTCAAAATGATACCAGTTTTGATTCTCTGACATGATGACATAAGCAGAACCTTGATCAATCTGAAAATGACAGGTCGAAATTCGGCTTTAGTCGCTTTTAATTACCAAGGTATTGATTAGTCATCTGGAACTTATTTCCATTATATCTAGACCTTATCAATTTAGCAAATATCACCCATTAATGTCTTGAAAGTACGTGAAAACCCCAGAAACCACTCACTTCTCCCTCTCCAACTTCCAGGTAATCTGAGTCACGTGATGCTACTGCACTGACATATATCTACTGAAAAGAGATTCAGAGATGACGATATTACAAAAGCTGAAGAGTGCATTTTGTTCAGAATTCGATTTTGAGTCGATTCATGTTATTTTCGTGTTTCAAAACCAGCAATCGTTCTGAAAGAGGTGTTCAGACAGAAGGAAAAGCTCAACTGAAGAACACGGCATAACTCATCATCCAGTAGCACTACTAAAATGACCAATATTGTCCCTATTTGATATCTGAAAACACCCCTCCACCCTTCAGATCTCCACGAGCACAACCGTGGTTTTCAATCCGTCACAGCTCCAGTATTTTCTAATTTCTGCCCAAAAGGAGCCAAAACTTGCGCAATCAAAAATTGAAAAGAACTTCCACAATTCCCATCTTATCTACCTCCCTCTCGTACAGCCCACTCCACCACAAACCCCTTCCACCACCTCCTACTTCTAATCACCACATCCAACACGTAACAAGATTAAGGTTCGTATACATATATCATGCACATATCAAAATTATTCCCAGCATCTAATCCTACACCACTTCAACTCACTAAAAAAAAAACACATGATCCAAATCAACCTGGTCAACGGCAAGTACCTGGTGTACAGCGTCGACGACATTCGGTCGCTGCGACAGGACCATCTGATTGGCGGCACGCTGATTGGAACGTTGCCACAGATTCCACAGCAAAATGTCTTTTGTGGTCTACCACTACAACTGTTCAAGGAAGAAGTCATTTATTTGCTGGAAAAAGACGCAGCAGAGATTATCGACGACTGTACGAGTCACGTGATGGCCCTGGAGGCCCAGACCGCGGCCGATATTGCCGTTATGGATGACAAAAGGCGTGTGGTTCAGCAACAGCAGATTGAAGAGTACACCGCTGGAATGGTGGAACGACGGCGGCTGGCGCTGGAGAAAAAGGGCATGGCCGACAAGCCGATGGGCAAGATGGACGTCCAGCCCGAAAACGCGGTTTCTTTCGTCACGGAAGCGGCTACAACCGGTGCTGAACTATCAGGATATGAGCTGCTGAGACAGGCCGGCAAAGCGCCGGAAAAGTCCGCACAGTACTACATTTTCGACTATCTGCATTCTCGGGGCTACTTTCTGTCGCCTGGTCTTCGTTTTGGCGGCAACTTTCTCGCCTATCCGGGCGATTCGGTGCGATACCACTCCCACTACATTGCCATGGGCAAGGGATACGAGGAAAAGTTTCCCATCAAAAGCGTGATTGTGGGCGGCGGACGGCTGGGCACCAACGTCAAAAAGTGCCTCGTTCTGGGTGGACAGTCTGACGACGGAAAAGACTCGGTCTATTGCATTGAGTGGAGTGGTTTTGGTTGATTGGGGTGTACATACATGGGGTACAGTGCCGTACGGTAATATTTATCATTATGAGTGTTTGAGGACGTGTTGTTTTTCGCAGGGTGTAGTTTGTTCGGAAGAGGGGACATGAGGAAACATTTTCAGGTGCCATATGGTTGTCTGGTTGAAGGAAGATGATATCAGAAAGTAGAGGAGTAAAATCCGTTTGAAATCAATTTCTGAATAATGATGTGTAAAGAACAGTAATGTACTGTAAATTACAGTACAGTAGTATAGTGTGTGGTTATCGACGCTTTGATCTGACACTAGGCATTGATTTGTCAAAGCACTTAGGAAAATTCCAGTTATAGAGGTCCGTGTGCTATCTATGACAAATATGAAGAGTGCATTTTGTTCGGAATGATCATCTGATTACGTTGGTACCAATTATTTATTTATTGGTCTTGCATGAGAGAAGATATTGAAGCCAATCACCCTTAGAAGACATCAAAGCCACTGGAGATTCATCAGGAGACGTAATCAGGGAAATGGGTTAAAATGACGATGTTTCTGGAGATTTGAAACGTTTCAAGATACTGTATGGGTACTGAATGGGCACCCACTAGGATTAAACGACGTATTGTTGTCATGGTCTTATCTATCAGTACACCTTGCAGTCCTAAAATTTTCATGACTAGAAAAAAAAAAAAAAAAAAATTCCACATGAAACACCCACAAGTCAGCAAACCTGTATCAAACAAGCCAACTAAGCAGAAAACACATTTGCCACAAATGTAACATTGTTGCCACGTGGCTTTTCTCAGAAAAATTCCAATGTGGCTTACTTACTTTGCTTGACAGCCAGATGTGGCTTGAAGATTATGATGCATGGGGTAAAAGGTGGAGAAATTAACTTAATTGGGGTTTGGCAAGTTTAGAAGTGGACTCTAAAAACTTTTGAGGGAAAGAAGGCCGGAAAAAAAGAGCTTCGTTAAAACCGCGGCAAAATTTCAAACAGGACTGTCTTTTCAGAATCCCTTTTGGGCTGAGATTGGGCTTTTTAGCCGACTCAAAACGTCCCTCAATGATTCCAAGTGCATCTTTTTCTAAAATAAATATGACAGCAGAATTGGAACACTTTCACCCATTTGACCCGTTCAATGCCTCTAAATTCCACTTGAAATAAACACATGTTTCCTCTCGGAAGCTAGTCTGTTTTCCCCTTTTATTTGGCTTGGCTGTAACATGACCAATTCATTATGTGAAAGCCACCTAAAAGAAGAATGACTACTAACCAGTTTATAAGCTGAATACGTTGTATATCTTAAATCCAAAACTACTATTACAACCGGCTTAATTACAGCTATCCGAATCTGCTTTCAGATTTCTCAAAACCCATCTACTTGTGACACAATCAGGCTATCAGTATTGTATTAAAAAAACTAAAAAAAAACTATAAAAAAATACATGGGGAAATAGCTTGGAACGGGAAGAAGCCTAGTAATGCAGGGGGGAATGGCGGATATATTTTTTAATTTTCGTCCACTATTTCCACAAGAACAAAAAGCACATTGAGCAACGTGGACACAAACCCATTCGAGTCTCTTTGGCCGTTTAAATTTGAAAAAAACGTCAATAAACTGAATCTATAGGATCTGTAGCGATCTCAAGATCACCAGTCCCTGCATAGTGAGATGACTACTGATAAATATGGTACGGCTGAGTAGATCCAAAAAAAATTGAGTCATTTTGCTCATCTCTTCTGCTTTCAACCGTTACCAATGCAAACCCAGGTCGAACGCCACAGATCCGGTTCAGTTTCAGCTCTCAAAAGTGGATTTCAAGCCGTTACTCGGTGCTTTACAAGCCACCATTTTGTTTCCTTTTTTTTAATCTTTTTTGTTTTTTAAAAATTGACAAAAACGGTATTTTTGTCCCAACTCAAGAGTAACTAGTGCACCATGCTTATCAAAACAGAGCGTTCCAAACTCACTCAATACTGCAGCAAATGACAATCCGAGCATACTACTACATTCCCACTAACGTTATCATTCTAATGGTACTTCTTTCGCCAATGTATCTCAAGAATTGATCTTTGTACCCTCCTCCCTTTGTCTTCGCCACCTCTCCACCCTCATCCCGCCTTATCCCACCTTATCGAAGCTTCTTCCCAACTCACCCGTCTTTCTACACCAAACACTATTACTAGCACTGTTCAGACACTCGTCATGTTTAGTACGAAAACAGCCCCACCACGGTCCTCCTGACGCCAGCCCAGTCAGTTTCCACTTGTCCGTTTCTGAATGCGCTCACTTTTCGCGTTTTCGTCCTCAAACACCGCCCCAACACGCCATCTGTGGCGTCACTGGGCAATTGAAACCACAAAAAAGCTAATGCGCCCGTTAGACTAGCTGCCACATTCATCCGCGTTCTCCACCAGCCTCCAGCGCTGCTCCCCAATCGCTTGACATGATTATATATATCTTCGCTGTGGCCATGGCAGCCTGCAACTGCGATATCCGAACTCAGACATGAATCACAGCGATAAACTCCCCCAGGGAGCTGGATACGGAATGGTTATCGGCATCGGCTTTGTGTTTGCCGCGGGAATCATTGTGGCCATGAAGTTGGCCAAACGGTACCTCAACGAGCACTCGCAGACGTCTGAAATGTTCATGGTCGCCAACAGATCGGTGGGCGTGGGTCTCACGGCTTCGGCGGTTTTCTCTTCATGGATGTGGGCAACAGAGACGCTATGGGGCTCCGTGGTGGGATACAACTTTGGCGTATCCGGCCCCTTCTGGTTCTCGGTAGGATTGTCTTTCCACATTTCTCTCATGTGTATTGTGGGCATCCAGGTGAAGCTCAAAGCTCCGAACGGCCACACAATGCTGGAGATTGTCAAGTTTCGGTACGGCGTGGTCGGCCACTGCGTTTTCATGGCGCTGTGTCTGATCAACAACATTATGAGCTGTTCGTGGATGATCTTGTCGGCTGCTGCCGGAATTGCTGCCCTGACAGGTATGCACATTGTTGCCAGCTGTATGCTCATCCCCTTTGGCGTCATTCTGTACACTGTGGCCGGTGGGCTGCGTGCCACGTTTCTCACCGACTACATCCACACTATCATTGCGCTGGTGCTGCTCAGCTACTTCTCCATTGCCATTGTCACGCACCACGAGGTGGGCGGCATCGGCGCTCTCTACGACCAGGTGCTCGAGTACGGCAAGACTACCAAGATTCTGGGCAACTTTGAGGGCTCCCTGCTGACGTTCAAATCCGAAGAAGCCATCTACTTTGCCATTGTGCACACGATTGGCAACCTGGGGCTGGTCATCATGGACACCGCCTTTTGGCAAAAGTCGCTTGCTGCGAACCTCGAGGCCACCGTTCCGGGCTACATGATTGGCTCTGTGTGCATTTTTTGCGTCTCCTGGGCTCTAGGAACCATCTGCGGACTGTCGGCTCGAATTATTGAGCATCTGCCAATTTTCCCAAACTACCCTAACGGGTTCAGCGCCGCAGATATTGGCAATGGACTTGTGCTGCCGTACACCGCTGCTGCTCTTTTGGGCAAGGGAGCGTCGGCTGGTATTGTGATCATGCTGTTTATGACTGTCACGTCTACCACGTCGGCCGAGATGATTGCTGTCTCCAGTATCATCTCCTTTGATCTCTATCGAACGTACATCAACCCCAACGCTTCCGACCGCGCCATTATCTTTGTTTCCCACGCGGGAGTCATCTTCTTTGGCCTCTTTGCCGCTGGCTTTGCCGTCATGCTGCACTACGTTGGCACTGATCTCAACTGGCTGGGCTACTTTCTGGGCATTGTTATCACACCAGGTGTGTTTCCAGCCATTCTCACGCTGCTATGGAAGCGTCAGTCGCGAGCTGCTGCCACTATTGCACCCATTCTCGGCCTGGGAACAGGAATGGGGCTCTGGCTGGGTACTGCCAAGCACTACTACGGCCACATTAGCGTGGAAACACTCGGTCAGAGCCTGCCCAACGTCTGGGGCAACGTGGGATCCATGTTTAGCTCTCTGGTCTACTCTGTGGTGATTACTCTGCTACGGCCCGAGGACTTTGACTGGCTGAAATTCCAGAAAATCACCCTGGTCAATGAAGACAAGCCCAGTGACACAGAAAACCTCAGCGAGGAGGAGAAGGAGGCCTATCTGGCCTCTCCTCCAAACGGCGGGAAGGACTCGGACCCCGAGACGTCTGTTCACGAACATGTGGCACCCGAGGACCTTCTGACCAGTTTCAACGACTCCGAGGCCTTTTTCCAGCCCCGGCTGGTGATCCCAGACCACGTGAGAGGCTTCAGACGGGTTCTGTGGTACGTTGGATGGGAGACTGAGCCCACTGACTACTCTGGCCATCCTCTTGGAGAGGCTGCTATCCCCATCATCAAGAAATGGTACCGTGTTTCGATCATTTTCTCCTCGACCATTTTCCTGCTCACCTGGGTTGTGTGGCCTTTTCCCATGTACCGGGACTGGGTGTGGGGCAAGTCCTTTTTCATTGGCTGGGTTGTTGTGGCGATTATCTGGAACTTTGTGGCCTTCTTGTCCGTCGGCGTTTTCCCTCTTTGGGACGGTCGCGAGAGTCTGGCCAAGGTTGGTCGGGGTATTTATAACGATATCAGGGGGTGGAGGAAGTAAGGCGATATTTATTTACAAGGTTAATGCAGTTTGAGGATGGTGGAGGTGGAGGTGTAGATCGATGTTATGGCGGTGGTCACACAGCCAATGTATTGTGTTGAGTAAATGTGATGTGTATGGTTGGGGTGCAAAACAAAACATAAAAGTATATAAACATCTGGATCCGCTGATTTTGAGATTATAGAAACAACCACGAAGATAGAGTGAGTAAAAAACGGGTTTATTGGTTTGACAGAGGTTCTTCCGGGTTCACTTGATGTCATCCTACATTGGTGCGGCTCGATAATTATTCTAACATTAATGAGCCGCACACTATTTACGAGCCGCATGATCTTTGGGAAATCTCCTGTGTCGGTTCAGATTTCTCAATCGTAGAGATTTGACAATTTCAAGCAGTTAATTCTGCCCACAGAGATTAGGAGAATGTGATGGTCACTTTTATCTTTTCAAAATGTCAAAAACCGGCTCTTTAGAGTGGCCATCCAGTCATGATTGAGTGTTTCAAAGTTGCTCATAATATTGGAAAAAAAAAAGAAGAAAAAAACATTTTAAAAAATTTCATTCAGCTGGATAGTACAACTTGTTATTGGATTCAACCTGGAACTGGGACATACACAGTGTAAAGCGGTACCAATTAACACAGAATCAACCCACAAAACAGCTGCACTCTTCAGATTTCTCTCAAACCAACCCCAACGTCTTTCAAATCGCTCTTTTGCCACACCTCAACATGAATTCATATGCACTTTTGTGGCGATAAAACATGCTAAATCTGCTTTGACCAAACAGCAGAAAACTACAAACCGACCTGCTTCCCACTTGAGACCACTTGTGACCACTTGTGGCTGTTTCCAACCTCGTTTCCAGGGGCTACCGCGTTTAGCAGATCTACATGCATCATGTACATTCTTGAGACGCAGCTTTTCCGCGATAAAGGCCGAAATATGCAGCTGTGGAGTGCTCCTAGGCTGTGTCCAGAGACCTGCTACAGAGTCAAAGAGTGTTTGGTTCTGTTGGTGTCCTACAGTGATTTTATCAAGATGTTTTCAAGGAGCTGTTTCACGCAATTTCAATCAAAAGCAGTGATTGAAATGAGAAAAAGAGAAGATGGAAACAATGAGGACGGGACGTGTGTTGCAAAAATATCTGCCGTGTTATCATTTCTTACAGCTATTAATAGGTGGACTGCTTTTCGGTGAAGCAAACATGCACCTGACTCCAGGACATGTTCAAACCCCCCGTTTGGGACGCAAAACACGCGAAAACGGAAACAGAGGCTGCACTGACCAGGAACAGACCATGATCAGCAGCCCAGAGGCGTGACTATCCCCTTTTGGAGACGTTAGACTAACATTCGGTGCAGCTTGGATGATGCATATCTCGGCGTATGCAAGTGCAGCTGTAAAACGTGTTTATTTTCTAGGTTTGGCATCAGACGACAGCCACAGAGACCGCTTTCAGGAACGCCACAGACGAGATTCGAGAAATCGGGAAAGTGCATCTTTCTCAAACGGCTTCAAAGACCACATGTCTCTTTTCAAAATTCTTGAATTCCCCAAATTCCAACCTTTGGTCACTCTGGTCTGGCCTCCTCGTAAAGTTTCTCAAAATTCCATGTTAGCTTTCTCTGCACATCAAACACGTCCAACGCGGTCCGGTCACCAAGCGCCACAGAACAGCTGCGACGATTCTGAAAGCGCCACTGCAATCAGCGACACGTGAGCATTCCAAAACTTCCAGAATTTCCCCCACACCCCAAGTATTCGCCGAAATACACCCCTCCATACCGGCTGCTTCTCCTAAACTGTAAGCTGCGCGAAACCTTGACCCCTGGCACTCCCCATCCAGCTCCCGGAAATGACCATGGTCAGCGCAGATATTAATAGTCGCGGCTTGCTGTGATTGTCAGAGAACTTCATCCGTTGCACAGAACACAAACACAAACACAAACTCCCCACAACCATGTCTTACGCCACGTGGAACCAAAGCCGGGTTCTAGGAGAGACGATTCTGGGCGCGCACCTGACCAACCTCAACTCGCCCTCCAAGCGCACCGCCGGCAAACCCGCCGTTGATCCCGCCAAAGTCCGCCTGCACACCTCCAGACATCTCACCCACGCGCCCAAAATCACCACCCACACGTCGTTTTTGCGGTGGGTGCTGTGGATGCACGCGGCCGAGATCCAGATAGCCACGGCGGGGCCACAAAGCCTGGACACGGCGTGGGCCGAGGTGTGCCACTTTGGCGGCGGCAGCGGCGAGGAAACGGGGTCGTGGGTGGACCGAAGGCGGCAGGCGGCGTTTGAGACGTTTGGCGAGATGCGCGGCCACCAGGTGGCGATGGAGGCGCTCGTGCAGCTGCATCCCAGCGTCTGTTTCGAGCCCATCGAGTTCCTCAGGGTGTACTGCATGCTGTGCGAGATGACCGACAGCCACTACAACATTCTTGACGCGCTGGACAAGATGTGCGTCTTCACCAACAGCCGGGAGCCGCGCGACACGTTTGACGACGAGCTGGCGCGGTCGGACGCTAGTCTCAAGGCGTGGAACGACCGCATTGTGCATCTCTGGATCGAGGCGAAAATCGATCTGAAAATGCAGTCGCTGGAGGACCGGCGCAAGAGCAAGAGCAAGAGCAAGAGCAAGAGCCACAGCAAGAGCCACAGCAGACTAAACTAACGGAATACATGGATTTTTTATATTTTTGGGCTTTGTAGTTGTGAAGAGCGAGAGAAGACGAGTTCAATGGTGGTGGTAGTGTAGTATTTGAACCGGTATTGGGGGAGTGGTGGGGTAGTGAAACTTGAGCTGAGCACTACTTGGGGTAGAAATTACTTAGTTTGATTGATTTGTGAGATACAGACAAGTCGACTTGAGTATTAGAATCAGAATCGCATTTGGAGAAGAATGCACTCTTCAGATTTCGTATAAGTTGCCGTTCTACTAAAGTTAGATGGTTCCATAGAGTGTGATGACTTGTAGAACATGCAGTAAAGAAGAAGTGTATATTTAATTCTGTACAAGAGCTGAAATTGAGTGAATGGTACCGTTCTAATGAGAAAACGATTCTGAACAAGACTGTCTTTTTGGAAATTTGTAAAAGTGAAAATTACGTCTTTTCACCACAGACTATCTGGCACTATTCTGATCCTACAGAACACTAAGAATACCTGTTTGAAGGGAATAGAAAGTGATTTTTTGCGCGTATCTGACTAAACTGAGTTGAGAGATTCCAACCAGAAGCACTATTCACAATTTATCCATCGTTTTTACAAAATGAAGTTTTCAGTTATCTCACACTGTTCTTACAACTCGTTTTGCAGTACTCTTTCGAATAAATCACGTTGTAGTTTAGATATCAGAAATCCAAAGGGTGCATTCTTCTCAGAATCAGATGCCCATCAAAATGTAATGAAAAATGAAAAATGACAATCTTGAAAAACATTTTTTCTTCCTCTAAGAATTGCATTCAACTAACAAACATTTGCAGAAACATTTGCAAAAACACCACTTCGTTTACGTTAAGATTCATGTCATGCTGTACCTGGCCTAGTCTAATGCGAGACCCCGGAAAGAGTCCCTTGCAAAACAACATGAAACAGACAAGAATTGACACAAAAACAACCTGGCACCATCAAGCTGGCCATTTCGAGCCGAACGCACTTTTCAGAATTCTCACAGACCCCCTGAAACATGCCTTAACGATGCTACCCCTGAAACCGAAAAAACAACAACTCAGGTACCCGTTCAGAGACAGAAACAAACCAAAATGAAAAGCCCCCCAAACCTCATCCAGTCTTCTGGGTTGTAGCAAATATTGCACTGGCCACGTCACTACACTGTTGAAACCGATTTTGGTTCTCTCGTCACCGAGTCACGTTCTTTCCAAAATCATGCTACTCCAGTCTCCAGATAGGTGTACAAAATCCCCCACATCCCCCTGCAGACCACGCCACCAGTGTACAGCGCACCCCTGGCCTATCGTATCGCAGCCGTGCGGAAATCACGAGTCCAATGTTCAAAATGCATCATTTTCGTTGCGTCAAAATCGGGCCAGTCACACATCTCCAATCACCGTGTAACTTTGGCTGGAACTAGTCGAATTTCGAAATCCAAAAGACCACTAGATTCGCCGTCTGAGCAGCTACACGGTCCTACTCTCGCTGTCTCCATAGCGCTCACATTCGTCGAGAAAACGCAACAGCGCACTTGTGTCCGATCCGTCCAATGACATGTTCTTCCAGGGCAATCGCGGGGATCTTCTGAGTCGTCCACAACAGTCACCTGCCGCATACACGACGCTAAGACTGCGTTCCTGGTGATCCTCCTGGCCATATGTCGATCCCGAAAGGTTTAAGGCAAAGTGTGCTGCCGATCCTGATCGTCCCCCTTCTTGGCCCACATGACCTGTGAGTGGCTAGACTGGGCGATAAACACGTGATATTGCCAGCAGCTCTCTGGATCATGTGAGTGCGCATCTTCAGGTGACCGCCTTTAGCCAATACCAGGCTCCAAAGTCGGTGCAACGTCCAAAGACTTCACTCGCAGCTGGCACCCATGCAGCCAAAAAAAATGCCCCCCATTTTTGCTTCTGTCTTTCTACCCCTTTTTCAGCTGCTAAATAAACGCGGTAAAACCGTATTTGGCTTCGCTGAAATTCCCCATTCGAGAGAAACAAGCCCATCTCTCTTTACCATTCTCCTAATGTGGCGTTGTGATAAGTCGGCTGATAAGGATGCAGCCAATAAAAGTGCTACTGCGCTTAACCTACCGAAAACGTGCGATTCCTCGGGAAACAAGTACACTGTCAGGTCCAGAAAAAGGAGCTCTACACGACCATCAACTTCCCAGTCTCATAGCACTCCTACATCGCCTCAAAACCACCAGTCTGCCACACAAGCCATACATGCAGCAAGCAGTGATCTTCCGCACTTCTACATAAACCGCACATAGTCTAGACTATGTTTAGCGCGTTGAAAAAGCTAACCGAAAGCAGCAGCTGCCGAAGCCTCCAAGGTTACGGTGGCCTGAGCGGTGCCAGAGAGGGTTTATCACATCGCTTTAGGCAGGGGCAAGCTGCACTTGACTGAGCTACTGTTTTGGGAAAAGACATGGCATCACCTGTGTGTTTAAGAAAATTGACAGACAGACGACACACTCGTATTTGCGCTAACCTGGCGATTCCAACGATATCAGATTCGATCTTTTCGGAGTCCCCGGGTTACGTTTTTCCAGAGGAAAATCCATGTTGTTACTTTTTGCTAATAAGGTGTTCATTCCAGCCAAGCTGTAAAAAGACACCTAAACTGGGACCCTCTGAGAGCGGCAATCGTCCCGAAACTGGGCATAATTTTCACTCCACGCAAGCACCAATGCACCGAAGCTACCCTCGTGTTTGTTGCTTGTTTCTGTGTCACATTATCTGTCATTCCAGACTTCCGCTTTTCGTTGCCCCATTTGGACAATTACTTGGGATTCAACTAATGCTGAAATAAGAGTAAAAAACTGTTAAAAAAGGGCAACGATAGTAGCCTCATCCCCACACCACTCTAGACGGATATTGAAGCCATCTATGGCTATATAAATTGCACCATTGTGCTCGCACACTGATTTCGCGCCGAATGCACTCTTTGGATTCTTTTCAGCGCCTCTCCATCGTTTTCTACACTCCCCACAACTACATGTATCCACATGTAAGTATCTCCCCTTTTTCTCCCGAAATAAGGTGCTTCTAGAAAATGAACGAAAATGAACGAAACAATTCGCAAAAAAGTCGAAAACCGCAACTTTTCAAAAACAGAGAAAAATCTAAAAAACAAACCACCGAAAGACCCACCTGACCATCACCTCTCCACCAGACACCCACCCGTCCACCCGTTGGCGATCTTAGACTGAATGTGTCAGTTACCCTACCGTAACCTTAAATTCAAGACAGCCGCAGATGACTGGAACAAATGGAGGCGGGTTCGGCTTTTACGGACCCGATACCCGGCTCTGACTACTTTTGATCACACGGTTGTCTTCAGCGCATTTTTTGCGACCCGGGGATACCAAAAAAGTTGAGTATTTCGCCCCCTTTCTTGTCGTTTGTGTTGCTCACAAAGCTGCACTGATAACGCGGGTATGCAAATCTGTACATCATCAGCCAACCTGACAGTCCTCCGGATGAACCAGGTCCGCGTCCTGCCGATCCCTGAGTCACTGTAGCGACGACAGAAGAAGCTGGTTATCAGTTCTGCTGGAGGTACAGAAAGGGGTCCAAGAAACCCTGATGATGAACTATACCTCGATTTGAGTGCGTTTCCGAGAGTCCCTGAGGTGGGTCAGACCGACGGGAATGTGTGCTGACATTGGTTGGAGGAGATATTGGTTGGAGGAGATACGGGATGGGAAACAAGTGGAGGATGAAGCAGTGGGGAGGAATGGTAAGTGCGATTATATCTGTTTTGGGCGGAGTGACGACGTCGAGAAGTACACGGCTGGATTCCCCGGGTTTTGTCGCGTCTATTGGTGCCCTTGGATTTATCATAGATGGCTTTACAGCATTACTTGTGGCTGAAACTTTCTGTGGTTGTGAATGTGTGGTTGGAAAACAGCCCGGAACCGTGCAGCTCTCTGATTCTGGATAACAAGACACTTTACTAACCGGCAACACTCGCTGAATACGTCTGCCAACTCGGTTTTCGGATTGGAGCACTTTTCGTTCGGTTAGAACGGTTTCACTAACGAACTCTACAAAAGTGCTCACACGACACAACTCTATCCACCTCTGAACGCTACAGAAGCTGTAGGCACGCGACCGACCCCGTTTAGATTAGTCTGGGAGATTGGGTGGGTCTGATGGAGATGAAGGCGGTACAAGGGTCCAGATTGGAATTTGGTGGGGTCTAGTTGGGCATATTTGAGCGGCGAGATGGGTTGAAGACGATATGGAGTCATTGATTGCGATTTGCGCATCTCCCCGAGGAGAATGCACTCTTCAGATTTCCTGGAGAGAGCTTGTGGCCAATATGAGGTTTAACGGCTAGAGATGTGGAATCTGTTTGGCGGCTTTTAGAGGATGGTGGGAAGTCTCTGGAGTTGGCAACTGTGTTTAGTGGGCTATTGGGCTGAGATGTGAGTGTTTAATGGTGGCAAATGGCGAGTTCTGGTGTTTTGGGGGGTATGAAGAAGATGGAGATTCAGACCAATTGTGATTACAATATGGATATTCTGAAGAGTGCGTTTAGTGCGGTATCTCGTTCCGAATCGAATAGTAAACCTCTCGTTCTGTTTGGTGAAGATTCTGGAAAGTAGCGGAGACATGTCTAGTTGGTCACTGGAGTGGAGGTAAGCTTTTGAAGATGGAAGAGGCTACAGTTGGGCCATAAAGACAAAAGGGGCACGAGTGGAACCGTCATCTGTCGCTCGGTAACATGTCATTTGTCTCCAGTCGACTCTGAAGCACTGCAGGAATATATCGGATTTGTCGGAGATGTAGAATTGAAACATTATTGTCTGTATTCAGTGGATATACTCTTGTCGTCACGTAGGTACGGTTAGAGTCCATTAACCGCCATCCCCGTGATTCACCCCACCATTTGTGAGTCAATCAGGTAAGTTGGTTTTTTCCTTTTTCTTTTTTTTCTCTTTTTTCTCTTTTTTTTTTTTCGTCCATTTTTTTCCTCGCACTCAAATCGAGGCTGTGTTGGAGGCCAACCCTAAGTAAAGCTTGCAATTCTTTCTTTAATCGGTCGGGGCAGGTGATGGACTAGGAGAGTGGGAGAAAACGCTGTGAGTGTGCTATAGAAATTCTGAAGAGTGCATTTTCTTTGCAAGCGAATTTCACCCCCATCGGTACTTTTAATTTCCACATAGCCCCACTACACTACTCACTTCACCGAATCACCCACTCCCACCCTTTACTTCTCCCAACTGAGTCAGCTGTTCTGCCTCTGCCTCTGCCTCTGCCTCTGCAGCTCCCTTTGGCTCCCCCGCTCCCAGCTGCGCCCACCAAACAGCTGCAAAAGCATTTCTTCCATAACCCCCCCCCACCATAACCTTAACCCTATTGCTCCGTTTTGCGCTTTTCGCCTTTTCGTTTTGCGCTTGTGGTCTAAGCGAACGGACAGGTCGAAAACGCTATTCAAAACCCTACCCCAAACCTTGTTCAAACCCTCCCCAAACCCAAATTCCCAGGCCTAAAAAGCGGCCACTTCGCTCACTCATCTCCACACAACACAACTACACATTCCCACCATGACTCCAGAACGCCACCAGTACGAAAACAAACACGGCTGCGAGCTGCTGGGCAAGTACATTCTGCGTGGCCAGGTCCAGGCCATGCCCTATCTGCCACCAACAGGCCCCGTGCATCCCCAGGCCGAACAGCAGCTTATGATGGTCACAAACGCGTGGGTCAACGTGCCAGACATCCGCGACCAGCGCTCGTTTGTGCTGTGGCTGCGGTGGATGAACCGCGCGGAAATCGAGCTCGACAAGTGGGCGTCGGCATGTTCGCCGCTGCCTCCGGTGGATCTCGTGTGGAAGGAGCTGGTGCGCAAGGGCGTGCGGGGCGGCGAGGGCGCCAACTGGTACCAGCGGTTCCGCAACGCCGCGTTCCACGACCTCGGCGACATGGCCGGCCACCAGCTGGCGCTGGAGACGCTGGTCAACCTGCATCCCGCGGCGTTTTCCGAGCCGCTCGAGTACCTCAAGATCTACTGCGTGCTGTGCGAGCTCACGGGCAACCCCTTCAACATTGAGCACGCGCTCAAGCGCATCTGCAACTGGGCCGAGAACTACGACCCGCAAATCTCGTTCGACACGGTCATCACGTCGCCGCGGCCGGACCTCGCGGGCTGGAGCTACATCAACTCGCGGTCGTGGTCCGAGGCTCGAGCACGCACACTGGCCATCCAGCGCGAGCTCAAGGAGAGCCTGCCGCGGGCCCAGAGCGTCATGAGCTCCAGCCAGAGCACCCGCAGCGTGCACAGCCAAAAGTCGCAGAAGAGCGTGTCGTCCAGCAAGAGCAGCAAGAGCATATTCGACCGTGTGCGGCTCGGCACCTTTTCCGGCGCCTCCAGCGTCTACGAAACCACCCAGACGAGCAGGTGAGCGCATTGTCTGTACAGACTCATCTAACATTTATATATTTATCTCATTATCATTATTACTGTGTGCCTTAGAGTGGTGGTAGTCACTTGTTTTTTCAGCCGACAATTGATCCAGTTGATGTATTCTGTTGGCAGAGGTAGGTTTGATGAAGAACCCAAGCGTTTTCCTTTGTTTAGCTGAATATTGGCCTTTTGGAAATTCTGAAGAGTGCATCTTGTTCAGAATCAAATTCTGATTCTGTTAGTATCTCTCACTTGTCTTGGGTGGGCTCCTAAGACTAGTTGAAGGGTGTTGTTTGGAGGCTTGGATACAAGGCTGTCTATAAGGCAGTCAGGAGACAACATACCTCTAAATACTGTTGCAGATAGGTTATGAAAAATCTAAAGAGCGCAAACGTCTTGAAATCGAATTCCGAGCAGAATACCACCAGTCCCATTTCTACCACACCACTCCACATCTAGTTGATGGGATGTTGTTTGGACGGTAGTTGTCAGAACAGTGTACTATAAAAACATTTTGGTGAGAGTTAGAAGAATTTCAAAGAGTGAGTTTGAGTCAGAAGAAGGCGCTGGTAAAAATGGTATTACCCACGTCTTATTTCACCACTTTCTTAGCTGGTAAAAGGAGTGATTTACCCTGTGAAGTCGCACTTTACCCTCCTGCTACTAGAATAAAACATTAATTTGTACCAAAGTAAAGCAGATAGAAAGATGGACCGACTCCACATCGAACGCACTCTTCAGAATTCCTTTTAAACGCCCACGAAATCTTTGAATGTGGTTTGCATTTTCGAGAGTGAAAAATAGCTTATGTCATTTCCACTCCCAAATAATGGAAAAACTACTCTTTCAACTAAGCCAATAATGGAATTATTACCAGCACTTTCACCCGAGTAGAATGCACTTTTCAAGTCTGCTCTAGTATCAAAACTACGCTCATCAGAATCTCTTACATGATGCAAGTAAATAGACAAACCACTCTAGCTCTATGGATATATGCGCTATTGTCATGAAAATAAGCAGACCCACTAAACCAACGTTACCAGTTCAGATGCACTTTTGAAATCCTTTACAAATCGTTTTTTAGTCTCGTTATCGTCTTTTTAGATCTACTCACTACCCACTCCAATACATGCCCTGTCAAAGTCATCATTTTCAGTCCAAAAGAGAGTCTGAAAACATTGTCGTAAAAAGGCCGGTGTTCTGATCACAACAGTGTTACTTTTCCATCTACAGCACCTCTCTATATCCGATTAACTGACGCAACGCCTGTTTGACAACTAACCAATACGACACCAAAGCCATAAGCCAAGACAAAAAACCCACAAAATATGCCAAGAGACGCTAAAGCCTGATGAATGGGTATGACGTCGGTGGTTCGGATTTTACCGGAGTTTAAGCGAGCTGTTCACAATGGGGTAATGTCTCAGTTTTCAAAGCTCCGTAACTCGGTGAATATGGGCGTCAGTGAGGTCTTAGCTGCGGCAATAGCGTCATATGACACGTACAAGTTTAGTCCCGTTTTCAGAAACAATTCTGGACCACTATTGAATCATCAATAACACTTGAGAGCTATGGGTGCTATAGGGCCTGTCAGGAATTAGAGACCCATGTTTTCTCGGCCAAAAACCACTCAAAGACAATTCTGAAAAGTGCATCCTTTTTAAAATCGTTTGCTCAGCAGTTTCCATACAACATATGTCTTTTTTGAAAACCTTTTGCTGCCTTACCAATGACCCTGTTTTCAAGATGAGAAAGTGTACGCACGTTTCATAAACCTTTTTTTACGACACCCACAAAATCCACCAACGACTTTAGCACCGATTGAAATCATTAATAGCGACCTACGACACGTGTAGATGGCCTTTTGAGCGCTCAGATGAAGTTTCACCAGTTTGCGCCAGTTGAAAGTTGCAGAAATCGCCGTCTAGTGCCCGAAATCCGGCTGCTACAAGTGCCCTGTAACTAGACCAATAGGAGCATCTAAACTAGTGTCTTTTCAGTAGCATCGAACTAGATCTTTTTGCCACGCGGCTAACCAACTAATGAGATGATGGTGGGAGAAATTTGGAGCTACTGAGAGAGTATTCAGCTAGTTAGGAGAGAATCAGTAAGTGGATTATCTGGAATCTAAAAGTCGCAAACGCTCCACGAGGAAAAGGGTTAAATTATTGGGAATTGGTACCAATTTAAGGATAATAGCTGTCGCATTTCAGTGATTCTATCGAATTTCATCTTAGCTAGTCTCAGTTGTGATTTATTTGCTATTTCCGTTACGAGGTGTTTTCGACCCCAGAATTTGGCAAATAAGGTTTTGGTATCAACACTGTTCATTCAAATTGTACATCATTCAAACAGCTCGATGGGTGTATTGGTAGGTGATTTGCGTTGACGTATCTGCCGCGAATTAGTATCTCCAGCGAATGCACTCTTCAGAATTTTCACAACTCCCCTCAATATCGTTTGAAGCTCAATTAAACATTCCTGTTTTGGTCAACTCCAAATACCCTAGAACTTGAGTAAAACTCATCCAAAGTCTCAGCCAAGTGTACCAAGCCATTCCCTGCACGGAAGTAAACCGAATTCTGATCTCAGATCTACTCCAACTCGCCGTTTGGGCTCTCCAACCCCGCTTCTAGAACCTAAGACATCTCCAACGGTCATCAGATTACCACCATTGTCGGAAATCCAGTAAAAGACAGCGTACAGTCATCGGACCATATTAGTCTTATGATTGCTGATCTCGTGACCCCTTTTCTACTTGGTTACTCTAACTGTGAATATACAGCGTTGATCGCAGCTTCAGGAGACTTAAAGTCGGTCACAAAGTCTCATCTTTGCAGTTTCAACCAAACTAGTCGATGCGGAATAATTCCCTATATATACTGAATCAATAGTTTCATTTCTTTCTATTTTTTTCAAATTGTTTCGAGTTTTCTAAAATATTTCTGTTCATAATTCGACCAAAGTCAAAGTGCAAAAAATTCACTTTATGACTGGGCACCCCAAGGAATGCAGTTTGATAAGGCGGGGATATTATTTTAAGGTTACGGTTAGGGCATTCAGAAAGTCTACTCTTGTTTTGTTGTCTTGTTGCTGCCCCCCCTTGTTGTAGTGCAAAGCTTAAATGTTTGGAGGCATGCACAAAGAACCTTGGAAAGAACAAAAGTGATGAACACGATCAAAAAATAAAATAATACAGGCAGTGAGGGGTAGGTGGGGGGACGGTTTTTGAGTGATGGATCTATCTGAAAAAGAGCATTTTCGAATTTTCCGCAATTTTCCACCATTTTCACTTTTTTTTTTCCGTTGCAAAAATAAAAAGTCATCCGATGGCCGATCATTAGACCATATGACCTCGAGTTAGTTTAGCGGAGTTAAGTGACCAAAAGTCGGATTTTAGTTTTTGATAAAAGCTTAAAAACGATTGTAAATGGAGATTATTTCTGAAGAGTAAAAGTTTTAGTTTCAGGAATATGAAATTAGTGGAGGATTCAGGGGAGTAATACTTGGTACTATCAGAATTGGAATCGTGATCTGGACAAAATGCGCTTTTCAGAATTCCAATAGCACAAATACAGCGACTTTCAGCTAGTTTCTATTTAGATGGTAAAGCTGTTTCTTTCAAATGATTGAAGAAAACGAAGAGAATGAAAAAGATGTAAAAGAAGTGGATGGTCTAGTATACAGACTTTAGACGACATGGAATGCTGTCAAGAAATTCATTTACAGTGTAGTTTTACTGTATACATTATCCCGTGTAATGATTCGAGGAGGTTTTCCTTTTTTCTCTGCTTTTCTTTTTCGACTTCTCCACAACTGGCGGGGTAGCGGGGTTGTTATGTCCGTGTTTAAACAGCTTCCATCGTGCAAAAGCAATTCAGTAGCGTTTAAATTATCGAAATTCGCTCAGAAAAAAAAAGACATTTTTCGTCAAACGTTTTTCGCCGATAAAGGGCCAGGAAAGACGTTTTTCGGAATTCTCAAGAAGACGATACACTCGTCCGTCACCAGGTGACCTGCCCATGAGTTGCTATAAATATTTTGAATTTTATTCGAATTTTATTCCGTTTTATATTTGAATTCACAACTGCTATTTCTTGTTGCTGTTTAGCGTTCCATGTACCCCGGATTATACGGCTCGGAAGCAACAACATTTTGACTTCCGAAACTGGTCCCGGGATGAGACAAAAAGACGATCAGAAGCACGACGATTGGACCTGTGGCAATTTCCAGACTAGCGGTGGCGCAAGTGATGCTGTGACTATGTTTTCATGGTCTCAGATCGAACCTTCAACTGCTGGATCTGTTTTTGTGGTGTTTCAAGGGAGTAAGAAGAACAGGGTGAAGTAGTAGCTGGAAGTATTGACTGTTTACTGATTGGAGGTGTTGGAATTAGCTCAATCAGAGCGATATTGGCAGTTTTGGACTATGAGTTGTTGGTCTCTGATTGAAGTAGTTTATGTGAAGCATAGATGCGTGAGTAGTTGAGTAAACCAGAAGAGGAGTAAACAGTGTATCAGACGTCATTCCATGAGTGTAGAATAGCTGTTTTTAACGGGTTTACTCGGGTGGTTGAGATTCTGAGGAGTGTTGTTGCTATTCCACCAAAAGCAGATTATTGATAGCCACAGACAAGTTGAGCGAATTCTGAAGAGTGCAATCGTTTTAAAATCACAGCAATGTTGAATATGTGTCAATAGAATCCCCAAATCTAGCACATCCAGTCCAACAGCTGCTTCTTTGATTCTCCTTCAACAAACGATGCACTGTATCACTTTCAACAAAACCACTACAAGCGAAAAACATAATGTAGAGTTGAACAGACCCGAAATAAACCAATAAACCGAACTCCAAAGTGCATTTTACGGCCATCTCCATCCAAATTCTGACTTTCCCCTTTCTGAACCCATTGAAACCACGCCAAACCACGCAATATCGCTGCTATTGAAAATCGGACTAGACCACCAGCTTCGGCCTCCGATTCTCGTCACATAGCCGCTTCTCTCATCCCTTAACTCAGCCTGCAGCTTATCGTACATGTCCATCCCTTTTCCCCACCTTTGATGCACACAGGGGCTGGTATGTAGTTAGAGTGTCTGACTAAAAAAAAAAAAGTTAACCAAACTAAGTCGGAAAGAGGCCGTTCAAAGTGATTCAAAAGTATTACAATGAGTCTGAAAATTGATATATCTCATTACCATGTCATTGTAACCAAAACGCACTTTTCAGAATCATTATAACACCTCCCCTTGGCTAGTTACCCTACCTAGGTGTCCCCCTCCTAGCTGCATCCACCCGACGATCTCTACATGGTCGATGAGAAGAAAGACAACCAACGAAAAAGAAAAAAAAAAAGACAAGAAAAAAAAGTTTTATTTTTCTCTCGACTGCTGGGGATCCGCCGATCAGTGGGGAATGGAATTCTTGTTGTAAATGGTGTTTTGTCCGTTTTTTCCTTAGTGCAGATATTTGCTCGTTTTTCTTCGCATTTTCAACGTCGATATCGTTTCCCTTCCCCCTCCATCCTCTCCTCCTTCCTCCACCCTATCACATGCCCTTTTGACCATGTGATTATTCAACAACACAAGCGAAGCTTTTTCTTGTTTCTCTCTTCTTTTTTTTTTCTTTCTTTCTCTCTCTTCCTTCTCTTTTGACATTTAGATTCCACCACTACAGCAAACTTTGGTTTGTGTCTCGGAATTAGACCTTTCAAGAGCCAGCTGGCATGAACTCTTTTCTCGAGTAGGGACACGGCACAGATGTCACGCTAGGGGTGTTTTCAGCGAGCAAAGACGTCTGAGAGCGGTCGGAAGACGGGGTTTCGAGCACTTTGTGGTTGCTGTCACAGCTGCTGTCACAGAAACGTATCTCGCTGGAACCCCACGACCCCACGACCGCCCTCCCGTGTACAAACACCCCCGCATGTCTCACAGACACAGAGTTGCACCCCTGCAAAGCTGGCCAATCTTGTCTGGCGCCGACGTCATCAGCACTTACCCCACAAACCGTTTTGCCCGGAAGTGGAAGCAATGTCGCCCCGTGTTCCTGGCTAGTGGGGCGTTCCAGGGACAAAATAGCTGGTTTGGGCATGAGCTCTGGCGGCACAAACGCAGCTGAAAGTGCCGCAAAGTCGTCGAAACCCAGCTGTTCCCGCACCGTTGGGCTCGCCCGATTGCGACGGTTGCGGAGGCGCTGCCTGCTCATCTGCGGCACAGGTATTCCGGTCTCTGCCTTGCTTTTTGCAATTACGGCAGCTACGTGCTAGGCTACGACCAACAGCCCGACAGACCAAGCGTGGCGCGGCTGTGATTCACGTCCTGGCGACTAGAAACCAAGCGTAAAGGGCTCGGAGCACACCGGAGAGTCTGGACGTCAGTTTCGTTTCTCGGACAGAGTTGGCCGTTGTGTTTCAGATGTCGTTGATGCATGGTGGGAGGAGGCACTCGCGGGGCGTAGGAGAGACTTCAGATGGGGATGGTCGTGGTGGAGGCGATGTACAGGCGATACAGGAAATGCCGTCCCTTTGGACCATCTTTTTGGGGCTGTCTGAATGAGGCCGCCATTTTGTGGCCGTCTTTTGGGGGCAGCTCGTAATGGTGCCTTGAAACTACCCCGAGCCGCGCCCCACTCTCCGCTGGTCTGCAACCCCTTCTATAGGCCGTTTCTGGAGACAAATGGTCTCGGGATCCACTTGTTCCACTGGCGCCGTCATGTCACAGCCAAGAACAGAGGTGTCCGCCTTGCCCCTCTTACCCCAGGTTTCGGAGCTATTTTTTCCTTAGTCTGCAGCTCTTTGTTCTCTGCCCCCACCATACCTTGACAATGCCCCTGTCATCTCCATTGTATCTGTTAGTCGACAGACGAGTGCGAGCCTAGGATAATGTCGAGTTTTTCTGTCACCCTACAGAGACGACTGAGAGTCGAATTTATTCGTTTCCAGAGATGTGATTGTCCAGAGATGTGGGTTTGTTTGCGAACTGACTGACAAGGTGTCCCAAAATCACTTACTCTACCAGGTGTTTCAGGATGGTGCTGGGTGAATTGAAGCAGTACCACGAAACTGACCAAGTCATTCCGAACATAATGCACTCTTCAGAATTTTCATATTTCAACTGCAGTGTTCATTGATGGGGTTTCCGATAAGCGCTTATTTATCCCTTTCACTTTTTTGACCATCTTTATCTAAGGTTTTACTTACCTCATCGTTTCTCCCCAGCATGGAGGTCCATACAATCCGGGTCGAAAGTCATAAAGTGATGGTTTGAAGTTGTGCTATTGTTTAATCAGGAGATTTCGAGTCGAACGCACTCTTCAGATTTTCTCTGGTGTTATTTTCTCTGGTTTTGGGTGGAGTCGTCCAACCCCACGTTGAATACCCAGGAGACCAGATGCAAGAACATGAGTGGCACCTTTGGAATCAGCTCGCCATTTGAACAAACTGCACTTTTCGCAATTTCCATTTTGTGCATTTTCCAACTCTCCCTACTTGAGCCACACGTACAGTGTTCTTACTATCTACAGATGTACTGTACTCAACCTGAGACAGCTGTGCGAATGCGATATCAAAATTGACGCTGTTTCTTCTTTCCAATGAAGGTGGGGCTCATCGCGTCTAAGCGCAGTATGTACCCTGCTGCTGCTGCTTCTGCCTCTGCCTCTACTTCTATCCCCCTGCAAAAATGATTGATCCCTGCTGCTGTGCTGTGCGCTGTTTGCTGCTGCTTGGTGCTGTTCGGTGCTGCTCTTGGTAAACTTTCTCCAAAAATTAAAACTTGAAAAATTAAAGAAAAAAAATAGTACAAGTTAACAGACCATCTGTCATCCTCAGAAACATGCTCTGGTGCAGCTTTTGTGCTATATCCATTAAGGGCTATGTGGTCCACTTTTCTAATACCAATTCTCATCTCTGAAGTGTTTCATTTTGGTCTGTTTACACAGTTTTCGTTCTGTTGCAGTTTTTTTTTTAATTTTTTAATTTTTCAATTTTTTTAAATTTAGACGTCGCACATTTACCCCGCTTTGCTTAGCTACATGAAGTAGAGTTCGGGGCCAAACTTTCTGCCAGGTGTCGCTTATTTTGTCAATAAGAGTGAGTAAGAGGCACGACTGAAAATTGCTACACACGAGATATGCGAATTCCAAAAAGTGCGTTGGGTTTGTATTCTCTCACTATATTTGACTATTTTTTTAATTTTCCATTTACACCATTCCTGAACCGTTTGAGTCACTTTTTCCTATGAAGGGGCATCTTAAACTCTGCAGGCTTTTTTTTTCTTCTTTTCAAATGGCACACGACCAGGACAAGTGGTCGTAAAATGAGACATTTAAAAAAGCCAAAAGAGCCAAGAGGCTGGGGGTAGGTCGCTGCTGAGTCAGAAAAATTGCAGAAAAATCGAATGGATCACGTGAGAAAAACGAGAAAACTTGACATTTGCGATTTCAGCAAATTGAAGAAGATAAAGATGATAGTGAGATTGATATGAGTTTAACGGTTGTTGTTTGATTTAGATTAGACAACTATTGGTCAAATTATTGGTGTTGTAGCTCTTACTTCGGTATATCAACTCTCTTCGATCTTTTAAAAACGATTCATGGTCCACAATTGTCCCGTATCAACTCTTTCGATGCAACTCTGACCCTCATGCCTGCTCATAGAATCGATTTATGCCTGTCACATGCTTTTCAGGTCCCACAAATCTCGTATAAATGCTGTATTTATCAATACATTAATGTCTGTTATAGGTGGCACACCTCAAGTCGACCTATATCCGGTTTTTGAGACATTAAAATGTATAAAAGAGAACTATATGGGATTTTTAGGCTTTATGTAATGGATCAAAGTGAATTAATAGTTCTCAACATGTCTTTCTGAACATGTACGTGGAGATCTCCAACAGGTTATGAGTGGCTGAACTTTTTCGATTATTTGAGATTTTTTGAATTTCGATGAGTTAGAGGGAATATATCAGGGGACTTGAACCAGTTTGCTAGTTTGTTTGTTCCAATTTGCGGAAAGAGCGGTTTTACATCGTTTTCTCTGAAGAGAAGGTCTGGGTGAAGTTGATTTTCTCGTTTGAATATTCTGAGAACTCTGAAGTGTGCATTCTGCTCAGATTTAGCCGCTGACCATGACAGCTGTTTCAGATTCACAATAGCTTAAATACTCGCGTGTATTCAGTACACCCCCTATTCACTGCTTACTCATTAATCATGTAAGACTGAACGTCAAATCCATCTCAACACAACAAAAGGAAACGTAACTAGCCAAATCAGCCTACCAATCTACTCGTCTCAAACTCCTGCTTTTAACAAAGTTGTAAAAACGACTATATCTCTTAATCTCGCTCAAAAGCCGTTTTAGGAACCGTTAAAATCCAATATACTCGTCAGGAGAAGCTTCAATATGATCAACCAACGGCTTTATTACCGTCGCAATGTGTTGCGTTTAACGGAATCTCCTTGTACCTGGAGTTGATCACATTGAACTCTACCCTTGAAGATGACACTGAATATACATCTCTATCGAAGAAATCAGAAACGGTATAAGACTTCTGAAGAGTGTATCAGATGCAAAATCCGATTTTAAACATATTGATAGTACTGTACTTTCGTGAAGATTGATTGGCTAATTCATTGGCAAACTGCTACTACTTCTGGTAGCCACTTACAGTTCATCTCTGAGCGTAACTCAAGAAGAGAATACTCAGTCTAAATCTTCAGATACAACGTTTCCGGGACGCTCAACTAGATAGGTTTGCTGCGGCTAGCTCAATTTGTCAATCAAGTTAATATTCGTCGAGAAAGAGTTCGCTTATAAGAGCGAGTTGGTTCTAGAAAACTATGCTATTAAAAAGACTAACAGTGGCTCGATCGGAATGAAAAGTACTCCGTTGGAATTGAAATTCGATTTTTCACTATCTGAACTTGACAGAATTTCCATATCTCAACCGGGGCAGATTTGAGAAGAACCTGCCCACTAGTAAGAGTCGATCAAACGGTTGTCCTGAGATCAGCCGAAAAAGCCCCTGAGAAGATGATCGAATTACGACAGTTTTCATTTGACTCTGAAAGGGTGGGTTATAGTGTTGCAATTGGTTTTTTGAGCTTTTCATTAGTTCAAAAAAATTATAAAAACTTCTAGACAAAACCGCCAATACAATATCTTCTCATTACTTGCTTGATAACTGCATCAAAAAACTTGAAAACTAGATCGTCCAGTGTGAAATCTGAATCTGCAACAGATGCACTCTTCAGAATATCCACAACTCACCTACCACCCATTGCAACTATTCTCTCTCAACTGCGAAAGGACTAAAATAAAATTCAGATAAGACAAAAGAAGCAGCTTTGAGGTCTAGTAAAATGCATGTGAATGTGACATGAATGGAAGGTATCTCTGGAGTGTTCATATTTGCTTATTACGATCAATTTTCCTAAAAAGAAAATCCTCTCTTCAGCTTTTTGGAACCCCCAGAAACTGTTCCATAAGCTATTTCGGAGTACATAAAGTAAATTGATATAGTGATTAAGCGGTACTAAATCGTTTCCGCTTACTTGCTTTTCCATATCTCCACTATTCACCGCTTTACATCTCTTCTTGTACTGCCCAAATGCAAGCTCGGTAAACTTCCCGAACGGCCAAACTTTGATAAAAATGCAGGTACAGGTGGAGATTCATAAGTCAACGAATATCCTGAATATCAGGGCACTTTTTGGTATCATTTTCAAGTCCAATTTTTGGTCATCAAAATGAAACTTTCAATATCTTCACCACTCTGCTGCTCGTTGTCTTATCTGCCATCATCTAGTGTTGGCAATGATCGGCAGATGCAGCCACCCGCTTCTTTGTGACTTTGGTTCCTGGATAGTCCGTCGATTGAACTCTCGATACGCCCATCGTTCGAACGTGGGCAGTGGGCCGTGGTTTAAGGTGTTGATGGCACCATTGGAGTCTCCAGGTGCCTGATTGATCGGCTATCTTGGCTGAGCATGATTGTGCTTTGAGACAAGAGTGGCCAAAACGAGACAAACAAGAAAATATAAGAGAGCAGAAGCCCGTGGGGGGTTACTCGGGTACGTTTGTGACTGTCGCAGTTGGGTTTGCGGTTCAAATATGTCCCTGAGCCGGGTTTTAGAGGTGGGTCTAGGGAGGTTTTTAGTTCGAAATAATAGGGGGTGGTTTTTGAGACAATATTGTTGGGATTTCAAGAATTACAAAAAGTAAATTTTGGCAAGAATTGCATTCCTCATCAACTGACTGTTATTAGATCTTGGTTAGTTGGCTGATTCGTCTTTTAGAATGGTGTTTGAGAAGTCTCAGTGATGGCTAGTACCAATTTTGTAACGTCATGGGAAATGATGCAATAGACATCTGACTTGTACCAGCGTGCTTGGTAGCTCAATTGGAGTCGAATGAACCTTTCAGAACAGTCTTAACTCGTTTGCAAAATGATTCAGATCGTTTGGGCGAGTTGAATGGGTAGAATATTGGAAAATGCTTCAGAAAGTTGTAAAGAAGAGTGGAAGACAGATGATTTGGACCGTTGTGTTTGAAATTTGATTCTGAATCAGATGTACTCTTCAGATGGATTTTATTAGTATGGGGAAGTTCATTTATCATGGTCTCTACTATCAGAGGTAGTCATCCAACAACCCATTGTAAGTCACATTTCATTGATTCGAGGGAATTTGAGAAGGGTGCGGTTTCACTCAGAGAATGATTTTAGACAGAAAGCACTCTTCAGAATTCTCATAATATCACTACATTTTGGAATAATTGCCTGTATTTCACCACTACATTCGCTTACTAAGCCACCTCTTTTGCTTACTAATCACTCCAATCCATATAAGCTTTGGCCGCCATTTTCCAGCGTTGCCATGGCAACCGTCTAGATGCAGACGAGGTGCATCAAAACAAAAGCTAACTTTAGCTACTACTCCAAACATCACCACTTGATTTTTTTTTCGAGATTGCCGTGATGGACTTTCACAACATCATGAACAATTCGGAAGCGGCCGGAACGCCCGAAAACGACTCTGAGCTGCGTTCTACCGGCGACAGCCTGTTTTTGGCGACGCCAGACATGCCCAAATCCGACCGTCACGTGCTGTCTGACATCGACCCCCATTTTCTCAACAAAAGCACGCCCAAAAACGCTTTTGCGCACAAGTTTGCCCAGCAGCAGGGTGCTGCGGATGACCCCAACACCAGTCTTGATCACGGCGCGGTCACAAACTCCTACTACGAGAATCTGCTGCGAAAGAGCAACGAGATGTACACACAGGAACACAATGACTATCCTGAGGTCGGAGGAGACAGTGGAGCCACAGAAAGCGAGGTGGAGGCGGAGGCAGCACAGCCCGGATATGCCAGGCAGAATGGTTATGACCACGTGTCAGGATATGAGCCTTCGGGATACGACCACAACCAGCAGCGCTACAACCACACTGACGGTCATGGGGCCAATGGACATGCTGAGCCACAAATGGGAACCTTTCACGCCCAGAATTTTGACATGCCTCCGTCTTCGCCCCCTTCTCACTGCTTTGAGGGCTCGGATTCGCTCGAACAGGTGGATCTCAACTCGCCCACAATGAACATTGACAACTCGCGAATCGACTCTTCTCGAATGGAGCATCTGAAGGAGCTGCAGCAGGAGAAGGAGAGAGAGCAGGAGAAGGAGACACGCAAACGTTTTGAAATGCCGAAATTCGGATCGGAAAAGCTCGGGTCTTTTGGTATGAAAAAGTTTCCCGACATGCGACGCAGTGTGATGAACAATTCATTCAACAGGAATGTGTCCAGGACGGCCGCCGCTCCTCAGAGGTCCGAGAACGTGGCAAGTACGCAAAACATGGACAACAACATGGCCATGGTCCCGTCTCCGAAGAAAGAGCGAGCTGGAACTGGCTTTTACGTGAATCCGTTGGTAGGCGACGTGTATGGGGGTGCTGGAGCTGATTGCTTCAACTCTAGACGCTCCAGGAACGCCAGACCGGCGTCCAAGGTCCAGTTCTCGCCCGTCAGACAGTACAAAAGTGTTCCTGGACGCAACCAGGCCAGCTTTGGTCGCTCTGGACGACCCGAGGGCCCCTCGGGTAGGAATTTCAACCCCAGAGGCTCGTACTATTCCCCTACGTACGATGCTTCGTACGACGAGACATTTGAGGAGCGATATGCGCCGTTTGAACGCAACCACAGCGACGAATGGGAGGAATACGACCACATCAACAGCAATAATCACAATGTGAACACTCCAATGAGAACGCCGAGAAGACGAGACGGCGACAATGGAGACCATTCGGACAGTTCAGACAAGGGGGATTTTGATAAAAGCAAAAAATCCTTTTCGTCAAATTCCTCCAAATTCTCGAAATTTCCAAACTCTCAAAACTCGCAAAATCAAACAACCCCGACCTCCCTGAACCTCCCCATACTGCTGTCAATCTGGCTGCAGCTCGCCTACAACGCTATCATGATGGCCGTGCTGTCATACTTTGTGTGGACCTTTTACTCGACCATCAAGCGCGATGTGGACATGAAGGTCGAGGAGTACTCGGCTGACATTCTCCAGGAGATGGCCATGTGCTCCAAGGACTATCTGGCCAACAACTGCATGCCTGGTAAGCGGGTTCCGGCCCTGGAGGCCATGTGCAATGCGTGGGAAAGATGCATGAACCGGGACCCCAAGGTGGTGGGTCGTGCACGAGTGTCTGCAGAGACATTTGCCGAGATCATCAACGGCTTCCTGCGACCCATTTCTTTCAAGTCCATCATCTTCATGACCGTTCTCATTGGCGGGTCCATGTTTGCGTGCAACTACGCCTTTGGCACGTATCGGGGACCGCTGTACGGTGTCAGCGGGGGCTCCGGAGGCGGCGAGGAGAGCGACGAAGCGAAAAGCGGGGTGAAAAAGGAAAAGAAGCGAGGAAAGTCTGATTCCAGAGAGTCTCGAGAGTCCAGGGAGTCCAGATATGACTCTCCAGGCTATTATCCGGTTTCGCCGAGATACCACAGAAGCAGATATCGACGGAGATATTAGACGAGGAGAACGAGTGTGACGATGGAGTGTATAGTAATTTTATTTGGTGATCAGGCGGATTAGAGCAGTTTGGCAGAGTGAGTGGGTATGAGACCCTTTTAGATTGGAAGGTGTGTTGAGCTGTAGTGATTTTATTAGAAGATGGTATGAGATCAGAAAACAAAAAGATGAAATGACAATAACATCAGAAATCCAGATTACATTCTTTTTCTAATCGAAATCTACATCCAATGGTACAACTGTCTACCTACAACTACTGACTCGATACTTGTCGAGACTTAATAGACAAATAATTTTATTGTGCACTCTCAAGTTTCATGTCTGAGAGCACCAATTGCTATACAGGACTTTACAGATGATCCAAACAGATCATTCTGTCATCGGTCAAACCCTCCATCCATCCTTCTATCCCTTTCCAATCAACTCGCGTTGAAACATCTACTTTGCCGCCAACTCCTTTCGCCAGCTGACAAAGTCGTCGCTCAGAAAGCTCTTGGCTCCGGGAAGCTCGCTCAGAGTGGCCTCCTTCTTGTCGTGGTCGAACCGCAGTCGCCACACCTTGCCTTCCGTCTTGGGCATTTGCTCCACCAGCTGGGTGATGACGTAGTTGAGGAAGTTGATGCAGTCGGAGCCGCTCCACTTGCCGGG
The DNA here is from genome assembly GCA_900518985.1 of Yarrowia alimentaria. Classification (NCBI taxonomy): domain Eukaryota; kingdom Fungi; phylum Ascomycota; class Dipodascomycetes; order Dipodascales; genus Yarrowia; species Yarrowia alimentaria. Next base: position 2,180,642 of record ULGN01000003.1, read on the forward strand.
CGCGTTGCTGGCAGCCACAAACACGGGCAGGTCGTCCGTCTTGAAGTAGTCCACGGCTGCCAGCTGGAAGTCGCGGTTGCGGAATCCGTAGATGATGTGCTTGATGCCGATGAGAAACGACTGCGCCCACGCCTTGCACATTTTCTGCTCCAGCGCCGCGGCGTCGCGCTCGTCGCACACCTCGCGTGTGGTTTTGAGCTCGCCGTAGCGCGCCAGACCCTTGGCCGAAGGGTCAAACACACAGTCCACCTCGCCGCCAATCACAATGGCATTGTTGCCGATACCCGTGCGCACCACAGACACGTACTGGTCGCCCGTGGGGATCTGGCTGTCGCGGGTGTCGATTCCGCTGCGTGACATGGTGGGCCACGGCTCGTCAATCAGCGCCACCGTCTCGAACTTGTATCCGGAGTAGATGGCCCGCTTCATGGACGCGTCCTTGGCGGGGTCGCGGGCGGCCTGCCGCAGGTCCCAGTCCTCCTCCACAAACACCTGTCCGTCGAAAAACTCCACGTTGAGCTCGATGGGCTCGCGGTAGTGGTCGTACGGGTGCGTCATGATCTTTGTGAGGATTCCACGCCACGTAATCACCTGGGCCGCCGTTTTTTCGCCACTAGCACGCTCGCTCGCCACCAGAGCCTCCAGCAGCGTGTCTAGGTGCGTGGCAGGCTCTTGGGGCTGTTCCCAGTTGTCTACGCCTGAAACCAGGCTGATGGGTGACTTCAGAATCGTTTCCTCGGGCAGGTAGTAGTACTTGAGGTTGCTGCTGTCGAGCGAAACCTTGCCGCCGGTGATGGAGTAGCTGGTGATCTCCTTGGGCTTCTTGAGCTTGGCCGCCAGGCGTTCCTGGGTCGAAAAAGTCAGCATGTTGTGTGTGTTGAAGAGTGTTCAAAGTGGTGCTGATGATTCTGCAGAAATTATAAATTTATCAAAACTCTATTTTCGTCGCTGACATCGATTTTGAGAAAGTGTAGGGTGTCGGTTTAGGTGGTGTTTGAGAGCGGTTGGAGAGAAGTGGGTAGTTGGGCTGGATGTCTGTGATGATTTAGAGTAAAATCCTTCTTTTCATTTTCGAAAAATGTCACTTTAACGTCTTTTGAAAACCGTATCTGATTGCTTGAAGTTATGAGAGTGTATGGTAGGAATGATAAAGGGCAAGTTGATTGGGTGTTAGGTTGGGGATGAGATAAATCTGAAGCGTGCGTTCAGCTGGGGATCTGATTCTGAGCAAGATAGTACTAGTTAGAGCTCAAAAAGCTGGTATTTGTTGAATTGATACCAACTGTGTTGCTACAAGACGTTGTTCACCTCCAATCTTGACTACTTTGATTGGATAGGTTTGAGAGACATTGGAGAGAAAAAGGTGGTACCATTAGAGCCAGAAAGCAATTATAAGCCACATGCACTCTTTGGAATTTCTTTAGCTCGACCACAATATCTCTTAGTGTGCTCATTAGAATGCTATGACTATTACAGACCTCCATAATTTGACCATCTTTTTTTAAGGTTCATCTTACCTCATCATTTCTCTTCTGCGTAGAGGTCCATACAAAAGACGTTTAGTGTCAGAAAATGACTATTTTCAATGCTCAATCCTATTTTTCACGTGATATTCAGTTGAATGCACTCTTTAGATTTTCTACAGGTGCTCTGTAACCTCAGTTAATGGGTGATGTTGGAATTCAAACTTGGATTTATTATTTTCTTATTTTTCTATTCTTTTTATCGTTAGTCACTTCTCACCATAGTGATTACAATCAATAATTATTCTACAAAACTCCCCACGAACCTCATCAACCACATTAGCCACTTTAACACGGTGCAGTGCATTACTTGTATGAAATCACAGGAAATTGCTCCCTTATAGCTGCTAATGTCTCAAAATTTACTTGATACTCTTCCAAATAGTCCTCATATTCCTAGCCCTTGTAGATTACTAAACTTCCACAATGTGGACACTGCCTTGGGCCCCAATTCGTCCTTTGTTACTGGCAGTGACAATGACAGTAAACCAACAAGCATATGGTCCACAGAAACAATAAGCTTCATGCAAGGCGACCACACACTCACCTCCTAAAGACACAAAATCAACACCTCCGATGCGTCACCAAGTTACACATGGAATGTCAGAGATGAAAAGCACCAACAGTGGAGCCTCGAAATACCTACATGGTGAGATTGAGTCACAATTACACAGTTGCCGGGCTGCTACTGGTGGACAATCACCTGACGATTGCCACTTTTCCTGCCACCTCACCAAACCCCCTTCGGACGAGTCAAATTGTCCCCAATGCGTACTTCCACACTCTTATTTTAGTTAAAGCGCAACCAATATACCACACACAAAGAATCGAAATAACATAAATACCCAACGATACCCCCCTTTGATCGGCATCCAGCAAGACGACACCACGAGCCCTTGTCAGTGTTCTCCCCGGATCATTGGCATGTTTTTGAAAAATCATAACGGACTGCGGTCTACCCCCGGCACTATTGAACCCACAATGGTGTCAACTCTCTGCGCTCACGGCTGAGTCGACCTGGGTCAGTCTTTTTCCCACTAACATCCCACAGATCTAGTATCTTACTATTGTGAGTATTCCCGAGTTGGCAGAAGGTGCCTCAAGTGACAGTTCGACTACTCAACAGCTGAGACACATTCATTGTGAGGATTCCTGATCAGTTTCCTTACTTTGTCTGTGTCTCGCGTCATCTCCGCAAACTTCTGATCAATGTCAGCGGTTATGACGAGCTGCGACTTTACCCCCTCCCCAACCAAACTAACCCAGATTAACGGTACAGGCCTACGACGTGAACAGGCAGTTGGAGGTGCAGCCCCTAGAGTGGAGGGGTAGAAGAGGAGGATCCAGAGGTGCTGTCTTGCCCATCAAGACAGCTCCAATCTCTGCTCAGACGATTCACAGCTGGAACTGATGATGATGAGTGGAGGCGTACTAGGCTGCCGTGTTTTTATGGCAAAAGCAACATGTTTACATGTTTTACGTGGGTCCTGCCAGAAGGTAGGGTAACTCCCCAATGACACCCGAATTGATATCCAGACTAATGACATTCTTCTTACTTCTCACATCGTGTTTCGAGTAAACCTTCAATGAAAGAGAAGCCCTGAGCCCGTAGTGTGTGTTACAAAGCTGAGTTGGAACAGCTGGATGTGTTCCAAGACACCGACGACAGTTTGCACCCAGTATCGTAAGGGTACTTCTTGAAATGATTTTCAAATGTGATGTGCCTCTATCAAGTAACTCTGCCCATTGATCAGGATAAAATACCAGCTCGTGGTGGGCAGATCACCTACCAAACAGCACTGGTGTGATCAGGGACTGTAACTGTACATTATCCTCTTTTCAAACTTGTCTTAGCTCGCTAACTGCGCTCTCAAACTGCATTCTATGAGACATCTATCCTAGTGTTCATTGCCATAGCCAAATTCCAACCAGTGGAGCACATCAAAGTTGATTTGTTCACAGGTATGCCTCTAACACCTAATATCGATCACGAGACAAGCCTCAGATCCAATTAACCTTTGATGGAAAATTCGAGAACAATTTTGATCAGACCAAACCCACAACTTCAAACTACCTGATATTACATTCTTTAGAGTCGTAATAATCTCCTCTTGAAACTCCTTTCAACTGATTTCCCTCATCTCCCCTAGTTATACGGTCAAGACCGAATTATCCCCCCAAATCAAACAACCTTCGTCCTCCCAGTGGATTAGGGTTTTTTCTGAAATTTGTAAATCACACTACTACTACCATTTTGAATCTCAACTTCTAACTTCACCTCAAAACGAAAGAAAAAATGTCGCTTCAAGTCGCAGCCAAGGCCCCCAACGTGGGCTACGCTGCCGTGATCCTGGCATCCCAGAACAAGATTGACATTTCCGTTGTTGACGACAAGTCTGTGTCCAAGGACGACCCTTCCTCCGACGTGGTCTACGAGGGTGTCGTGGGCACCAAGCAGGTCATTGCCAAGCTGGTGTCTTCTATTGGCGAGGCCGACCAGCACTGGATCGACTTTGCGTTCGCCAACCTTCTGAGCAAGGACTTCAAGGCTGTGACCCCTGCCCTTGAGCAGCTTGAGAAGCACCTCAACTTCCGGTCTTTCCTCAACGGCTTTGCCCCCTCGCTGTCCGATGTGGTCGTGTGGGGCGTGCTGCGGTCCAACCTGGTCGTGGGCACTTCCATCAAGTCCGGTCAGTTCATCAACCTCGGCCGGTGGTACAACTACCTGCTGGCGTTCCAGTACGGCCCCATTGTGGAGGACTTCACCAAGGCCACCAACGAGGTGCGAAAGAGCGCCAAGAGCGGCCAGAAGAAGGTTGCCTCCAAGGCTTCTTTCGAGATTGGTCTCGTTGGCGCCAAGGAAGGCGAGGTCGTCACCCGATTCCCTCCCGAGCCCTCTGGATACCTGCACATTGGCCACGCCAAGGCCGCCGTGCTCAACGAGTACTTTGCCCGACAGTACAAGGGTAAGCTCATTATCCGATTCGACGACACCAACCCCTCCAAGGAGAAGGAGGAGTTCCAGGACTCCATTCTCGAGGACCTGGAGCTGCTCGGCATCAAGGGCGACGTTGTTTCCTACTCCTCCGACTACTTCCAGGAGATGTTCGATCTCTGTGTGAAGATGATCAAGGAGGGCAAGGCCTACTGCGACGACACCGTCCAGGAGGTCATGCGAGACCAGCGAATGAACGGAATCGCCTCTGCCCGACGAGAGCGATCTGTGGAGGAGTCTCTGGAGATCTTTGAGAACCAAATGGCCAAGGGCACCGAGGAGGGTCTCAAGAACTGCGTTCGAGCCAAGATTTCGGTTGACGCCGGAAACAAGACTCTGCGAGATCCCGTCATCTACCGATGCAACCTCACTCCCCACCACCGAACCGGCGACAAGTGGAAGGTCTACCCCACCTACGACTTTTGCTGTCCTATTGTCGACTCCATTGAGGGCGTGACCCACGCTCTGCGAACCATCGAGTACCGAGACCGAAACGCCCAGTACGACTGGATGCTCAAGGCTCTCGGCCTGCGAAAGGTGCACGTTTGGGATTTTGCCCGTGTCAACTTTGTTCGAACTCTGCTTTCCAAGCGAAAGCTGCAGTGGTTTGTTGACCAGAACAAGGTCCCCAACTGGTCCGACCCTCGATTCCCCACCGTCCGGGGTGTTCGACGACGAGGTATGACTGTGGAGGGTCTGCGAAACTTTATCATTTCCCAGGGCCCCTCCAAGAACATCATCAACCTCGACTGGTCGCTGATTTGGGCCATCAACAAGAAGGTGATTGACCCCATTGCTCCCCGACACTCTGCCGTTGTCAAGAAGGACGTTGTGGAGGTCAACATTGGCGACGTTCCCGTGACTTCCGAGGACCGACCCAAGCACAAGAAGAACGCCGAGCTCGGCACCAAGAAGACCGTGTTTGGCGGCAAGATTCTGATCGATCAGGATGATGCTCAGACTCTCAAGGACGGCGAGGAGCTGACCCTCATGGACTGGGGTAACTGCATTGTTCAGCAGATCCACAAGAACGCCGACGGTGTCATCACTGGAATCGACGCCAAGCTGCACCTCGAGGGTGACTTCAAGAAGACCGAGCACAAGGTTTCTTGGCTGGCTGCCTCCGATGCCACTCCTGTGAAGCTCGTTGACTTCGATCACCTTATCACCAAGGACAAGATTGAGGATGGCGAGAACTTTGAGGACTACCTGACTCCCGAGACTGTGTTTGAGACCGAGGGTCTGGCCGACTCCAACGTCAAGAACATGAAGGAGGGCGACATCATCCAGTTTGAGCGAAAGGGCTACTACCGACTTGACCAGCCCTGGTCCGAGACTTCTCCTGCTGTCTTCTTCACCATTCCCGACGGAAAGGTGGTTCAGAAGTACGGTGCTAAGAAGTAGATGGTGTGTGGTATATAGTTTTATGTATGGAGATGAATATACGTTTAGAAAGAAGCGCTATTGTGGGGAGATGCAAAGAACCGAAAGAGTACTCACGTCTTGAAAGTGGATTCGGAAACTTGTGGCATTGGTTATAACGCTGACAAGGGAATTCCTGTTTTTTTTCAATGGGATCATTCAAAGAGTCATTCAGGGTGTTTGATTGAGTTAAATGATAACAAAGACATCCAGGAACGGGTTATAATGTAAAATTGACCAATATGAAAGCAATATATCCGTGTTTGAAATCGAATTTTAAACAGAATGCATTGCTGGGAAATGTGTTTATTATATATCTACATGACATCATTTACTTTCAAAACAGTAACAAAATACTTTTACCAACTGTTGCTCACTAATTTAAAACGGTTGCGGAAGAGATATGAGAATTCAGAAAAGTACATCTTGTTTATTATGTCTTTCTGAGTCCAGTTCTTTACTCCAGTTTTCTACATCTCTTCTCCTCGGCTCTGTATCTAGTGGTGTTTGGATTAGCCGTCTAACCCAAGACTTTTTGAGCGGGGTAAATATTTAGAAAGGAGCATGTTTCATTGGCAGGAGGATGTCGAAATAAGCTAAATTATTGCTATTTACCGTTTGTTTTTTTCTCTATCTTTTCTATTTATATCCATTGGTTTTTTTCGAATTTTTTTTGATTTTTGTAGAGCGTTTTCACAAAAAATATCTCGAGATGTAGGGTTGATACAATGATATCATGTGAGTTTTCAAAGTTGCAGATTATGACCTCACTCAGAATACTTGTGGCCGTGCTAGAGAAAACCAGAAAAGTGCATTCGCTCTAGAGAGATTCTGATGCCGATGGTATAAGTTATTAGTTTTTAGTTCTCTGAAAAGGCTCATTGGTGTGTGCAGTTTGGAGATGAGACAAATGTTTAAGCATTATTCAATAACATACTGGATGTACACTGAATAAAATTATTTAATAGGTTCTGTAAAGGTGGGAGTAGCATTGCAGAGTCCAGAATCGAATTTTGAACTGGACGCATTCATTGGAATTTTTTTATTACAAATTGGTGGGTTTTTTTGGTACGGTTTTTTCTTTTTCATTTCAGCCGGTTTTTTCCCAGACTTTGATCGAACACCATACAACTACATGAATATCGGTCCTAGAAAACTCCAAAAACCATCATTGCGATTTACATCTAATTCAAAACCGAATCCACTTTTCAGGTTTCTTAATGCCCTCTCCGTTGTCATTTTGGGCTCCTTCAATCTCAATATAGCTTTTTTCCCTAAATATGTACTGTACCGACTATAATATTATTACCTTGGATAACCGTTTGAAAAGGTGAAAAAATGTAAAAGCCATATTGAGATACATTTCATATATTGTGCGACTGCCAGCAAGTTCAAATATGTCCATATATGTATCTTTGCAAAATTATGAATGTATCTGTTTGCAGCTGTCTCAAAAAAAAAAAAAAAAAAGAGAAAAAAACAAATGTGCCCCATTTCTACAGGATAAACTCCCCACACAAGAAATTTCGTCGTAGAGAACCCCCCAGATTTCAGTGTGGTAAAATAACCATTTGTTTACGTGGATTGCGCTCTCTCTATTTGTCTCATTTTGTTACAAGAGAAGAGAATGAACTCCCTATGTACAGTACGGTACGTACAGAGCTCTCATGGTACAGCACACTATTGAAAAGCCCGTCTCAGAAACTGTCAAAAGTCGTTTAATTTGCTAAAAAAAGACAACGGAGACGGTCTCCTGAGCTCCAGCTATCTCGTATCCAAATCTGGACCCTGCCAGGCAGCATGGAAGCCCCACAACACCCCTCTACTTTGCCCTTACCAGTGTCACGTGAGTGTTTCATAATTTCCGACAAAGGCCGTTTTGAAGCCGTTTCAGAAATTAATTTTAGACCAGACCCCTCATTGTTCTTTGGTACCGCCTAGTACATGCGTGCATCTCCTAGCATCAAAGAGGAGACCTCAACCGGCCGGAAATTCCCGCTGCAGCCGATTTGATTGCACCACCAAGCTCCATTTCCGGCCGCGGTCACCATCCTTGTTTCGGAACAAAAATCCACCGCGTGCCGGTAATTTTACCCGGTATTATCTGTTGGAAGGGAAAATGCACTGTGAATCTTTGACTTGACACTTCTGCCATCAAACACTCGCACGACTCTGTGGCCCGAACCAGACGCCAGACAGAACACAGACAGCTCCCGGAGCACAGAGCTCATTTCGGCGACTCGAATGAGCCCATAAACTCGTCTTTGTGTCACACAAAGTCTTATTTTATCGACATGGTCAGATTTCTCCAGCTCATCGACTTAACCTTCTCTCTACAAGCATGCACATGCATTACGGACGTCGGGAACACGTTGGCTCTTCGGAATCCGCACTCTGGAATCGCAAGTACGTCTGTTGTGGGAATTCTGAAACCGCGATTACACTCGCCTCTCTTTGCTGAGTCCAACGGTACTGTCTACTTTGCTCCAGCACCGATATTCGGCCCCCTGGAGCGTTCTACTCTTCCTGTCGACTTCGTATTCACGGTGCAGCCAACCTTGTTTTTTGAGGCAGGGGCGCAGATTCGGGCCTCAATCGTATATCCGGTGCGATATATATGGCCAGATGGGTGTCCACGTGTGAGATTTTCGATCTAGTTTCGTTTGTGTTTCGTCTCTTTGATTTCTGCCAGCTCTTGGTCTGTTCAGCTGGTCATTACAGTGTCCCCATACGCCAAATTGGACGCCTCTCAAAACCGAAACTGAGCCTCGAAGAAGTCCAGAATTATCACAAAACCCGCGCTATTGTTGCTCAAACAGGTACACCTTCGACATCCACCATCTGTCTCGGTCTCTCTCAAATCACCCTCAAAATGACAGACGTAATCGACCCCAAACACATCAAACAGAACACAATCATGCAATGCGGCGGCTGTATGATGGAAATGTTCTACCGAGACGTGCTAGAACACTGCGAAGACGACCACGAGAACTGGCTGGGACTGACCTGGGAGTTCGTTCTCACCGGGTACTTTTGCATCTCTCCGAACCAGGGCATTGATCTGGATCTCAATCCGGACTATGAGCTGGGTCGTCAGCACAAGCCGTGTTCGGTACAGCGGCAGCAGCAGCATCATCACACTATGCGACTGGCTGTTGCTCCAGCTCATTTGCACTCTCGACGTCATGCTAACCCCTCACATCTACAATAGCCGGTTACTGTATATCACTACGGTGCCGTACTGTAACATATCCTATTTTTAATGCATTTTCTAAAAAATACGGATTCGAGAAGTTTTCCTTTCTTCCTTTTCTCCACTTGTATCTCGGATACCGTCACTTTACACAACATGTCACTTTACACAACATGTAAACATTCCAGAGAACATCTCAGAAAGATGTGAGTGTTACAACTGGATTCTTCTCGCCATTTCGAACAAAACGTACTCTTCAGATTCTCTACATCTCATTTCATTTTACGATGAATAATCGCTATTTATTTGCAGCTTGATGGGTCATTTTTCAATTATCAATTTTGACACAACTAATTTGCCACCCAGCACTTCTTCTAGTTGTCTTTTTTCGCTTTGGAAGTTCTACATCTAATCATGTACAGTGATTATGGAATTCAGTCTGTTCTGTCAGACGAAGAATCTGAAGATGACATTGGTCAGTGGGAAGCTGTGGAAGAAGAGACTTTGGTTCACTCAGAAGTGGTTTTGTCTAATGGATTGTCAGAAACAGTCATGCCTAGTGTGGCTTCAGACGGGTCGATGCTTCGCTACTTGTCTGGTGATTTGGTTGTCACAAAAGCAACTGATCACATTGAGAAGATTAATGTCCTTCAATCCACAGAGCAAATCCGTTTTGTCAATCTGAGTGAAACACCTGTTGAGTCAATGGGGAACGGTTCATTTGAATACGGCACTTGTCGACATGAATCTGAACGTCTCACAATCGCATTCGTCATTCTCAGCGAGTCAGACTCGATATCTCAATGTCTATCGAAAATCCAACTAGCAGAAGAAGCCATTTCAAAGGGGATTTATGCGACATGTTTTTCCACCACCACACTCAAATTCAACTCTACAGTTGATTCAGCTCTGGTATTGAGTATTCGAAACCCCCAAAAGTCGTTTGTCCAACTTCCTCTGGCTTTAGATACGCTCAAATGTGGAGATATCCATGCTCTTCAACAGGATGAAATGAGAGTGAGAAAGCTACAAACAGCAGACTTTGGTAAACGAGGCGGTGATATCAACAATAACGTACTCAAGTTTGATTGCAAGTCGTCGCAAGTCACTTTCGTATACTTTCTGAAATTGTTATTATCTGCAACATTCCTGGTTTGGGTAACAGGTTCAATGAATGTATTCAGCAATACTTCATCATCAGCATCTTCAACTCTACCCGCGTCATCTCCTCAACCTATTACTCCATTCACTACCCCAACTGTCACCATTGACATCATCTTCGGTACATGTTCAGCTACTTCAAATTCTTGTCCAGAACAGCTATTTCAATGCGAACCAAAAGAACGACTTTGTGAAACTATTTCAACCACTTACAGCTCGAATCTTGGCTTTGCTTACTCAGTAACTCTACTGAAGCATTCATTTTCATACCTCTCAGACCATCTACCAACGCTCATTTCCAGATTCTTTGCCTCTACACAACTTGCTCTTGAGATTATAGTTGACTTGTTAAGTCTTCCATTTTATTTGCTGGGTTCAACACGAGATTTAAGATGAAATCAGATGACTGTCTTCAAGTTTTTTCAGGGAGATGCAGTTACTGAAGCAATTTGAATTGTTGTTGTTTCAACCAGCTGGAGTTTTCAGATCGGTTCAGAAACAATACGTATTAACAAGCCAGTAAGTATCAAAGGAAACAAACAGATATCACAGTTATGTTTCAAATCTCATTTTACAGCGAATGCACTCTCCAGAATTTATAAATCATGAATGCAACTTTTTTGAACCAAGACATGGTAACAGCCCCATAATTGAGGAAGAAAAAAAAGTAAAATAATGACTTAATTTAAAAAAAAAGGGCGACAGGACTCGAACCCGCAGCCTTTGGAGGACGTCGTTCTAATAGAACCGAAATCCAATGCGCTACCATTACGCCACGCCCTCTGATTTTTTTTAAAAAATACATTTCTGAACAGCTAATGTGTGCAATTTGACAAGTCACGTGACAACGCAAAATAACGCAATTACAGATTATTTGACTGTATGGGAATATCAAATGAGCTATTTAGATTCCAGAAATACTGTGTTTTCCAAGATTTGGTCTACTTTAACATTACTTTTCGAGTTTTTAGTTTCACTTTTCTATATACTCTTCAGCTAAACATATGACTGCTATCAAACCTGATTCGATAGAGATATCTACATTCTGAAAAAGCCAGTTTGTAAAATCAGTCCATATGACTGTAAAAATATTCTTTTTTTTTCTATATATCTTCTCATCAACTGTGTATAATGCAATATGCACACATCTAGAAGGAGTAACAACTTGTAATGTCGATATAGGGCCTCGATTGAAATAAAAACTTCTTATAACTACTAAAAAAGCTGCCCATGTACATTTAGATCTATCAAATTACCCATCTATCTGTTTTTGGACGTTTTTGGACGATTTTAAATTTCCATTTTTTACTATAAATACATGTGCATTTTTTCAAAAAAAAAAAAGCCTGGCTAGCTCAATCGGTAGAGCGTGAGACTCTTATTCAAGGCCATCTCAAGGCTGTGGGTTCAAGCCCCACGTCGGGCTTCTTTCTTTTTACTACAACAGTGCAGTATCTTTCTTTTTGGTCTCCAACCGTTTTTCATATAATGTATGGTGCACATACTATAGCGCATATTAAGACAAAGTAACAGATTTTGTGGTTAAGTTGTAAACATTCTCAAGAGTAAGTTTTTGTCAGTATCGTCTGCTTAGTCGACTGGTACCACTAGTGTTTTTATCAGACTACTACTGGCAGATCTAATGTGTTCTGTTGAGCCTGTATGGTTCTTGGGTACTTTCAAACCAGAGCTCCGGTAAAAAGATTTCTGAAAACTGAAATACTGAAAGAAACGAAATTATATATAACTCTCTGCTGTAGAAATTGAAGCTGGTTTCGATAGTGAACTTGAATTTCTCGTAGCACGTATACTGGGCAAATTAATCACTTGTTTCTGGCGAAAAGTGCCCTCATCCGAGTATTGACTCCTCTAGACATCATAGCCCTAGATTTGAGATTAGAACTGTAGCTTTCGAAGTAATACAATCTTTGGAGTCGATTTCGAGGTATGGTAGACTCCGAATTAACCAAATAGACTAGAAACAAGATACAGTTGAGGTTTAACGCGTATAGTCTCGAGAATGGAAGGTGATCGTAAGACGCGTTATATAGGTTTGTGGGAGGGTTGTAGATAAATGAATAACGGGATTCGATTCAGAAAGAGATTTGGAAGCGAATGCACTCTTTGGATACACGTTTTTCGAGGCAGAATTTCATTTCTATGGGATCCATCTAGATAACAAAGTTTGAAAAACATGCAGCAAGTGACGAAGTTATAGCAGTTAATTGAGATACACATGTGGGGGAAAAAAAAGATGAAACAGAATATTTCTGTAAAAAAAAGAACAGTCTATAGCCGACAAAACAATGACAGCCAAAGAATGAGAGTTTTCACAATAAATTTCGCTGTATTTTGTCTGATTATTCTCGTGCGAAAAGATTGGAGACTCTCAACTTTATCTCAACAAGAGGGTTCCCATTACTGAAATATTTGTGTCGATAATATCAAAGAGTAGTATCATTTTACTCAGAAAGTTGTTGCGGACAAAGAGCACTTATCAGAAAATTCACAGTGTCAATAATATCTACTATTACCAAAAGTGACACCCTACAACATCCTCATAACAACTCTCCCCAAATGACCCAAATAGGGAAATACTTTGATAATCGAAGAATGTGAATCTAAACTCTCATGTCCATTCACTTTCCATACGAGGAAACGCGGTTGACTTGTTATGACGATCCTCGAGGGTACCTGTTGATGCATGTCGATCACAGGAATGGTGTGTGTGTTTTTGGAACACGTTGGAATACGTCTTTGGTTGGTGGGGAGTTACGGTTGTTGGAGAATTACGGTTGGTGGAGAGTTACGGTTGTTGGAAAGGTACGGTTGTTGGAAAGTTACGGTTGTGGGAGAATTACGACTTGTAAATGAGCTGTAACCAATAACTGACTGTTAGTGATGAAGTTGTGGTGTCGACTATTGTCCCAACTGACTGTTTTGAATCATGGATGGTTTTGTCTGTCTAATTCTGTCTAAATCCTCAAACTAGACAGATGCTCTTCAGTTGAGTGACTACTGACTCCGATACATTGTCTGAAACAGATGAATAACCACTACAGTACTCTGTAGACTACCCTGTAGGATGGAACCACTGCAACAATACGAATCACCCGCTAATGTCAACTCCAATACCCCTAAATACACAACTACACAACCGTCTTTGAATTAATAAATTAAAAATTAGAAATGAGTAAAAACGCTCTTAAAAGAGCATGGCGGCAGCAACAACTCCGACAGCAGCGGCAGAGACGCCGAAAGAAGCAGCGCCGTTGGCCTGGGCAGGGGGAGCAGAAGGAGGAGCCTGGATCTGGCCGTCGCCAATCTGGGAAACAACGGCGCCGTTGTTGGCGGCAGGAGTGGGCTTGGCCTCAGCAGCACCGGTGGGCTTGTGGCACTTGTTGTCGGCGCAAGAGGTGATGGTCACCTGGATGGTGGACTTGATGGTCTGCTGGCCAGTGACGGTGACGTTGCCGGCGGCAGAGACAAGGGCGGCCACAGAGGCGAGGAGAACGGCGGAGAACTGCATGGTGAAGAGTGTGGGTAAACGAGTGTGGTGATCTGTGGATGGGGAGGCCGTTTGGGCGCGGGAGGAGGCGCCTTATATACTATTCGTGGGGCCACTAGTGTGTTATCAATGTTGATATGTTCGGAGCCCGTAGTCTTACTTAGAGAGCTTCAAAGTTTGGTTTCCGCTGTCGAGTTTGCGCATCTAGTCGCTCCGGGTAAAGCCAAACAGTGGTGGACTTCAGGGGAGGTATGGGGTGCTGGAGGGGTGCTGGAGGGAAAAGAAGACCAGATTTGGAATCTCCTGACTCTTGCAGTTCCATTGGTGCTCTTGAAATTGTTTTAGGACGTATATTCATTCTTTTGTGGCGGAATCTGTCGCGGTGTTTAATTGCCGTTGGACCGGGACCTCGGAAAGACAAACTTCAGGGCTGTCCTCATCTGCACTCCATGGCTTAGACTTGTCTAGATCCGTTGCTTAGATGTGCGTATGATGTGATCAAAACGACGAGGAGCGGAGATATTGAAATTTGGAGAAGACATCTGGAATCTGCGAGATTTTGTGGTTCTGATGAGTTATCTAAATATGTAACAGCATGTCAGTATCCCAGTTCAAGTGCAGTTGGAAAAGCTCCATTTACAAATCAACCTTTTCCGGGTTTCTCCTCGAGATGAAAGTTTGTCTCAAAACAACACTCACTAAATGAGCGAAGAAGAGGTTTATTGAGAAATAAAAAGTACCAGCGTGTTCAGGATCAAATTCTACAACGAATGCACTCTTCAGAATTTCAATATCACTATCAGAAAACCATTTCAAACGCACCAAAAACACCGCAAAGTTTGAACTTCCAATGTTTGGGGTACACACATGCACAGTGCGCGTATCATCTAAGTTTGCTTTTTGAAAAAACCGGATACACATTCCATTGGTGTATAATCAGAGAGAAGCTCGTTTCTGATACGGTAGAGTCGTCGTTTCGAAGTTTCGTGTAGTTTGTGTCATTTTTTTCTTCTTTCATCTCTTCTTTTTTTTTTCAGAATGATTCCTTTTTGATTTTCAAATTTCTCTGATTTTCGTTTTCGCACATTCGCCAAGAACTTGTTTACACGGATAACACACTTTTCCATCCCGCCAATGCATAAATGCGCATCTCTACAGGGGAAAAAGGTACGATTTTTTGAAAAATGAAAATGCAATTCCTAGACAAAAAATGTGATTATAAAATATAAAAAAATTGCTAGAAAAAAAAAAAAAAGAGAAAAACAAAAACAAAAATTGGATGGTGGTGGTGCGAATGGGAGGTGGGGTTTGAAGGAGCGAGAGACGGAAATATCCGATTTGACGGAATTTGGAGTTACATTAGGTGTTGTTTTAAAAATGAAATGAAGAGTCTCATGGCGCTTTGCTGATTTGTAGATTATAGTCTAGAGAGTCGGGAAGGGCTTTGAATAGAGATGTCAAGATTGGCTTAGATACTATAAACACAGGCTTACAGAGAAATGTTGAAAAGTGATGGAGGTGATTGGATAGAACAGTGAAACGTAATGAGATGTATTGGATAGATTCCAGTGACACGTAATGGATTTGACTGAATTCGGTAGATTCAGAATGAACACTGAGAAGCACTCACTCTTAGAGTTGGTTATATGTGTCTACTATAAGTAGTGAGACTTTGATTTACCCCTTCTCTTGAGTCTCTAGATGCTGAAAACGGAACTGTTGGAGATGTAAAGATTCTGAAGAGTGAATTCAGTCGTAAATAGTTAGCTAATCCAGAGACAATGCCTTTTGAATCGTCTCAAACTCTCTAAACATCTCTCAAATGTGGTTCCTGAAACTGAGAGTTTGAGACTGCACATCTGTAAAAACGACACACAATATTTGTCCGTGGAGCTGTTGAAACCTCTTTTAACTGGTACCATTGTGATCGGAATCGGATTTCCAGCACACTGCACTTTTCAGAATCTGAATTAGGAAAACAACAGCCGTTTTGATCTAACCAATCGATGATCATAAAGGAGGTTCAACTGACTTTAGTGAACATACTCTAACTACACAGCCCAGATTCCCCTGCAACACTACAACTTTTCGAGACTGGACTTGAGAACGTAATATGAGCGCTGGAAAGATTTCAAAGAGACAGTTCTGTTCCGAATCTGAATCTCAGAAAATATCCATTTTCAAAATTTCAATCAAAAAACATTGAAGCCTTCCCTTGGTACACCATTCAACACAACTTCCCATAATCATTGATACACCATCCAAACACAACTTCCCATGTTAAGATCGACTATCAAAGCTATCGATTAGGAGCAAATCACGCCGATTGCACCGTTCGTATAATCCCGGCATTCTTTTCCAGCTGTTTTTGGAATTTGTGTGTTTTATTTTCTTTTTCCTCTTGTTTTTGATCATCGTGGAACTCGTGAGGTTCTCCGCTTTTATGCAGTCTAAAGATATGCACGAATCTGTCAAAAGACGCGTACCAGCAGTTTAGTTTGATCCATGAAGCATAAGATGGTAGACCGAATTGAGGCGGAAACTGGTTGAAAATGAATTCGAACAAAAACATTTTAATCAGCAACAAATTCTGCACAAGATGCACTTTTCAGAATATCCATAGCTCCAATATTGCACTCTCAAGAGTTGTCATCTCGGACACATTTCCCATGCGCCATTCCTGTATCTACTTTGATCTAAACTAGTGTCAAATGTCATTTAGATCGATGAGTTGTGAATGACAGCTTAGAAGGTAGTCTAGTACAGTACAGTACTTTACTCTGCAACTAACAAGGCAATAACGATAGACTATCTCGAATAATGCATTTTCTGTAAATATTTCAATTTTATCAAATTATCTTGTATTTTATTCAATAATCATTTTATTTCGTTCGATTTACTCATCCCCAAAACCTGAACTTAAACCCCACTGTCTACATTCCAGTCCCATCTGGGTCATAACATTAAAGTGAAGTTTGCCGTATGGGTCGACTTTGCATCGTGTTTGGGACAAGTAAACGGCGCCTGAATTTGGGGTTTGCAGCAAAACCAAGGGAGACCTTTGGTGAACGATCGGAAAAAAAGAGTCGACAAGAGAAGAACGGCTGGAAGAGTGATTTGAGCATTGTCAACATCCGTATCAAGGCACCGACACTGAACGGCACCTAGTCTATCAGCCAACTAATACGATATACCAAATTGTACACCCCAACTTCAAATGCACTGCAACATTCGGTACCTGCAATAAATGCAAGACTAAGGCTGCTGTACCTACCTTCACCAACTCACACAGACAACGATAAAGCGACAAATATTTGCACAAAGACGGAAAAAAGCATGTTCCTGGACTCGCCTCACTCGCCGCTTCCCGTGTGTGCCTTCAAATTCCGCTTTTACCGCTCGAAAGCCCCTTTAAACCGCCACTTCCCGACCGGCTTGCTCTCTCTTCAGAGAGTCTGAAATAAACTCGACAAGCGAAACAAGCGAAACAAGCGAAAAGCCGACCCAAGCTTTAAAAGTGAAAATGAAAAGTTGCAATTTGAATTGTTATCAGGACGTGTTAAATCGCGTCAAAAGTGCCCAGAAAACGGCAACCAAAGCCCCATACGCTAGTATTAGCTGGTAAAACCGCTATCAGTACGATCGAACGATTTTGAAAGCCCTGAAAACCTCCAATATCATAGATCCAACGGCTCGTGCAGAGTTTAATTGGGTCAAAACAGGACAGGAAAGCAAAGGTAAAAAAGGCAAAATTCGTCCAAACAAGAAACCGCGAAAAGAAAAACGAGAAAAAAAAGAAAAAAAAATAAAAACTATCCGGAGCAAACAACAATATCGTGTGTGAACGAAGTGTACCCCACAGAATGGCATAGCTAGTGCTGAAACGAGTCGCAGCTTTCGAACACCCAGTACTTTAGTCGCCAAGAAGACATGTGTCAGGCACAGTAGTGCGTAAAGTCGCTTTTAAAACACCCTGTCATAGCTCTCGGGAAGTTCATAATAGACCCCTGTCTCAGATGGACATTGGGGGGCTTTTGACATCCAAGCAAAAACTAACGTCTCGTACCCTTGTTCGTTTTCCAAAAAGCGACACACCAGCCGCTCGGAAAGTTCACAGTTGCAAGCAGACTTTGACCATGTGAAAATCTTATGCACATATTTTGTCTATTGGGGGGAAGCGTCTATAGGTGTTGATAGGACGGCAATAAAAGGTCGATTGGAGCGTCACATCGCGACCGTTAGGGGGTCGGGTGGGGTGGCAAAGGGGCGGCTACACTGATAATGGCGTCTTTTCCTCGCTTTTCCCGGTTTTCCATCATTTTCCCATTTTTCCATCTTTTTCTCAGCTCCCTGTTTTTTTCAGCTCTACTTTGAAATCAGTCCAAAACTGAATGTGCGGTTTTCAACTTGGGAACGGCTGGAATGGTAATGGAATGGTTAATGGAATGGGCCGTAACAGCTATACATTACAACTCCAGAACAAGACCGAATTCGCCCCAAACCACGCCATGTAACAGCCCATCACACCGCCGTTGTCGTGACCACCTCATCACGCCAAACAAAAAAATAACAACACCCCCACATCTCCGACCGTCTCCAGTCACTCGCCTTCCCAATGACCACCTCCAAGAAACAGACGAAACCTTATTTCCAAACCATATGCATACACAAAACCCTAAATGTATGCCCATCCATGCACTGCTAGTGTAAACAAGCCTGGCCTACAGATGCAAATCGCTGCGTCCCGGGGCCCTGCAAAAGAAAAAAAAACAAGGTACCAATATAAAGCCCACAATGCGCTCTTTTTGCACCCCCATTTGGCCCTACGCACAATGTCGACGACACCCCAAATGTCGCCGCTGGAGCAGCTGCTGGCTCTGATCCCCAGGCTGTTTGAGGGAAACGGCAATCTGGCAGATGTCACCTCTCTGCTCCCCCATGGAGTTCTCGAAACCGTTCTCAACTCGCCCTACGGCCCCGCTCTGGTCGACGTGCTCAATCAGGGCGTGGGAAACCGTCCTCTGGAGTACTCTGACCGACTGCTCTCAATTCTGCCCATTCCGCGGTTCGCCAAAACCGGAACTGGCGTGGTCAAGGTGCTGCGAATGTCGCAACAGGTCATCGGAGACCACATTCCCGAGAGTCTGGTGGAGCTCGTTCTGACGACGCAGTACAACATTTTCGGCAACTTCCCCACCAGCAAAGACATTGCGCCGTCGGCAGTGTTTGTGGTGGTCTTTGCCATTCTCGCGTTTGGCCACTTTTACGTCTTTGGCAAGGGCGTGTCGCGCAAACACAACTTCTGGCCGTCGTTCGGACTCGGCTGGCACTGCATTCTCAACGTGATTGGCTACGGCATGCGCATCGGCTGGGCCCGAGACGTGACCAACATCCGCATCGGCATTGCATCCACCATTCTCATTGTGGCGTCCGTGGTGTACGTCAACGCCATGAACCTGCTGCTGGGCCACCGCATTCTGACCTACCGGCACCCGGAAACCGGCGACTCCACGTGGTTCGGCACCCTGATGATCGCCAACTACATCATCATCATCGGCATCATCATCATGGCCATCATCTCGCAGGTGGTCATTTTCCTCTACTTTCTCGACTACGAGCACTGGCGCCAGGCCACGGGAGCCATGCAGGCCGCCTCGGTCTTTGCCGTCGCCGTGGCCTCCGGTGCGCTCATCAACATCACCGTGGCCTACTCGCTGCCGCGAGGAGCCCTGGCGCTGCACAACGACGACCGGCGCCGGCTCACGGCCTCCAACATTGAGTCCTACGGCATCATGTGGTACCCGCCAAAGTACTCGCAGGTGCTGCAGTACCAGGCCGACCCCAGCGCCAAGGTGGACTCGGGTCGCCTGGCCGCTCGAGTGCTCAACGGCCGAGATCTCGGCACGTCCACAATCATCATCATCATCACCACCGTGCTGCTGACAGTGGCTGCGTCGCTTCGGTGCGCCGCGACCTTCACGTCCGACAGATGGTCGCCGCACGAGAAGCCAATCTACTCAGGCACGCTCTTTTACATTGGCTTCGGCGTGTTTGAGACAATCACCAACGTCATCTACCTGGTGGCGCGCATCGACCTGCGTTTCTACATCCCCGACTGGCCCCTCAAGGGAACCGGGCCTCTGACCATCAGACCGGGAACCATGGAGATCTACCGAGACCCGTACTCCCGGCCCAACGACAAGACCCAGTACGACGCCAACGGCCGCCCAATCACCTACGGCCACTACAAAAACGCCGCTGGGGTCGACTTTGATCTTCCTGGCGCCCCCAGAGACGGCCAGCAGCTGCCTGCCCAGCCCACTGCTCCGCAGATGGTAGCCACTCCAGCCACCCCAGGAATGGCCACCATGCCCGGATACACGGCCTCCGGTCTTGAGCACACCACTCCGGGCTACACTGGACTCACGGGAGCCACCCTCACACCCGGATACGCCCAGACCCCTGGTTTCGGCATGACTCCTGGAATGACTCCCGGAATGACCCAGACTCCTAGTTTTGCCATGAGTCCTGGGTTTGCCATGACCCCCGGGTTCCCACAGACTCCCGCAATGGCCACTCTGAGTCCTGGAATGGCCACTCTCACTCCTCACATGATGCAGACTCCAGGTGTGATGCAGACTCCAGGAATGATGCAGACTCCAGGCTTTGCCATGACTCCTGGAATGACTCCTGGAATGACGCCTATGATGACGCCAGGACTGAACCCTGTCACTCCGGGTATGACTCAGACTCCCGGCTTTGCTGCCACTCCCGGAGGTATTTCTGGAATGGCAACTCCCGGCATTCCTCGGTCTGCCCAGGGAGTTAGAGCCAGCCAGCAGCTTGCCAGAGATCTCGGCGAACGCGGCCCCTCGCCCAACCTGGCTCATTTCACCGAAGCAACGTCGCTGCCTTCGGACTCTTCGTTCAGAGAACCCACTCCTGTGAAGCCTCCTTCTCCCGTGGATCCCTCTGGACCCACTGTGGGCGACGAACTCATGGGCCGAGTGCCTCCTACGCCCTACCAGCGAGCCCAGAGAGGCCCCCTCCCCGCAGCCACCCCCGCTCCCATGCCCGAGATGCCCGAAATTCCCGAGGTGACATTCGGAGACCCTTCTCTGGCGTCTCCGTCCTTGCATGAACACCGAATGGGCAACTTTAGCAGTCTCGAGCCGCCTCGAGCCGCCGAAAACATTTCTTTCCCTCCCAGCCCCTACCAGGAGGAGCGACGAGCCGTGACCCCCGCTCACTTCCCCGAGCCCATGTTATCGCCAGCCACACCTGCGCAATTTCCTGATCCCCACGCCTCCATGTCCACTTTTGGAGGCTCCATGTCACGGTTCCCGACTCTTCCCGAGGCCTCGTACGGATCTGGAGCTCCTTACAGCGAGCGAGTGTCCATTCCCGAGCCCATTCACGACTACGATCCGCACTACGGCCGGCCGTACGAAGAGCCTGAAGACGAGTTTCTGCGAAGCAGCGGAGGCTCTGAGGAGCTCTGAACACATTGACGACAAAAAACACAACTTTTTATTTATTGGCAGGGCACTGTCGCGCTAACTTTTAGTACATGTAATAATGCATTTTCTTGATTGAGCATGGGATGAGTGGGGATGGAGGTAGATGGTATTAGCTATTGTAGAGTATTACTTTCTGGGTCTTGAGTCAGAGTTATTTGGAGCGTCTTTAACCCAACTTATTTAGATAATTTACCAACTTTTCTTTCTTTTTATCCAACTGTCATTTCAGATAATTCATGATAACTCTTTTCATCTTTCTGGAAATTGTATTCAACTAAATACTGTAGCTACTGTAGCTAACTATAGTTTGCCGAATAATTGAGCTATGGTAGTTTTGGAAACACCAAAATGATCAGAATTTCCGACTGAACTGGTATACTGCATCAGCTTGTCTCATAAATCAAAAGCGCTCTCTAGTACTGTACCTTGCTGAAAGATCATCATAAAGTCTCCAGTTATAAAATTAAATTCCCGGTTGGGATAAAGTTGTCTTTTTTTCTCCACACTATGGGGCACACAATATGGCCAAAAAGGTGTTTCAGGAAAAAAGAACAATGTACGCAGAATAACCCATTCTTTGTAATGAGAACCAGCTAATAAAAAAGACGACAGCACACCAACAGCCAAAGTTATGGGCCGTCAAACTTTTCAATTATAAAAATGCATTTTTTTATGCATGTGTGAAAAAGTGGGGAGAAAAAATGATTGTAAGGCTGGAACAAAAAAGTGTTGGTGACCCTCTCTCAGACAAGCAAATATAAAAATGAAAAAGGGCAAAAAGGGCAAAAAGGACTATGTGAAACATTTTGAAATATTATCTGAGACTTATCAGCCCGTATTTTGTCTAAATACCTCAGTCTTATAATAGATGAGAATTTATTTTTTCTTTTTTCTTTTCCTTTGCTTACATTTATGAACATGTGCATAATGTGCTTCTGTCATGTTACTGAAAACCATGAGGCCAATGTAGATCAGACTAAGGCACTGAAAAGACACTGAAAAGTGGGCTTTTTGCAGCTATTGCGCTCTACGGTACAGTACTGAGTGTTAAGAATTGAGACTGAATAATTATAGTGATTCGACAACTGTTCAGAAGACTAGCAGCCACCCTTGTTGCCTCCACACTTGTTCTGGGACTTTCGAGAGGGCTTCTGGTGGTGCTTGGTGGGCTTGCACTGCTGCTGCTGCTGCTTCTTGGTCACCGTCTTGGTGTGCGTCTTGGTCACCGTCTTGGTCACCTTGTTGCACTGCTGCTTGGGCTGGGGACACTTCTTGGTCAGCATACCGCACTTTTTGTCGTGGATCATCTGCTTGAACTTCATAATGTCCGCAGGGTCCTCGGGAGTCGACTCAATGTCGGCAAAGTCTAGACCCTCGAGATCCTGGTCGGTGACAACAGGAGAGGCCACGGCAAAGGCGGCGAGAGTGAAGAGGGCAATGTTCTTGAAAAGCATGGTGAATGTCGGTTGGTGGGATGGCTAGAAGACTGGCTTGATTGTACCAATTAGCTAGGGGGCCAGAGACCAGTTATATACCGTCCAGAAACCCCAGCTGGCCTGTAATCATGCCAGAGCTCTGTCCCTGTGGAGCACCACCTTCTCTCCAAACATCCACCCCCTGCAAAGAATTCAGCCGCAAGCAGGAACACAGGAACGCTCTGGACAGGGACGATGGTGCCTGCATCGGGTCCTTTTCCTGTCTTTTAGACCTTCACCTTCCCTGTAGTTCTCAAAAGCTCGTAATTCCACCCTTTGGATCGGTGTACTTGCCTCAACACGCTCAAACGAAGCGAGAACGTTTCTTTTTGATGTAGTCGCGCTCGAGCTGATCGTAGGAAGGGCTCAAATATGCAGACAACGGTCTCTCGGACCAGGAATTGAGCGCAGGAGTTCGTTGTTGCGAGTCAAGTCGAATGAACAAGACAGGGGACAACATCATGATCTGCCGAGTCACAAGGTAGCGACTGAGGGGGTTTGGGGGAAGAACACCTGGTTCTGGACTTTCGGGCGAGCCAGACGAGTCTGTAGCGACAAAGAGAGGTTCTGGACTTCCATGAACATCTTCTTCCAGAGAGTCATCAACAGCACTTTTATCAGCTCCAGTTGTTTGGCCTCTGTCTTCTGGATACTCGCTGTTGACGCTGCTGTTTGTGTCGGCAAGAACCTCGTAGTTGGTCCACACGTCTTCTGCCAGACTCAAATGGCTGCCTTCACCTTCCTTGTCTTTACCCCCACTGGCTCCAATTGCACTGTCAAAGGAAGCTTTCTTGTGGTCTGAACTGGAGGAGTTGTAAAGAACGGTTGTGGGTTTCCAAAAGTCGAGAGCAGCCGAAAACGAAACCAGACCAGCTCCTTCTGAAATCCAAGATTCTTGTCCCTCCCTGTCCATATGACCTTGTCCACATGCAGAGTCGTCACTGTTGCCTTTTTCGCCCGAATCTTTGCGTCTTTGGCGTGACACAGAAGAGTTTGCAGGCATGACCCAGATCATGTTGTCTTTATCCAAATCTGAGACCTTTTGTGTCCAGGAAAGCGGTTGGCCATTGGAGTAGATGCTTTCAATTCGACCCAATTCAGAGAACAAAAACAGTTGCTGGTGATACGTCGAAATGACAGCGGATAGCTGACTAATCGAATAGTCAGGGTCCACATCCACGTGGAAAGTTTGAGGGTCCTCAGACACGATATGGACCCTGAGATGCATTGCATGGTATGTTGTGATGATGAGTGACATGTTTCGATAAGACGTAAATATTTAAGGTTTATTCGAAGCCACACTTTTTTCACAAAATTGGTCTAACTAACGCTAGTAAAAACCAATACTAGTATTTGAAACGGGAATAATCTCCTAAATTCGGCATCTTGAAGATAACATCATTTTTCTGATAGTGGAGCTCAATATAGTCCTACTCTACAGGCACTCTCTTAGATGCTCTCTACATTTGCTAAAGTCCCTCAAGGTTATCTGTCCTGCGCATTATGCACTATATGCAGAATTCAAGCATAGTCTCTCTCGTGAGAGCAGCAGATGGCTACCCTCTTCTACAGAGTACAGAACACAGTTACAATACTAATCAATTCATTCATACAAAATATTATCACAAACGTTCAGACAGATCGGGGTGCTCATAGTGAAGATTGATCTTCATGAAACCCTTCTCGCCAAATTCAATCTCCTGCTCTCCCTCCTTGATCTCAGCAGCCTGCACAGTCCATCGTCCAAAGCTCTCGGAACGACCAAACTTTCGCTCCTCCTTGCAAGAAATCACCAGGGTGGCGCCAGGCTCGGCCTTGAAATCAATGGGCTGGTTCAGGTCGTAGTCCTCTCCCGACGTGGGCTTGACTCGCTTCTTGAACAGCTCTCGGTCCTTTCGTCCATTGCTCAAGTAAACCTTGACCTGCAGACGGTCAGTACCCTCAAATCCACGGGCTCGGATAATAGTCAGATGACCAGGGAAGGCCTCGCCCTGGAACAGGACGGCGGCACCGCCATGCTGGCCTCCACCGGAGGAAGCACGGCTCTGAGTTCGAGAGTGACCAGTTCGACCAGTTCGACCGCTCATGATGCTACCTCTAGTGTCAGAGGGGGACAGCTGACGAGACTCCATAGACTTTCGCTCCATAGACTTTCGAGCATCAGGCATGACAGGAGGCTGGAGGTTGTGGTCGCCATCGTTGGCCTGCTCGTCGTCATGAGAAGCAAAAGGGTTCATCTTCTTCTCAATTCGACCAAATCCCTTCTCCACCTTACTGAAGGGACGGTGACGGTGGTTGTCGACACCATCAGAAGTACCTGCATCAGAGGTGGGGTCATCCTCATGGTTGGAAGCCATCATTCCCTTCATTCGAGCGCCGAGACCAGATCGCCGACCCTCACCCTCTGGCTCATGGCCATGGTTGATGGCATCAACCTCGGCTTCGTCGTAGTTGGCCGACTTGTTGCCAGAAACCTTGTCCTTGAGATGACCAAAGGCTCCACCAACGGCATGACCTGCACCGCCAACCGCACCGCCAACGGCATGACCAGCACTGCTAGCAGCATTGCCTGCACCGCCCATGGCATTGCCCATGTGTCCGCCAATGCCGGAAGGAGAGGCACCCTTGTCGGTGTCGGCAGCATGGGGGTTTCGAGCAGAAGAAGGACCGCCAAAGTGAGAAACAGGCCCATCTTCGTGGTGAAGATCGTGCTCCTCACCTCCAGTACCCTCCTCGTCATGGAAGCCGGTCTCATCGTCGTCAGATCCATCCTTATCCTTGTGGCGGCCAAATATGGCCCGCTTGAGCTTAGATGCCCCTTTGTGAACACCATGGCCAACAAAGCCTAGGCCCTTGATGGGAGCACCAGCAACGGAAGTAATGATCTTACCAGGAGTTCCGACAGCACCACTCATCATGGACTTGCCCTGCCAGGTCTTGGGGATATACTCTGGCGAGAAGTTGAATGCAAGTCGAATTGAACCAGCATGTTCACCATCCTCACCCTCAAGATCAATCACCTTGACAGCCTCCTCGTGAGGTTGAATATCAGACAGGTCAACTCTTGCCTTACCGAGGAAATCGTCGTCAGCAGGACCCATATCCCAATCATAGACGTCGACATAGAAGTCGGCCTTGATGAGAGAAGAGATTGCCATCTCAAAGAACTCGTTCCACACGGGATCAAGAGTCTTCTTTTGGGTCTTACTCTTGAACACACGCTTGCCTTCAAGCTCAAATAGTGCATAAGGATCAGACTTACCACTTCGATCAGCGGCAGGAAGATCGTGAGCATCCAGAACAGACACCTTAAGGTAACCCATGTTGTCGAAAGACTCGCAAGGGTCAATATCGAACTCCAGAGGGAGGTACCACGAGGTCATGACAACAGACACATTGCTCTTCTTCGTCTCAAAGCTGAAGCTGTAGTCCTTGCCGTAGGCTTCCTTGAGGAACTCGAAAGTAGACATGGTGTGAGAGCCCAGCAGGTACTCCTTTCGCTCGTCATCAGTCTCAATGCTCTTGCGAGAGGTGAGCCGAACAGTAATCTTGGACTTGTACAGCTCTCGAATCATAGCATCAGATGTCTCGTTGACCTGAGGGTTGGACTCCCTGATCTTACCAGAGGACCACTTAGGAATGGCAAACTCGTCAAAAAGCACCTGTAGGTAGCAGTCCTTCTCCTGAGTCTTGAAAGACTTGACGGTGAAAGGCAGCAGACCAGTGTCGTGCTGGACAATCTTGTCAAAGTTCCAGTCCAGCTTACCCTCGAAAGGATCTCCACCAGAAGACTCGTCAACTCCACCAACAGGGTGGTCCGCCTCGGCAGAAGGCTGCGAGTCGGAACTCTTGGACTTATCCTTGGTGTCAACCTTTGCGCCTGCCTTGTCAGCAGCCTTGGCAGCCTTGGCCTTCTCCTTGGAGGCATCGGCCTTGGCCTTGGTGTCAGCCTTGATCTTGGCCTTCTGCTCCTCGGGAGTCATGGGCTTGTCGCCAGCAGCACGAGTTGAGCTGGTCTGGGAGGCGCCGTCATTGACAGCACCGGTGGCGCCAATAGCTCCAGAGGGAGCCTCGCTAGTAGTACCAGACGCAGCGTTCTTGAGATCAGCCTGAGG
The DNA here is from genome assembly GCA_900518985.1 of Yarrowia alimentaria. Lineage (NCBI taxonomy): Eukaryota > Fungi > Ascomycota > Dipodascomycetes > Dipodascales > Yarrowia > Yarrowia alimentaria. Next base: position 2,207,554 of record ULGN01000003.1, read on the forward strand.
GTCCTCCATCGACTTTCTGCCGCCCCACCACGAGCCTCCCTGGTCCTTAGATTCACCAGACTTGATGGAGGCAGCAGCGCCCTTGACAGAAGCCGCCTTGGACTTCTTCTCCTCCAATTCCTCCTTTCGCTTCTGATCAGCAGGAGACAAGACGGGCAGACAAGGGAAGAAAGAGCAGTAGAACTCGACTCGTCCCTTGGGGGACTTCTTGCCCAGCTGCAGCTCGCCAACATGTCCCTTCTCGTCGACATAGGGGAGGTAGTTGCCGTCCTCGTCAGTCTTGATGATGGAAGATGCTCGGTGCTCAAACTTACCGAGAGATCGGTCGTGAGACACCTTCTCAGAGTCCATACACTCCAAAGTGATACGCTCATGAGAAGAGTGGACAGGGGCGTAGATGAACTCGTCCCAATGAGGGCTGAGGTTGGCAGTGATGGTTCGGGTTCGGCATCGAGCGTAACCACCGCAGAGAATTCGGACATAGGGATCCACCTTACCAACAGTCTCAAGGTTTCGAAGATCATCAGCCTTGATAATGTGGAATCGTAGCACACCAATGGGCTCAACGTAACCAGAACCTCCGCCGACACCAGAGAGGCCAAGAGGCTTCCAAACGGCGGAAATTCGCATTCTGCCAGCATCGGCAAAGTCGTGCCAGTCCTCTCCATCCTCAGTGCTCTCCACCAGGTCGTCCACGGTCTTCTGAATCTTGCCAATGACGGGGTCGGAAGACATACCTCGAGAGTCCTTGACGACCAAAGACACCTTGCCAGCGTCCTTATCGGTGACGAGGAACTCAAAAGCGTCATCCCAAACAGGGTTGTTGGTTCGCTTCAGGACGTTGGTGTTGTGCAGAAGCTTACCATTGAAAGCAAGCTCAACATAGGGGGAGAGCTGGCCAACCATGGACTGCTTGGGATCAAGATCCTTGCACTGGTTGATGATAACTCGCAAGATACCTGAAGGAGAGTCGGGAGGAGGCTCAGTTGTGCCATCCTCGAGAGTCTTACCCTCAAGAACAGGGAACCATCGGGCGTCGTAAACGAGAGTACCCTTCTTCTTTCGGCCCTCGAGAACCTCGCCGTGAATGCCCTTCTGCTCAGGCTTCTCCTGAACAGAGTCCATGTTAAAAGAGACAGAGCCAATAGTCTTATCAGTTCGGAAATCGTTAAAGTCGATAAGCTCCATACGAAGGACCTCTGTGAGGTTGTTGACAAGAATGTACTTTGTTTCGTTCCATCGTGGGTTGCAGGTGTCCTTCTTGACAGAAGTTCGTCCAAACTCCTTGTCCTTGAGCCAGAACGTAATGTAGGGGTCCACAGTGTTTCCAATTCGTCCAGAGCCCTTGAGGTTGCCGGCTCGGTAGACGGTAATGGCCAGACATCCAACAGCAGAGTCCAGAGCAGAGCCCGCAAGCATCTGCTGGACGTTGAGCTGAAAGGCGTTAGGAGCATACATCATGGGGCCAATGTTGGCATGCACCATTTCATGGATGAATGAGGTCAGGCCGGGAATAACGTTGATGTCGAAACCAAGAGTCTCACCACCGATAGGCTTCAGCACGAAGTCAAAGTCCGGGGGCTCGAGGAAAGAAATGTCGACAGTCTGGATATGAGGGAAGAGCGTCATCATACGGATTCGAATTCGAACGTGGCCAGAGAAAGACATGTTCTCCAGCAGAATGGGAAGAGCCTTGGAAACCACACCCTTACCAATACGAACGGCTAGCACAACCTTGGGATTGACCTTGTTCTTGAGCTGTCGGGCAGTCAAATCCTCAGTGTCATTGGGGGTAAAGGAGAACTTCCAGTCCATGATGGAGACATCGTCCTCGGTCTTGGGGAAAGTTCGAACGTGATCAACTCGAGGGGGCTTGGTACCAAGAGTGAAGGACTCAATGGCCATAGACTCGATGAATCCAGGGGTGGAGCCAGCAAGGACCTGGTTACCAATCTGCACCACGGTGGCAGCAAGCACAGGCTCGTAGATGACCCAGAACTTGGTCATGAACAAGTTGAGCCACTCCATAGTCTCCTCCTCGGACTCGATCTTCTTAACAGCGGACTCTCGTGTGATGTCGTCTCGCACGTTTCGTCGCAGTCGTCGAATACTAGTTCGGTAGTAAGTGCCAGTCACGGCAAGCACGAGAATCAGCCACGCGGTGCCTCCTCCAAGCTTGGCCACAACAAAGGACAGAACTCCAGTGACCACAATACAGATGATGTTGTGGTACCAGTCGCCGTAAAACTTGTTGGCAATGTACTCCTCCAGCAGCGTGGACTTGGTGATGAGATCGTCAGCCTGTTCGTCGGACGTGATGCCCATTTCCTCAGACCATCCACCCATCTGCTTCCAGCCCAGGGCCTTGGGCTCGGGAATCTTGTTCTCGGGGATGTTTTCCTTGGCCATCTTCTCGATGTAGGCACCGTCAATGGAGTCGGAGACCTTCTCTCCATCTCCCTCCTCCTCGGTTCGAGCAGCGAGTCCAGGGATGCCTGGACCGGCGGGGATAATGGCAAACTCCTCGGCAGTAGCCTTTCGGTCCATAGGAGTGTAGTTCTTTGTGTAGGCGGCGCTTCCAGGCAGCTTGTTGTCGGGGACTGGCACTGCTCCAGACCGCTCCTCGGCGAGTCGCTCGGCCTGCTTCTCGGCCTGCTCCTGCTTGGAGCTCAGAACTGTGGGTCCAGAACCCTGCTGGGGCTGATTGGGGTGTGACTGGGCCTGCTGGGCCTTGGCGGGGTCCACTGCGGCCGGGTTGGCGACGCCAGCAACGGGAATGGCAGTTCCAGCGGGCCGGTCGTTCTTGGACACGCCGGGCTTCTTGTTTGCGTCCACGACGCTGGCATTGGGGGCCACGTGCTGGCGGATCTTGTTGGTGACGAGGTTGGGGTCGTCGCCATTGGAGGGGGAAGCGGCAGCCTTGGCGTTGGTCTGCTGCTGGGGCTGCTGGGACTGGTTCTTGCTGTCGCTGCCGCTGCTGTGGCCCATGCCCATGGAGCTCATGACGTCGTCGACAAAGCCCGGGGACTTGTCCTTCTGGTCAATGTCCAGGTAGGTTTCCGGGCGACCTCCCGAGTGCAACACTTTCTGGTTTTGGTCACCAGACGCAAAGTGTGGGTCGCTCATCTGTGTTAGTTTCGTTTCGCTGGGCGTGTAACATTGGCACGAATTCCGTGTTTTGCGGCATTGAGAGCGACGCGAGGGTGGTGTGGTTCGCAGCCCGAAAAAGAAAAGAAAATCAATTGGCTGCCCGCCGTTGTTTCTGTGGTTCTGTGTTGTCTGGGGTTGGTCCTGCCACGGTGTCCTCTCTCGATACTCACACTAATAGGTGTATGGCACGCGGTTTGTTGCGTTGTGGGGATGGGGAAAAGTGTACTGGAGTGGGAAAAAGAGTGGATGGCATGTCCTGCAGTAGCCTCTATTAGCTCCACCGAACGCTGCAGGCGCAAGCTTAAACAATGGCTATTGTTGGCCCAGGCGCGAGGGTTAGGGCAGGAGTACGCATTGGGAGCGGTCAGGGGAAGGTCTAAATCCAGGAGTTGGGAAGGAAGAGAGAGGGGGGGACTCTTCGAGACAAATTGGGGTGGGACACGTCTCCGGCGGCTGGGGCGCAACAGGCGCAACAACGCAAGAGGCTGTCACCCCGCCGTATTCGATGACGTGGCGGTGGGTCCGTGAGGCCGCGACATGGACGATGTGGTGCCCTCACCTGGAGTCGGACAATTGGTCAATTGGCGGGGGTCCTGCTCACTAAAGTCAGCCTTATCACTGCCTGCTTTAGCTGCTTGCGATGCATTCAACACCTGGGCATTGCTTGGGCAGTGAGTTTTTTTTTTTTTTTTTTGGGTTTTGTGTAACTTGCCGTTATTTCTTCTGCGTCCAGACAGTTGTGCAGATAGACACACGTAAATCACGCAAGACTGCGCCGAAGGGAATTGTGAGAGGGTCATTCTCGTCAGAAGAGCGTGCTGATCCCACTGGTGCTTTTGGAACCCTGCTTTTCGGTGCGTACCATGGGTTGAGTTCCTTTTTTTCCCTGTCTTGGGAGCTCCAAATGTTTACAAAGTTCACTTTTATTCTTGTCTAAGAAGACTACCTTTAGTCTACATAGGGTCTAATTCGGATAATTCGCCGCCTACAATTATATCTCAAGTGGGTCTGTCAGTCTGGAGAAGGAGTTGGGTTTGGGGGTAGAACGGGGTGGAACGGGGCGGAAGGGAGCGTTTTGGTTACAATTACCGTCACCAATTGTTTTATATGGGTTTTATTGTTTTTTGGCTTGTTTTTTTTTTTTTTCCTTCCATTTTTCATTTTCATTTGCATCACATCAGCGTTATTAAGAACATGTGAGGCGGCAGAGTTAGACTCTAGCAACATACCTGAAACATGTGGAGCAATAACGGCATAAACAGGTTTTGGCAAAAGTTGGCAAAAGCTGGCAAAAGTTCAATATTTGCTCATTTGAGGTGCCATTAGCCACGAGATGGTTCACTTGAGTGGGTTACTAACAGTTGGTTGTTGGTTGAAGGGTGTTTGTCAGGTCATGAGGTAGTCTTAAAATCTGATACTTCTCTTTCGACATGCTTTAAAGTACAGAGTAACATCTCTAAGTAAGATACAGAGTAGTCTAGTCACTCAACTAGAAAAGAAACACAACCAACACCACTGCAATAGTTCAAACCACGTCGGTTTCACACTAGAAGAACCAATTATACTGCCCCCAAACGGTTCACAGTACTTGAAGTCCAAAAAAAGCTTTACAAATTGCTCAAAAATGCAATCGCTACATCCTTCCATCGAGCCGAGGCATCATAACACCATCACATCAACATGGCTTTTGTCTGTCGAAACGATTCATTTGAATCCAAAAGTTTCGAGTACTCGATAAATGGTCTAAATCCACCTCATCAGCGTCCCAAACTACCTCCCCCAAGCCTCCCCAATCTCTGGATCCTGCCTCATCTTCAACAGCAAGTACCACCAAAAGTTGCATAAAAAGACAAAAAAACAGAAAGTTGGACTCTATAAGATCTACATTTATCAGCCGCGTGACTCAGCCTTGTGAAGATAACAGCACTCTTGTCGGTTGTTAGCTCGACTATCGTCCACCACTCGCTCGACTTGCCGTCTACAACTCGTTCTACCAACACAAAACTCGTCGCCTAAACCTGCCTGTCAAAACAAGCGTTTTTCCAAAATGGCCTCCGAAGATATCTGCCTGTACATAATCGCCTTTTTCATCCCTCCCCTTGCAGTGGGCATGAAGCGGGGCGGCTGCTCGTCGGAAATGTGGCTCTCCATGCTTCTGTGGTACTTTCTGTACATTCCGGGCGTCATCTACGCCTTTTACATCATTGCCAAGAGCAGTGACAGAACGAGAGAAGCAGACGTGGAGAGACAGGGCCAGGGGTACGCATCCTACCCTCAGCAGCAGCAGCCGATGCAGCAGCCGATGCAGCAGCCGATGGGGCACCAGCAGCAGCAGCAGCCCTTTGGCACCCACCAGCCCCTCCATCGGCACCAAGGCTACCCCAGTGAGGCGCAGGGGGTGCAGCAGCCCAAACACGAGACTGCGCCTTTTGTCCAGCCTCCGATCCAGCAGCAGCAGCAGGCGGGGCAGCATGGTGACATTGCGCCTCAGGCTCCTCCTCCCATTTACTCCGAGGGCCAGAGCTATCAGGGCGATTACAAGGCTCAATATACCCCTAACCAGTAGTCGGGTTTGGATTACTAAGCTACAGAGTAGCACATTCTATATCTATATGAATTCATGAATTTTCATTTGAACGCGGATTAATGATTCTAAATTGAACTGATACTTGACGGAACAGTCTGGAAATTAATGTGGGGTAAGTTTCTGATTTCAACAAATGGAGGTTGTAGGGTTTTTTCTGTTATTCCAAGGTACAGTAATATTTTAAGATGTCACTGCACATCAGAAGAAGAGAAAGAAAGAAAAAAAAAAAGGTGGTGGGGTATAAGGAAGCGTCTGTTACAGTACTCTGTAGTCAGAACAGAACATGTATAGAACCCAGATACACGATTACAATCACTTTTGATAGCTAGTTTTGCTCAGAAAGAGACGCTGAATGCAACGGTTTTTCTCATTTTACGATATCTCTACAACTGACGGATTCATTGTGTGCTATTTCATCAATAATATTTCCATCTTGAAAGTGTGGGGTGCATTCTTACAGTACTCTGTACAGAGTACATTACTTGTTTAATGAAACCTGCAAAAGCATTTGTACCAATCATAGGAATCACACAATATCAATCCTCTGTCCTGAATCAGCATCTGTTTGAAACCTCTCACTCTCGCCTGGTTGTTTATATACAGTGCTTCTATCAGCCTGTCTTCAGGACACTCTCTGGCTCCAATTGCCAAACCAGGGGAACATTCCAGCCAGTCAGCATGCCAGCAAGTCACGACATGCATCTGTGGTCCCCCTGATCACACGCAGCCTCCCCGCTCTGACACCCTCTCCAACACACACATCTAGCTGGCCTTGCTCTTGGCATAGTCCAGACGATCGTTCATTTCCTCTCGGGGCCGATCCAGATCCATGTACCCCTTGAGCTCCTTGTACAGCTTGATTGTGAAGTAGAACTTTTTCGCGTCTCCGGGCTTGACCCATCCTTCCTCGCACAGCAGAGCCATGGCCATGGCCTCCTTGCCAATCTTGCCACGTTTGGCCATGATTGTGGTGCACTCGTCGGCCCGCACAAACACTCCTTTGGTGTCCATTCCTCCCGACGACTTTTCGTCAAACACATATGTCACCAGATCTCTCAAAAAGGCCATGACCACGCCTCCGTCCACGTCGATGGCCGAAGTGTCTTGGAGAGCTGCAGATGCACCGGTAGCCGACCATACCACACATCTGGTGTCATCGTTGAGCGGGTCTTTGACAATGTTGAGCGAAAAGCCCAGTTCAGACACGTTTGTGTTGATATCTGTGATGAGAGTCATGAGAACCGCTGGTTTGGTTCGGTTCCATTCGTCTTCTGCAATTTCCTTGTAGTCGGGGTATTTTCGCAGCAGCAGAAAGGCGTCTTCCAGTGACATTTGGCCTGTGGCCATCATTGCCTGTGTGAATGCTTGTGTTGCCCACATTGAGAGAGAGAGAGAGATAGTGGAAAGTGTGGTGGTTGACTGTTTCTGACGCGTGAGAAGATGTGCAGTTTTGACGCGTGAGTCTAATTAATTTCGGAAGAGTTGAATGTTACCGTAGAGAAAAGAAATTTTGGAGCTGAATAGATCAAATAAAACGGATGAGAATAGTCAGAAACAGGTATACTTGTTGCTGCTAACAGAATTGTGCAAAAAAAAAAGAATTTCGCAGATTCAAAAGTTACTGCAAAAATTGAGAGCTTCGCTGATTTCGAAATTAAACCAAAAAAAAAGGTAACTGCAGCACTCAGGATTCGCGTATGGTCTCCCACTACACTACTAACTAAGCTCTCTGGTGCTTGACTATGGCTGATCGGACGGGAAGCCGTATTTTCACCAGGATATGGCCGCAGCTGATACCTACAAAAGCGTTTGTTGTATAAGACAGGCCAAATAAGTCACGTGACTTTTGGCTGAAAACGGCTTCAAAGCTAGCAACAATTAATCCACCATACGCAAGTACCTTCTCTGAGCTCAAAACTACCTTTTAATTTACGATTGACCCACTACTGAATGAACTGTAGGTATTTTTATTTTATAAATCATCAACCTTTATGCAGAGAGATACTATATGCAATTCTTATAAAGAAAAGAAAGCTAACCATCAGCTCTCTCAACTGAATAACTGATCATGACTCCAAAACCTCGCTGCTGGAGCTTTTGGGCTGTTTGGACAACTTCCTCGTGGTTGCTGCCGCCACAGTATAGTCGGTAAACGACCATCTTCACCAACGGGTTGGGCATGTACGGAAGGACTTTGGCACACAGTTTGACCAGCAAAGGGTGACAAGTCATGATTGAAGCGACTCCAAGAGCAACAACGTCTCCGGTAGACATGTTTTTCAGATACGCCGGCTCTGCGTTTGGTGGCAGAAGTCTAGGAGAAGAAGAAAACGTGACATCTGGAGTGGTTGCAGCGGTGGTAGTTGCAGCAATGGGGTTGGTTGAGAGACTGGAAGATGTGTTTGTGTTTGTGAGAGTTGAGGTAGGTCGAGTCGAAAGACCGATTCGAGCAAGTCGAGCTGGCAGCTGGTGCAGAACTGGCGATCCTCTTAGAGCTAGCATTGTGATTGATTGTGATTGATGTTGGGGTTAGCTTGCCCAGACAAACGGCACCATGACACTACTTATATACTTGTGCCAATCCAAATCATCTACCCCCGGTCAATCGCTGTTGCCTTCTAACATTGTTCAAGCTCATACGTCTAGCTTGTTTCGGACCATCCATTCATGGACGACTCCAGATGTCGCTTCTCAAACGGGATGTAGGAGAGAGTTTCCGAAATGAGATTTTGTCGTCTGGGGAAAAGCGAGACATCCGTAAATGGCAGGAGTTGGATGACGTTGGAGGACCGTTGAAGGTGGTTTTTCTGGGGTTTCTTTGTGCAATAAACGTCATTTGTGGATAGCCACAGATTACACGACACTCTCCACCTCTTTATAACCCGATTACATTCGTTTGGGGTCTGTTGAACGGTTCTGAATTTCCGGGGTATGTGGAGGTGGTTCTTTCATAAGGTTACACGGAACGTAAAGTAACGGTTGATTTACATTTGTAGTAAAACTGGAGGTCAAAGCCAGTTAGAAGTGCCCGAAAGACATCTGAAAGACAGTCGGAAGAAGGGCTAAAACGAGTTTAATTAGCCTGTCGTGGTCAGCGTCGCATTTCAAACACACTTTCGTCTTCAAAATGTCTCTGTCTTGAGTTTTCGTCCACGTGTTACGAGAGATTGATATAAGTGAATTTCACCGTGCACATTATTTTTCAGGATAAGACGACTTCCCCATTCAGAGCAAAAAAACGACACCTGATTATTATCAGAAATTGGGGAAAAAGACATTCAGGAGCAATTGTGACGTGATTGTTAGTTACACAAACCCATTGGCAGTTTCTTCAACTCTCAAACACACCCAATTGACTACGGTAGTTTGATCAATCCAGCTTGAAGTTGACAGTAATGTACATTATACGTACTGCTTATCGCACTTTGTAGGGGAGAAAAAGAACGTTTTTGACTGGGAGAGCGAGCCTTCCCCAACAACCTCAATATCAGTCTTGGAGCAACAAAACAACCACCACTGTATTCGCCCTGATCTGGGAATCATTTTGGTCCAAAAAACCCCCAATTCAGACAAATTTCCAAAGTTTTAACACGCACTCCAAATCCTCCGTCGAGTTACCCTACGTGCACGCTTGAGCATGATTTTGACGCGTAAAGATTCTAAATCGACAGGCTTAATTGATTATCTTTCGTTCCCACCTCAACAACATAACACATCGAAGAAAAAAAACGACACGCATCTCGCCATGGCCAGACGAGTTCTCGACAACAGCGACGACGACAACGACCAGGCCTACAGCCAGCCAGCCAGCCAGAGCTCGCGAAAACGGCAAAAGGTGGTGGAAGAAGACACTCGAGATGAGGAGCAGATGAGCTACGACCAGGAAATCAGAGACTCGGCACAACATTTGGGCGCAGAAGTCATGGAGCGAGCAGTGTTGCCGGTGTGTGCGGACGGCTACCGGCCCGGCAGCCTGCTGCATATCCGCATGACAAACGTCATGTCATATGATCAGTGCGAGTTTCACTTTGGCCCGAAGCTCAACTTTGTCATTGGCCCCAATGGCTCGGGCAAGTCCACAATTCTGGCCGCCATCTGCCTGGTGTTTGCGGCGCCCATCAAGTGCATGGGCAAGGAGTCGCTGACGGCGCTTCAGCTGATCAAGAGCGGAAGATCGTTCCTGGAAGTGGAGGTGGTGGTCAAAAACTACGAAAACAGGCCCAACATGACCTTCTTTCGCCACCTCAAGGCAGGCAGCAAGACGGGCTCGTCGGTGTTCAAAATTGACGGCCACGACGCCACCATCAAGCAGGTTCGTGCTGCAGCCAGAACCCTCGACATCCAGGTGTCGTCCATGACGCGGTTCCTGCCCCAGGACCGAATCAAGGACTTCACCACAATGTCGCCCAAGCAGCTGCTGCTGACGACCATGGAGGACGTGGGCTACGCAAACATGAAGGTGCACTACGAGTGGCTGGTGGACAAGCAGGAAAACGGCGCGGACGACGAGCAGCGGCTCAGGCTCGCGCAAAAGACGCTGGCAGACCTCGAGGTGCGGCGTCTGGACCTGCAGGACAAGATTGAAAAGCTGGAAGAGCACGAGCAGAAGGAGGAGCGGCTGGAGAAGCTCAAGCAGGTCAAGGCGTACGCCGAGACCAGAGCGAAGGAGGCGCTCATGAACCGCCGCAAGGACGAGGCCCGACAGGCCAAGGGAGTGGTCGACGACCTCAAGGCGCAGGAGCAGCAGTGCAAGGAGCAGCGGCAAATCGTGGCTGCCGAGCGGAAGAAGGCCGACCACGCCCTGAACAGGGTTGCCGAAGAGGGAGCGGAGATTGGCAAGGCTACCAAAAAGGCCAAATCTCGCGAGGAGGAAGCCCGGAGCCAGCTGGACCACCTGGACGGCAAGCTGCTGGCTGCCAAGGACAATCTCGCTCGCCACGAAACCATGGAGGCCAAGCTCAAGGCCGAGCTGGACAAGGCCGAGGCCGACTGCGCCAAGCGGGAGGAGATCGTCAACAGCCCGGACTACGCGGAAAAGACGCAGCAGCTCAAGGACGCCAAGCGGGCTCTGGACGTCAAGCTGGAGGCCAAGAACGCCGAGCTGCTGCAAAGGGGCCAGCGGAGACGAGAGCTCGACAAGAAGCGCGATGCCAAGCAGCACGAGGTGAACCAGGAAAAGTCGAAGCAAGATGCCCTGGGCCGGCAGAATGTCATTCGTGTCAACGTGGACACCATTCGGCAGCTACAGAGGTATGCTCCCCCTGACACGTACAGGTACTCGCTGCCCGCAATCAACAACGTGCGGCTCAAGAACGCCCAGGACCAGACCATGGTCAACTGCGTGGTACGGGGTGCAGCCCGGGCCTTTGTGGCCAAGGACAAGGAGTCGCTCAAGGCCATCATCAAGGCACCGGTGGCTCTGGACGCCCGAGAGGTGACAGAGACGCTCGACCAGGCGTCCAGAAACACGCCCATGTCGCGCGAGGAGCTGACCCGTCTTGGCCTGGACGGATACATTCTGGATCTCATTGAGGGTCCCGACCACAACTTGGCCCATCTCTGTGTGACTTCGCAGGTGCACAGGATCCCCTACAGCCACAAGCCCCTCACCCCTGAGAACCACAACCGCGTGGCCAGCAAGGTGACCAAGTTTGTCGCTGGAGGCATCATGTACACGGTGAAGAAGTCGCGATACGGCCAGAAGAGCACTTCCACAAAGTCCGAGCTGCTCAGCGGCTATTCCTCAGACAAGCGGAACAGCATCATCTACGAAAAGGTGCCTGATCTCAGAAAACAGCACCAGCTCGAAGAGGAGCTCGATCAAGTCGACGCCGAATCCAGACAGGCCAACCTGGAGTACAAGGCGGTGCAGACCGAGCACAATGCCATTTCTCACGACCGGACAGAGGCAGGAACCGAAGTCAGCAACCACGAAAAGATGGCCAAGGTCCTGGAGGTTCGGCAGAGAAGCTTGCAGGAGCAAAAAGCCAAGCTCGAGCAGCTAGTCAGCAACCGCCCCAAGTCGCTCGACGAGGTCAGGGCGTCCATCAGCAACCAAAAGGCCATGCTGCTGGAGGCTGTTCAGAAAACGATTTTGGTTCGTGTTGAGTCTGCCAAAAAGGCGGTTAGTCTGATGCAGAGAGCCCAGCTAGCCGAAATCGTCGACGGCCGACTGAGCACCAGGCTAGCTAGCGTGGATGAGGCCATCTGCACACTTGCTGAGGAAACTACCACGGCCTTTGAGAACTTCAAGAAGCTCAGAAACCTGTACAACGAGGCCAAGCAAGAGTACAAGGAGCTGAGAGGCGACCAGCTGAACCTGGGACCCGAGTACAAGGACTTCTTTGACGCTCTTTCCGAGCAGTTCCCAGACACTGAGGATCTTCACCAGAATGTCCAGGCCGAGCTGGAAAAGATTGAGCAGGATCTCACGTACGATGCGGTCGACAAAAACGCCCGAGAACTGATCAAGGGCGTGATTGAGCAGGAGGAAGTCAAGCGACAGGAGGTGGAGCGGCTGCAGCGGGAGCGATCGCAGCTGTCGGAGGAGATTAAGCGTACCTCGGACGTCTTTGTTCCTCGTCTGGAGGAGATTGTGCAGAAGATTTCCTCCAAGTTTGCCATTCTCCTGGCCGACAAAAAGGGAGCTGCTGGACGAGTGAATCTCCGGAAGTTTGTCATCGGAGACGACGACCAGGAGAAGGACGAGCTGCTTCCCTTTTCGCAGTGGGGTATTGACATCTTGTGTCGATTCCGTCCCACTGGATCTTACGTCCGTCTCAACAGCACCACCCAGTCTGGAGGAGAGCGGTCCATGGCCATTGGCACGTACTTGCTGTCTCTTCAGGCAGCTGCCCCTGTTGCTTTCCGAGCTCTGGACGAAATCAACCAGGCCCTTGATGCCACCAACGAGGTTATCATGAACCAGCATGTGGCTGATATCGCGTGCAAGAGCAATCAACAGCTATTTTTGCTTTCTCCCAAGCTGATTCGGTTCAACTACCCCCGAGGAACGCGTGTCCATGTGATTCTCAACGGTGCTGGTGTTGATATCAACGGAAAGAGTGGAGGTGATTACACGAGTATTACCCATACTCGAGCGACTCTTACTGCTTAAAAGGAGGAATCGTAAACGAGAATTATAAAGCAGAATTATAGATATTTATTGAGATTATATTGGATGAGGTTTTGGATGTAGATAGTTTATTGGATGAGGTTGTGAATGTACAGGACTTTGGATAGTTATTGGTGATAAATGTATGTACTGTATATGCTTGGTGGTGTGAGTGTCCTCGTCTTCATCACTTCGTCTTCATGTCTTCATTTCTTCGTTTCTTCGTGTCTTCATGTTAGCTTCTAGTTGGGGTGAAATGATTCGTAGTCGACACTCATGCACTTTTTCTTCGGGGAGAAGGAGCCAGCCTCGTAGGACTTCTCAAAGAAGCAGGATAGGCATGGAGCAGCTTAATGTGTCGTTTGAGCGAGTCTTCACGTCCAAATTCTCGGTCACAGTGGTCGCAGGTGAAATACTCGTCTCGGTGGAGTGATTTGGTGTGTCTGTTCATTTCCGAACGAGTGGAAAAGCCCACAATAGACCAGGGACAGCTCGAATCCGGACATTTGCACGGTCTGTTGTGTTCGTGCTCGTCCACGTGAGCTGCAAAGTCCACCAGAGTCTTGAATTTGATGGGCTCTCCCTTCTTTGCACAGTGGCTACACACGTAGATTCCCTTTTTCACCGTGTTTGCGACTTTCCACATTTTCGAGTCCAGACGAAGTTTTCCGACTGTGTTCGAGCAGTCCGAGCAATCCGAGCACGACCCGGGACTCTCAGACGACTCGGAGGTTTCTGAGGCCGAAACATCTGTGGAAAAGTAGTCAAGAGATTCCGAAGCTGAGTACGCTGAGAAATCTGTGAACGACGAAAAGTCGGTCGGGGATTCAGGGTGCTGTTGTGTCTGACAGTTCATGGAAAGAGCCGACTGCGAGCACGGAAGGCTGTAGTCAGCTGGCCAGACTGTTGTGGGAATGGAGTACTCCTTGGGGTGCTGGAAGGGAAGGGAATGGGTAGGGAAGGAGTGATTAAGAGGGATGGAATCGTGGTCCACTATACTGAATCCAGTGCTGACACCGTTCATGTCAGGCCAATAAACCGAAGGGTAGCCCAAAGGGTAGCCCAGCTGGTGGTGATTGTGGTTGAGATCATTGGCAGACTGAGGGTCCATCGGCAGATGGTAGCTGTGGGACTGGTAGTCAAAGGAGTTCATGGTGTGAAAGTGAAATGGTGGGAGATTGTGTTTGTGGATGCTAGTTGGCCGGCTGGCAGGGCCCGGACCCTGTTATTATATACACAACCCCACATGAAAGAGGTATTGGATCAGCAGCAGCGCCTCATCGGCTTCTCCAGATTAAGCCAAGATTGAGCTTAAAATCGCCTAAAAATCCAAAAGAAATAAAAAAAACCAAAATAATCAGAGTCCCGCCAAACCCGCTAAAAGTGGTCGTATCTGGTAATGATCAACGGTCTCCACTTTTCGGATCCCGGCAAGTGGATAGACGGGGATGGTCTATCTAGGCACGTGACGAGTTACGAGAAATTGTCGTGACATGTTGGCTGTCACTAGTGACACAGGTACTGTCACTTTCTTGCTTTTCCGACTCAATCTGCTGTCACGCTCACAACCTCACCGGTCTTCCATCTATACGTCCGTACATACCGCACGGTAGATCTGTATGTTAAGAACGCCGACCATATCACCGAAGACTCCGAAGCCCGGTGATCACTGTTTGAATTTCCTTTCTTTTTTTTTATTGCTAATTTACGTTACGGTTGGAACAACTCTTGAGACACTGCAAGGGAGAAGAGGCTGAACGTGTGTCTAAAGGTGGCCCATTTGCTGCTCGGGTGATATCAATGTGATCACCGTGCTCGCCACAACTGTGCAAGAAAAATGCACTTTTCAGAATCGCGATATCTCGCCAGTGCGAGCTTTCACAAACCTCCGAGATCGCTCCTTACACCGCCACATGCACAAGCCTCATAAATACGTTTTTTTTTCCTGCACAAGTCTGCACAAGTCTTTGCTCCCAAGCAAAGGGTTCGCGAAACGCAGTCGGCCAGAAGTGGAAGAGAGACACTGAAATCGCCGAAAGACGACTAATGAGGACGAGTGCATTTGCGGAAAGTGGAGCCGTTGAGCCATGGAAGGTGCAAGAATAACCGCATGTGGGGTAAATGGTACAGCGATCACTATTCTGGTCATATGTGTGGCCAAAGAACAAACCGTAGCGAGTTCAGGGATCATTATTTGAGAGCACATATTTTCCACATTTGACAGCGAATACGGTCATGTATGGTGACGAGGTGAGATTATTTTTAGGCACTCTTAATGTGGCCCGCTTTTTGGTTACATCACCACTCCTACAGAACTCTTCCTTTCGGCTATTGAAGTCACATGAGTAATGTAGTTAGTTAGAGCTGTCTCTTTGAGATCTCGATTTTTGCGGCCCGTCAGCTGTCAAACGACTCTCCACAGATAGTCACTACGTATACATCTTCAAACCATCAACACGGCATTGACATGCACTGTTCAGTCATACTGTTGTATAAACCTATTTAGGATAAAGCAATGTATTCTATTCTTGGTCTTAATGTAATAATGTTGGTGTGGTAAATAATTTATCCAAACAGTACCAGTAGACAGCATAAATAATTACCGTCGTATATTACCGTCGTATATTTAATTCAGGGTTACCGGGATTCACCTTATTTCATTGTCAGTCTCAAGTAACTCTCTCCTCTTTTCACCCTGGAAGGAAATTCTCAATGACGATCACCAGGTCTCACTTGATCTCTTGGTATGCCTCATGCTGCCGACTTTCACGCCTCCCCTCCTCCCCCTCTATACGTCTGTATATACGCCCTGCTTGAATCCCATTGTTCTTTCTGCATGACGCTGCAGTACCACCGAACAATTCTCCGGATATTTACAGATATTTTAGGTGAGTCATTTGTAGTAAAAACGTCTAGTTGTGCTCGTGGAATGAAAAAGAATACAACTCTCACCTCGATTTGGCCAAGACTTCCCTTTTTCCACAGGTTATGAGCAATTTTACACACCACTTTATAAACTTTCAGATTTTTGAAAAAAAAAAAACTCCGCAATAGTTTAGTGGCTAGAATTTCCGCCTGTCAGAACCTAGTTCAGCACGCGGGGGACCGGAGTTCAATTCTCCGTTGCGGAGTCGGTCGTCATTGACTTCTTTTTTTTGAAAGTTGTTCAACAGCTGTTGAACAGACTTGTTTACCCCAGATTGAGTAAATAATCTGTAGCTGTCACCTTAGTGTGTGGATGCACACATCATTAGTTCAAGGTCTTTTTTAGCTGCATATGTGCATCTGATTAGCGCGAATATTGATTAATACCAGCAGAAACAAAGAGCAGAGCTATAGATGGAGATGGGGTGAGAAAAATGTCTCGTGAGAGATAATCAAGTGGTTGCAAAAGTGGCCTGCACCAGCCACTGTTGTTTATAGCAATCAAGGTTGAAGCAAAGCGAATACGGACTTTTGTTGGCTGGTGTAAAAAGACCGGCTTTGTTTCGATTTGGAGACTTTGTGAGCTGTTCACATGAGAGAGAACGACGTTTCAGGAAGAATGCTCTTTTCAGAAATGCGGATAGAGCTGTCCTTAAATACTCCTGAGATGGTTCGATGATCATGTGCGTCAATTAGACTATGGTTCAGAGTTATCATCAGGAGAATCTAAATGGAGAAATGGAGAACAGTAAAACGAGCTACCGACTAGCTACAAGAATTCTGAAAAGTGCGTTTGATTTCCACAGTCGTATTCACGCGATTTCTGCTCTTAAACCCCCCAAAACTGCCATCCACGCCCTCATACGCCCACCGTGTCCAGGTCGTTGCTAGAGCTTGAGCTAAGTTGACCCAAGATTGCGAAAGCCCCCCAACATAACACCACCTCCACTAACCACCCCAAAATCAGACAAAATGGCCCCCAAAATCGCAATTGTCTACTACTCCATGTACGGCCACATCCGGCAGCTGGCTCTGGCCATCAAGGAGGGAATCGAGGCCGCTGGAGGCTCCGCAGCCCTGTTCCAGGTGGCCGAGACTCTGTCGGACGACGTTCTGTCCAAAATGGGAGCTCCCCCCAAGTCCTCCGACCCCGTGGCCACAAACGACATTCTCACCGAGTACGACGCTTTTCTTTTTGGCATCCCAACACGTTTCGGCAACTTCCCAGCCCAGTGGAAGGCTCTCTGGGACCGAACTGGAGGCCTGTGGGCCAAGGGTTCGCTTTGGGGAAAGTACGCTGGCATCTTTGTGTCCACCGGAACTCCTGGAGGCGGTCAGGAGACCACCGCTCTCAACGCCCTTTCCACTTTGGCCCACCATGGAATCATCTATGTTCCCTTGGGCTACCAACCCGTTTTCCCTCAACTGACTTCGCTGGAGGAAGTCCATGGAGGTTCTCCTTGGGGAGCAGGTACCTTTGCTGGAGGCGATGGAAGCAGACAGCCTACCAAACTGGAGCTCGAGATTGCTAGCATTCAGGGAAGGTCCTTTTATCAGGTTGTTTCTCGTGCTTTCTAAAGTCAGTAAAGATTTAGTGCTTTTTAAATTATAGATTATTACGAGTTTTGGACGTCTTATATGTATGTATGTATGTATGTTGTATGTATGATGTATGTATGTATTCTGTTTTACTTGCCTACGTTTATATCTGGACGTCTTATATAGTAATGAGTAATTGAGCATGGTAGGTGTGGTACATTTGTAAAGAGATACACCTCGCCTCAGCCATCACATACTCTACAGCACACACAACATACATCCAATACTCCAATTAATGTACATGGCCAATATCAGCATGGCATTCCCGTGGTTCTCTAGTTAGAACTGAAATCCTCCCTGGAACTTCTGTCCTCCGCCTCCTCCGCCTCCCTGTCTACCTTGCTGGGCCTGGCGACGCATCTGCTCCTGGAACATTGCAGCAAAATCAAAACCAGCGCCACCTCCGCCCTGCTGGAAGTTGAAACCCCCTCCTCCGCCACCAAAGGGATTGTGCTGGTGCTCACCCTGGCCGTTAAACTCGCCTCCGTTATCAAACGCAGCTCGCTTCTGGGGGTCCGACAAAATCTCGTAAGCCTCGTTGATCTCAGCCATCTTTCGCTCCACCGCAGTGGCATCCAGATCTCCCTTGTACTTGTCGGGGTGGTACAGCTTGGACTGCGCTCGGTAGCCCTTTTTAATGTCCTTGTCCGTGGCGTCTCGCGCGATGCCCAGCATCTTGTAGTAGTCCTTGGACTTGGCCTGCTTGATGAGCACGGCCACCTCCTGCTGACGCTGCTTGAGAATATTGACCCGCATAGCATCGCTCAGCGCGGTGAAATGCTGTATGGTTTCGGCCAAAAGTCTGTCAGCCTCCTCG
Source organism: Yarrowia alimentaria (assembly GCA_900518985.1). NCBI lineage: Eukaryota > Fungi > Ascomycota > Dipodascomycetes > Dipodascales > Yarrowia > Yarrowia alimentaria. The sequence goes on from ULGN01000003.1 coordinate 2,225,746, forward strand.
AGCTGCTCCTCGTTCACCATCTTGTTGACCCGCAGCATGACGGCGGGCACATAGTTGGGGTCTCGCTTGGTCACCAGGTCGCAGAACACCTCGCGCGACGCCGGTGGCTTGTTGCTCTTTTTCTGTGTCTGCTTAGAGTACGCCTCGCACAGCACCTCCTCCATTCGGGCCACGAGATTCGACACCGAGCCAAGATCCTCTCTATCAATAGGAGCCACTGTCAGTGTGTCGAAGAAGGCGCGTGTGTCACCCGCAATTTCGTCAAACAGACCCTCCTCGACCCACTCCTGGAACAGCTTCTCAAACAGAGGGTCAGCCGGCTTTCTCTCCCTTTGGCTCTCCAAGATCGAGAGACCTGGCTTCAACAGCTTTTCACGCTTTCTAAACGCCTTGGCCAGCTGTCCACACCGCTTGTGTTCGGGATCCTGACGCAGACACTTTTGTCGAATCTGTTGCAGCGCCTTTTCGGGCTCGTAGAGCATGTAGAAGTAAATTTGGGCCATGTCCTGGGCCAGCTCGAGGTCTGAAGGGGACGCTGCCTGTAGGTAGGACATGTCCACAAGCGCGGACTGGGCCTGTCCTAGCGCCATGTGGCAGTTAGCCTTGTATCTGTGCAGCACTGTCGATTTTTTCGCCACCTTGAGTGCTTCCGTGGCATGTTGGATGCACAGTTCCGCCTGCATCTTGTCGGGCGTTTGGTCCTCGGCCTCCTGGGACTCCAGCAGCGTCTGGTACGCCTTGGCGGCCGCCTCTGTGTTGGTCAGGCCGCTGTTGGCGCCGTCCACGATCCGTTTCCTGTCTCTCTCGTCCATGCCCTTCAGCGTCCCCAGGGGTTCCAGTCGCTGGATCGCCTTGAAGAAGTCTCCCTGTCTCAGCAGCGATTCGGCAATCTTGATGGAGGCTTTGTGCATGTCTGGGTTGAGAAGCAGCGCTGCCTCAAAGTCCTCCAGCGCCAGCTGCTGCTTGTCCCGCAGCAGCAGCACCGTTCCCCGTCTGTACATGATACGAGACAGCTCGAGGGGGTCTTCCAAGGCGTCGCTTTCCTGGTGTTTTTGACGCTCCAGGGCCTTGTCGTACGAATCCAGAGCCTGATCAAACGCTCGCTCGGACAGAAACTTGTCTGCCTGGGCAACGAGATCGCCCATGAGAGGGTCGGCAAGAGCCAGCGGCAACATACCGCCCAGCGCCACCAGTGGGAATAGTAGTTTCATCTAGTTGGTCGAAAGGATGGAGCCTTGGCTGTGTGTAGTAATGTGTGGTTTGGCTGGCTAAGTGTGACGTGGATATATAAGTATAAGTAAACTCTAAGACGTGTTAAGGTTTTGATATGTGGCTGTTAGTCGGTGTGGCGGTGGCAAAAAAAGAGTCTTTGAAACGGCTTTTTCGCGAGATTTTCGGGCTGAGAGGTGGGCGAACACGCACTTGGTTGCTGGTCAATTTTTAGCACTTTTGAAGCACTTTTAACCCGGGGTTTTCTCGTCCCTGTTCCACTTGCCACCAATACCATTCTAAACCCAAATAAGCAAGAGAGATGCCTCGATCGAGATCTGTCCGGATTGCTGTAAAACACCTCTCAGGCGGAGTAGACGCCCTGAAAGTCGATAACAGTAACAACAAGACCTTTGTGGTGCTATTGCTGCTGTTTTTGGTACTCTACCGCCGAATATTCCAGGTTTTGATCCGGTATCGGCGTCGAGCTAGATTAGCGTCTGCAGCAGCATCTAAAAAGAAGACAAGAGAAACCATGGCGTCTTTCATCGGCTGATCACGTGATTAATTCAAACTAGTACCTAGCTGTAGTTGGGATTTGGAGCTAGACGGAATTAACGGGTTTGTTCTTGTTCTGGATGAAGTGTTGTTTTTAGTTTTCTTTTCTTTCAAACCTCAAAACATGTGCATTCTTGTATGTACGTACAGTATATGATCTCAAGCTTATACTACGGTAGACTCAATACTAGATATATCAGAAATGCAAAAGCCTGTCAGTCCTTCTACCAGAGAAAGATTTAATACAAGATAGATTCTTCAGATTACTGATACTACAGTGGCTTCATACCATCTTACTGTACCATATAATTCAATCACCGTCTCTCTTAATTTTTTGCTTAGTCATCATAAGCATCACCGGAAACACTCTGAACCTCATGACACTCTGTAACATATGTTACTGACCATGTGAGGCAACACTATACCTCATAAGTAGCTAATCTCTCCTGCTGATCACCTGCAACTACTACACAACCCATTGATCTTAAATATTGCTTTATGCTACCTACAGTATATACTTCTATCCACAACTCCTATCTCTGGCCACGGTCTTTGGAAATGGACCGTCGGAACTGCTCGTAGGATGAACGAGATCGCACCGAAGACGAGGAAGACCGTCGTCGGTTTCGTCGCGCAAAATGAGGATCCAATTCCGTGTTGCCGGCGTGTCGTCCAAGCACGTTGAGGATGTCCGTCAGGGACACCACTCCGATGAGCTTGCCATTGTGTGCGCTGTGGTGGGCAGTGGAATGGGCCTTGGCGCCGGGAACTCCAGAGGGAGTTGAGGGCTGGGGGGAGGGGGCGTCGGGCTGCACCACCCACAGTCTATGAGCGTTTGTGGCAACCATCTTGGCAATGGTGCGGCCGTACGACGTCTGTGGGGTAACGTGGAAGACGGGGAAGGAGTCCTTGCCGTCCTCGAGACCTCGGGCGTTGAGGATCACCGACAGGAAGTGGGCGCATGTGGCCTTGAGCAGATGCGACTGCGAAGACTTGGACACGAGTCTCACGTCCACCACGGAGATGTTACCAAGCAGATTGTTGGACGAGTCGACGACCGCCAGCGAGGACACGTTCTGGGCGTTCATCTTTCGCAGGGCAGAAATGACATTGTCGTCGCCGAGAATGGTCAGCACGTTGGGGTTGGGCTGGGCGAGCTTGAGGTCGGTCAGTGGCGTCTGGAAGAGGGGCTCTAGCGACTTGAACATTCGGCCGTTCTCCCAGATGTATCGCAGGGTTCGTCGCTGCGACACAATTCCAATCACCTCGTCTGTGGAGGGTCCCTCTGTGACGGCGAATCTGTGCACGCCGGAGCCGAGAATCTCCACAGCGGTGGAGAGCGTGCTGTCTCTGGGCACGCAGATGAAGGGGTCCTTGGCGCCGAGGCCGGCCACAAAGTTGACGGGCACGGGCTGGCCGCTGCGGGCCTTTTTGACGTTCTCAAGGGCTGCGGGCGACGTGTCTGCGGCGTCCACGTAGCCCATGACCAGCAGCAGGTAGGCGTTGAGGTCTGCGTAGTCAAACGAGTGGGACACGGACTTGTGTTCGGGGGCGGTGCGCACGGGCAGCGAGGTGAAGTGGTTCTCTACCAGCGTGTCGAACGCCTTTTCCACCGGCGTGTCGCCCTCCACAAACACGAGCTTGTCGGGCTGCACCATGAGGTCCAGGCGGTCGTCCTCCCAGGATCGGTAGTGTTTTGCGGGGGTTTCGTCGTAGGCCGGGAACACGGGCGACATGGCGGCGTTGTTGGACGTGGCCGACGAGGATCGTGATCGGGACGGGGTCACTGCTGGGGGCGCTGTGACGAGGTCCGCGATCGACGCTTCAGTCACTGTCGGGGAGTTGGGCACGGCGAATTCTCGGGGGCGTTCCATTTGTGAGGCGTGGGATCCTTTTCGAGCTCGAGCAAACGTGGCCTGGATGGACGACGAAGAGGGCGAGAGGGCAGCGTGGGAAGAAGGCTGGGGGGAGCCAGGAATGGGGAGAGAGATGGGTGCGGCAGCAGTAGCGGCAGCAGCAGGTGTCTTGTCCGGCGAGCCGGCAACAGCGGGAGCGACGTGGGTAGCCTTTTCTTTGTCCATGGTTGGGTTTCTTGTCTGGCCTGTTTCTACCGATGTGTTCAGGAGCACAACTTGCAATAATTATGTCTCTGTGCAAACGGTAAAACCTGCGTGACCTCCCAATGGAATCGGCTAAAGCGTAAGTGAGTAGCAAGGTGCGGGCAGGCGGGGCCCATTGGGGGGGGAGCGATGCACCGCGCGGAGGGTGGCTCCGGGGCACGTGGACGGCACATGCGCCCAGTGGCTATTTCGTATTGCTTTTTGCCGGCTCTATTTGTGTCACACTCGTTATGCTCTTTTTTTTATATTTTCCGTTGGCTTTTCTCTTTTCGCATTTTCAGGCCCAGCGTCGCAACTCAGTCAGTCACGAGGCAAAATGGCGCCATGCCAAGAGTGAGTGCAGTCGGTGCAGAGTGTGCAGGCTGGCAAGTCACATGGCGATAAAGAAAGAAGAAGAAAAAAAGTGTTAATAAAGCGGCAGAGTTCCCCCAACGGCTCATGCACCCCGTTTTATATTCTCCGTCGTGGATAATAATATGCGGTTAGTCTGCCTCAAGCCCCACGACCTCCCTCTTGTGACAAGCTCTAGGATGGGGTCCTCCTTCCCCAAGCCCAATCCGCCCAAAGCGGGCAGCAAGCTGATTAAGTTTGCGCCCAACATTCAGGCCAGACAGTGTTGGGAGAAACCTTTCATCTTTCATATGCACTCTCTGCAGCCCTTACATTCCCATGGCTCTAAGTGGCGGTGCGTTTCGGAGATTATGGAGATTAGCGGGTGGAGAGAGAGGTTGGTGCGGGCAGTGTTTTGGTGGCGTTGTCTCTGTGGTGGGTTACTGCAGTTGTGTATGTAGCTACAGCGCGGTTCGGTACTGTCGTTTTCAAGTGGTTACGGCACCGCACTGTACTCTGTAGTATAGTTTCGTCACTCCTTCGTGGGGAGTTGTCTCCATTCGGGACTTTGGTCCGGAAATAAAATTACGTCAGTTCGTATCGTGTCTCATCCACCTAACAGTCCCACATAGTATGTTTCCGTCAAATGGGGGAATCTAGTGAAAAGAAGTGTACTATCGTGATCAGCTTCTCTTTGCGAACAAGATGCGCTTTTTGGAATTGAAATATGGTCAAATTTTCATACTTTAGAAGCCACACGTTCTCTCATTATAGGTGGACTATTTGGGCTATGCTATGCATCTGCAAGAGTGATGATGTATACGTAGCCAGCTATCTATACATTTGGGAATGTTTCAGTGGAGCTATTGAATTTCTGAAGAGTGCGTCCTTCTTGAAACTGAATTCTGAATGGAATGGCTGTTTCTGAAATGTCAAAAACTGCCCCAAACGAGTTTTCGTAGTCCTATCTGGAGAGATGGGTGTTGGAACAGCTAACAAGATTCAAACTGAAGAGATTTCAACAGCTAAAAATATTCACAGCTGAAATGATTTCGAATCAAAAACTCCATAGTGAATACACGTGGTGCGACTGATTGAAGATATACCAAGGTTCCCATCGAATTATGAAAGTAACCCCTTCAGATTTGGTACATTGTCTTTCGAACCAGTATTGCTAGAGCTATCTTTGACTCAAGTAGTGTTAACTTATCATCATCCTGAGACAGAGAAGAAGCAAAAGTCATGTTTCACCATCAACCAGAAACAGCTGGATCCTACAAGTCCACGACATTCAAGTCTGATGACGAACCACACTATCCAACAAACATTCGATATACAGTAGCTTCCACAACTAGTACAAGGTCTCAGTTGTCTACTTATGGAAATCACCCAGTTTTTAGCTACAGAAAAGGTGAGTGAACGTATAGAGATGAGGCTAAGGAAACCAGGGGGTAGACTAGGTGGAGATAATAGACAGTTTAGACCTATAAAAAGCACTGTTAAAACGTAATCATGATGACCAAAAACAAGACTAGTTTCATTTAAATACCACTTTGAAGCTGCTGTAATCCCACTGACTGGATTCCACAACACCTCTACCACCTCCCATTCCTGTCAAAACTGTCACCAACTGTTATTTAGGAGGTGAGGGGTAGATGCATCAATATTGCGTGATTGCGTGGTTCCACTTTGACTGCGTGAACCACTCACTTCTTTTCTCAACACCCTCATCCATTCATATCGTACTCGTATTGTTATTCGTTATATGTTACTAGTCTTGATGCTTATGCCATGTGCTCGTTGGAGCCATCAACCATGCGCAAAACAGCCTTGCCGGATGTGGACATGATTAGCTGTGTCCAGAAACGAGCTCCACCGCTTGCACAAAGGTATATAGTGCCCTGCGGCACTAGTTGACTCGCGACGAGACGGCAGTCTTGCCAGAAGAAACTCCGCTTGCCTTGGCTCCGCCGTCCTCGCTTTCGGAAGATCCGCTTCGAGACTCCACCCACTCCTTGTACTTCTGGGCGGTGATCTCCTTCTGCTTCTGCACGTAGCCCCGGGTGCCGTGGTACTCCGTGTTGAGCACGCGGTCCCAAAAGGTGAAGAACGGCTGCGAAAAGTTGGTTTTGATGCCAAAGCTCTGGTGGTGAATGTCGTGGTACACGGCGTTGTTGGGGAACAGAATCTGGAACGGGTCCCAGGGGATGCAGTAGCCGCAGTGGTCGTCCACCGTCTTGAGCGTGGAGAAGCAGAAGAACCAGATGGCCTCGCGCGTGGTGAGTCCGGCCAGCATGTACGCGACGCCAGCTCCACACGTGTCCATCAGAACGCCCTCCAGGGCAGTGTTGTAGAGAGCGCCAATGGCGTAGGGCACGTAAAGCCGGTGGTGCCGCGCGTGGAACGTCTTGTACAGCCACTTGCTCTGGTGCATGGCCCGGTGCAGAAAGTACTGCCACGAGTCGAGAATGAAAAACGCAATGGAGATTTTGGTCACGGGGTACAGGTATTTGTACGCCACCATGGCGAGCCAGGCCCGCAGGGGACTCGCCTGGCCGCCAAAACGGACCTGCCACGTCCACATTTCGTGGGCCTCGTGACCGGTGGTGTTGAGCGGCTCAAAGTAGTTGAGGGTCAGGCCCAGAACGGTCTGCATCATGTGCTGTTTGATCACGTCGCGCACAACCTCGCGGAACGAGCACTTGTTGCGCCGCGTCACCTCCTCCGGCGTGTGGATGCGGTACTGCTCCAGCAGCTCGTACTGGTCGATAAAGTGGAAAAACAGACCCGACGTCCAGTAACAAATGATGGGCAGCAGCAGCGCGAGGTTGGGGTCCGAGATCCACGACAACAGCGGTGTGATGGCGAGCTTGTGCACGGGCGGCGCCACCGCAGCCACCAGCGGCGCGGTCAGGGTTATTGGCCCCAGCGAGAAGGTCGTGTTTTGCATCTTTTTTCAGCGATAATGGGGGGTGGTGCACTTTCTACAGAGTAGCCAAGTGTATAAATCCCAGGGATGCAACTTTCCAAACCTTAGTTGCGCTAAGTTATTCGGGTTTCCTTTTTGGCCGGCTGGGGGTGTGCGGGTGGTAAAAATCAGGCAACGTGTTGACGGCGGCAGTTTGGGCGCTAGCGGGAAATGGAAAAGCGCGTTTTGAAGCTGACAGCGGTCTTGTAGTGGCTGTGCGCTTTTTTCGCCCGTTTTGCACGTACTCGGCGCTGTAAACTGGCCCTTTTCCCCTCTCCAAAACACTCGTTTACCTCGTTTCCTGCAGTCCCACCCACCTCTAAGTTCTAGTTGGGAAGTTACACTTGAAGCGCGTAAACCCTACCTCTGTAGTTTTTTGGTTAACTTTTTTTTTGTTACAGGTATACACCCCCCTTCCAACAGCCCCTCAAAAGACCACCCCAGACGTAATTTGGGAATTCCCAAGAGTGCGATTTGCTCGTGGTATCGTTGCGAGCACAATGGTGGCTTTTGTGTCTCTCTAGCACCTCTACACGTCTCCCCAGAGTGCTGTTGTCATTGGGTATAAGTACACACACTCTCTCTCATTCACGAGATGGCTCCTCCTTCTCCAAAAGAAAGGTAAGGTAAGGTACACGCAACCAAGCACCCAGGGCCTTTATCTGATGGCCTGGTGCTGTCAAAAACATGCAGCAAGGCAGTCCTGCCTCTTGGGGAATGCTGCATAGGTGCGCTCAGCTGAGCAGCGGCTCGAATCCAAGCAAACTGCGCCTTTTGTCCGTTCTTTTTCGGCTCTTTGGAGTCCTTTTTTTTTCTACTCTTCAAACACCTCTCTCTCCCCTTGCTCAATCTCATTCTTCAACTTTCGCCACCCCATCTCTCAGACAACGTTAATGGCACCATTATGCAGAGTCTAAACATGTGAGAAAACGGGTGTGCAAAACATGCCAGAAAAAAAAAAAGAATAGCACGATACCCCTGGAGTCTGTATTGGAACTGGAATGTACGCAGCAACACAGGCACGTGTTATTTGTCAGCGGCACGTGAGTCTCGCTTGTCTATCACGCGTCAAACACGTTTTTCACAAGATCCAAAGGTCATGAGATCCAGAGCTGCCAGGAACTCTGTGTGCTTAGTCAGCATCAACAGCAAAACCGCCCAAAACCGCCATCTAAACGCTTTCGTGGTGCTCACGCGCTTTATATAGTCTCCTAATGTAGTAATACCTCTTAAAAGACCCACCATAAGGTCGTTATTGCAGTTGCCCTGAACGTTTGTTGTCCCCCCCTAAAAACGATCGCGCATAGTATTTTTTGAGTTTACGTGTAGAAAAGTTATTTAAAAAAAGAAAAAAAATTGGGAGGAAAAGAACCGGAAAATCGGAAAAATGAGGGTATCCGAGGTCTGGATTTCAACCGACTAAACGGACAGAAAAATAGACGTTAATCAGATCAAAATGATGACCTAGGTTCTGAGAATTGGTAGATGAACTTATTTGCGGTTTTTATACACTTTTGGTAGAATAGTTGATACAAGTCTGATACATGAGAACTGGACGTGATAGCACACAGTGGTCATAACTAAAAGTGAAAAATAACAATAGCAAGCTATTCAGTGCTGAATTTAGAGCAGAATGAAATTAGTTGGAAGGAAATTGACCCAGTAGTTGTTGTTTTACGGATACTTACTTGGGTTGAATGTTTGGTTGGTGTTGTTAGATGCAACCGTCTTTGAATGTCTTTGAACCCCATTTTTTGTGGAGTTGATTCAGCCAAACAAGACCAAAAATGGCTTTAATTTGTCTGTAGATCAATTTGTGGCTTCTTCTTCCTCTTTTTTATCTCTTATTCTGATTATTTCAGTATCGGCCAATTGATCTCTTGCATCAGGACCACCTTAGTGGTACTAAAGAGAGATAATAGGTAAATCTATTGAAATTCTGAAGAGTGCTACTTACCTAGGACGCAATTTTAAACATATCAGATTGGCTGATGTCTTTTCAAAGCCGTTTTTCACCTGTTTCTGTTGGGGTGCTGTTAGATGAGTATTACAGCTCCTACCAATTTCCAGTTGAAACTAAAGTATACTTGACTTGATCTCCCAGTAGCACATGAAATTCCGTTATTTAAACTACTTATCAGAACCACCAATAACACCAAAAGAATCACAAACAAATCCTGGAAACAACGCACTTTTCAGAATTTCCATATACCCTCCACAGCGTGTTTTGATCGAGCAGTCTGATGACCTCCAAATAACAATCAAGTAGAAGCCCTATCACTCTAGTTAACAAACTCTAATTATCTGAATTAAAACTCCTCAATCCAACCAACCAATCAAACTGTCCATCCAGACCCATCCCCGACTCGCCCAATAATGCTCCAATCGCAGAAATTTCACCAAATCCTTTCTCACTGCATCCTACTACACCCCCCCTAGCCCGATTTCCACGACATTCCGCTTTTCTCGCTCGCGTCCCGAAAAAGCCGCTGACTAATCGTCACCACCCGAAAAACTCTATCGACATCACTTTTTGGCACTTTTTCACTTCACCACACACAACATGTCTCAGTACAACAAAGCCATGGGCACCGTGCGAAAGTACACGCCCGCCACGCTGAAGCGAGACGGCAAGCCCGCCTTTGTCTACGTCTACCGACACCTTCAGACCGGCCAGGTGGCGTACACACAGGTCCCTGGCGTCACCGAACACCACATCAATCGGCAGTTCAAAGACCCCAACTGGGAAAACAAGCGGCCCACCATGCGCCAGGATCTGTGGCGACCCATGGCCGTGGCCGATTTCGGCGACTACAAGGCCGCTTGCGACGCCTTTGACGGTCTGGTGTACCTGCGATTCAAGCGAACCCACGACGGCAAAAAGCTGATCAAGGGCTGGAGAAAGACAAATGCGCAGGGAAACGTGTGGCAGGACGGCCAGTACCGGCCCGTGTACACGCAGGAGGCTCTTTCCGACCTTTCCAGCGTCACCGAGGCCGTCAAGGTGCCTGTGACCATCCACTGGGAGGACATGTGGCGACGAGGAGCTGCCGAGGCGTGGCCCGAAAATGCCGAACACAAAGAGCTCAACCGGTGGGACGCCATCTACCCCAAGACTCTGGAGAAGCGTCTTTCCAAGGATGCTGTTGTTCGAGACACCAAGGAGGAGGCTGCTGAGCAGTAGAATGAATGTACATAGTTAGTTGATGATTTGATAAGACAAGGGGAGAGACGTGTTGGCTGAGGGTGTATTTGTGTAACAGGTTTTTGATGATTAAGAAACAGTTGCGCATTTGTTTTTGCATGTTAGTGGGTATTCTGTTTTACTTGTCTTTACATTTATTAAGTGTTTTTGTCGGTCTTATCTTGACTCTGTTGAATGATGAGAAAAATTCAACTTGGGATCTCTCAGTAACAGTTGAAGGAATAGTAGGAAGATTCGAAAGAGTGCATTCTGCTCAGAATACTGCTCTCAATATAATGTTACTGTTTGTACCCGTTTTTACTAGTTGTACGATACTTTCAAGGTGTCATCACCATGGTTGAACAGCTACACCTTGATATACAAGTGCTGCAGAGATGATTACTCATGGTTGAACTGCGACGCCTTGATATACAGGTACTGCAGAAATTTAGTCCATACATTTCAACTCATTTCATTAAATATGTTACTCAAGCATCTACTGCTCCTTCTTCTCCTTGAGCACCTTCTCCACCTTGGGGTCCTTGGACAGAGCCTTTCGAACAACAGCAAAGGTCACCAGCAGGAAACCAACGAGAATGATTATCGTGGTGGAAGACTGGACGGTGCCAAACTTGCTGATATCGGCAACGGGAGTGCCCCAGGAGGTGGACAGGAGAGGAAGTCGGCCCTGGGGATCCTTGGCGCCAATGTGGTGGTAAGAGGCACAAGAGGGCAGCAGACGCATGTATCCGGCCTTTGTCACGTCAAACGGCGACTGGGCGTAGTTCTGGCACTGCTCGGCTGTCTCCTCGCACGCCCAGAAGACAATAGGCCAGGGAGCATCGTTGCCCTCGTAGATCTCGCCCTCCTTGGGCTCCTCGTACCGCAAGTGAAGGGGAAGCGAGAAGTCGACGTTGAAGGGAGTTCCAGCGGGAGCCTCCGTGTTGGGGTAGATCTCCACCAGAGCCTCGGAACCCCAGCCCTCGGTGTGGTATCTAGGGGCCTCGAGATCGGCCTCTCCCCACAGGGAAATGAGCCGTCCGACGCCGTTGGGGTGTGCAGAGGTCTTTCGCTCCAGATCGGCCAGCTGGTACTTGTCAAAGAAGATGGAGGACGGCGCGGTGTACTTGGCAAAGAGCCGGCAGCTTCGGGCCTCGTCCTCCTCGTCTGTGGGGATGGCAATGTGTCTGAGCGCCACCTGGGACTTGGGATGCAGGCCCACGGGACGGTCAAAGTCCACAGACACGGATCCAGCGCCGACATTGTGTCGGGGCTCGATCACCAGAAGCGTCTCCTGAGGCTTGGAGTTCTGTGAGTCGTACAGCAGGCCCTTGAGCTCGACTACTCCCCGAAAGGCGTAGGAGGTGGCCTGGGTGGTGATGTCAAAGACGCCAACCTCCAGCCGGTCGCTCTTGCAGGCGCGCGACACGTGTTCCTTGCGCTGCCGGAAGAATGTGGACAGATCAGGCGTGGTCACCTCGGTCACCAGCTGCTTCTTGTCGTGGTCAATGTGGAAAGAAGCCGATTGCGCGTAGTTGAAGGCGTCCACATCGCTGAGAAACTCGTCCGAGGCGTCCGAGCAGCCCGAGTGCTCGCCCACAAAGTGGCCAAACGCCTCGGGACCCACAAGGGGGTCGTAGAAGGTGAAGTCCGACCGCGACTCAATGAATGTCTTGGGGTCGATTTCCAGACCCAGCTGCTTTTCCAGGAACGCCACGACATGGGCCAGCTCGGCCGCAGGCTCGCGCTTCTCGTCGCCCCACTTTCGGGGTTCTGTGGCCTCCTTTTTGACCACGGTAACGTGCAGACCGGGCTCATAGGCGGTGCCAAACAGAACGGGCTGCTGAACGGCAGAGGGTCGGCCCCAGGACACAGAAACATCTGCCACGTGGTCCAAAACGCTGAGGTCGGCGGCAGAAACCTCGGCCGAAAACCGGTCTTGCCGAGGGGCGTTGGTGGAAACGGTCAACTTGGACCGGTTGTTTTCTCCGGGCTTGAAGACAATCTTGTCTCCGTCGGTTTCGAGGTCTGCGAGCAGCGTGATTCGTCGTCTCATTTTTGTTATAGTGGATGTGTAGCGGGTGTGTACGCAGCAGTCTTTTCGCGGCTCGATTCGGACCTTTATACGCTGTTCAAATTGACCCTGGTGTCGATCTCTGCAGGGTTCGAGATGTGGTAGTTAGGTTGGTTGGACAATCTTAATTGGCGCTATGAAAAGGGCGGACTGGGGAGAGCTAAGAGAGCTGGCGGGGGTCTTTTGGGGTCGCTGACAGGCTCGCTGAGATCTTGGAGGCGTGCTGACTAATATTCTGGTCTTTTTTCTGTCATGCGACTTCTTTTGGGGCAGATAGAGTGCACAGGTGAGAGTTGCGTGAAGTGCATGATGAGGGACAGGTGGCTGATATACGCGTTGTATGGTGTGCGCACAACATTTTGTGGAAGTGTTCTTTGCGGTCGATTCAAGCGATTCACAGTAAGAAATAGACCCCAATTGACCCCTCGGATCCATCTCTGGACCCCTAAAGTCCCCAATCACCAAGTTCCCGGGTTTTTATTTATGGTCACGTGACCATATCCACATCACGTGGCCATTATCATATCACGTGCTTATATTGAACGTCACGTGACCACGCTAACCTCCCAATTACGTAATCCCAATTCCACACCTGCGGATCGAACCCACACCCTACCATTCGATAACCCTATTGCCACCACATATCCATCTGTCGACTGCCACGAGACGCTATAAAGACACCATCACCAACACCTATCAGGTCAATTATGTCAAGTAATACGCTGCAAGAGGCACTGACCGAGGTGCGGCAGCAGGAGTCGCAGATGCGGCGCTGTCTGGAGCACAAAGGCAAGATTATGGACGCCGTCAAGCACGCCTCTACTTTGTTGGCGGAGCTACGATCGTCTACTCTGCCCCCAAAACAGTACTACGAGCTGTACATTGTCGTTTTTGACGCTCTCGCCTACCTGGGCGCTTTTCTCAAGGATTCGCACCCCACGCACCACCTGGCGGACCTCTACGAGCTGGTTCAGTACGCCGGCAACATTGTGCCTCGACTCTATCTCATGATCACCGTGGGTACAGTTTACATGGGCATGGACGATGCGCCCGTCAAGGAGATTATGAAGGACATGATGGAAATGTGCCGGGGTGTGCAGCACCCGGTTCGGGGCCTGTTTCTGCGCTACTATCTCTCGCAGAGGTCTCGAGACAAGCTGCCTACGCTGGCCGAGAGCGACGAAAATGCCGCCACCAAGGGCTCGCTGCAGGACTCCATTCAGTTTGTCATCACCAACTTCATTGAGATGAACAAGCTGTGGGTGCGGCTGCAGCACCAGGGCCACTCTCGGGAGCGGGAGAAGCGCACTGCTGAGCGACAAGAGCTGCAGATTCTCGTGGGCTCCAACCTCGTGCGGCTGAGTCAGCTGGAGGGAATCGACAAGTCCTACTACCGCGAGTCAATCCTGCCGGCCATTCTCGAGCAGGTGGTGCAGTGCAGAGACGTGCTGGCACAGGAGTATCTGCTGGACGTCATCACCCAGGTTTTCCCCGACGACTTCCATCTCGCCACGCTCGACATCTTCCTCGACACCATTGCCAGCCTCAACCCCGGCGTCAGTGTGCGACGAGTCGTCATCACCATGGTGGACCGCCTGGCTGCCTATGCTGCGCGTGAGGCCGAGAACGAGACCAATACCGTAGCCAAGCAGCTGCAAGAGGCGCATCTGGACGACGAGGAGGCGGAGGACAAGGGTAAGGAGGCTGCCGACACGGAAGAGTCTGAGCCTGTCGCTTCCCCTTACTCTGAGGAGTACCATCGGGGTATTCCTGCGTCTATGGACCTGTTCAAGGTCTTCTGGGACCATTTCATCGGATTGCTCAAGGCCCGACCCGACCTGCCCCTGGAGGACCAAATGGCCATCCTGGGCGCTCTCACCAAGCTCTCTATGAACGCTTATCCTGATCGACTGGAGTTCCTGGACCAGATCTTTTCCCATGCTGTGGAGAAGCTCAAGGCTGCGGACAGCGCTTCCACCTCGTCCAAGGAGACTGTGGATGCCCTTCTGGCCATGGTTCTGGCCCCCATCAACTACTACAGCCGTCTGTTGACCGTGCTGTCTGTTCCCTCGTATCTGGAGCTGTTGCAGTCCCAGACTGCTGCCTCTCAGCGGGTCGTGGCCATTGCCGTTATTGACTCTGTTCTCAAGGAGCAGGCTCACATCACCGACATTGGCGACGCAGAGGGTGTCTTTGGGCTTCTTCAGATCCTCATCGTCCCCCGAGGTCTCTCTGAGGATGAGGAGTCCGAAGACATTGCTGCTGACCAGGCCAAAATCGCCAAGGTTGTGCATCTCTTGTACCACAAGGACCCCGACTCTCACTACAAGCTGTTGGTTGTGGCTCGAAAGGCACTTTCTGCCGGTGGTCAGCTGCGAAAGTACACCTATCCTGCATTGGTATTTGCCACTCTGCGAATTGCCCGACGGTATAAGGCCCGAGAGGCGGTCTTTGTGGACTGGATGCAGCGCACTACCGCGCTTTTCAAGTTTGTGCAGAAGCTCATTTCCGACGTGAGTCTTACAGGACGCGCTGAGTACGCGCTGCGTCTGTATGTGGATGCTGCCCAGGTGGCAGACGAATGTGGAGCTGAGGAGGCCGCTTACGAGTTCTTCGTACAGGCATTTACTGTCTACGAGGAGGCAATTTCAGATTCACGGGCTCAGTTCCAGGCCATTTGTCTGTTTATTGGTGCTCTGCAGCAGACCCGCAACTTTAGCGTGGAAAACTACAAGCTATTGATTAGCAAGACTGCGGTGTATGGAAGCAAGCTGCTCAAGAAGCCCGACCAGTGCCGAGCTGTGTACATGGCCAGTCACCTCTGGTGGACTGTTGAGGACGAGGAAGAGGAGGAAGAAGGTAAAGAGAAGGCTGAGGATGTTGCTGCTGAGGGCGAAGAGGACCCTGGCACGGCGTCTATCCGCGACGGCAAGCGGGTGCTGGAGTGTCTGCAGCGAGCCCTGCGTGTCGCTGACGCGTGTATGGATGTGGCTGTGCAGGTTCAGCTGTTTGTGGAGATTCTCAACCGGTACATTTACTACTTTGACCACGGCAACGCGGAAATCACTGTCAAGTACATCAACGGGCTGATTGAGGTGATCCAGAACAACTTCAACGATGACGGTGCCTACGACGCTCAGAACATTGAAGCTCCCAAAAAGTTTTTCGACCGCACTCTTGACTACATTGCCAGTCAGAAGGAGGTGGATGAGCGCTACGAGGGCATTGTTTGGTAAGGTGTTCTTTTGCCGTTGCCACTAACGTAATGATAATGAGAAATGATTTGATGAAATATGTTTTGCTTTGTGAATGACAGGGTTACGGAAGGTTGAAACGCACTGTTATGGCCAGATAGCCTTTATAGCTTTCCCAAGAGGGCTGAGGGTGGACTGTAGCATAAATTCAATTTATGTTTTGCGGAATTTACGTGTGGGGGGTAAAACAAAAAAAAAAAGAGGGATTTTTTTCCGCAGGTCAAGCACATGTCTGGAATGTCGCATCTTGGTTATTCTGCATCTGTGGTTGGTTTTGTGCTCATATCCACCGGTCTTTTCTTTTTTCAACGGCCCATTAAACTAGCCTAAGGTCATCGTCGATCTCAGCAGGGAGGCTGACTCTTGCTTACCCTCAATCATCTTTAGCGACGACTAATGTAGAAACAAAAGTAGCTTAAAGCTATAGTCGAAAAGCTAGATTGGGCTCATCAGTTGAAGAAGAAAAAAACGTTTCTGGACCCCGTATTGTCTCATTTGAAGGGCCAAACGGGGGGGGTTGTTTGGTTCATTTGAAACCCCTTGGTCGTCTGTACTCATAGCCATGTTCTCTGCAGTTATAGCTCCATTGTGGGCTTTCTTATAGATGCGTGCTGCGGTATATGACTTTTTTTTTGCAGGCAAGGTCGCATTTATGGTTGTCCTGAAGGCTATATGTCGCAATATATAGAGCATTACGAATCGCGTCAACGTCCAGCTACCATCTACACCCTCATCATGTCCATATTCGCCTTTTTGCTGCTTTCTCCCGTTCTCGCAGGCGTCCTTTGCGACGACTTCCAGGTCCAGGATGTGGCCAAGCGAAATGTCAAGCGACAGCAGTGTGTCATGAGAGCTGTTGTCACCCAGACTTCCACCACTTTTCTGCCTATTTCGACTGCTACTCGAGTAGCTGATGGCGTCAAGAGCGGTACTCAGGCAGGTCCTTCGAGTACAGCTGTCAAGGGTGGATCTTCCGACAACAGTTCTCCTAGCAAGAACGGAGACAACGTCAACAGCTCCGACAAGACTGGCCAGTCCAGTGATTCCAACTCTGGGAATAGCGGCGCCAAGTCTGGAAACAACGGTAACACTGGATCTTCTGGATCTCCTGGATCTGGATCTCCAGCACAGGCTCCCATCCAAGCACCTGGAGACGACTCCAAGCCTCCTCAGGCTAACGGTGCCGACAAGTTTTCTGCCGATTTCGGAATCGTTGTGGCTGTGGCTGCTGCTTGTCTGGTTCTCTAAACCATTGTTTAGACGTGGTAATATTGGTAATCTATTTTTTAATGAGCATTGTATTGGCTGTTGGTGTACAAGACTAGACTAGGTCATCGATTTGGAGATGAGTGCTTCGAAAACAATATTCTAAGGAGGAAGAAAGAACTATTTGCAGAAACACCAGAAACAGACGTGTAAAGATATTAATAGTGTCTATTTACAGTGTCATCTATAGTCCTCAATATCCTACAGTACAGCTTAGACATTGTTCGTGAGGTTATCACCATCAACGTTTCATTTCTCGTGTTCTTCTATTGAGGAATGTAGGAGTCTTCAAAATATGAAACTCAAACACTCCTTCCTTACGTCGGTCGAATAACATGTTGGCTGTTGTGCTGGCTGATGAGTGGTTTGGTCGACTTCTGGAGTCAGGTGTGTACC
The DNA here is from genome assembly GCA_900518985.1 of Yarrowia alimentaria. Classification (NCBI taxonomy): domain Eukaryota; kingdom Fungi; phylum Ascomycota; class Dipodascomycetes; order Dipodascales; genus Yarrowia; species Yarrowia alimentaria. The sequence goes on from ULGN01000003.1 coordinate 2,243,105, forward strand.
TGGTTGTTATTGTTATGGAGTGTAGTTTAGATGTGTAGTTGTTCACTCTCTTTCTTGACAGATGTTTTCTGCTACCTAAACTGCATGTTGATAGTATAACATAGCTCTAGATGAAAGGCTGAGGATCAGGAGACAAATCATGAGCAAAGAGCATTTATCTAGAAAGAATGACTCAATAACGACTCTTTACCTAGACACTACCACGACAAGATAGATTGCTCCGTTTTTTCTAACATGAGCTTCCTAGGAGTTGACTAAAGTGACTATGAAACAGTTCCTCATTAAAACCAGCTGTGACTAATACATGGAACTACAATCAGAGGGTTGGATTCTGAAGTCGATATATATCCTTCGACACCACCATATCCTCTCAGCTAGCATCTAATTTTTTTCTTCTTCAAATGTAGGAACTGCTGTTTGGACAAGTAATCACCACTTCAAATGTTATTTCCATTTTTTTCAAATTTTGGAAACACGAAAAGCATCCCAGAACCCGCTATAGACCTTCAAACGTTCCAAAAGTCAGTAAATGAACTCTTAGAATATCAATATATATGGCAGTTTTGTCCAAATTTCGATAAAAGCAATATTCACCTTTAAGTCACGTGACATATATAGCCTGCTATATAGAACAAACGCCTCATCAATTATCAGCTGCGGCCATATCCTGGTGAAAATACGGCTTCCCGTCCGATCAGCCATAGTCAAGCACCAGAGAGCTTAGTTAGTAGTGTAGTGGGAGACCATACGCGAATCCTGAGTGCTGCAGTTAATTTTTTTTTTTGCATTTCAATTTTTTTGATGTTTTTTTTTTTTCAATTTTCTCCATGATTTTTTCACATGTGCCAGAGTACACTCTGTAGTCAGTAGACTGCTGCTCCATCGACAACGCTTGTTTAGATGAAACTATTTTTGGCATTCAGCCTCATTGTCTCATTATCCGAGACACCCAGAGGTGACCCTGAACCGTTCCGGAGTGCCCTGAATCAGCCCAACCACACCTTATCACATGCATGTGCAAAGGGATGGCCTTCCCAAATAGGCAGACTGGCAATCAGCCAATCTACAATCATATGCAGCAATCAACACTATCTGGCGTGATAGGAGTATGAGGGCAGCGTGAAACAATACGATGGTTACGATGATCACAACCAGTACGTGGCAAACACGGACCACACGGAGGACAAAAGAGCAGAGTGGCATTGCAGAGTGACAGCCTTGACGCAACGGCTCCCCCACAACTCTCCACGGTGGCGTACCTGTATTGAACAGGGGTGTTGTCGCATTGTCACTCTAACCCCACAAGTCTGAGAACAAGACAGCCAGCCGTGTTTGTCGCCACCGACATGAAAGACCATGCTCAGCAGGTGCTCAATCCATGTTTACTGTGCATCACTCAAAGCTTGTAACAGGTTTAGTCGTGAAGCTGATGGCTTGTGAAAGTGGTGGCTCGTGCTAAAGTCAGGCAGATAAGGGCCGTTTGACTTTCATTTCGTTGGGAGAATCGAGAAAGTTGTCAACAACTATCAGGAACAAGATACACTCCTAGAGCCCTGAGCTACACAAAGCGCCACCCAGAACTCAACAAGAAGCAGCCGTATCACAGACATATCCTTTGTCGCCACCGCATAACTGATGCCACGTCATACGCCAGCCACAAAAACCTCACAGTCGTGTTATCACAATGCCATCTTTTGTTGACTTTGCTCCATGCTCTGTACTATCACATGGATGCGGCATCGCATTCACGTCACGTGACGCCGATCATTGCAGAAAAGTGTCGATTCGAGCGTGATTAGCGCAACTTAATGGTGTGAGCTATGCGGCTGGAATGTGAAAGTGCAAAAGTGTGAAAGTTGTTGATGAAGATGTGTTGATGATGATGTGATTGTGCGAATAAAAGAATGAAAATCACCAGCGCCAAGGCCAATTCTTTATCCCCACATTTTGTTGCTGCGTATGTACACACATGTTGAGGAAGGGTGGGTTACCCCATTGGTACATGTGCCCTTCCGTCCGCACAAATGGTTACCCTACCGACTTTTGGGAAGAAGAAGTACACGCACACAACTGAGACGGATAAAAAAAAAGAGAAAAAAAAAGGTCGTGCGCCATTAGGACCACACTCACGTGCGGCGATAAACCGGATGCGACCGGAAGAATTGGACCCTTATGGAAAGGGCATGTTTAGCCGCTGCAATAGTGGCTCGACTGTGGGGGGTCAGGGGGCCCCCCCACGGGACCGAACGGGTCCTCCGCCGGAAGCCCGTCCTCCTGCCTGGCATCACATGCCTCTCAGGTCACTTCGCAAACACCTCAGACAATAGTCGTGCACATCACTCTATTTCTCAGATGATATTTCCACACTATCACACCACAGCCTACCACTTTGCGAACCTTAAGAAACCCAAGTATAGGCAGCAAGTGCACGCTTTGGCCGCATTTTAAGGTTTATCAAACGTTCAAACAACACTTTCACACCGCTTAGGCTGCATTGAGTTTCGGCACAATGTGAAAGACGCACGACCTATATAGAGCGAGGGATCTTTCCCAGGTACCAGCTATTGATTTCACAATCTACCACTACAACCACAAACACATCTCCACACTCTCACACAACATGTCTCTCGCACTTCCGCAGTTCTCAATGGGCCTCAAGTCCGCCCTCAAGTCCCCCAAGTCTCCCAAGCCGGCCTCCAACAAGCGGGTCTCTTTCGACGCCTCTGCCTACGACAACGAGCCTCTGCCTACTCCCTCCGCATTCGACCAGCTCGCGCTGCTCACCCACACCCCGGTCCCGTACCAGGAGGAGCCCGAGGCTCTGAAGCTGACGCTCGACCAGCTCAAGCCCATGAAGAACAAGGACATTTACGCCGTGCACCAGTTTGGCCACCAGACTCTTCCCATCCCCTACAACATTGAATTCTACATGCAGTTCCTGTACTCCACAGGCACCTTTTGCTACTACCTACCCTACGGCGAGCTCGACCCCAACACCGAGGACCCCGAGGCCATTGCCGCCGTCGTGGCAGGCAAGTTCTCGCACCAGCAGGCCAACTGTCACGTGTACATTCTGGCCGTGGCTCCCGGTCTCCAGCAGTCCGGAGTTGGCTCCGCCATCATGCGAGTTCTGCAGCAGACCATTCTTGACGAGCAGCTCAGCCGATACAGCGCCCACACTCATCTCAACTTTGTGGTGGACGTGATTGACGACGCCAAGTCTCCCCAGGGCTTTTACAAGAAGCTCGGTTTCCGGGCCCAGGGAGCTCCCCGACGGGGCTACTACGGAGGCCAGTGGACGTCTATCAAGATGGTCAAGAGCATTGATCTCTAGACGCGACATACAGGAACGCATACTAACTGTGGCGGTTTGAGGTTTTACCGAATCTCGTTGCAAACTATTTATTGTACATAATTCTTATTTATTAACGACTGATGATCTACAAAAGTGGCTGAGTATATTGAGTTGAGTAAGTGTAGAAGTAAACTAGACTAAACTGGTTAGCGCTGGATTCAGGGCCATGAGAGCTACGTACATACTACTGGTCACATTCCTCGCCAGATGATCTGATCAATCACTTGTCCGAAACCAGTAAAACGGCTTTGCGATGGGTTTTCTTTTTTTCTTTTTCTGACAATGGTGTTTTTCCGAAACTCGCGCTGGGCCAAATGTTCCATCTGAGAGTTTTATCTGCCGTATATCCGGTCCCTTCCGATTGCCATTTTAGTCCAGACACCTGTCCTTAGTGTGTCCGAGGCTCTCTTCGGTTAACTTTATCGCGCGACCCTGAAACTCTATTTGCTTTTATTCCCGATCACCGACCGAGGCTGCGAGACCCATAAAAATAACGTAGAGAGGGTGCTGTAACCCCGGAAATAGCCTCGCCATCGTGTTCTACATGCTGTAGACTGGCCGAAAGTGAAGTTTCGGTACCCCTTGATTCGCCAGAGGCCAGAAGGTGGTCTGCTGTAGATGCTCAATATGGACTCATCTACAGGTGATCGGCGCCAGTTGATTCCCGCAACGTCGATCTCTAGCTATTTTTGAACTTTGCACTTCCGGTCTTTCCGACAAGCAAGATAGTGTTATCTGGTTTAGCAGGGTGCACCTGAGTCAGTCCAGCTGAGCCAGTTCCCAAGACCACAGTAGAACATGTGCTTTAGACAACTGTATGTAGTACTTCATCCGCTGGACATGTGAGCAAGTTGTGATCTTGAATGGCGCCATGGACTGTGTGTTGTACCTAGAATAGAATAGTGTACAAATGTACATCTCACCATATGTGCTGGGCCACATGTACTGAACCATGTGGATCCATCGTATATATCGTATAGAGGTAATCATCTTGGACTGAGATATAAACGCCAAATTCAGGCACCACGAGTATCAGACTGCTTAGAAGCACGGAGACAGCGATATGACCTCTTTTCATATCACTCCAGTTTGTACATATGTACAGCAATGTAAACATGTCAGTATCGCATCGGCACTTGGTAAAGCCGTGTCTAAACTAGGCCATCATTCCTAACAATGGCTCTCCTGCATGCCACCCGACAACTCCCGAATGCAGAATGCACCATGTACGGTACAAACGTGGAGTTGCTGTATATCGGCACTCCTTCGGATGTGCAGTTTGCTGGGGAACTTCTCCACGGTTCTGCACTGTTCTGCATCCGGTCCTGTGGACATCTACTAAGGGTAGTCTACCGCAGACTTTGGGGAGGTGGCTTGGAAGTGGTCAAGAGGACTAAAAGTGCCGAGATGGCCGAGGTAGCGGGTTCTGTCGGGCCTCCTGGATGAGCTTAACGCCATCAAAGTCTCAGCTGGCCGTAAACTGTACTTTTGGCTCGTTTGGACAGTCCAGTTGAAAATCTCTCGCCGGCATCTTTCTTCCCGAAACTCAAAGTTATCAATTTGATCTCAGCCAAATAAGTTCACAGCCACCAAGTAAAGGTCTCAACGGCACAGTGTTTATATGCCATACAGTGGAGCTAGCGACTTCAAAATGGTCGCAGTGGGTTCACAATCGATTTTAGAGTGGATTCTGCTTTTCAGAATCGAATTCGGGGTATATTTACGCTTCAACTCGGTCTCGAAGAGCAACTTGGAAAGAAAGAAAAAAGGACACTGCACACTTTTATTTCTAGAGTCACGACCACCTTCACTTTCACTGGCCGAAATCAATGTTCGACATCATACCATCCATCCACCAGCCCTGTAAATATTCTCTACCAACTCAGCCTCATATCCATACAAGGGATATTATCCGTTTTACCTCCTGATAACTACTCGTAAATGTGGCTGAACCTGAGAAAAAAAAAGAAAAAAATATCGTTAAAATAAAAAAGTATCACCGTTTTAATATCTGACCAAAAGTTCGAAGTCCAAACAAACCTTGTATACCACCCTTGGAAACCTGTTTTGGCAATATTTGGCGCAATTTAATAAAGTGCAGACACGGCAGGACATGGCGAGAATAAACGGATGATGCTGATTTTTTCTGATGCAAAATACTGAATAAATTAAAATGTATGTACTCAGACCCTGTGGGGGTCCTCTAGGTATCTAAATGTCCTCAGGCTGCGCCGATAGTCCTTGCTTTCCAGAAACTTTGGCAGACTGTCAATTTCCATCATTCGAAACGAATGCTCTTTGACCACCTTGTACACCTTGGTGATGTCTTTGATGACTCCAAAGGTCCCCTGTATCGAATTCTGCTGCCGCAAACGGCTTGTGAGCGTGCACAGCTGGTCCCGCCACTTGCTGGGCATGTTGAACTCTCTAGGAGCCATCGGAGAGAGGTACGACTCGTAGACTGAGAAAACGACCGTCAGCACAGCAGCAAGATCGTTTTGAAAATGTTCGTCAGTGCTCTCGGCCCGTGAAAGTGCCCTCACTTTGCGTATCACGTCTTCTAGACCAGTGTAAACGTTGTGGTTTTCCAGACAGAGAGAAGACTCCAGATGGGCTCTGAACAGCATCGCGAGCCCTGGGTCTGCCAGAACTAGGCGCAGAGATGGAGCCTCGTGCGCAGAGTGTTCCACCAGTCGCTCCGGGAGATTTTTGCGCTTCTTTTTGTTGCCATCTCTTTCCGGAGCCTGAAGGCAGGTAGTTCCAGACTCCGTTGTGGGGTCTCCAGTGATGTTTCCGAGCTCGGCAATCTCCTGAAGCTCCATGCGCTCGGTATCTGACAGCTCCATCTCCTTGGATCTTACAAAGCTGGGAAATCCTGCTGTCAGCGGAGTAACTGGCAAAGAGGAGGTCCAGCCTGCCACTGCCATTCCAGTCTCGGTCAGCTGGTAGAACGAGTCCTTTGAGCACATGAAGTAGGAGTCGGGCTCATCTTCGGGGTGTCTGTCACCTACTGGTTCGATGAAACCTGACGTCAAAAACAGACACAACAGTTTGACAATCTCAGTGCCATTCACCACCTCGCAACACTCCATCATCCACTGCCACGCTGCTCTCCCTGTGAGAACGTTGGTGTAAGTTCCGTATCCTTGAATGTCCACCTTTTCTTTCAGTCGCACGCCTCTTGAAGACACGTAGTACTGCGTCAGAGAGTCAGAATCGGGATGTGTAAAGTATCGGTGGTGATAGGGGGAGATGGAGTAGTTTTCGAGCTTTGTTGATTTCGTCTGGAGCGAAAGACCAGGGATCCTGTCGCTCTTTTCGCTCGGCCGCTCGCTTAGGTCGAGTGACTCTGGGGTAGTCGCTCTGGATGCAAACTCGGAACTGCGTCTGGAGGGACTGACCAGCAGAAAGTCCGTCTCGCTGACAGAGACCATTTCAGGCAGCGGGATGCCTTCGGAGGGGTTTGTGGCACGATAGAGATTCGGGTGGCGGCCAGCAAAGCGCTGGAACAGCAGCAAAATCAGATATTTCGAGTGGATGATTTCGTCGGCCGAGCTGCGGGTGAAAGTGATGCATCTCATGGAGTTGAACGGGGACGCAAACAGCGAATCGAGGCTCTTTGTGGACACTCCTCTGCGGCGGCAGTATCTCTGCACAAAGAAGATGCCCTTTGCTGTCGGCTGGAGGGGGATATTGGGAACTGGGGCGTCCCGAGTGCGGTCTTCGGGGCAGTGAATGAGTCTTGCTGTCATGAACTGGATCAGAAGAGACTGGGCACGTGATTCGGGCATGGTGCACACCATTCTGACGTGGCTAGCGTCGTCGGAGACACTCATGTTGGTCATGGCCTGGACGGCCTCTTCCATGGAGAAGGCATAGGGGTACGTTTTGGGCAGAATGTAGCCGACCTTGAGGCCGTTTTTCGACAGCCTGAGACTGACTATGAAGGTGGCATAGAGATTGAGAAAGTCCGCGGTGTTTGTGCCCGGCGAGATTTGGTATTCCAGGTTCATGTCGGGCAGGGAGACAGGGGGATATATGGGGCAGAGGTATGGCGGAGAGGTTTTAGGGAGAGGTAATGTCGGGTTGGGGTTTCTGAGCCACCGGGAGACTTGTCCCTTCATATACCTGCGAGCTGAACCTCATCGTGTGGTTCGTGCAACAAACGAAAAAAATGAAAGCTAAGAAAAAAATGAAAGCTAAGAAAAAAATGAAAACTAAGAAAGAAGAAAAAAGGATGCATCAGATTTGGTGAGGCCGAGTTTGAGAACTACAGGAGATATGCACGTCATTGCACCATCAGTGCGAGCCGCAATTGGTCTGAATTTCAGGCAACTATGGTGTCTCGGAAAAGACAAGCGTCTTCAGCCACATGCGCATGAGCGTTTTTTTTCTTTCTTGGGTTTTGGTTTTTGTTTCAGAGCCAGCTCTCTCTCTTTGGCTTGTTTGCGTCGTAATATTCGGGCCCCAAGATCTCGTATTGTATCGAAAAGCGGGAAGGCATGTCGGCATATGCTCATGCTCGTATTCAGAACTCTTTCTCCATTGTTTTGTTGCCAGTCGCCAAAGTCTGTTTGCAGAGATTTGAGGGGGTCTCATGTCCACCAACACCAGACGTGAAGAAGCGATTTTTGGACCCCAGATCCAGGGGAAACGTGGCAATTCGGAGGTGAAGCCGTCTGGTACCGTGACCATAATTATTCCCGGCCGTTTTATTATCAGCCCCTGCTGAGAAGAACCCTCGGCAACAACTCTAAAGCTGCTATTTCGGTTTTCGGTATTTGGGGCAAACTGGCAACAAGAAGAAGAAGATGGGACAACCCAGTTCCCGCAAACAAGTGACCAAACTGTCTGGTCTTTTCGGGAAACAATGGTGCGTCGACTGGCCAACTGTCTGCTTCTCGTTCCGGTTTCGGAGATCCACTTCGAGTCAGTTGATGTCTTGTGAATCTCGTCTCACTGCCACACACCAGATAGCTGCTTTAGGCCTGCTACCTATCCCCTCCTATCCCCACCTCATCCCATGCCGTGGATATTACGACACCGTGCGAAATGAACCGCAGTCGTACGTAATTACCTGCTGTTTCCACGACGCAAATAATTATGAACCGTGTTTCCAGACTCTTGGACAGCTTTGAGGATGATGAGCGAGTGAGATATGTCATGTTCAATTCAATAAAAGGTACTGTTGAAAGAAGTGGGGATAGATAGCCTTGGAAAGAGAAAACTAAGAACACAAGCAAGAGGGGCAAATGAAGACACAAGAAAGAAAGAGAGAGAGAGAAAAAACGTGCCCCACATGAAAAGTTGGAATGTATCATCCGGCATAGATACATGTCGCTATGTACAGTACGTTGTTTTTTTACATACCTTTACATGCTGCACTGTCTGATACCTTCAGTGCATATACCTGCAGTATCAAATTTCAAAACGAGTCAGTTGAGAGATGAATCATAAGAAGCAAGTTGATCAGCCGACCAAAACTGGCATTGCAGTTGAAACACTCGAAATATATTGACTGTTTCATATAGAAACATCATTTTAGTATTCAAAAACAATTGCACAATTCTGATTTGAACCCCATCAATCTTGCTATGAACACCTCCTTCCCCCCGCAAACCAAAAACTATAACCCGTCAATGCATTCACTATAACCTTTTAAACGAGCAGCCACATCTGTAGTGATCTACTCTTTCTTCTTACCATCCTCTTCCTCGTCGTCGTCGTCGTCGTCATCGTCGTCGTCGTCACTCTCCTCTTCGCCAGAGTCATCTTCGTCATCACTCTCGGTCTCTAAATCTAAACCTCCGTCAAGATCGTCCAAATCACCGTCATCGTCGCCGGGAAGATAGCCAAACTGTTCTCTCCACACCCGTTGTTCGCGCATCAGCCGCTGTTTCTCGGCCTCCGCAACACCTCCACTGGGCTTCAGCTTGTTCTCGCCCACAAACTCGCCTAGCTCCTTTTCAAACTTGTCTACTCGAGACTCGAGCTCAAACTTTCGCAGCCGCTCCGACCGCTCAATGGCCTCAATACGAGACTCGTGGTCCGGCTTGAGAGCCAGCACTGACGACAATAGGCCCTCCTTGAGGTCCTGAACAGACTCGGTGGGGACAGGAAGCAGCACGGCCTTGGGGGCAGACTTGGCTGCGGTCTTAAGTTGCTCGTTGGAGCACTGTTCCACCAGAGCCAGGGTGCCTCCAGCAGATGCCAAATCCTCTCTCAGATCGCCAATGAGCTCCTCCTGCAGCTTGAAGAACTGCTGCTCTTCGCAGATGGTCTCGAGCTCTCGCTCCCACACCTTTTTCCACACAGACTTTTGCGAGTTGATATATGTCTCCAGAGCCGTGAGTTCGGTGGTGCATGTATCCATCTCCTTTTTGACCACAATTAGCTGGCCCTGCTCGGCGCGCACGCCTCTCTGGGCCACATCCTTTCTTAGCGCCTCAATCACGTCCTGAAGATCGTCAGCCCGTGTAAGAAGGGCATCGGAGTCGGTGGAGACCTTCTTGTTGGCCATCTCCATGAACGATCGAGAGTTGTCGCCAGCAGCCGGGAGTGACGAGTAGTCACGCAATTTACCAATAGTGGTGTTAATATCGTCCATAGAAGACTTCCACAGCTGGAACGAAGAGTCCTTCAGCTGTCTGATAACGGCGAGCTCGTGCTTGAGAGCATGCATGTCGGTAGCCTTGGCCTTCAGAAGTGCCTTGTCTGCAATAGGAGCAGGGGCGGGAGCAGCTGTGATGGTTGAGAGCTTGGGCAGAGAGACGGCAGGGGGTGCCACCACGGGAGTCTTGATGACAGGCAGAGTAGCCTTGACAATCTCCGGCGAAGCAGCTGCTCCACCAATACCTCTAGAAGCTCCGCCAGCCAATGGCTTCTCCACTAGCTGTCTGAGGTCTCCAATTTCCTCTCTTTGCTGGTTGAGTGCAAAAGTAATGGCCTTGACGTGCTCCAGAATTCCATGAATGTCGTCCTTCTTCTCCTTGTCGCGACTGTCCTCGTCCTCGTGCAGCACCAGCATGCTTCCCTCATGCACATCGCCCAGATGCGACTCCTCAAGCTCGTACTCCACACCTGTAGCCGAGTCCCGAATGTAAATACTGGGGAAATCGTCGCCTCCAGGCGAGTAGTTGAAAGTGGAAATGAAGAGCAGTCGTAGAGAGTTGATGTTGATATCTGCTGAGTCGGACCGTACGCGTTTTGTCGAGTTTCCGAGACGCAGGAACAGACCCATGCCGGTCCCAGGCTCTGTTGTGGTAGTGATGTCACCAAAGTCGCTCTCGTCAGCCAAAGGGGTGTCGGGAAGCGTCGGCATGTCGGGAACTGCCTTACCAGGAGTCTGTGACGTGAGTTTGGCGTATTGGTAGGCCGAAAACCGCCGGGATGCTCGTCTCTCAAGGGCCTCTCCTCTCTGCAATGCCGCCAGAGGATCACCTCGGGACCCAGGCCTTCTAGTAGGCGAGCCCTGGGGGATTGGGGGCGCTACCGAGCCCATGACACCGGCCAGAGCTCCAGGACCATGGCCTCCCTGTACTGGAACCCCCGGAGGAAGATGGGCAGGGGGGAGGATGTTTTGGGGGCCTCCTATAGAAGGTCTTCTGATGGGGGGACTTGGCTGTCCGGGCTGTACAGGGAGCCCAGGCGACGAGCCTATGGTCTGGGAGCGTCTCACGTGGTCTCTGTCGTCCTGATGCTTGTGTGGCAACGAAGTGGGAGCAGACACCTGTCTGGAGGGGCCGTATTGGTGCTGGGGAGGCTGTGGGCGGTATTTTGGCGACTGTGAGGCACCAGCATGACCTCCGGGACTGTTGTGGGCGCCTCCTTGCTGCTGCTGCTGGCCCTGGGACGCTCGTAGCGCCGCTTGTTTCTTTTTCAGGCCCTGTAGCAGGTTAATGATAATCTCCCGGATGCTGGGAAGGTACAGGTCCAGGTTGTCCTGCGACGCCTCTTCGCTGAGCGCCTTTTCGAGCACCGCTCGCAGGGCCTGTGGCACGTCTCCCATGTCTGTGACGGGCAGTCCAGCGTTCAGAAACGCTCGACAGGCAATGTTGAACTCGTTGCCCAGGTTGACGTAGATGTCTGAAACGTCCTGCTCAGACGCAGCGCCGCGTGCCCACTGGGTCAGGCTCTCCAGCAGCTGCTTTGTGGCCACCAAAAGATGGGTGACGCTGGACTCAATGGAGTTCATGGCTGTGGAGTTTCGGGTGACCGGGGCCTGGGACGATAATCGGCGCGAAGACGGTGACTGGGAGGGCCCGCCGGGATGCGGTTGGTGTCCCCCTGGCGGTACATGCTGCCCACCGTGGTACGACATGTTTTGGTGGAGTTTTAGACCGTGTTGTAGATGTGTAGTTAGTGGGCCAGATTTCAGTTTGAATATTAAGTGCAATATGCGCGTCCCTGGTAACCTTCTATGTTTAGATAGACGTGGGGGGTGGTTGTTTCAGGGGTTTCTGGAGGCGTTTTCCGAGTGTTTGAGGGGCTCAAAGGATTCAGAGGGGCCACATCTGAGTGTATCCGGGGTTTGGAGCCCGCATCTTCCTTTTGGGCTGGTTTTTGAGGGAGCTCCATTTGGATCACGTGATTCAAGAGAGTGCATAATGTAGCAAGAGAAGGGGATTGTGCTGGGTGTTTTACCTTCATATTTGAGACAGTAAAAAGAAGAGAGAGAGAGAGAGAGAGTGACGTCAGCTTTTCGATCACACAGACCATTCTCAAAAGAGTGGCAATAAGTGCTGAAAGTAGTCGATTGGTTTGTTGTCTCAGTCGTGTGGAGATAATATTATTGTTGGTTGGCTAGTCGTACAGGGCCTCACCAACTGTCTTTTCATTTTATAATAGACCATCTGATTGCATCCTGTTTGTAGTTATTAGAGAGGAAAGAGGGGTCAAGAAGATTAATTCGAGAGTCCTGAGTTTGAAGATCTTTATTTGAATAACGACAATCAATTGCTTTACTGTAAGTATAGCATGAGCAAAAGAAGAAGAGGAAAAAAAAGAGTTGTCTTATACAGACTGTAACATAATGTTGGGATTGAGCTTGCAAAGCGCAATTTTAATGCTGGAGATATTTTGAAAGCTCTGGAATATTCAGAAACATTTGCTTGTTCCAACCAGACCATTAAATAAGTCGTTAATATCGTACTCTGGTCGTCACCTGCCATTGCAGAATTTCACACCCCTACGCAAAACTTTAATTTTCGTGTCTTTTAGCCATGTTCGCTTAGCCATAAACTGACCATCAAACACTTCACCCAACTACATCTCACTTCACGTCCACAGACACAAAAGGACGTCCATCTGCGCCAGAAATCCACGCTACATCCACACGGTGTGACACAAAAAGGCCCCTTGCCCAATATATCACTTTTTGGACCCTTCAAACGCCTCAAAAATGACTGCTACTGCCCTGCCAACCATCTCCGACGTCAATGCCAACGCTTTGCCCAAAAACTTCCGCGACAGCAGCTGGAAAGCGCCCAAAAACCGCAACAAAAACATCAAGGCAATTATCGCTGAGGAGCAGCGTAGATTGGCAGACAAGGATCTCGGTATTGACGACACTACTTACTTCAACATCGACTCGCCACCTTCTCTGATCCCCTCCAAGATGTATTGCGATATTACGGGGCTGGAGGGAAAGTACAGGTCTCCTGCTACCAACTTGCGGTACCACAACCAGGAGATTGCTGCTGTTTTGAGAGAAATTCCTCCCGGAGTGGATCAGCAGTATTTGGAGCTGCGTAACGCCAATATTGTTCTGAGATAGTGGTACTATGTGACCATCATATCTGACTGTGCTTGTGCGGTACGGTACTGCACGTTACTGTACTATGAAGAGTATCCATAGCACTGGAGACATCTTCTCACGTCACTTGATCAAATGGCTGTGTTTTGAGACCATTATGAAGTCATCCAGTTTCAAGATGATTCATTTAAGGACTGCCAGCTATTGGATCTCGAAAGCAAGGTGCTCTCCAGGTGTCTAGGATGGCTGTCTGCCAAAGGTTGGTGTTTTCAGCTCATGCTGAGTCAGCACCCCAACATAACCCACGCACATCAGTATCAGCTACCCCTTACAGCACTCCCACCTAAACTAACAAAATGTAAAAATTGACAAAATATATCAAAACCAAAAGTCGTGTCTTTTACACACTTTGAAAAATACTAATCCGTAACACCTTCATTCCACGAAATACCCATACAGCAATCAAATCTCGTGTTTTAACCAATTTGAAGCTGCACGTGCTATCTGTAGCACTCATTCACGTGACATTTGATAACTCTACTGTGACGTCAATGCAAGATCTTGTGGAACCTTCTAGAAGAATAGGGAGAGGGCGTTGGACTCGCGCCAAAAAGACCACAACGCCGTACTAAAGTTGTAATATAAATATCCACTTCTGTTTATCACGTGATTAACCAAGCTCCAGGCGACTCTAGCCATGTAGTGACCCACTTGGAGACCTCTTTGACCACTCTCTCTTTCTCCACCAATAAACGGTGTCGGAAGCTTCCCCAGATTATACGTCTGGCTACATGGAAGACTAAAGAAGTGTGTACAACGAAAAGACGATATTGGAAAGAGAAAACGAGAGAAACAGAAAAAAACCAGCTACAGTAGAGACCTTGTTGTTTACACGTCTAAATGAACCAGAATAAGACACTACACGGCACTATCTTGAGGATTAAATGATCGTATAACGTCTGAATCGTTCCACTTGCACACTCCTAACCCTAGTTGACAGCGTTGAGAGAAACGGCTCTATAAAACGCGTCTTGCGAGCTTTAGAGAAAAACCAAAGAGGCAGTTTGACTTGAAATGGCTCTCTGGTCACGCTGGTGGCTTTCAATCGACTCCAACGCGAAAACTGGCGCAACTTGTGTCGGCTCGGTTGGACATTCTGGAAGATTCTGTAGACCTAAAGTTAATATTAAGGGTGTGATAAAAAAGTGAAATTTCCAAACCACCTTTTCTTCTTTCCGATCTGCTGGCAACGGAGGATTCATTTTTGCATAAAGCGACTGCGACGGAGACACTGACAAACACACAGGTTCTCACTGCAACGCAAACGAATCACCGACACAAGTTCCCACCCACCCACAAAGGAATAGTACCTCCAAAACAGGACCCTTTTTTTTTCTGACATCCATCACACGACTTGCGTGACAAAACCGTCAACAAAAGACACAAAAGAACATGACTACCACTGCCCCCGAATTCAAGGAACAGGGTAACGTCGCCTACAAGGCTGGCAACTACTCGGAGGCCGTGCATCTGTACACACAGGCCGTGGATCTGGACCCCACCAACGCCACGTATCTGAACAACAAGTCCATGGCTCTCTTCCAGCTGGGCCAGTACAGAGACGCTCTGCAGGACGCACAAAGGGCAAACGAGCTTGTTCCCAACGCCGAAAAGACGCTGCTGCGAATCGGCAAGATCCAGACGTCGCTGGGCATGTGCGAGGAGGCTCTGCACACCTTTGCCTCCATCCACCCTCCCGTGGAGAACCAGGATACCCACAACGCCGCACAGATGTACAATTTCATTGCGCAGGCCCGCAACATGGTTGCCCACGGCAACGCCAGTCTGGCCAAGCACTCCATCGGCCAGGCCGAGAATCTTCTTGGTCGGTTTGCCCGTCCCCCTCGTCCCTGGGCCCTGCTCAAGGTCCAGGCCATGGTCGAGAGCGGCGACTACGACAACGCGTCTTCTGCCGTGGTTTCTCTGCTGCGAGAGGACTCGTCGGACCCCGAAGCCCTCACCCTGCGAGCCCAGATTCTCTACTACAACGGCGAGATGTCTTCGGCTATCACACATCTCCAGCAGGCGCTGCGAAACGACCCTGACAACTCCAAGGCCAGAACGTTGCTCAAGCAGATCAAGGAAATTGACCGAAAACGAACCGAGGGCAACAACGCCTTCAAGTCTGGCAGCTACTCCCGAGCCAAGGAGCTCTACACTGAGACTCTTGCCCTTGACCCCGCCAACAAGCTTGTCAACGCCAAGATCTTTTCTAACCGAGCAACTGCCAACGTCAAGCTCGGCCTTTTCGACGAGGCGCTGCAGGACTGCGACGCTGCTCTTGAAGCCGACCCCTCTTTCGTCAAGGCTCGAAAGACCAAGGCCCGAGCCCTTGGATCGCTCGAAAAGTGGGAGGATGCCGTGCAGGAGTTCAAGCAGGCTATCGAGGAGGACTCCAGCGACAACCAGCTCCGATCCGAGCTGCGTGACGCCGAGCTACAGCTTAAGATGTCCAAGCGAAAGGACTACTACAAGATCTTAGGGGTGGAGAAGAGCGCTAACGACACAGAGCTCAAAAAGGCCTACCGAAAGAAGGCTCTGCAGTTCCATCCCGACAAGAACCCCGATAACGAGGACGCTTCGGAAAAGTTCAAGGACGTTGGAGAGGCCTACGAGACTCTGTCAGACCCCCAGAAGCGACAGCGATACGACTCTGGCGTGGACCTCCAGGACCCCAACGACATGTTTGGTGGCGGAGGCATGGGAGGCGGCATGCATGGAGGCATGGGCGGCATGAACGGTGTGGATCCCGAGATGCTGTTCCGAATGTTTGGCCAGCAGGGCGGAGGTGGAGGAGGAGGCTTTGGAGGCTTCCAGCAGGGCGGCTACCAGCAGCAGCAGGGCGGCTTCCAGGGCTATCCTTTCTAATTTTTGTGTAACAGCAAACAAAAAACAACGCGGATTATTTTTATGGCATTCACTTATTTTAATCTATAGACCTTGGTGACGAGTTGAATAGACAAGATGTTATTTTTACTTACTTTTCAAATTATCGTAGTCAATATCCAAACAGCTTTTCGAGGAAAGATTTGGGCTTCATTCGTCTTTGGTATTCCTGATAGGCAACGACTGCAACCCACGCAGATAATGCCACCAAGACTATGATGATGCTGATGGTGTCTGTTTCCTTTGCTTGCAGCTTCCCAAATCCCATACTTCTCCTATGTTGAGAATACATGAGTTTTTGGAGATGGTTGGAGGTGTATGTCCATATGGTCAATTCACCATCCAACAGTCCCACAACAGTAAGAGTAGATTTGAGCGACCCCAGATTCATGTATCTGCTTGTCTTTAGGTCCCACACTCCCGATACGTGTCCATCCGTCTTGTAAATGATGACGTATCGTTGGTACACTTCATGTTGGACCATGTCTTCTATGGCTTCTCCTGAGTGGTAGTAGTCGGTGCTTTTGCCTGCAATGCTTTTGGCATTCTTGTTGTCCAAAACGTCAAAGCACGTGTACTCGAGAAACTTGCCGGTAATGGAGGCCCAGAACAGCTGTTGTGACGATATGATCACTCCATCGTACCATATGGGTCCATGGTTGTAGTATCCCGCATTTTGCCACAGGTGTTTGACCGACTTTAGCTGGTTCCCGTGAACCTCATACAGATGGATGAGCTGCTTGCGACTGGGCACTTCAGTGACAAATGCCAGACAGATGTGTGAGCCCTGAACAAACGGTCTCACGTCGTTGAACTCATGATGAGGTAGAGCGATAGTCACATCTGGTTCGGTCCCTGGAGTGTCGTACTTGACCAGAACTTGGTTTTCGGCATCAATGTGGACAATCACCTTTGACGAATAGGCGGTATTTCCGTCACTTGATATCCTCAGCTGAATGCCCTCGTTATTGGACAGGATTTTGAAAGTGTCGACTTCGGGGTCTGCGTCTCTGTTGGTTGGACTCTTTCCAGCTCTCTCTGAAAGATCCAACAGCTTTCCAAAGACAAAAACCCCGTGGTTCTTGTATCTCACTTTGCAGTTTTCAGGGCCGAGTTTTGCCACCCGGTTGGTCATCAACGAGTAAAAGCCAGGAGGAATGGAGACATTCTTGTACACTGGCCACTTGGTCTCAATTCCAACAGGGTAAACATGCGAACGACTGGAGTCCAAAATCGACTTGAAAGTGGCCTTCTTGTCTTTGAACAAAGTCGAGGTCATTCGAGCCACGTGAGCCCTGGAACACTCGGCCCAGCTCGATCGGGGCGAGTTGGCCAGCTCGTAGAATGGAACATGTCGTATCAGCACTATTCGAAATGCCTCGTCTGGTATACCTGATCTCCAAGCACGGTTCACCTTGCTTAGAGATACAAGACTGTACACATTGATATCATCGCATAGTCTGAGAATCAGCTCTGGGGGTAACATGGCCTAGGGGGAAATTGCTTCAGATGATCTTTCTCAGATAATTAAAACCTCAATTGGGCAATTACTGTTTGGTTGAATAACTTGAGTACTCTTGTATGTACTGAACCTGTCGTAAAGAATGAGGAGATGAGATACTGCAAGGTAGTCTAAACTTAAAGTCTTCTTTTGGCTAAGAAATAAATTGACCTCTTTCTGCTGAAAATGGCAAACATCCACGTGAGCAAACTGAGACAATGGAAGAGTATAAATAGAATGTCTGACCAACTAATGGACGAACCAAGTTTTTGCTTTGAATTCGGAACAAGTTCTGATTAGAGATATGCTCTCATGCGTCAAGTTTTTTGTTGGGAAATCAATATGCATGTCAGATGTCCCCAACCCTCCGATGAGCTGGAAGATGAGTATTTTTTTGAAATTGATACTGGAAGACACAAGTCCATTATGTCTACTTACGCGTATGCTTAATGTTTGTATGTACAGTATTTTGCAGTGTTGACTGTGGGTACGTGTTGAACATAGTATCCACATCTTACTTCCTCCTCTGATTCTCTACACTTCTGAAGAATGAAGAATCGATATGATAAAGAAATGATGTATGATGGCACCCTTTGAAATTCCGTATTTCAACTGTTTTCAGTTGTTTTGAAAATTGGAAGACTCTGCCAAAACTCCGAATCCACACTCAATGGTCACGCCATGAGACTGAATATACCCTGAGATCGTACCCTGAGACTGCATTATCAGGAAGCATAATCCAGAATCTAGTGCTGCGTTGATTCCTCGACTAAACGTCGGCATTGTTCGTTTGATCGATGGGATCGATGGTTACGTCATCGCCATCAACAATGCCACCATGTTCGAGAGCATAGGCCCGTTTAATTCGAGCATAAACGTCGTTGTAGTCCTCTGTTGGATATAAAACCTCACCGTCACGCACATATCCAAACACCAAACCCTCGATCATAGGCTTGCTTGTGCCAGGTTTCAACAGTCCAAGACTTGTCCAGCCAGGGACCCAGCAGAGAGCGCCGTCTTTCTCAGTAATGGAAATGGCATGGATGGAAGGTATAGCTTTAAGAACATTTTTAGGAGCAAGAGGTCGGATGGTACGCTGCTTGACGTCGAGAATAAAGTCGCCTTCTTCGTCGCGGTAAATCACATACCTGTTGTCGTAATAGACCAAGTGCGGCCTATCGGACGGAAACACAGATTTGTCTGCTGTAGCAGTGTTGGAAAGAACGAATCCAAAGTTAAAGGTTGAGATGAAGTAGCCGTTGCACATTGCCACCGCAAGACTGTTCTTCATGGCCATTTGGCGAAAGTCCGTGGTGTTGCAGCAGCAGAAATAGTCAAGCGACTTGGTTTTCCAGTTGACGTAGAAGGCCCGGGTGAGGTTTTCTTCTCTACCCCAGTATCGAGCATAAAAGACAATTTGATCGATGCTCTTGGGTCGATCTGCCAGCCAGCAGTCCTGTCTATCGTAAAGTTCCCAGGGGACCTTGATGCTGGTCTCGGCATGTGAGGTCTTCCAGATGATGTGCAGCTCGCCGTTGTCGTCGTCTTCCAGACTTACTTCCTCCAGGGCGTTGGTTTCGTTGTTGAGAATCAGACGGTGGGAGCTTTCTCTGTTTGTGTTGCGAGTGTGAGGAGGCATCTCCATGGCAGCCACTTCCCATTTTTCAAAGTCCACCACGTAGCGTGTGCGCGGCCGATTCTGGAAGTTGAAGTGGATTTTTGTGCTTGAGGCACGGCGGTCCGCGTGGTGTTGAGGCATAGTGTAGGCTCTGAACCACACCGGGTCGTCTAGTCTCTCGAAAGGGGTGCTGGTGTTTTGTTGCCAGTCGTAAATGTAGCCGGGCTCGTAGCCCAGGGGTCGGTCAATCAAGGAGCTAGGCACGGGCACGGTCTCTTCGAGAGCGCGGAGAAACTCCTCCGAGCTCTTTGTGTACTCCTCATAGTGCCACCTGGACACCTCAGACATTGCACGATGAGAAGGGCCGTCCAAGTAGGTGCGAATGTGAAGCCATATCTCCGCAGGGAAGGAGGATGTGCTCATGATCGCAAACTATTGTGGCAAGTTGACGGCGGACGGCGGTTCAGTAGGTCTAGGATGATGAGATTTTGTGGCTGTCAAATGTCTTTTCGTTCCACTGGTTCTGTTGCAGTTTTGGGTAAGTGAAGTTGACAGAGGAAGAGGGGGTCTGCCGCAAGTGTATGAACCTTTCAGGTTATGTACAGAGTACAGTATGTGCAGTTAAAAGTTATTTGCGTTGGGATAGCGAGATCGTGCATGTTAGATGTGGGTCAAGTTCACTAACATTGCCTCTTGAGTGGTCCCTCTAGAGATTGATATGAGGTGTTGGAAGGTTCTGAAAGGAATATAATCTTTGGATCGAATTCAAATGAAACAGTTGTAGCTTTATTTAGCTTTTTTTACCGAATACCTCCAATAATTGAAGTTATGTGGGGTACAGTTGTGGGGTTTGATTGCAGGTGCACTACAGATCTGTAATGTGTATCTATTGCACATACTGTACTCTGTACTGTACTGTACTGTACTGTACTGTATTAGTTTGAAGTGAGTAAATCAAAACTCTGGATAGTCATATTGCTGATATTGTCCAAAAACTGGTAAAAGCGAAGGGATATTCTTAGAGATGTTCCTACCCAATTATTGATTTCAAAACCATTACACTCCTCAGATGTTCCCCAACATAAACACCCGTACAATAATCATTTAGACCTATAGTATTAGCAATACATAGCAAACCATTCCTCACATCTTAGCTCGGTCAACTCCAAGAATAACATCGTCTCTTCTAGTTCTAAGAATCCGTCTCAGAATCTTGCCTGCCTGGGACTTGGGGACTTGGTCCACAACCACAACTCCTCCATGTAGCTGTTTGTATTTAGGCAATCTTGAGTCCATCCATCTTTTCACCTCCAGAGCATCTCCTCCCTTTCTGAGCACCAAAAACGCCCTGATCAGCTCCGTTCCCCGTGTTTCGTCTTCAACGCCAATAACAGCAGCATCAGAGACATGTTCGTGGGCCAATAGCATATCCTCAAGCTCAGCTGGAGCCACCTGTTTGCTCATAGACTTGATCATCTCCTTGGTTCGGTCCACAATCATAAATCTGCCCAGATAGTCCACCAAACCCACATCTCCCGTCCGCAGCCATTTCGCATTGTAGCCGATTTTGGGATCGTCTGAAGCGGCTACAAAGGCTTCCAAGGTCGCAGATTTGTTCTTGTGGTAACCATCCATCACCTGAGGTCCTCGTACCCAGATTTCTCCAACTGGAAGAGACTCGGTCTTGTTTTTGGCCACTTCATTGAAGGATCCGTGGAAAGCAGGCTGATCTACTCCTTCAGACGAAACAATTCGGACTTGGCAGTTTGGAACCAGCTTTCCACACGCCCGAACATGCAAATCAGGGTCCGCAGGGTCAAACAGAGTCACACAGGGAGAGGTTTCGGTCATTCCATAGCCCTGAACCACTTTGCATTGTGGACCAGTGGCCTGTACGAGTGATTTGGTGATTTCGGCGCCAAGAGGAGCAGCAGCAGACATGACAAGATTGACATGTTGAAGAGAGTCCCTGTAAGATGCCACCAGTGGATTCTTGGCCAGCTGAACTGCAATTGGAGGCACTAGAGGCAGAAAGTTGGCGCGGTACTTTTTCTGGCTCTCCAGCATTTGCGCCAAATCGAATTTTGTGTGCATGATAGTAGTTCCTCCGGATCGAGGAAGCACCATGAAGAAGATGTAGAGCCCAAAAACGTGACAGGAAGGAAGAACAGCCACACAGACGTTTGAGGAGCTGTAGAGAGCTGGGAAAGTCACCTGAGACACCTGGGAACAAGAAACAATGTTGGAGTGAGATAATCTCACAGCCTTGCTTTTTCCAGAGGTTCCCGAAGACATGCCCAAATAGGCAATTCTCCGTCTGGCCTCTTCGGAGGTTTTGATTTCAAATCGAACTGAACAAGCAGCGGCTGTGTTTCGCAAGAACAAAAGAGTCTCGAATTCAATGGCAATTGGGTGGTTTGTGTAACAAACTAGGTCAATAGCGTTGTAGACGGTTTTTTTGTACTTTCTCTGGTAGATGATGACCTTTGGATCAGTCACTCGAATCTGTTTGGACAGCTCAAGGGCCGTCTGTTGAGTGCTGGCCGGGTTTATACAGCATCCCAGCTCCAGACAGGCATAATGGATAGCTGGAAGGTAGATGTTGTTGTCAATGAACGGTATAACCACGTCTCCCATCCGCTCATCTCGATCAGGCGTCTTTTGAACACCTTGAGAGTATAACAGAGATCTGAATTGATCGGCACAGTCCAAGATTTGCTTTTGTGTCAGTGATTCTCCAGTGTCGTAATCGATCATACAGGGCTTGGTGTCATTTCCAGCATGTTCACCTGACCGGATAAAGTCGGTAATTGAACCCTGGAAGAGCTGTATGTCGGGAAAAGTTGATCTGTGGATGATTGACATTTGAGAGAGTGAGAAAGGTTTTCGGTCTTGGTGGATGTTTGTGTAGTGGTAGTGGTGAGCTTGTTGATATTGCGTATTTACATAGAAGGAAGACACTCCTTTATATGTCTTGAAGATGTCTTTTGAAGATGGTTCATGTGTGGAGTCTAATGTACTGGTGCAGTAGAGTGTGCTTCTTTACCACGAGGTAAAAGAATGTTTGGGGGTGTTGGAGACACGAAATCAACACTAGTATGTTGCTAATTTCATTTCAAACTTAATGCACTCTTCAGAAATCTGATTTAATCATTCAATCACCACTGTTTCGCAATGGTACATTCATACACTTCGCTCCAAATATGTACAGGATATGGTTCAACGGTTTCTCCAGAAAATAAGAATTGTGGGGAAGTTGAAAACTTTGATAACTTGCCGAGAAAACAGTATGAGCCTTTTGAGGAGTGAAATGTGAGTAAAAGTAACAAATAGCTCATTCTAAGACAGAAACGTGAGTAGAGTTGTTTGATTAGAGTGGATTAGTCGTTTTTTGTTCAGAAAGAATGTTCAGGCAAGACGAAGCAGTACTTTTTTTTCTTCTAGTTACGACAATGTGCCACAACATGCAATCACTAGCTGGTAGATACGACTAATTACATACTAACTATGGTACAAAGTACTGTATACATTTCTAGTCATCACTAGCACAAGATTTACCAACTCTTGTATTCAATATCTCTTTTTTCCTTATGTTTCTTTCCCCAACTTCGAGGCCTCTCTTCCCCACCTCCAAAGTATGAACCCTACTTCTCAGCACTAACACTCTCTTTAAAACGGCTAGGAGTAACAGTAGAAAAATTCTGAAGAGTGCATCTGTCTCAAAACAGTTTTCTGAATGTAACGGTGCCAATCACTCTTTCCCAGCTATCTGTAACAGTTATTTACCAAGAGCTGAGAGAACAACATGGTCAGTCTAAACTTCTGCCAGCCGGCTAAACCTTCAAACTCACGGTCGAAGATGCAACTGTAGCCTCGAAAACATTGAGCAATTTTGGCAGTTCAAGTGTTGGGAATCTTATGGCCTGGTTTCTTGGGGGAAAGTGAGGGGTAGCAACAAGAGACATCCGAGTTCGTTAATATCATACCCCGCACGGAGAAGGTAGTCCGAGTTGATCAGATTCAAAAAAAATATTCATTTATTCAACTCAACAGATGACGGTGCGAGTATTTTCGTCTTGTAAAAGACATTTGCAGCTGAAACGGATAAATACTGCTGATATTTGAGTCATGATAATCTCGAGAAACCCCCCTACTGTGTAATTATTTCATTATAAGAACAGAGCGACCATTTCAAAGTAGTCATAGCACTTGTCTTTGGTTTGTTTGTCAAAGCTGACAACAGTACCGTTTCTACTATTCTGCACTTACTGTAGCTACAATCAACCCCCTGACACCAGCTTCAAATACTAACCTCCGTGGATCACCAGACTCCAACACAAGCAATTATTGCCGCACTAATTCGCAACTAGACTACCACTACACTAACCTTGAGCTCAAGTCTATCTCCCGTGATTGGACTAGAACCAACATCAAAGGTACTAATTGCTATACTCTTACGAACCACTACAGTGCTCTCTTTCTTCTTTTTTTCCTACTATAACTTACTTATACGATTTATTTCATGACATTATTAGGCGCAGCAAAAGCTCGAAATTTTGGCCCAGAAACCCTTCTTGGGTGCCTCATAGTCGGCATTGGCAGGATCCGTAGCCTGGTTGTAGTTAGCCTGGTTAGATTGTGACAACTGCTGGTGGACGCTCGACTGCTTCTGCTGCGAGCTCAGAGCTCCGGTGCCAGCACCGCCGGCCTGCTGGCCGTGGCTCTGGCTTGGTGACTGCTGGTAGTAGCCAGGAGTGTGGGCGTTCTTGGAAAGACGTGCCTGGGGGTTTCGGGCCCCGTGTCGTCCGCCCTTGGAGTTCTGACGAGCCACAGCAGCCGGCTCGGGGAGAGGAGGAGGAGTGGCATTGAGACGAGCAGACGAAATGTGTGCCTGACGAGAGTTGGCGTTGCCGCTTCTGTCTGGCGGGTAGGCGTGACCATAGCCATGCAAGTTGGGCTTTCTGTTGCCCGAATCCCATCCCTTTCCACCGTTGAGCTTCATCCAGTCGTAAACGCCGTCCTCGGCCTCACCAGTCGACTTGAGAGCCTGGGTGAACAGGGCTCGCAGGTAGTCGTAGTCGGGAGTCTCTTCGAAGCCCAGACCTCGCACGTAGCTGAGATACTGCTCAAACTGCTCGGGGAAGCCGTCGCAGAGATCCTTAATGTGCGTGGTCTGCTTCTTCTCTCCAATCTTTTCGTACTTCTGCTTGTTGGTAGCGGCCTTGAGGCCCTGCCAGGGCAGACCTCCTCGCAGGAAGTACATGA